>OY856409.1:102310221-103010221 GCA_963693085.1 Alisma plantago-aquatica | reverse complement strand
TTTGGTGACTCAAAAATTCAATTTAGAAAATTTGTCACATGCTGTTTATCAGTCGAGTTGGAAACTCGACCGATCCAGTGATGGATTTTCTGAAGATGGCCAATCGGTCAAGTTACACACTCAAAGAACTTGACCAATTGATCAACTAAACAAAACTTATTTTGACTCATCATTCGAGTTTCCCATAACAAACTCGACTGATAGTTTGAAAATTGGCTTTGTCACTTAGTGGATCGATCGAGTTATCTTTATTGAAACTCGACCAAATTTACTGTTATGAAAAATGTAGAAAAAGTAATTATAGCCATTGGAGAGTTGTTTTCAGCGAGAATAGATCTGGTATAACTTGGAAAATGACTATATTTCTCCCTTAAATGACCCCACACTCAAGGGAACACCCACATATATAAATAGGACCCCTTAGAGTTCATTCCAAGTTTGCTCATTCATGCTATTCTAAGTCCCTACTATAGTTGAGTATGTTGCAACTCCTTGAGCCCCTTTCTCTCTCTCATTTACAAAGCATTTCGTGATTATGAGTGAGTTAGGCCAGTTGTAAGAGATCTACCTTCATGTACTTGTAAAGCACTCATTCCATTCCATCTTCCCTACCCTATTTCTCAAAGAAGAGAAGGTTGAAGCAAGCTACTCTGAGTGAAGGTGAAGTTGTTGCTGTTTTTATTCAAAGTTGAAGAAGAGGTGAAGATCTTCTCCAGGTGAAAAAGAAGGGTAAGGCCAAGATTCAAGAAGAGTGGGCAAATTCCTTCAAGGCCAAAGACTTGATGCAAGTGTGGGTAAGTCCTTGTTAAAGGCTGAAGACATCTTGATCAAGTAGGTAAGTCCTTGTCTAGGTGGAAGACTCTTGTCTTGAATAGGTAAGTCCTTGGATGTATGGTGGTCTCCTTATATCTCTTATGAATGAATATAAGTAGACACAGATTGCAAAGTCCTAGAGGTTGACCTCTCTAGGTAGTGGATTGACTCTCTCCTACTTTGGATGGTAGAACCATTCTAAACCACCTTTTCCAAGTGCATGTTTCAATTTCTGTCATCTTTGTTATGGTTTCTTAGTACGACTTCAAATTGCTCCTAAGCTATAGGTTTTTACAGATATAATTTGAAGGTCTAACTTATCTTCTGAGAATTTTGAAGCTCTATTCACCCCCTCTAGAGCCCTAGATCCAACAAGTGGTATCAGAGCAAAGGATATTCTCCAACAATTTCCCCAAGACAAGAAGATGGGTGACAACCTATTTGGTTGACTCAACCTAGAGGGAAGCTTCTCCATGCGTCCTTCAGTCTTTGATGACACAAACTTCCTTTATTGGAAGAGGCGTATGCAGTTCTACATTCAAGGGATGAACTTTGATACGTGGAAGGTGATGGTCACACCATATAAGGAGTCAATCAGAGTTGTTTCAACATGGAATGAAGCTGTACTAAAAGAAACCCAACTCAATGCTAAAGCCATAAGCATCCTCTATGCAACCCTTACCCCAATGGAGTTCAACGACATCTCATCTTGGGACACTGCCTATGAGATTTGGGATAAGTTGTGCATTACCTATGAGGGCACAAAGCAAGTCAAAGAGGCTAAGATATACATGTTGAACAGCCTTCTAGAGAACTTCAAGATGGGCAAGAAAGAATAGATTGTGAAGATGTACTCTAGGCTCAATGTGATTATCAACGGCCTAGCTACTTTGGGGAACACTTTGGATAGAGGTGTAATCAACTCCAAGATCTTGAGGACTCTACCAAAGATATGGGAGTCAAAGTTGACCTCCATTGGTGACATCCCAACTGAATAGCTCATTGGCAACCTCCAAGCTCATGAGACAAGGCTTGACAATCAATAAGAAGAAGCCAAGCAAGAAGAGAAGGAAGCCAAGAAGATCAAAGATAGTGCTTTCAAATCACAAGTGGAGGTGATCATCCTTCAACGACAACTTGCTTGTCGGACATCTCCCTCCTCCTCTGGTGAAGATGATGGCCCTAGTGAGCATGAAGCCAACTACACCAAGGGAAAGCACTTTAAGGGAAAACAATCCTCCTCCTCTACTCCTAGATGCTATAAGTGTGGACAAAAGGGACATTAAAAGAGTGAATGTCCAAAATCAAGAAAGTCTCACCACAAGGGTCGCTCCAAGAAGGAGGAAGAGTACAAGAAGGAGAGCAAGTACAAGAGGAAGGAAAAAAAGGAGAAAAGACACAAGAATGCAACTCATGAAGTTTGGGAGGAATCATCCTCAATTGGCTCTAGATCCATAGAAGATGGAGAGTGCCACCTTGCACTCATGGCTTCTACTAGTGAAGAAATTGGTGAGGTAAGCTTGCACGAGTTATCTAAGGAAACTCTTATTGATATGCTTGTTTCTACCAGCTCTTATTTTGCTAAATGTAAATCTAAAAGAAAAAGGTTAGGAAAAATTATTGATGACTTGTATGCTAAACTTGAAGTTCTTGAGCTATATGAGAAAACTCATCTTGAGAGCATTGATAACTTGCAAGGCCAATATCTTGATTTTGAGCTCCAATACAATGGAGTTGAAGTAGAGAATGGTGTTTATCTGAAGAACATTGAAACTCTTAAGGAAGATAACCAAAAGTGCCTAAATGAGCTTGAAACTCTTCAAACTGAAAATGCTGATTTTAAGCTCATTGTTGATGCTCATAAGGATGAGAGGGATGTTAATCTTAATGAAATTCAAGTGCTTACATCTAAAAATGCTAGGTTTCTTGGTCAAGTTAATGATTTATCTGCTAGACCTATCTTACCTCGTAATGATATTGCTTCTATTTCTCTTGAGAAAGATTCTTATTTGACTAAACCCCTCTATTTAGAGGCCGACCTTATTCATGCTAGAGATGATATTTCTATTTTGTCTTTTACTTTCATATCTCTTAATGATGAAAATCATAGACTTAGAGCCTCTCTGTAGAAATTTCTCAAAGGGAAACACTCCCTTAATGAAATTCTTGACCATTCTACCAAACAAAGTGGTACTAGTGGTTTGGGATTTGTAGGGGGATCACCTAAGGGAAAGAACAAAGCCAAAGGTAAGAAAAAGAGTAAGGAAATGTCTTTTTTCATTGGAGAGTCTTCTGACACTAAGAACCCTATGATTTTTTCTCATTTCAAGTGTGATGATCATTAATCTACTTATTTTCCTTACAAGCCTAAGGGACCCAAAGCTGAAATGGGTCCTCAAGCTAACTCCGAATCTCAAAGTTTGAGTTGGGAACCTACACTCTCCTTTCTTGCAGGAAAAAGATAGATGGATTGTTTATAATGGCTGCACTAAGAATATGACAGGTGATATAAGCCATTTCAACAACTTCACTAAGAAGAAAGGAGGTTCAGTTACCTTTGGGGACAACAAGAAAGGCAAGGTTAAAGGTGAGAGTGATGTAGATGAATCCTTGTGTATCAAGAATGTTCTTTTTATGGATGGCCTACATCACAATTTAATAAATGTAAGTCAATTATGTGATAATGGTTACCTTTTGCTATTTAATTCCATTGAATGCTTGATTCTAGATTCCCTCACCTATCAAGTCATATATAAGGGAACTAGAGGTGGTAATCTTTATGTAATTGTGCTTGAATCTATTAAGCTTGTTGTTGGTAGATGCCTAGTAGTCAACTCGAATGATATTTCTCTTTGGCATCATTGACTTGGTCATGTAAATATGCATCAGTTGAAGAAGTTGAGCAAAAAGGACTTGGTCAAGAGACTTCCCAAATTGGTTTTTAAAAAAGGATGAGGAATGCCAACCTGGTACCCAAGGAAAGAAAACCAAGTCCTCCTTCAAATCCAAAGGAGTCCTTAGTACCAAGAGAGCTCTTCAACTTCTTCACGTTGGTCTATTTGGACCAATGAGAATTATCCCTTTGTGGTTCCAAGTATTGTCTTATTATTGTCGATGATTTCTCTAGATATATTTGGACCTTCTTTCTCATTTCTAAGAGTGATATGCTTGATGTTTTCTCAAGTTTTTGTAAATGAGTTGAGAATAAAGCTGCTTGCTAGATTGTTTCCATCCATAGTGATCATGGGGGAGAATTTGAAAACAATCTTTTTGAATGCTTTTGTGAAGAATCTGAGTATGCACATAACTTCTCTTCACCTCAAACACCTCAACAAAATGGGGTTTTAGAGAGAAAGAATAGGTCACTACAGGAGATGGCTAGAACCATTTTTTAGAGTATGACACTCCAAAGAAGTTTGGGTCCGAAGCCGTCAATACCTCATGTTTTGTGCAAAATTGGGTTTTTACACATCCTTCTTTAAAGAAAATGTAACGACCTAGGATTTGAGTCCTCAGATAAAATGATCTTAAAAGGAATGATTGGACTACCCATATCACCAAGGTGCACTTCTTTTTTTGGGAACCCATCACTAAAGAACTCCATAGTTAAGCGTGCTCAGCTTGGAGTAGTACTGGGATGGGTGACCTATCAGAAAGTTGATCCTGGCATGCACGTGAGTGAGGGAAAAGCGTGCAGTTAAGGCTAGTGGTGGTCTGCGGGGACAATCATCATTCCTAAAACTCTACTACAGCCTTGGGTAGTGAGCTCGGGCGTTACAAATGGTATCAAATCCATAACCCCTCTAGTAGGTGGGGCCCACATGGACATGTGGCATGCCAGTCTTGAGTCATATGATCCATACATGTAGGAAAGGGCTATCCATGGTGATGTAGCCACCCTTGCGTTTGGTATTTCATGATCGGGAGATGGGTGTCCATGGGCCATGTTGGGTCTGCATTAAAATGGGAAAATGTATGAGGCCACATAATTGAGCCTTGATGAGGACGTCAAGAGTCTCTGTGGGGGAGATTGTAACGACCCAGGATTTGAGGCCTCGGATAAAATGATCTTAAAAGGAATGATTGGACTACCCATATCACCAAGGTGCACCTCCTTTTCTGGGAACCCATCACTAAAGAACTCCATAGTTAAGTGTGCTCAGCTTGGAGTAGTACTAGGATGCGTGACCTGTCCAGAAGTTGATCCTAGAATGTGCGTGAGTGAGGACAAAGTGCGCAGTTAGGCTAGTGGTGGTCTGTGGGGAGATTCTAAATATATGTATTTGTTTGCATGTAATTGAAATACATTGATGGATGTAGATATATGAGTAATTGTCAATTCCGCCTTGAACATTAAAGAACATAAATGATGATAAATGAAATGTAGTTACTAGTGGTGCTCATTAATCTCCCTATTAGAGAGGGAAAGCAGTAATGTTGACTAGCACCTCCCTAGAGTACATGGTATACGGGGAGATCCCTAGAGTACAAGGTACACGGGGAAGGGCCCACCATATATGTGATTATGTGCTACGTCCACCATAGTAATTCATATTCATTTTAAACATGATTAATAACTTGTGATTACTTGATTTTCCACCTCTAAATAATGTTTTCTTTCTCTTTCTTCATTTCCAAGTATTTTTATATGCCAACATAGTAAAGCTTTTAATTCTACTACCAACTTTTTTGATGTTTTTGTTTCTCGTATTTTCTAGGTAAAAACAACATATGATGCACTTCAAAGTACCAGAAGCCAATAAATAATGAGCATGGAGGATAGTAGATAGATCTCCACTTCTTATCTTATTCATTTTAGTTAGATAGTTGTATTCTTCTAGATGATGTAATAGGATGTTATAGATCCTATGTAATAATCATATTTTTTTTCTTTCTCATAGACTTATTCATTCTTCCTTCTCAATTACTAGTATGCAATGCCTTTTTTTATTCTAAATGAATGAAGTGATGTGTGGCTATCTAATGATAATGTGAACTTGATCTTGGCTTTTATCTGATTTTGACTATCTTAACCCTTCTAACATTTATAGATATGAGTGCACGCACATCTGTAGATGTCACTAAGGAAAGTATATAGAAATTGGGGTCGTCACAAAAAACCTCCTATGAGCTATGGCATGGTAGAAATCCCTCCATAGAGTATTTTCATGTTTTTGGATGTCCTTGTTTTGTTTTGAATACGAAAGATTCTCTTGACAAGTTTGATCTAAAATCTTACAAGGCTTTCTTTCTTGGCTATAACACTACTAGCAAGGCTTATAGAGTATTTAATGTTGATCTTGATAAAGTAGAAGAATCCATAAATGTTAAGTTTATTGATACTAACCCCTCTATTCCCAAAGATATTGTTCCAAATGATGATGTTGTAGGTGAGGTAATTCTTATTCTAAAAGAAATCAACATCACCTAAAAGGGAAAAGAGGTGGTCATTCAAGAAGAAGAGAAAGATGAAGAAAAGAAGGATCCAACTCCCCGATTTGTAAAGAATCATCCAAAAGAGCTAATTTTAGATGATCCATTTGAAAGAGTGAAGTCACATGTTGCATTCAACAAAGAACAAGCCAACACAAAACCTTCATCTCACAACTCGAGCCTAAGAACATCAAAGAAGATCTTTGGGATGATGAATGGATCCTAACCATGCAAGAAGAGTTGGATCAATTTGAAAAGAACAAAGTATGGACCCTAGTGCCAAGACCAAGTGATAGAAAAATCATTGGCACCAAGTGGGTCTACCTCTCAAGGATAAAATTAGTAGGAAGGTATAGATTATGATGAAACATATACACCTATAGCTAGACTTGAGTCCATTCATATGTTTCTTGCTTTTTCCAGTTACAAAACTTTCTTCTTTATCAAATGGATGTTAAAAGTACATTTTTGAATGGTACAATTGAAGAGGAAGTGTATGTTACATAACCCCCAGGATTTGAACATGGTAGTTTACCTAACCATTTTTATTTGTTGCAAAAATCTCTCCATGGACTCAAACAAGCACCTAGATCTTGGTATGAGAAATTAAAGAACTTTTTGTTAGATCATGGGTATATCATGGGCAAAGTAGATTCTACCTTATTTCTAAAGCACACTTCTAACAATTTTCTTATCATTCAAATATACGTTGATGATATCATTTGTGGATGAACTAACGTTGATCTTTGCAAAGAATTTAGTGATCTTATGCAGAGTGAATTTGATATGAGTATGATGGGTGAGATCACATTCTTCCTCAGCTTTCAAATCAAGAAAACTAACGATGGGAAATTCATCAACCAAGGTCAAGTACACAAGTGAGATACTTAAGGGCTTTGGGATGGAGAACACCAAGATGATGGACACACCCATGTAAAACATCGCCAAAGTTGATAAAGATGAAGAAGGTGAAAAGGTAGATGAGAAGCTCTATAGAGGTATGATTGAAAGTTTACTTTACTTAACTGCCTCTAGACCTGATATAATGTTTAGTGTTAGCTAGTGTTCTCTCTTTCAATCAAATCCCAAGAAATCACATCTTATAGCTGTCAAGAGGATTTTGAGGTACTTAGCCAAAACCCCAAATTTTTCTCTATGATATCCCAAGTCAAGGGACTTTACTCTTACATCTTATAGTGATGCATATTACGCAGGATACTTGATTGATAGAAAGTGCATAAGTGGCACTTTCTTTCTCCTAGGGCCATGCTTGGTGTCTTGGTTCTCCAAAAACAGAGCACAATGAAATTATAAACCATCGAGACTGAATACACTGCAGTCGAGAGTTGTTGTGCCCATGTCCTATGGATGAAGAAAATGCTCCAAGACTTTAACATTCATTTTGATGCTTCTCCTATCTATTATTATAATACTAATGCAATAAACTTGTCATATAATCCTATATTGCATAATAGGGCAAAGCATACAGAGGTTTTCCATCATTTTCTTCATGATCGCATTGCCAAAAAGGATATCTATATCACTCATGTGGACATGTAAAATCAGTTGGCAGACATTTTCACTAAACCTCTAGCTAGAGCAATTTAATTTTATTAGATCTAAACTTCTCATAACTACTTTGAATGAATATAATATGTCTTCTAACTAGTTGTCATCTATCCTATATGCTTTGTCTATGCTTTTGATCATCATTGCTTGCTATGATGCTAAAAATCAGTTTTCATATTCTTTTTGCCTTATTTTTGGGTATTTTTTGCAAACACTTATGTTATCACAAAATAGTACCCAATGATGAGTGATATGTGTCTTGAGTATGTTTTAAATACAAAATGGACTTGAAATATGAATTTAATTAGCACTCTAATGGCTAGAAATTAAGATTTCTAATGTTGGTTCTGTTGGACCATCGGTCGAGTTGCCAAGTTGACCAATCAATGGTAGAGAGCTTTTTTCAAGAGCTGAGTGGTCGAGTTTCTGAGTCATAAAACTCGACCGATGGCCAGATTGGAGCAAACATAATTTAGGTTTGGTTGACTTTTCTCCCTCCCAAATAGAGAAAAATTGACCGATCCAACCTCGAGCTCCCTCCAGCTCTCAGCCTCAACCTCGACCTACCTCTCCCTAGCCCAAGTTCGACCTAGATCGACCTTCCTTGACCACTCTCCCATCAACCCTAGGTGTGTGAATGAGTTGTGGTGGTGTTTTCGTTACTTTTTCTCTCTTTATCTTCTCTTTTTCATCTCCATGGCATCCAATAAGAGAAATAGAGAGGCCCCAACTAGAGCACCATCTTTATCTTCCAACTTGCATCTCATACCCTTCGACAATACCTTCTTTGTCTCCAATGAGGCTCTTAATAGGTACAAGAGCTCCTTCCTAGGAATCCTTTTCCCTTTCATGCCCTTTTTGAGACAGCCCCTCACAGAAAAAGGGTCATCGATCAAGTAGCCGAGTTGCTATACACTCACCACCTCTCTACCTTATGTGTCAAACACGTGTGCTACAAAAATTCCATCACAAGCACAAAAGATGTTCATGAATTCTATTCTAATTTGCAATGGAATTATGACACACTCATACCCCCGTCAAATGCTCAAGTAGTCCTCACTTCCATGATCTTCGAGAAGAAATTCCAAGTCTTTGAGGATACCCTAAACATCTTCTTCTCAGGTACTGAGGTGACTGATACCTGGCAGAAGGATTACCCAGAGTATTTAGACGTAGTTGACCCTGAGACCTTCTATAAGTAATATGATCTTACTATTCTTGATACTCATAAATACTTGAAGAGGCCTCAGTTTCCCTATAGGAAGAAGTGCACCCTCCCCTCCTCCACCTTAGAACTCAAGATCTGCATACTCGCCCTAGTTGTTAACTGCAATATTCATCCTAAGAAAAATCAGTATGAAATTGTAGAAAACACTGCAGTGATTATGTCCTGTCTTTTGAAGAAATCAGAGTCAAATGGTCTCGTTAAATCCTTCACCACATGACATGTTTTGACTCCGGCAAGAACACCCATGGCACCCATCCACCTTACCCAACCCTAATTTGTGGTCTTTTTCAAGTTGTCATTGGCAAATCTCTTTTCCATGACCTTCACTACAAACGATCTTGGAAAGGAGTTTGCATTAGTGAGACCACACTTTAGAATTCTATGCCTATCCCTACCTCTACCACACCCGAAGCCTCTACCTCCACCTCCACCTGTACACTACCACCTCAGCCTTCCCAACCTACTTGTGCCTCATTTCATGTATCAAATGAAACCCTTATGGGCTACATGATGCATTAATAGGCATATAACCTTCAGGTTCAGAAGCACATGCATCAGGACCTCTATGCCTTTATGTCCAACATGAACCTATCTTGTGCACACCCTTATCTTGCCTACCAGTCCTACCCATGAGGTGACTATGCATCCTATGCATATGATCACTTTTACCCAACCCCTCCACCTATTGCTTCTTCTGCTACACCCTATGTTGTTGGTGGACCTACACCTGGAGTGATGCCTCTTCCTACTGGCCCCTTAGCCACCCTACTTGCTGGCCTTGGTAGTTCTGCTCCCTCTTTCCCCCAGGTCAATGAGTTCAATGATCTTGGCATGTCTTGGGATGAGAAGAATGCCCATTGGCCCGTTTGTGGTTTTAGTTACTATGCTGATGAGGAGATACCAGATCAGGCCGATGAGGAGGCTACTGTTGATGATGAGGAGTCTTATGAGGATGATGATGGTGATGATGCTTCTGATGACATCTTCACCTGTGACTCTGGTGATGAAAGTGATGTTGTTGCACTTTCAGAAGGAGATGACGACTATGAGCCAAAGGCCTCATATGTTGATTCTGATTATGTTGTTGATGATGTGGACATAGATGACCTAGATATTTAGATTTTTTAGTTTTTAGTCAAGATGATGATCATATATATCTTTCTAGGCTATTTTGTACTAAAAACGTCTGGGAATATTTTCTGAGTTGTACTATTTATCATAATGTTTTCATCATTTTGGCTTGTAGTTGATTTTAAGGACATGCTCTCTGAGTTGTATCTTAATCCTTTGAACACTTACTCTCTAATTTATTATATCTCATGAGTTGTTGCCATGTTTACCATATTTTGATTATAACTGAGATTGCTTGTTTCTCTCATCTCTATTTGGTGTATGCTTTGAGATTCCATGATGTGGATGTATGTTTGGTTGTTCTTGGAGAAGACCTATTTCTATGCTCTTCTACCCCATTCCTTTTTTATAATGTCAAAAGGAGGAGAGATGTTCAAATGTTTTGTAGCTCAACCATATTGCTTTTATTGTCTATGTTATCCTTTTCTTGTTCATTATATGCTTTATCATGTGACTTGCTAAAGGATCATATAGTATATATGTCATATTGCTTAGTTTAGATAGACTAACTATGCAAGTAATAGTAAGCATATATTGAAGGGGAGCAATTCAGATTGTTCAAATCATGAATCCCCTGCAAAACACAAGCCAAAGGTATAATGTTACATATCCTTTTCAATATTATGATTGAGGAATGATTTGTCATTGTTAAAAAGGAGGAGAATGTTGACTTGAGAGTTATAAATTGCCCATATTTTGGTAATGGCTTACCATTCCATTCCTATGTATATAATATTTTTGTTCCAGATTGATTTTAGGATTTAGGTACATGAAAAGGATCAAATTACACAAGCCCTAACTTGTTCAAGTTCAAGTCAAAATCAATGCAAGTGCACGTTTTGGGAAATCACTCCAAATGGCCTTGGATGATTTTTGTAATCACTTGTATTGATGACATGACTTGTAACTAAGATGAAAAAAAAATCAGGGACACTTAATTACACCATTTGGTCACTCAAAAGTCAATTTAGAAAATTTGTCATAGTTTGTTTATCGGTCGAGTTGGAAACTCGACTGATCTAGTGATGGATTTTCTGAAGATGACCAATCAATCGAGTTGCACACTCACATAACTCAACCAATCGATCAACTAAGCAAAACTAATTTTGACTCATCGGTCGAGTTTCCCACAAACTCAACCGATAGTTTGAAAATTGACTTTGTCACTTAGTAGATCGGCCGAGTTATCATTATTGAAACTTGACCAAATGTACTATACGAAAAACATAGAAAAAGTGATTATAACTATTGGAGAGTTGTTTTGAGCAAGAATAGATCCGTTGTAACTTGGAAAATGGTTATATTTCACCCTTAAGTGACCCCACACTCAAGGGAACATCCCTAGCTATAAATAGGACCCTTGGAGTTCATTCCAAGTTGGCTCATTCATTCTATTCTAAGTCCTTACTATAGTTGAGTGTGTTGCAACTCCTTGAGTCCCTTTCTCTCTCTCATTTACAAAGCATTTTGTGAAACATTAAGGTGTGCTTTGGCTTGTAAACACTTTATATTAAGTAAAACATTAAAAATAACATCATGAAAAAATATTGTTATGTGCATCTAAGAAATATGCTAATCCAATTCTAGATCCAGTGGAATAGTAAAAGGATCTTTTGGTGTCTCAATCTAGAGAGATTCAATTTGGTAGTTCAGAGGGGAAAAGCCCTCCTCGTGGTATGATGTGGCCTATTTTCTAGATCTAAACAATGATCTATTTATGATTTTACATGTATAAATATATGCACCCTTATTAGGATTGAGGGCATCTTGTATTCTGCACACAATATGACTTTTAGTTGTACTCAAGGTTAATTTTGACTCCTTAAATAGCGTCCCACTTGTACCCCTTTTTTTAATATAGTAAACAACTCATCTCATCCCGTTGAGTTGGTCATCCTAGTCGAACCAAATAATTCCCATGTTCTTTGGATGTGTGGCTGCTTGTTTCTTCACATCTATATTTCTCCACACATACTTAGTGTATTCTTATACTCATATTCTCAGAAAAATGGTATTAGAGACCGATGATGAAGATTCAAATATGTCAATTTCATGAAAGGTTGAGAAGTTTGCTCTTTTAGTAAACTTTGGTTTATAGCAGATCATGATGCGGGGATTTCTCATGTCGCAAGGCATCACTAAGGCTCTGATGGGGATTGATGATATGCCAACAATAGTGAAGGAACAAGAAGAAAAAATGAGGTGAACGGAAAGGTTTTCATGACCATCCAATTATCTTATCCTACCATGTCCTTGTAGAAGTCGGCAAGGAGAAAAATGAGGTATTATTTTGGAAGAAATTTAAATATATTTACATGATCAATTCTCTCCATACAAATCTATATCATAAACAGAGTCCCTTAACTATTCATGTCAGAAGATAAATGCATTCACAATCATATTAATGAGTTTAATTATATTATCTTGGACCTTGAAAAAACAAATAACTAACTCAAAGGTGAAGATAAAATCCTTATTTTGTTGTGTTAGTTGTCCCCTTCATACAAGTGATTTATCTAAATTTTTATATATGGAATCTTTAAACACAATAGAGGACATTATGTCCCGTTTCAAGTCAAAGACCATGGTTGATAAAGATCAGATTAAATTTTTGTGGGAGTCATACACATGATCTCATAGAAGGGGTTGATCTCATATTTAGGGGTTGAATAAAGCAATAGGGAGACAAGAAGAATGAGACATATAGTTCTAAGTCAAGTCTCAATAATTAGAAGATTTGAAAATATTGTAAGAAAACTAGACATATTGTTGATGACTGTTACAAGTTACAGAATAAGATGAAGAGGGAGAAAAATTGTGAAAAATAGAACAACCCACTAATGCTAATGTAGTATGAGAAATTTTGAATTTGTTCTTATGGCATCATTGTGTCCTAATCCATTAATTTTCAAACTTCATAGATTCTAGAATTTGATTGTTTACATCACGTGTTCGCATAGAGATTGGTTTTCTTCTTATGAACTATATGATGAAAGAATAGTAAACACAGAAAATAACTCTAAATGCTAGACTATTTGCATTGGGTGGATCCTCATATAGATGTTTGATGTGGTTATTTCAACCATATCAAATGTTTATCATGTTCAAGGCCTTTATAAAAATCTCATCTTAATTTTCTTTCTTGAAGCGAAATTTTTTCCATATAGTATAATTTTTTTCCTTCTCTATAAACAAAGGAGATGCTATTCTAATAAAGGGAGAGTGTATTCTTTGGAACCTTCATAAGATGACTGGTGAAACTATCACCGATGCTATTGGTGCAATTTCTCCCTGAACTAATCCAAATTTGGATACCATCAAGCTATGACATATGAGACTAGGACATGTGTATTAGATTTGTCTCAAAATTTTAAGTAGGATGGGGCTTCTAGATGGTGTCAATACGGAAAATCTAGATTTCTATGTAGATTGCATAATGGCAAGTAGAAAAAGATTAGTTTCTATTGCAATGCATGCTACAATATGTATTATTGATAATGTCTGTTTAGATATCTTGGGTCTTTCTCAAGTGTTGTCCAATGGTGGTGCTAAATATATTCTTACCTTCATTGATTTCTCAAGGAAGGTATGATTGTATTTTTTGAAACATAAATCTCATGATTTTGATAATTTTAAGTAATAGAAGACATTGGTGGAAAACTAACAGGGAAGTGCACCAAAAGACTGGGGAAAAATAACAACATGGAATTTTGTTCTTTTGAATTCAATGGATTTTGTAAATTTTAAGGTATTGTATACATCACACTATAGACATATACCTGAGCATAATGGGGTTGTAGAATACATGAATAAAACTCTTCTAGAGAAACCATGATGCATATTTATTAGTGTAGGCAGTGGAAAGACTTTTGGGATGAGGAAATCTCTACTGGAACCCATTTTACAAATAGTTCTTCTACTCCACTTAGTTTTAAAACTCTATAAGTGTTATGATCAATTCATCCTACAATACTCTAATCTACATATTTTTGGCTTTATTACATGTGCCTATTCAACTAATGGAAAGCTTGGGCCTAGATAGAAACTTTGTAATTTTCTAGGTTATGATGGTGGTTTAAAGGGCTACAAATTCTGGTGCACCAAGTCAAACTCATCAAAGTTCCTAATTGGAAGAGATGTCACATTTGATGAATCTACTATATTTTCTAAAAATTTGGATGGTGTTATTTCTTATGTTGCTGGTCTTTTTCAGAATTTTACAAAGCAGACATAGCTTGAAATCAGGCACACAACCCTATACCTTGTATTTATACATAAGAAACCTATACGAGATGTGGCATTCCTAAAGAAAAATAATATAACATTGCTTCTTGAAGAGAAAAAGGATAGATCAAATAGCCAACAAGGAATTCAGATTATGGTGTTACATATTCCTTGACTACTATAGAAGAAACAATTAATTATGGTGAACCATCTATCTAGACTAAAGCTATGTCTAATACACATTCTATTGTGTGGGTTGCAACTATGAAGGGAGAGATGGTGTCTCTTCAAAAGAACATCACTTGAGTGCTTGTTAAACACAGTGCTAGAAAGATATTGTTGGATGGAAATAGGTATTCAAAAGGAAGGAAGTTGATCCCGGAGATACTATTGAAAATTTTAAAAGGTGGTTAGTTGCAAAATTTACAATCAAGAGGAAGGTATAGATTAGAATGATATGTTCTTTCACGTTGTTAAACACATCTACATCAGATCTTTATTGAGATTAGTTACCTGACAAGACTTGAGGCTAGAACAACTTGATGTAAAACTACATTCCTAAATGAAGACTTAGAAGAGCAAATATATAAACAACAACCTAAAGATTATGTGTCTATTACAAAGAAGGATCTTTTTTTAAAGAAGTCTCTATATGGCTTGAAGCAATCCCTATGATAGTGGTACCATAGATTTGATTCCTTCATGGTTAGACATGGGTATTCTAGGAATAAATATGACGTGTGTGTCTACTTCAAGAAACCACCCGACCACTCTCTTATTTACTTCTTGCATTATGTTGGTGGCATGTTAATTACAACAAGATATATTTCTTAAATCTGTAGGCTGAAGCACTTTGTGGTGAATTTAATCAGAACAACAAAGAAAATTTTGGGGATGGAATTTTTTAGAAGAAACAAAACTGGAAGGTTATTCTCATTCATGATAAGTATGTGAATAAAGTTTTGCAACTATTTTCTATGTATGACACAACTCATGTATCCATCCTTGTAGATGGCCAGCTCAAGAAGCTCTTGACCGCTGAGTTGCCTCAATCTCAAAAGCATCAAATTCATGTATATCGTGTGTTCCTTATTCAAGTGCAATTGGTAGCATTATGTATGTTGTGATTTGTACTCATCCAAATGCTGCTCAAATAATAAGTATGGTGATCATATGCATGTCCAATCTAGAAAAGCCACACTGACAGGAAGTAAAGTACGTTCTTAGATACTTAGTGGGTACCTCTTATATATATCTTGCATTTTGAAAGAACACAAAGACACTTGTTGAAAATGTTGATTCTGGCTATGTAAATGACCAAGATAAAAGACGTTCTCTCTTATAGTCTATTTATTTATAGTTGTTGATTGTGTTGTAACTTAAAATACTATACCACCATCAACTATTGTTTTATCAACTACTGAGGCTGAGTGCATGCCAATGATAGATGCCATCAAAGAAGCTACATGGCTTTAAAGAATACATGTAGAATTATTTATTCTTGACATGACAACAACTATCTACTTTGACAATCAAAGTGCAATTGATCTCACAAAAGATCAGAAGTTTCATGAGAGAATAAATGTAGAAGTGCTAGTACATGGACGCACTGTAGAGAAGAAGGTTGCCAGTGGAGAAAATTATGCTGATAAGATGATGCCCTCAGGGGATGGAGGAGAGAAGATCCACTATTATTCTTTCTCAAAGGGTTGCAGACTTTGAGTCAAGATGGATATTGTTACATGCCTCAAAGAAATATGTAGATCCGATTTCGAATTAGGTGCAAAATTAAATGGATTGATCACCGAACTATCTAGTGAGATTTGACCGAGTAGTGCGAGGATCTGTGCACCCCCTGCACGATATGGTATGGGTTATTTTTTAGAACTGAATAAGGATCGGGTTACTGTTTGATATGTATAAGTCTATGCACCCTTGTTAGGGTTGATGGCATCTATTTACTGTTCTATATGTATAAGTTTATGCACCCTTGTTAAGGTTGATGACATCATTATTCTGTGCTCAATATAACAAACCAGAAATACAAAAAGAAACCTGATATTCAATTGAAGTGAGACTCTCCTTTTGGCTGGCCTCCGAAAAGCATGATACAATAGTTTCTCAACTCAGAATTGAGAAATTTTGTAATAAATTATTCAAAGATTGCGTCCGACTATAATTATTCGTAAATTGCTTAATAATAATGTCACGTGAATGGAATTGCAAAGTTATCATAACCATTAACATAGTGAAAGGTCATATGAATTGTCCTCAAACCAACAAAAATGAGCGATGGGACAAGTCTCCCGTAGTTTATTATCGAATTCCTGTTGATGTCTTCTGGTGGACAACCGCTTTGCAAATCAAAAGACAAGGTTTTAAGAGACGAGACCCAGAAGTTATCATGAAATTGTACGGTAGACGACTTAATTGCTCACCCAATGACCCCTAGAATGTTCATAAGCGAAAAAATAATTGTACTACGTGACAGACTAATCACTAGAAACAGAGCGGCTCCCAAATTTGGGGTCGTTGTCTAGGCTCTAGATCCTTGCCCTACGCACAGTGCATGCTAGCAAGGCTACAGGCGTTTAGGATGACGATTATTTATGAAGGAAAGGAAGAAGTGTGGTAGTGGAGACGATAGGAGTGACAAAACTAATACTGTTGGTGTCCAAAAAATTGGATTTGATCGATTTCCTTATTGATGCAAGTGACTTGGAACAGGGCAACCCTGGGGCCAATGAAGCAATCATGAGGCAACAACAAGAAAAGAAGCAGGGGAGGGGAATATCTAACATGCACCACCACTCTGTAGCGGCCTCTGTCTATACCTCTCCTCCCCTGACTCCCTCGTCATGATGGACAATGGTCTTGGCCTGTTGGCCGGTGGGTGTTACGTTGGACCCCGCACCTTCATCAGCTCCACTCCATCACTAATAACACACAAACACACAAAGTCACAATAAGCCATATGTTTGATCATTTGGCGATATTTACTTGCCCTGCCATCAGTCCTCCATATATATAGCAGGTGAGGTGTGAGCATTTTCATCCACTGCCATTTGCGTCATTCATCGGGCCGGTTGAGAGCTACCAGCCTCCTCTGCTCCTCCTTCTCCTCTGCTCCAACATCACCATCAATTATCTCCCTCCCTCCGTGTTGATCCTCTCTACCTCGTGGGAAGAAAAGAGCTCAGGCGCAGACCGTGGAATCCCTGGGCGAGCAGGCCGGCAGCTAGATCGAGCGAGGGCGAGCAAGTAGCTGCAGGCAGGGATGGGCGCCCTCGACTACCTCTCCAGCTTTTGCTCTGTCACCAGCGTAAGGAGCAGGAGGAAAAGGAGGAAGTCGTTGCAGGTTTGTGAGCCCAAAACATCATTATGATTACATTTCTTTTTGCTTTCTTTCCTTCTTCTTTCGTGCATCCCGGTGCTAGTGTCGCCACCCATGACAGCCAATCTAGCGGGCTAGCTACATATCTAGCTGCTCCTGAAACCCAGCTCAGGCACCAAGGAAACAAGCAGCAACAGCCTTTCCCACACCTCTGCATGCATTCTTTCTTTTTCTGTTCCCTTTTTTAATCTTTTCCTCCCCTCTCCTTCAATTCCTTCCCTTTTGGCTGGAAAAAAGCCACTGGGAGGTTTTGGGTTTTCATTTCAAGATTCAAACTTTGGGAGGGGGGAGGGGACGCTGGCGGAAAAGCCAGCGGAGCCACTGGAAAAACACTTTCTTTGGCCTCTCCTTTGTTGCTACTTCCAGGCTTTTGTTTTAACCCCACTTTGCTTCTCTTTTCAACGCACAAAGCTGTCTGTACTGATCATCTTTTTTCTCTTGTGATTGGTATGTGGATCGATGGTTTCAATGATCTTCGCTGCTGCTGCTGATGCTGCTCTGGCGCGGGACGAATCGATGTTCCGGTGATGACAGACTGTGGATGTGAAGGTGAAGATCGACTGCGACGGGTGCGAGCGGAGGATCAAGAATGCCATCAAATCATTGAGAGGTTCGTCCACTGTGGTTGACTTTACAGATTCACTGTTTCTGTGATCTGACTGTTTGTGTCTGATCACCTCCGATCCCTACTACCGTCATCTATCTCAACAGGCGTCACCTCCGTGGACGTCAGCCGCAAGCAGGGCCGCGTGACGGTGACGGGCTACGTGGACCGCAACAAGGTGCTGAGCCGCGTGAGGAGCACGGGGAAGAAGGCCGAGTTCTGGCCATACGTGCCTTACAACGTCGTCTACTACCCATACGCCGCACAGGCCTACGACAAGAGGGCGCCCGCGGGGTACGTCCGCAACGTGCCGCAGGCCATGCCGGAGCCCGGCGGCCAGGAGGAAAGGCTCACGTCCATGTTCAGCGACGACAACCCAAACGCCTGCGCCATCATGTGATCGCGCGTGAGAGTCATGTACCCGTGGAGATGACCGGGACTACTGATCGAGATTATGGGAACTTTGGCTGTAACCTCTGGCTAGCTGGGTGCCAATCATCGTCGATTCAATCCATTATATACTATTATCAGTAGACAAGCGGCAGGTAACTGCAAGATGATGATTTTAGTCCGTTGTGAAACACACGTGTGTGCCTCTAGCTATGGGTTATGTATCATAATTAATTTGTGGAGCTAGGATTATGTCAGCTGGATTTGAAATTTAACTTGTTTACGATAATTGAAAGTACTGTTTCTCTGTAATGTCCACAGTAAAGAGGAGATGCGAGACAATAATTTAAAACTGAAACGATCTGTTCCAATTACGCAGCTGGAAGACGCGCGCGTGCGTGTATCTAGACTAGTACTTTATGTGTATGTATGTGGAGCTAGGCATTCAGCTCGATCTGAAGTTTTAATCTTCTATAACACAAACTACTGTATCTCTTCTTAATTATAGTACTCTTTTTACCGGTAGCACAGATGCTAGTATTGCTGCATGTTCTTCTTTGAATTCTTTGTTGTTTGCCAATTAATTACGAAATTGAGACTGACCGAGCGTATGATTCTTGATTTACATGAGGAGAGATCAACAATCGATGAGAACAATTGATGTCTTAATTTTTTTTTATTGAATGGGAAAGAATGGTGGATGTGATACAGATTTCCCCACTTGTAGCCTTGGGGAGTGGGTACTTTATTGTCGAATAGGCTGTCTCCGAAACAACGTCAGTCAGTCACCATAGTTAAGCATGAGAAGAGGGTTATATTGACAATCAAAACATTTCTCACATTTGATACTTTTAGGTTTTTAGCACCCCTAATTGTGGAGTTTCTCAAAAACGTCCAAAAAACCATGCATAGTAAGGTTATGATCCCTAACTATAGAGTTAGTATGCAGATGTTCTGCCATTCAGGAAGGACTAAAGACACAACCTTCCATCTCGATTTCAATCTTTTTTTGTTTCTGAAAACCATGCCGATTTGAATACATACACTTTCTGCCACAAAATTAGGCCAATATTTGTGATTAAGACTTTATTGTTTGTGACTCATTTCTGAAAAACAGTTTCTTGCCCATGCGTATACAACGGACATTAAAAACATACTACAATTAGGTTAGCGAATCTCCAACCAGTAACAAGTCAGATTCAGATGTTGCAGTTGATATACAGCCATTATTATAGAAACTAGTGATGTCAAAGAGAGCCAAGGAATACTATCATCGTCAGAACCCAACTAACGTATAAGGCCTACCAGAACCTTCTGATTACACAGAACATTGCATGCTATTCTGCAAACGATGGGATAGATTAATGTCCCAGCCATCACATCACGGGAGTGCATCTCCCAAAAGATGGATTGCGTTCGTCTTTGACTCTACCAGCTGTTTCACAGCATATATACTACGTTAACCACGTACTCTAGGCATCGATCGATAACCTATCTATACACTCTTTGTGGTACATGGCACCACACAGACGGATCGATATCGAAACAATGGACGGGGATCGCATCTATGTGGTTGCGTATGGAATTTTGGCCAGATTTTTCTCTAATCAAGCTCGTCCAATCAGCAAAACCCCATTTCCAACCTCGACAAAAAAAAGAAGCAAAGTGATCTTAAAAGAGGCGCATTGTTTGCTATGACATATATGGGTTGCTGTGCATGAATTCACCGCCTGGAAGGCATGTAGCTCCAGGAATATAGGGATTAGGGGCTGTCAATGTAAAAGCTAAAAGGAGAAGCTCCAAGGGCAGGTCAAAGGCAAGTAGGCAAGTCGACTTCAAACACTGCTACAGCTTACTACATCACGGACGAATCTCGTTTAGATCTAGCGGAAGTTGAGAAGCTAAGCCAACCTACGAATCCGAATCCAGCAATAGACTGTTGCAGTGTCTCAGCAGTAAAATCACACCCTTGTAAGGGGAATCATCACACACGCTAGCTATAGCTTGTAGGGGGGATGGTTTACTCCAAATAGTTATCCCTGGCAAGAGACGCTCTCCAAGCAAAGGAACGTGTTACTCGATTCTCTAGCCCCTGCGGCCAAACAGGAATTGTCCAGTTTTGTGTGAAGAAACCTGCCAATTTAGTCAAGTGACCAGGGGTGCGGATGGGTTGGTACTTGTTGCATGTACTTTTTCCTCAGACAGGCCTCAAGCTTGCACTATTCTAGACCATCTCAGCTGGTGCACGGGAGGAGAGGGGCATGGTGGTAGAAATATGGAGCGGTGCTTCAAGACTTTGATTTCCCGTACGCGCCGTGGCTTTCACCAAACATCGTCACTCTCAGGCGTATCCATAGCCCACCTACGTCAAAAACAAAGGTTGATAATTTACTCGGAACTGGGGCGGGGTCCTCTTCTTAAATGAAATAACCATGAGTTGGTAAATCATGTAATTTTAGAAATAGAGATTTCCATATAATATGTTATAACACTTTCAATTTAAGGCAGACCAGACAAATTTTGACCCAAAAGACGAGATAATGTACACTTTTTGACCGGACCAGATTGACCAGAAATTGATATTTTTATAAATTACAAAACAACATGGACTTTAAGACTTATGAACATTCAAACGCACAACCGACCCAAAAATGATCCAAAGACTCGATTTGCCACCCAAAGTCAAAGGCTGACAATATAAGAGCTGTGGTGGTCATTTGCCACCCTTAGAAACAAGTGTAAGAAAAATCAAGCTATATGGATTTATTATTTATGTATGCATTTACAGTTAAGTGAGTCTTGGTTATTTTTGTTTTCAATGGAACATATATTAGAAAAATGATAAAGATATATGGGATATGTTTTGATAAGATATAAAGTTCTTTTGATGACTTGGAGGATCTTTAAACAAGTTTTGGTAATTTAATTGTGATAAATGACATTCAAAACAAGTCTTTTCGGCCATTTAAGCTATCTTATTTGTCAAATTATTTTAGTCCAGATGGAGTATTGAGTAATATAAAATATTGGTCGAGTTTCGCTGCTTCTAGAATTATGGCTTATAAGTTATTGACATTAGAGGAGAGAGGGATATGATGTCTGGCTAGGGATAGCCACGACTTGGCTAGGGTTTGGCAAATGCCAAGAAAGACCACGTATGGCCCGGTGAAGAACTGAATACAACTAAGTTTGGTATGGGTGGGCCCAAAGAGGCTACGAGCTCCTTCTCAAAGGGTACAAAATGTCATATTGAACCTCCGGTTCAAGATCCAACGATCCAGAGTAATCCATTTGTGGTATATCTCGTGTTAGTCACAGAAAATGCGTCGAATATTAATTTGCATGCCAACGAGACCCAAGATATATGGACTTTGAATGATGTTTTTAAGTTGCTTGTAGTATGATTTTTTTTAAATGATGTATAAGTTGGTTAGTCAGACATAAATTTAATATATTTTGGGATTTCTACACTAGTAATAACTCGTATAACTTTCGCATGAACATATATACTATTTGATGTGTCGTATCCCGATCATTTGACAAGTTTATACAAAATGGATCTCGATGTTAGCACTAGTTGATGACTTTGTGATGAGTACTGTTAAATATGGGTCAAGGGATGAGTTCGGATGACCCCAAACGATTTTAATAAGTAACTAAGTTGTAAAGACACAATATATATGAATCTTATACATGATATGCATCCATCAAGTTTGACTAAGTTGAGAAACACCCATATTGATAGGTATTCAAACCAATATTCATAGGGGCATGTGCTAGAAATATGGAGTGGTGTTTCAAGATTTTGTGAGCACTAATTGATGACTTTGTGGTAAGTAATGTTAAATATGGGTCAAGGGATGAATTAGGATGACCCCAAATGATTTTGAAAAGTAACTAAGTCATAAAACACTATATATACAAATGAGTTGAGCAAATCCAATATTGATAGGAGTTTAAATCAATGTATATGTGATTACCCTCTTTGATGACCATCTACTCCCTTGGGCCTTGAAGCATAATATGTTTCCTCTTAAAATGTTTGATATTACATTATACTGCTTGGCATGTTCTGTTGCTTGAACCAGTTGTTCCCTATGAATGTCTTTTTATGTTTTTATAGTTATGTTGATGAACCTTAATGCACACAAGTTTATCATTATCTCTTAAGTTATTTTGCATGCTTTTACATGATATTTATGCTCAAAATTATGTGTTTTCACTCATAATTTTCCAAACTAGTTTGGGAAACTCTCGTGCATTAATATCAACAACTCCCATACATTTGGTGTGAATTTATCAAATTATATATCAAGCTACTGTATGGTTCATTGTATTTCAGGTTCATTAGCTATATTCAAACAAAGTCAGTGCGACTGAGATCAATCTGATACCACCAACCCTTAACCAAAAATGGATGAGAATTCATATAGAAAATTCAAGGGCACCAACCATTTCAGTGCTATCGAGAACCCAATTAGTACTAATGACCGCCAACCTGACAATCTTGACAATGTGCCCCCAAAAAGTAATAGTGATTAACCGATGTTGTTGTCTCTCAGATTGGTGGTACCGATGCGTTCTTGATTGAACAAGAAAAGTGAGAAGTTGGTGGCACCAACTATGACAGTATCACCGACTTAAAAGTAGTGAAAGGCGTGATTTTGGATTTAAAATTCAACGATCCTTATTATTTCTTGGTGTATTATGATTATGTATAACTTAAGTCACGACCACTATCACATAGGATTGTGTACCCAAATATGGAATAGAAGAGAAGAGAACAAGAAGTGGAGACAATGAAAAAGGGTCATTACAACACCCTTAAGGAGTAATTTGGTAGTCAAAACGTCATCCGCTCATGCTCATATTCGGAAGGGATCATCATTATCCACGACTCTAGGACTCAATCCTTTTATTTCCATATTTTCCTTCTTCTTTGAAATTCATTTTGATACCTTGTATGTGAGGCCAAACCCCTTCTCACTAGGACTCGAGAGTAGACTAGTGTTAACTTGTACTCAATTGTTTGCTTAAAATTTCAATGATAATGTGATTTGATATGTTCATGATTGATAGCCTTGGACAAGCTTCAAATATATAATAAATTTGAAAGACGGTTTAGATATTTGACAAGTTATCATTCACACAACTAATAAAACACTTTGAAAGAGGGATAACAAATATGAGGTTAAGTATAAAGAGGGATATTTAATCATTTAGTCTAATACTTGAACACTGCGAAAGTGGGTTTTTGACAAGATTAAACAATACATCATACTGTGTAAGTGAGTAGCACAAGCTACAAATTCCTCATGCAAACAAGAAGTTCCAATTTGTATTTGGGTAGAATCAAATCAAGTGTGAATTGTACCGTTGTTAGACTGATTATCCTAGAGAATTTGCACTTCTAATTTTAAAATAATCTTTTTATCACTTTGTTAATTTTAATTTTTAGATTCTAAGCAACTAATTAAATCTTTTCCATAGTCTCTAGCATCCATTTCCCTGAGTTTAAGACTCAAAAATCAATTTTTATATTACTACGACAAGTGTGCTTGTGTTTTACATACAGAATAAAAACATGTCAAGTTTTTAGTTCAGTTGCTAGAGAATTGACAACACTAGCACTACGAGTGCTAAAATTGACCACTCTAGAAACATTTTTATTTTCCGTTTACTCAATTATTATTACAAATTTTTGTCTTGTTGTCAAACTTTAGTACCTTTTGGCTCTCGTATTTTTTTGTATTTTAGATATTAGTTTATGGTACACACTCAAACCATTCAGTACGAGAATCAATTAATGTCATCCATTGACCATGAGATGATTCTCTAATGACTCAACGAATTTTAGCTTCTTATGATAAGCTAATTCACACTACACCAATGCTAGAGCAATTGGCACACCTGGAGAATCTAGAGGAGCATGTGATTGACCAAGAAGGACCAGGGGTGGAACCAAAAGAACCTGATATGTCTAGTCACATGGATGATGATGATGATAATGTACTAGAGGATGATAGGAATATTATTTTGGAAAGAAATAAAGCATCCTTTTCCACCGCACAGTTGGGTTCAATTAAGCGACAAGATGTGAACGTGGACAACTATAAGATATATCCAAGCCTAGTTGTTCCAGTAAAATCTTAGGCGTTCCTTGGACACCAACACGATGACCCTATGTAGCATATGAACAACTTTATGGAGATACGTGACACATTAAAGATTGACATGTTTCTGAAAAAATCATGTGTCTAAAGCTATTTCCATTCTCACTGGTAGACATGGCTAGGACTTGGTCAAATCTTGGAGCCTGAATCCATTGAGATATGGGATGAGGAGATTGATATCTTTTTTAGCAAAATTTTTCCACCACAAAAGACCATGGAGATGGTGGGAAGAACACACCAACTTCAAGAAACATCCCAATGAATTATACTTAGAGGCATGGAGGATTACCAAGATATGCTCAAGAAATGCCCTCACCATGGCATTGCCTTGTTTGACCAAGGGAGGATATTCTATCATGGTGGTTACACAAGTGAAAGGAGTACACTGGACAACACAAGTGATGGGTTTTTTTTTCTAAATATAATAGCAAAGAAGTCTAGGGACTTCTAAAGAACATGGCAATGAATCGGTAATGGGATAGTGAATGTGAGAATAGGCGATCAACCAAGAGATCTATGCATGTAAGGGATATGAAGGAACTCAAATGACAAATTAGGCAATTTACAAAATAGTCTAACCCATCTGGGGATGAAGAGGAGTATTGTATGTACATGGAACAATCTAACAATGGGAGGAAGGAGTAATATCCATGGTCTAACAACCCTAACTTTTTATGGAAGGATTCAAACAATTTCCAAAAGATCCATCACATGTGCAACCAACTTCACACCAACAACCACACACTTCTGAACTGAATCAATATGAAAAAGGACATAGTCACCTAGACAGGTAGGCTTACTTGTTTGAAAAATTCATGACAAAGAAAAAGACTTACTTTCATCGGTCATGCAGGGAGAAACAAAATCAAGGGTCTCAAGTAAGGAGCCCAGAGACACATGTTACTCAACAAGCTAGCTGTCTAGCTGATATGAAGAAATCTAGTAATACAAGTTTCTCGGGTAATATTGATGCTTCTACACAACAATAAAAAAGATAAGGTAGTCACTCTTTATAGTGGAAAAGGATACAGAAGCCTTCATTGGGCAAGATACATGACAACACCAAAAGCCTTCTACTAATGTTATTGATATAGTTGTTGAAGAGGAAGTTGTGTAACTACAACAACTGCTTGAGCCAATACTAGAGTATATCATCCCTAATGGAGATGTGAGGGGAAACAAAGAATGCAAATCCACATACAAATCACCTCACAAGAATCAGATAGTTGTGCTAGTTCTATTTCCTGATAGTTTAAAGAAGATAAAAATGGATCAACACTTCCAAAAATTCCTTGATATATTTTGCAAGTTGTATGTTAACATCTATTTGGTGGAAGCAATCGAAAAATTCATGACTATGGAAAGTTCCTTAAGGATATAATCAATAAAAATAGGAAAATCATAGATTCAAACATGGTGGTGGTTTAAAAAGAGGTGAGCACGTTGATTAGAGAAATTTGATAAAGAAATTATAGGATCCAGAGTGTTTTAATATAGCATGTTCTATAGGCACATTTCAATTTGGAGATGCTCATTGTGATTCAAGAGAAAGTATAAATATCATGCCACTCAAGACTTTCAAGAATATGGGGTTAAACGATCCTTAGAGAAGAAACATGACCATACAACTTGCTAATAAGTCATTTGTCTAACCATGTGGCATATGTGAGGATGTTCTGTTCAAGGTGGATAAGTTCATATTTCCAACTAACATTATTATGATGGAAATGCAAGAGGATAATGGTTCTAAAATTAATTTGGGTATACCACTCTAGGCAACACTTGACATTACATTGGAGATGGGAAGAGGAAATCTCACTTTAGGCATTGAATATGATAAAATAGAGCCCCAACTCCTAGAACACCCAATGAAACTTGGAAGCATAGAAAAGTACGTTGCCATACAAGACTCTAAGCTAGATATGTCTTTATTTTCAGGGAATACCTTCCTATATGTAGCCAATATTATGCACACAGGTGGACAAAGGGTCCTTACAGCTGGATGTGATGGAAGTAGCTTGCTTAATATCCGTGGATATGGTGGTGGATTTGCATAGGATATCGCTGCCTTATGCTTACACATTGAAGACCGTTTACCTCTGTTGTTTATTGATCAAATTTTAGAATGTCTCCTTAGACACTCTCACTTTTTTTTATGGGTATTCAGGCTAAAATCATATTCCCATTGAACACGAGGATCAAGAGAAGTTGACCTTCACTTACCCTTATGAAAAATTGGTGTATTGTCACATATCCTTTGGTCTTTGTAGTACACAAGGTTGATACCTCAACAAAAAGGGGTATCTATCAAAAGATATCACAGTTGTGATGAATTTTTTAAAGGAATTCATGTTCCTAATGACTTTATCGGAGGTTTTAATCAATGATAGAGGGTATTGCATGAATAAAAAACAAAATGCCATTTTAAATTTGTAAGGGGAAAGTATTACTTAGTATATTTTTGGGAATGCTAATACTATCATGTTTCTTGAACCATTTTGTAACAAAATGTATCACATTTTAGATTATTGATGGAGTAGATGGTCATACAGAAAAAGGAAGAGATATTCAACTATTGACATGCCCACCTTAGGAATGTTGTTGAAATGACATTTGGTGTTTATATAAAAGATTTGCCTACCTCAAGCAACAAGCAATTTTACAATAGAATGTCATGGATTTTTTTAATCATGCATGTTGTGTGCTATACAATTTTGTCAAAAGATACCTAAACAAAGACATCAAGATGTATTTAGATGAAGCAACTAAAGACACTCTAGAAGTTGTAAATGTAAATGACGACAACAATGTAGACGGTCACACAAACATTTGAGAATGGGGTTGAGGTCCTAATAAATGAGAACAAAGCTCAACTCTGGCATACTAATGATTCTATTTTATTATGTAATCTAATAGATATAACTATGCATTTATATTAATCATTCATAGTTTGTATGTTATTGTGTCATGCATGAACTTGGTTGATTCAATAGATGTGTTTTTTATCTTGATTATTGTCAATGTATTTAATTCGATGACAATAGTGAAAAACACTAGAGGGGGGGGGTGAATAGAGTTTTTAAATATTTTAGCAATTATTTAACTCAAACAACCAACCACAAGAATATTGGACAAGGGGACAAGGATTTAGAGTGGTTCCTACCTTAGCAAATACTAAGGTAGTCAGTCCACCACCCGGTTGCTTACCCAACCGGGATTTGGAAAGAATTTAATTTTATTACCTCGCAAGGACTTTACATAAAATTACAATTCTTTCCCTAAACCCTTCAAGCAGCCTTCACCTTGAAGTAATTGCACCAACCTTGAAGCAGCCTTCACCTAGAAGTAATTGCACCAACCTTGAAGCAGCCTTCCTCCTGAAGTAGCTTCCCGTTGCAATAGCCTTCTTGAAGTAGCTTCCCGTTGCAATAGCCTTCTTGAAGTAGCTTGAAGTCCACCTTCTCCTCCGAGAAGAACCTTCTCCAATCCGCAACATCCAACCCTAGGAGTAGCAAGGAGAATACAAAGAATAAAAAGGAACAAGAAAGGAAAATGGAATTTACAACTTATCCTTTGAAGCACAAGGCTTGATTTGCCTATATCAAGCATGTAGATCTCCTAACCAATGTGTATGGAAGTGTGATTGCAGTGGATAGGAGATACTAGCCTATAGGACATGAAATTAGAGCAAGTAGAGGAATCTCCAATGCAAGTGTTGCTCAATTTCTCAAAACAGATTGCCAATTGTAAGTGTATGCTCAAGTGTATCACAAATGTAGCTTAGTGTCTTTAGGTGTCCTAAGGCATGTCCTATTTATAGGAATGACCTATAAGTGCTTAAGGACGTTCTAGACACTTTCTAGGGGGTTCTAAGTGCTTAACTAGCCGTTAGGTATAAGTTAGTTGCATTAGTAACGGCTAGTTACTTTATTCTGCAGTTGCTGTCAGAGTCCATCTCGGTCGAGGAATTGTCGACCGAGATACCTACTCGGTCAAAGTTTTGTCGACCGACAGGCTCTCTGGATGAAGTGTTAGCAACGTTCATTTCCAACTGCCAACTACCTTGTCTGTTGTGTCTAACGACTACTTGGGTTATTCTCGGTCGAGAAGTTTGTCGACCGAGAGTGTCTCGGTCGAGGAGTTTGTCGACCGAGATTGACCCTGTTTCAATGTTTCACTTTAAGGCATTAAGTATGTGTATGAGTGTGCATAGGTGACACTGTTGGAGGGGATGACCTATCTAAGTGTAGTGATTGGCTAGGGAAGATCTAACGCTTCATTTACATGATGTCTAAGTACTTGTACATTATATACTTGTACAAGTTTACAACTGATTACATTTCATGAAATTTACAAGCATTCAAGCATATAGATTCCCTAGTACTTTGTCATCCACCTTATTCCTGCAACACTCAAGTAGCTCGTTAGATCGACAAGAATGAAATGTTTTTCATCATCGAAACAAAGGGATTTATCATAATATCAATTTAGTCAACAATCTCCCCCTTTTTGAAGATGACAAACATTTCCTAAATATTAAATAAGGAAATATAAAGCATGTGAGTTTCATACCTGAGGATTACCTTTTGTAGCCATTCTTATTTTGCAAGTGAGTGCTGGCTAAGATGTTATGAAACTCATTGACTCATTTATATTTTTGATTTTATATTCTTTCTCCCCCTTTGTCATTTCAAAAAGATATCCAAGTTGAATATTTTATATTTCTTCTCCCTCTTAATTTTATACTATGCTCCCCCTTAGATAGATATTCTATTAGGAACATGGATTTAATATCATTTTTGTCTAATTTAGCCACAATTTGTTTCTCAATCATTTGCAAAGGATGTTAAGCCTTGAAATGATATGAGATCATGTTAGGTTCATGGCATATGTATTGATTTCTCACCCATTTTACAAGGGATGTTAAACCCTGAAAATGAAATGAGAATCCTTTAATATTTCAGTACATAAAGATGTCTCTAACCAAATACACGGGATGTTAAGCCCTGATTTGTTTAGAGAATTCCTTTAAGAACAGGATATATCATTTTTATGAAATTTGTAGATTTCTTCATAACCAAGAGTCAAAATACTAAGGTCATAACAAGCTCCAAATGATGTCTACAATGTTTTTGTAAGCTTCTTAATCAAATAATCAAATTTGTTTGTATGAGCTCCCCCTTAATCTTACCATTAAAGCAATTTAAAGCTTCTAAGGTCACAGATGATTTTAAATTTTGATTTTGACCTTTATCAAAAGTATACTAAGATTAAGTATAATAAAATGATGTCCAAATAAGCATTTTGTCAAAGCTTATTTTAGGTCGACCTTGACTTCGACCATAGCGCTCCTTGGTCAAATTTCATTTCAACCAAGAGGCAAATTTGCAGATTTCCAAATTGAACACTCATGAAGTATAATATCTGCATGTAATTTGATTAGATATAAATTTGAAGAATTTTAAATGATACTCAATATGAAAACATTCGTCCTTGATTTTCCTAGAATAAACTTTGATGTAGGTACATAAATATCAAATTACATTTCTTCTTGCACCCTCATAAGATTCTTAAAATGAAAACATGATTAATATCTGAAGTCTTTAAAGATACCAATTGAGAAATTTTTATCTTATGTGTTGCAAGCATTAAAACAACATATCACCAACAAACCATTTTGCTTGCCTATGTATCATTAAGGATCATTCATGCAATAATCATTGTTCATATAACAAGCATCAACTTTATATATATAAAGTTGAATAATGAAATGTTGAAAGCATATCCATGATGTAATGATAAAATAGTAACAACATGAAATTCAACATATGGTTTCTATGTGAATAAATCAAAGAATGCTTAGAATAGACCATGAAGGCAGTAATTTGACTTAAATCAACATGATTCATAATTTTCAGTTTTGACTTAAATCATTTAGAGGATAAACCAAATTAATCTCATATAAGTTTTCAAGAATGATTTCTAGAATCTATACTTTGTTTTGCATGTACAAACAGTCATTAACCACAAATAGATAGCAATTTGATCAATTAAACAAAATTCAGCAATTTTACAGCAGACTGAAATCAGTGACCTGTTCGGTCGAAGATTTCTCGACCGACTGACTGCTCGGTCGAAAATTTCTCGACCGATCAGGTTTCTGGAATGTTTTCAGAATTGTTGATTTGTTTTAGTGTTAAACAAGATTATACAAATTAGATGTTGTAGATGCTTGACTTAATTTGTTATCCTATTATTTTAAGTTGAGATAGACATAATAATATGCAACTAAATTCTTTGGTCATATCTCAACTTAATTTTGCATGTTTAGTTTGGGGTTTTTGGAACCCATACTAACTCAGTATCCTTTTTCTTGTACGGACATGAGAAAGAATAGTGTCCAAGGCGTGAACAATAATGACAACATATTGAGTCAATCTCATATCTTTTTCTATGGTTGTGTTCTATGTTGCTCTTGGGTAAAAATGTATTTGTTCCTTTAGGTACATATATAGATTGATGTGCTTGTGTCTTTCTCGAACTAGGTTGTTGATAGGATTTCCCCTTAGGCTTGTAACCTAGTCCTCTTCTCCCAATTTGATGATAGGAATTATCTAATATTTTATCAAGAATGCCATTATTACTTAAACTACTTACTTTTTGTTGTAATTTAGCAATCTCATTCATTCTTTTCTTGATATCTAGTTTTGCTTGATCTAGATTAGATGACAATGAATTTCTTTCTTTGACAATAGTGTCATAATCTAGATGAGTGCACAAGATGGGTTATTTTTGAAGATCGTTCACTTGAGTTTGCAAATTAATCTTTTCTAAAGAGAGAAGATTGCAATCAACTTCTGTAGATTTTAACTTAAGATCATAATCTTCATTTGCCTTTTTGAGATTTTCATTTTCAGATGCAAGAGCAAGAAGTTTAACATTTAAATCATTATTTACTTTATTTGATTTCTTAAGTTTCTTCTTGCACTCAATATATTTCTCATGAGTATCTTGAAGACTAGCAATTAGGTCTTCTTTTGGTAGATCAAAAAGACTTACCTCTTCTTCTTCTTCATTTGTTGTAGCAATGAGGCATTCTGCTTCTTCTTTTCCATCATCACTATCATCACTTGAATCATCCCATGCAACTTTATATGCTCTTTCTTTCTTTTTGTGAGATGATTTCTTCCCTTTCTTGAGTTTTGGACAATCACCTTTCATGTGTCCCTTTTTGCCACATTCAAAGCACCTGGAAGAAGAAACACTAGAAGTTTTATTAGTTTTAAAACTTTTATACTGCTTACCATTTACAATGAGAGTTTCTTCTTCACTATCATATTCACTTGTGTCATGATTGTCCTTGGTTGATGCTTTGAATGCAATGTCCTTCTTTTTCCCTTGTTGACGTTCACGTTCTCTTCTTTCTTCCTCTTCTGAAGTTGCCTCATGAGCTTCTAGATTGCCAATGAGTTGCTCCATTTTCAGTTTAGTGAGATCATTAGCTTCTTCAATGGATGTCACCTTGGGCTTGTATTTGGGAGGAAGTGATCGAAGTACCTTTGATACCTGATCTTCTTCAAGAACAGTTTTTCCTAAGGCATTCAAACCATTAACAATAGAAGAGAATTTTGCAAACATTTCATTAATGGATTCATTCGGATCCATACGAAAGTGTTCAAACTTTTATTTAAGCATACTAATCTTAGAATTCTTAACTTGAACTGTACCTTCATAAGTTATGGACAGTCTATGCCAAATGTCATAGGCTGTGTCACAATTTGATATTCTATTAAATTCTCCTACTAAAATTGAACAATATAAGATGCTTACAGCTTTGGCATTCATTTGAGCCGACTTTACCATATTTGCATCCCACTCTGCATATTGTGTTTGAGGAAGCTCATATGGGGTTGACACCATCCTCCATAAGTCCCAACTAATGCCTTGGAAGAAGAACTGCATCCTTCTCTTCCAATATGTGTAGTTTGTTCCATCAAACACTGGAGGCCTAGCAACAAATGTCCCTTCAAGGTTAAGGTTGTTGAGCACCCCATCACCCATTCTTCAAGACCTTGTTAGGGTTCCTTGAAGCCTACTCTGATACCAATTGAAAAACACTAGAGGGGGGGTGAATAGAGTTTTTAAATATTTTAGCAATTATTTAACTCAAACAACCAACCACAAGAATATTGGACAAGGGGATAAGGATTTAGAGTGGTTCTTACCTTAGCAAATACTAAGGTAGTCAGTCCAGTACCCGGTTGCTTACCCAACCAGGATTTGGAAAGAATTTAATTTTATTACCTCGCAAGGACTTTACATAAAATTACAATTCTTTCCCTAAACCCTTCAAGCAGCCTTCACCTTGAAGTAATTGCACCAACCTTGAAGCAGCCTTCACCTAGAAGTAATTGCACCAACCTTGAAGCAACCTTCCTCCTGAAGTAGCTTCCCGTTGCAATAGCCTTCTTGAAGTAGCTTCCCGTTGCAATAGCCTTCTTGAAGTAGCTTGAAGTCCACCTTCTCCTCCGAGAAGAACCTTCTCTAATCCGCAGCCTCCAACCCTAGGAGTAGCAAGGAGAATACAAAGAATAAAAAGGAACAAGAAAGGAAAATGGAAATTACAACTTATCCTTTGAAGCACAAGGCTTGATTTGCCTATATCAAGCGTGTAGATGTCCTAACCAATGTGTATGGAAGTGTGATTGCAGTGGATAGGAGATACTAGCCTATAGGACATGAAATTAGAGTAAGTAGAGGAATCGCCAATGCAAGTGTTGCTCAATTTCTCAAAACAGATTGCCAATTGTAAGTGTATGCTCAAGTGTATCACAAATGTAGCTTAGTGTCTTTAGGTGTCCTAAGGCATGTCCTATTTATAGGAATGACCTATAAGTGCTTAAGGACGTTCTAGACACTTTCTAGGGGGTTCTAAGTGCTTAACTAGCCGTTAGGTATAAGTTAGTTGCATTAGTAACGGCTAGTTACTTTATTCTGCAGTTGCTGTCAGAGTCCATCTCGGTTGAGGAATTGTCGACCGTGATACCTACTCGGTCGAAGTTTTGTCGACTGATAGGCTCTCTGGATCAAGTGTTAGCAACGTTCATTTCCAACTGCCAACTACCTTGTCTGTTGTGTCTAACGGCTACTTGGGTCATTCTCGGTCGAGAAGTTTGTCGACCGAGAGTGTCTCGGCCGAGGAGTTTGTCGACCGAGATTGACCGTGTTTCAATGTTTCACTTTAAGGCATTAAGTATGTGTATGAGTGTGCATTGGTGACACTGTTGGAGGGGATGACCTATCTAAGTGTAGTGATTGGCTAGGGAAGATCTAACACTTGATTTACATGATGTCTAAGTACTTGTACATTATATACTTGTACAAGTTTACAACTGATTACATTTCATGAAATTTACAAGCATTCAAGCATATAGATTCCCTAGTACTTTGTCATCCACCTTATTCCTGCAACACTCAAGTAGCTCGTTAGATCGACAAGAATGAAATGTTTGTCATCATCGAAACAAAGGGATTTATCATAATGTCAATTTAGCCAACAAATAGTATAGTTACTATAGCAGTAACTGATAAAGTTTACTACAATATAAACAACTCAGGTGATAGCTAATGGCATGCCAACTTGCCAATGCCATTTTCCATGTAGTATCATGGCCAATGTGGATGAGGCAGATGAAAGAAGTGACATATTTAAGGACATTAACCCTCATCTATACTACAAAACATGTGAGAGAGGGCTTATGCCTAACACATGCCATATGATGGTATCGACTTATCAATTGCAACACAATATTATGATGTTGATGGTGCGAAGGAAGAGGATGTTGAAACAATAGTGATGCATATGAACCGTACAAATTCATTGGCCAACTTGTTTTTATTATGTTACATCTACTAAAAGTGCTCTTTGCTATAATGAAAGGACATAACATAGTTGCCCATTAGGTGAACCTACCTTTTTGATGGACAAAACATTACTATTGGTAGTGAGAACTCAAGTGACGATGAGGGTTGCAATAGCATTTATACAAGACGAAGTAGTTAGCTAAATTTAATAATGATGTCTATAATAATGGAAAATTGTGTCTGAACAATGTAGTTATATGTCCTACAAAGAAACTTCTATTTTGAGTTCTGACTTCCTTATTTCTTTGTGTTTTAATTAATGTATCTACTTAATACAATTTAAGCTTTAATTCATTTGGCTAATCAATATCCTGAAGAAGAAACTTCAATTTTGTAGTTAATTATATATACATTAAACTTCATCAATACTTTGTGGAGTAAAATTATTAAAAATTAACTACTTCTCAAATTTAATGTTAAGGCTTTTTTATGAACCTAGCTACTTGAGACACAGGTATTTCATGATTTTCATCCAATTGGGGGAAATATGTTGCATTATGGATAAACTAGGATGCTGCTGACAAGTATGATTTTTGTTTACTAATTAAGAAGTCATGTGAAATTGATTATCTATGACTTGAATGATGTGATAACAAAAATAAAATAACTTGCATATGTTTTGGTTAATAAGCATAGTCATTCTGATCTATTTGGTTGATGTACTCACTTCAACTGGGCAACATACCATTCCACCCAAGATAGAGATTTTGTATACTAAAATTAAGTTACTCATTACTGGGCGTAAATATGTTTGGCATAAAGAAATAACTATGAAAAGCATTAGTTTCATAAGTTATGTGGAACCCATTTTTCAGGAATTCTAGTTTTGTTTCTGAGACTTAAGTTCCATTCACCTCGTTGTGATTGGTTTGTTGTAAGTGTAAATATGGATATCTTTATAAAATTATCATTAATTTTGATTGTGTAATATATAATAAGTAAGGATGACAAAGATATAAAGAAAGAATCATATTTGTGGATAGGCATAATAGTTTTCAACCATAATATCTAAACAAGTGGTCATGATGCATAAGTTGTTTCTTTTGAAAATATTTTTGTGTGGTATAAATATAATTTTCATAAAAATATTATGGATAAATCACAATAAAATATTTTTGTATCACTTTGTATGTGCAAAGTATTTTAATAATATTGTATTTTATGTGTTTGTAATTGTTGGTTCATCATTGTTGTACAAAATACACAATATTAAATTTTTATTATATTCTTCACACATGATTATAATGAATTATCTTTTTTTTTAAATCATATTATTTAAACATGAGGATTAAAATGTTAGATAATCTACATTCTTTTTCGGGTGGTGTGATACAATTTTGTAGTGTTAACATATTTTTAACTTTATGCACTGCACTATAGTGGTGGTTACATTTCAAAATATTTTACATAGTATGGTTTTAATATTTAATATTTTTTCTTATTATGTTATGATTAATTGGCATTAAACCGTGTTCGCACCACTAACATTCTTGGTGATTAATATTTTGTACATATCATTTATGAAGAAGGAAGAATATAATTGTATATAGAATGTCATTAATTACTCCAAAAATTCATTTTCTGCTCATTTTAAGAGGAAGCTAAGGAAAGTTGTTTTGTATGTGAGTATGCAACTCACATTAAGTGACAAAAATCAAGCTCCAACACGTATCCAATCATGAAAAACTGCTTAAGTATCTCCAGTTTGTAAGTTTTCCAGACCAGCTATGTCAAACCAATTAGAGAATAATGACAATGCCAAAACACTATACAAGTTTCTAGAAAAAGAGTATTTGTCACTCACAACCAAACATCACAGATTAGAGAAATGCAACTACTAGACATTTCCCATGACTCCTTAATATTAGGTTGTTTGTAAAATGGTATATCAAATTTTAATTATCATATTGAGATTCAGAGTGTCAACCACACTAAGAGATTTGAGTACATGTTCTATTTGAACGCGCTTATATATTTTATATTTAACATATTGAATGTATTTCACTTATAATGTTCAATTTCAAACTCCACATTAATTGTTTAATTTGTAGACAACATATACAGAAAAGTACACAAACTGAATGGTGAACCATATGACTCTTTGAAAACAACATACATCACGTAATTCAACATGGTTTCTATCAAACCATGAGTTGTAAACTTATGTATAAATATTCATTCGACATGAATCATAGCCATTTCCCTCGTAAATGTAGTAATAAGATATGAATGAAATAGGGGTTTAAACTTGTTTTGTGATACTCGTCTCACATAAAACACTAATAAATATGTGAATAAATTATAAAGTGACCTAATTTTTATACAATGTATATTAACACATATATGTGATCAAACGTATTATGAAGTTTTTACCACACATAACAAGCAACCAAATTTGTGAATTTCTAGAAGTGACTCAATTTTTACTTTGGTGTGAGTAAAAGAATAAATATTTGTCAAATTTTCTAAGAAGTATTTATCTCAAATAGCATATGCATAAACACACATCGGTGAATATCATGTTCATATTTTGAAATGTTAGTGTCAAATATATGTACATGAATGCATGTGTAAAAAATTATTTATAATTAACTATATTCTTTCAAGAACTTTGGAATATTAGTTCCTATCTCGATAGAAATCTCAAATCGATTAATTTGGTCATCTTGTCATATAATATAGCTTATAGCAAGACATAGATATACAGTATGAAAGATCTAGAGGGGGTGAATAGAGCTTTATAATAATTTTTATTAAAAAAAATCTTAGCTCTCAAAATTAAAGAGATAAGCAAGAAACCAGAAGAGATGAGATTTAGAGTGGTTCTGTTTAAGACGTCAGTTCACTACCTAGTAGTTTCCAACTAGGATTTGTAACAATCAATTTTATTATCTATCTATTAGGAAAAATCATAAAATAAAATTGTTGCAATTTTACCCTCTTCTTTACCGACCATAGAAGAGCTACTACTTAACCTTTTCTTTCATCATCGTGGAAGAGCACTGAATTACCTCTTCTTTCACAACTACGGAAGAGCATCAAACCACCTCTTCTTTGAAGGACTTAGAAGAGCACCAAATCCCCACCTCTTCATTGGAAGGTCACAGAAGAACACTTGTGAGAAGACTTCTTCTTCTCTTGTGAAATCCTGGATAGCCTCCTCGCCTTGGAGTAGTCCAACCGTAGTACAAGAATATCGAATGAAGATTGGAGAAGTGAAAATATCAATTTAGCTCAACAATGTCCTAGATCAAGATTATGGACCAAAATCACAATGGATATGCCAATAATGAGTGGTGGTGTTGGGAAGCTATGGATAGGATACAAAAATAACAGTTGTAGAGGATTGTAAGTAAAATGATTTAGCTCAATTTGCTCAAAGTAAGTATGCTCAACTGTGTAAGTTGTGTCTTAGGTATCCTAGGACCACTCCTATTTATAGGGATTATTTATAAGTGGATAGAGCAACTGTGGGGAGAGTCTAGAGTGTTCTAGGTGGTGAACTAGCCATTAGGTCGAAGTTGATTAAGTTATAACTGCTAATTCAATTGTTAATTAACTCACATTATAGAACCATCCTCGGTCGAGAAAAACTTCTATAAGCATTGTCTCGATCAAGGAGTTTTTTGACCCATATTGACTTAAGTGTGTAAAGAGGCATCTAATGGCTATATGTCGATCTTGCTTATTTGTCAATTAGTTCAACAATCTTTTGTTGGCCGACCAAATCTTCGACCAGAGGTATTTAGGTCAGCAACATTTTTGACTGAGATCAACTCAGACTTTGCTGTATTGTAAAAGTTTTTTTTGGTGTTCTGAGTCCTTGACCTGGGAGAGATTCATTTGACAATTTCTTTGACTGAGGGTGTCTCGGTTGAAAAGTTCTTCGACTGAGAAAAATTTCTATGAATAGATGTGTAAATGTTTAGAACTCCTATCTAATGATTTTTTATAGTGTGACCTTCTTATCCTAGGCACTTAGTTTTGACATATAAATAGGTTTGTGATAGGTGGGGTTGGTCCATAAATTGATTTTATATGAGTTCTAAATACTTATACATTGTACTACAAATAATTATGTATAAACAACAAATCAAGTATCTGATGCTTCGATCTTAATTAATCTTTTCCAAAATGTGTTTGGTACCTGAAACTCTTAGATAGCACATTAAATCTACAAATAAAAAATATTTGTCTTCATCAAAAGATAAGATAAGCTAATGTCCAATTTAACAAACAATCTCCCCCATTTTGAAGATGATAAACATTTCTAAAAGCAACAATTTTAAGTGAAATTTTCATACCATGGTGAGCTTTTCCTTGAGTCTCAAAAAATGTGTGCACATTGGTTATAGCCTAAGTCAACTAAGTGTTTGTCAATGGCATTTTTAATGATTTGGCAAACAAATAAACATATGGTGGGTTTCTGGAGAATTCAACCATGTATAAAATAATAATGTGAATAAAGTTGATAGGAATGCATTTAAGAATTTCATATATAAGAAGCATCCTGAAATGAGGGATCTTAGCTTTGTTTGCTCTAGGAAGAATATTATGACTAAGGATGAGGTTGACTATACTAGCTTTGGGGGTTAGAGAGGTATAATATTAAGTACCCCTTTGTTCTTGAGGAGAAGCATTGGAGATAAAGATGGTTCTTGTTAAGACTTACTTCATTTTTTATGGGTGAAATCTTGTTGAGAGGGTTGCCGAACATAAAATCTAAATGTTCGACATATTCAAGATTGTCTATTTCTAGCATTTCTAGGATGTCTACTTGAGAAAAACCAAAGGATAACCCATTAACCATGAAAGTGAAAGAGAAAAGGTCATTTCGGTCTTGGATAAAATTAGAGTAGAAATCATAAACGACTTGTGTGGATCAAAACTAAAATGTAGGAGTAAGAAATTCTTAAAGTTTTTGGAATTTGAAGAGACGAGGAAGGTTTAGAAGCTTAGAGAAATCATTTGTTTACGGCGGTTGGTGAGGAAGAGGCTTCTCGAAAGTGATATGTAGGTACTTCTGTCTAGCAACATTGTCCATAAAGGTGATCCCATTGATGACTGTTAGTGTTAGAGTAGGAGGAGCTGTAGCGGTGTAACGTCCCTTCTTGGATGCAACTTGCATCATGCCACCATGAGCTAAAGATGAATCCAACTTGATGTAATGGAATAAGAATTGAGTGGAAGAAGATATGATGAAGATGAAGAACAAAAATTACTAAAGGAATGCTCTATGGAGTGCTCAAGGGAGGCTAGACTAGTTTTCTCAATGTTTTGTGAAGAGAATGGCTGAATTATGGTCTCTGTATAACAAAAGAGAGTTCTTATCAGTTGAAGAATCCATCGACCGAATTTCCAACGGTCATATTACAACAGTAAAAAAATAGCTAGTTTGGTCAAAGTCGCAACGATCAAAGTTTCTACTCGTTTGAGAATTTTGTTGAATGGGGCTGCTTCAGTTGAGAATTTGTTTGATGGGAGACTGACTGGAAGACTATTGACTAAAATGCATATCGTCGACCATTTGTCCCATCGGGAGAATCTCAGTTGATAATTTTGTCGACTGAGATGATGTTCGGTCTAGAATTTTGTTGACCAAAAATCATATTTTTGAGCAATATTATGTTATGAATAATGAATGGGCTTGACTAATTAATTCTTGTTCATGACATTAAAACAATTTGAATAAATATTAAAAGTGTAATACTAATAGTATGATGAATATAAAATCATTATGCAAAGAGATCAAAATATATATCTTCAAGAGGAACAATGCTTAATTGATTCCTAATGGCTCTAAATTGTTCTAAAGAAAGGGGTTTTGTGAAAATATCACCTAATTGATTTTCAGTGTCAACATGATGAAGGCATATGTTAATTTTAGCAATATGATCATGAAGAAAACTATGTCTAACTTTAATATATTTAACATGACTATGTAAAATAGGATTATGAGCTAAATTGATGGCACTCGTGTTATCACAGAAAATTTAAGTAAAAGATAATAAAAATCTATAATTGTTTAAGAATTTTCACATCCATAGAAGTTGTTCGCAACATGAGCCAGCTGTCATATATTCTGCTTCGGTGGTAGTTAATACAATAGTATTTTATTTCTTACTAAACCAAGATTCGAGTGAATTTTCAATCAAGAAACAACCACCACGAGTACTTTTACCATTAAGGCGGCAACTGACGTAGTCGACATCAATATAAACCTTAAGGTCAAATGGTTGAAATTGTGGGCACCAAATACCATATTTGATAGTACTAGCTAAATATCTTAATATTCTTTTGATATGACCAGATGAGAATTCATAAAATTTCATTCAAATTGTGCTCATAAACCAACGATGAACATAATATCTGGTCGGGATGCAAATTGAAAAACCACTAGAGGGGGGTGAATAGGGTTTTAAACTAATTTAACAATAATTTAACTCAAACAACCACAAATGAGAAATCAAGAAGGAGACAAGGGATTTAGAGTGGTTCCAACCTTAGCAAATACTAAGGTTGTCAGTCCACTACCCGGTTGCTTACCCAACCGGGATTTTAAAAGTATCAATTTTATTACCTTCACAAGGAATTACACAAAATACAATACTTTCTTACACCCCTTGAACAGCCTTCACTTGAAGTAGATGCACCAACCCGAGGTATCCTTCTTGAAGTAACTCCAAGCTCCCCCTTGAAGTAGCCTTCCTCTTTAGAAGTAACCTCTCGTTGCACCAGCCTTCTTGAAGTAGCTCAAGGTCCCCTTCTTCACCAAGAAGATCTCCAACCTCTCCAATCCGCAGCCTCCAACCTAGGAGTAGCAAGGAGAGTACAAATAATAGTGAACAAGAAAGGAAAAAGGAAATTACAACTTATCCTTTAAAGCACAAGGCTTGATTTGCCTAGATCAAGCGTGTAGATCTCCTAACCAATGTGTATGGAATTGTGATTGTTGTGGATAGGAGATGCTAGCCTATAGGACACGAAATTTGAGCTGAGGGAAGAAGTAGCCAGTTGTCAATATGCTCAATTTCTCACAAACAGGTTGCTCAATGTAAGTGTATGCTCAAAGATTGCTCAAGTGTAAAAACAAGTAAGTTTAGGTGTCCTAAGGCATGTCCTATTTATAGGAATGTCCTACAAGTGCTTAAGGACGTTCTAGACACTTTCTAGGGGTTTCTAAGTGCTTAACTAGCCGTTAGGTATAAGTTAGTTGCTTTAACAACGACTAGTTAATTAATTCTGCAGTTGCTGTCAGAGTCCATCTCGGTCGAGAAATGGTCGACCGAGACACCTACTCGGTCGAAGTTTTGTCGACCGACAGGCTCTCTGGATCAAGTGTTTTGCAACGTTTATCTCCAACTGCCAACTACCTTGTCAGCTGTGTCTAACGGCTACTTGGGTCTTTCTCAGTCGAGAAGTTTGTCGACCGAGAGTGTCTCGGTCGAGGATTTTGTCGACCGAGATAGACCTTGTTTCAATGTTTCAATTAAAGACATTAAGTGTGTGTGTATGAGTGTGCATATGTGACACTATTGAAGGGGATGACCTATGTAGGTGTGGTGATTGGCTAGGGAAGATCTAACACTTGATTTAAATGAAGTCTAAGTACTTGTACATTATATATTTGTACAAGTTTACAATTGATAACATTTCATGATATTTACAATCATTCAAGTATATAGATTCCCTAGAGCTTTGTCATCCAGCTCATTCCTGCAACACTCAAGTAGCACGTTAGATTAACAAGAATGAAATGTTTGTCATCATCGAAACAAAGGGATTTATCATAATGTCCAATTTATCCAACAATTTCCCCCTTTTTGAAGATGACAAACATTTCCTAAATATGAAATAAGGAAATATAAAGCATGTGAGTTTCATACCTGAGGATTACCTTTTGTAGCCATTCTTGTTTTGCAAGTGAGTGCTGGCTAAGATGTTATGAAACTTATTTATAACTCATTTACTCATTTATATTTTTGATTTTATATTCTTTCTCCCCCTTTGTCATTTCAAAAAGATATCCAAGTTGAATATTTTATATTTCTTCTCCCCCTTAATTTTATACTATGCTCCCCCTTAGATAGATATTCTATTAGGAACATGGATTTAATATCATTTTTGTCTAATTTAGCCACAATTTGTTTCTCAATCATTTGCAAAGGATGTTAAGCCTTGAAATGATATGAGATCATGTTAGGTTCATGGCATATGTATTGATTTCTCACCCATTTTACAAGGGATGTTAAGCCCTAAAATGAAATGAGAATCCTTTAATCTTAGAGTACATAAACATGTCTCTAACCAAATGCATGGGATGTTAAGCCCTGATTTGTTTAGAGAGTTCCTTTAACAACAAGATATATCATTTTTATGAAATTCATAGATTTCTCCATAACCAAGAGTAAAGATACTAAGGTCGTAACAAGCTCCAAATGATATTTACAATGTTTTTGTAAGCTTCTTAATCAAATAATCAAAAAATTTTTATGAGCTCCCCCTTAATCTTACCATTAAAGCAATTTAAAGCTTCTAAGGTCACATATGAGTTTAAATTTTGATTTTGACCTTTATCAAAAGTATACTAAGATTAAGTACAATAAAATGATGTCCAAATAAGCATTTTGTCAAAGCTTATATTAGGTCGACCTTGACTTCGACCATAGCGCCCCTTGGTCAAATTTTATTTCAACCAAGAGGCAAATGCTGCAGATTGCACATTTGAACATTCAAATATTAAGTATAATTCATGTAGGTAGCTTAAAGAGATATCAATTCTTTGAGTGAAACTTATTATGAATGATGTCCCTTAATATCAAGTCCTATTGCTTTTTGTGATCTTGTGTTCAGATTAATCATGTGATTCTTCAAGAAAATATATACTCTTGAAAGCAAGATTAATGTCTCAAGTTCTTAAAATACCAATGGAGAAATTTTATCTTATGTGTTAATAAGCATTGACATTCTTGTTCTAAAGCAACATGTGAAATAGTGAACACATATGTATGATGATAGAACATTTGAATCATGAAATTCAATACAATGTTGCTATGTAGATATGTCAAGGAATACTTAGAATAAACCATGAAAACAATAATTTTCCTTGACTAAAGCAAATATGATTCATAACATAGATGAAAATATTCTCATATAAGTGTTCAAGATAATTGTTCATGCCTAACCAGCTTTTTCAACAAACAGTCTTCTTATAGCACAATTTTCATAAATATCTATCTTAACTCATGATGGAAAACTTTAATATATAGTGTTCCAAGAATGATTTCCAGAATTTATTCTTATTTTGCATGTAAAACAGTCATTAACAGCAAATAGATAGCCACTTGATCAATCAAAAAATTATTCAGCAATTTTACTGCAGACTGAAATCAGTGACCTACTCGGTCGAAGATTTCTCGACCGACTGACTGCTCGGTCGAAGATTTCTCGACCGATCAGATTTCTATATTGTTTTCAGAACTATTTATTGATTCCAAGTAAAATAAGATTATGCAAGTTAGAGCTCGATTGTGTTGAGATATGACATTTGTATATTAAGAATCAGTTTAGGTCAAATCTCAACTAGTTAAATTTAAGCTTCTAAGTTTTAGGAATCCAAGCTAAATCATCATTCTTTTTCTTATATGGGCATGAAAATGAATAATGTCCAAGACGCATGCAATAATGACAACTAATAGAGTCAACTTCATTTCTCTTTCTAGGAATTGTGTTCCTAGGTACAAACATAATCTTAGTCTTGGATGCTTTAGCTCTTTTGGGTTTATTTCTCTTTGGATCATATCCTAATCCTCTTCTTCCATTATAACTAGAGGAGATTTTTAGAATATTTTCAAGTATGACATTTCCTCTTAACTCATTTATATTTCTTTGTAACTTAGCAATATCATCCATCTTCTTGTTTATATCTTTCATTGCTTGATCTAAATCAGATACTAGAGAGTTTCTTTCTTTGACAACCTCATCATAATCTAAGTGTGAACATAGAACATGTTGTTTTTGAATATCATTTACTTGAGTTTGCAAGTTTAGCTTTTCTAAGGAAAGAAGATTTAACTTAAGATCATAATCTTCATTTGCCTTTTTGAGATCTACATTTTCAGATGCAAGAGCAAGAAGTTTAACATTTAAATCATCATCTATTTTATTTGATTTCTTAAGTTTCTTCTTGCACTCAATATATTTCTCATGAGTATCTTGAAGACTAGCAATTAGATCTTCTTTTGGTAGATAAAAAAGACTTACCTCTTCTTCTTCTTCATTTGTTGTAGCAATGAGACATTCTACTTCTTCTTTCCCATCATCACTATCATCACTTGAATCATCCCATGCAGCTTTATATGCTCTTTCTTTCTTTTTGTGAGATGATTTCTTCCCTTTCTTGAGTTTTGGACAACCACCTTTCATGTGTCCCTTTTTGCCACATTCAAAGCACCTGGAAGAAGAAACACTAGAAGTTTTATTAGTTTTAAAACTTTTATATTGCTTACCATTTACAATGAGAGTTTCTTCTTCACTATCATCTTCACTTATGTCATGATTGTCCTTGGTTGATGCTTTGAATGCAATGTCCTTCTTTTTCCCTTGTTGACGTTCACTTCTTTCTTCCTCTTATAAAGTTGCCTCATGAGCTTCTATATTGCCAATGAGTTGCTCCATTTTCAGTTTAGTGAGATCATTAGCTTCTTCGATGGCTGTCACCTTGGGCTTGTATTTGGGAGGAAGTGATCGAAGTACCTTTGATACCTGATCTTCTTCAAGAACAGTTTTTCCTAAGGCATTCAAACCATTAACAATAGAAGATAATTTTGCAAACATTTCACTAATGGATTCATTCGAATCCATACGAAAGTGTTCAAACTTCTGTTTAAGCATACTAATCTTAGAATTCTTAACTTGAACCGTACCTTCATAAGTTATGGACAGTCTATGCCAAATGTCATAGGCTGTGTCACAGTTTGATATTCTATTAAATTCTCCTACTGAAATTGAACAATATAAAATGCTTACAGCTTTGTCATTCATTTGAGCCGACTTTACCGTATTTGCATCCCACTCTACATATTGCATTTGAGGAAGCTTGTATGGGGTTGACACCATCCTCCATAAGTCCCAACTGATGCCTTGGAAGTAGAACTGCATCCTTCTCTTCCAATATGTGTAGTTTGTTCCATCAAACACTGGAGGCCTAGCAACAAGTGTCCCTTCAAGATTAAGGTTGTTGAGCACCCCGTCACCCATTCTTCAAGACCTTGTTAGGGTTCCTTGAAGCCTGCTCTGATACCAATTGAAAAACCACTAGAGGGGGGGTGAATAGGGTTTTAAACTAATTTAACAATAATTTAACTCAAACAACCACAAATGAGAAATCAAGAAGGAGACAAGGGATTTAGAGTGGTTCCAACCTTAGCAAATACTAAGGTTGTCAGTCCACTACCCGGTTGCTTACCCAACCGGGATTTTGAAAGTATCAATTTTATTACCTTCACAAGGAATTACACAAAATACAATACATTCTTACACCCCTTAAACAACCTTCACTTGAAGTAGATGCACCAACCCGAGGTATCCTTCTTGAAGTAACTCCAAGCTCCCCCTTGAAGTAGCCTTCCTCTTTAGAAGTAACCTCCCGTTGCACCAGCCTTCTTGAAGTAGCTCAAGGTCCCCTTCTTCACCAAGAAGATCTCCAACCTCTCCAATCCGCAGCCTCCAACCTAGGAGTAGCAAGGAGAGTACAAATAATAGTGAACAAGAAAGGAAAAAGGAAATTACAACTTATCCTTTGAAGCACAAGGCTTGATTTGCCTAGATCAAGCGTGTAGATCTCCTAACCAATGTGTATGGAATTGTGATTTATGTGGATAGGATATGCTAGCCTATAGGACACGAAATTTGAGCTGAGAGAAGAAGTAGCCAGTTGTCAATATGCTCAATTGCTCACAAATAGGTTGCTCAATGTAAGTGTATGCTCAAAGATTGCTCAAGTGTAAAAACAAGTAAGTTTAGGTGTCCTAAGGAATGTCCTATTTATAGGAATGTCCTACAAGTGCTTAAGGACGTTCTAGACACTTTCTAGGGGTTTCTAAGTGGTTAACTAGCCGTTAGGTATAAGTTAGTTGCTTTAACAACGACTAGTTAATTAATTCTGCAGTTGCTGTCAGAGTCCATCTCGGTCGAGAAATGGTCGACCGAGACATCTACTCGGTCGAAGTTTTGTCGACCGATAGGCTCTCTGGATCAAGTGTTTTGCAACGTTTATCTCCAACTGCCAACTACCTTGTCAGCTGTGTCTAACGGCTACTTGGGTCTTTCTCGGTCGAGAAGTTTGTTGACCGAGAGTGTCTCGGTCGAGGATTTTGTCGATCGAGATAGACCCTATTTCAATGTTTCAAATAAAAGACATTAAGTGTGTGTATGAGTGTGCATATGTGACACTATTGAAGGGGATGACCTATCTAGGTGTGGTGATTGGCTAGGGAAGATCTAACGCTTGATTTACATGAAGTCTAAGTACTTGTACATTATATATTTGTACAAGTTTACAATTGATTACATTTCATGACATTTACAATCATTCAAGCATATAGATTCCCTAGAGCTTTGTCATCCACCTCATTCCTGCAACACTCAAGTAGCACGTTAGATTAACAAGAATGAAATGTTTGTCATCATCGAAACAAAGGGATTTATCATAATATCCAATTTATCCAACAAAAATTAGTATAATGAACTACCAATCATACCAATGTATAAGGAGTTGTCAATGGGTTCACCATCCCCTTATTTGTCAATATTGGCGTAGGTTCCCATTGGAGTAGAGGAATGCCTGCAATTTTCCATGTTAAAATATTTCAAGAGTTGTTTTGTATATTTTTTTGGTTGAAGAAAATACCACAAGGATTTTGTTTAATTTGAAAACCTAAAAAAATGTTAACTCACCCACAAGACTCATTTCATATTCCTTTTACATGATATCACTAAATTGTGTGTAAAGTGATTCATTTAAACCACCAACCATAATATCATCAAATTATTTTTGAATGATGAGAAAATCTGATTCATACCTTTTGATAAATAGTGTAGGTTTTATTTTCCCACAGAGAAATCATTTTCAAAAAGATAATTTTTGAGGCATGCATACCAATTTCTAGGGACTTGTTTTAAAATATATAGTACTTTATTTAGTTTGTAAACATGATCAAAACGTTTTGGATCCTTAAAATTGGAAGGTTGGTCTACATAAACTTCTTCTTGTATTATTCCATTTAAGAATGCATTTTTAACATCCATTTGAAAGAGTTTGATGTTTTTATTTGCAACTAGAGTTAATAACATGTGAATTGATTCAATTCTAGCTACTGGAGCATAGATTTCATCAAAGTCAATTCCTTCTTGCTAATTATACCCTTGAGCAACCTATCTAATATCTTTGTTCCTAACAACTTCTATGATTTCATTTAACTTGTTACAAAATACCCATTTAATTCTGATAATGGTTTTATCTTTAGGTCGAGGAACCAAATCCCATACATCATTCTTAGTGAATATATTTAGTTCTTATTTCATAGGAATGATCCAATAAGAATCCTTAAGAGCTTAATCAACCTTTTTAGGTTCAACGATGAATACAAAGACGGTGTTAGCTACATCTATAAATGAAGATCTACTTTTTATTTTAAAAAGGATCACTGATTATTAGATATTGTGGATGGTATTTTATTATTCTTAGAATGGGTCGATGAGATCTTCATTTTTAGTTTAACTTTGTTCATTTTCAACATTGCTATCTTCATTAGGTGATATGGTTAAATATTCAACTAATGGTGGAATATCATTTTCAATTTCATTTTTGTTTGATTTTTATGAAATGTTACATGAATTGATTCTTCTACTTTCTTAGAGTCAGTATTCAACATTCTACATGTGTTACTTGAGGTTGAGTAACCTACTAAGAACCCTTTTTGTGATTTTAGATCGAATTTATCTCTGTCATCTTTGGTGTTTAAAATGCAGCCTAGAGTTCCAAAGGTGTGAAAGTAATCCACTCTTGATTTCTTAGAAAAGAGTATTTCATGAGGAGTCTTTTTAAGTTGTGGATGGATTGAGATTCTATTTTGAGCATAACATGCAATATTAAAAAATTCAACCCAAAAAGTTTTAGGTGTGTCATGTTCTATTTCTAGCCAATTTTTTTTACAAAGAATGATTTTTCCTTTTTACTAAATCATTTTATTATGGAGTGCAAGGGGTATAAATTTTTTTGAGTATAGCTTTAGATGAATAGAAATCTTCAAAAGAATGGTTTTCAAATTCTCTCCCTTGATCACTCCTAATAGTGCAAATTTTATTTTTAAATAAATATTCCAATAGTTTCATATTTTCCAGGAAGAAAATGAACCCAAATATAATGTAGTCATCAACAATTAAAATACAACGTTTCTTTCCACCTATAGATTGTGTTCTCATAGGTCCGGTCCAAATAAATCCATATTTACAAGTTCAAGAGGTTTAGATTTACTAAGGATTTATTTTGCTTTAAAAGGTATTTTAGTTGTTTTCCTAATGTGCATGGTTAACAATTTTTAGGATTATCAAAATAAATTTTAGGTAAATTACAAACTAAATCATGTTTAATGAACTTTTTAATAACATGAGTACTTGCCTCTCCTAGTTTTCTATGACATAGATTTTTGAGTATTATCATTTGCAATAAGGAATTTACCAACAATTTAGTTCATAGAGTTAGGCCTAATGATATAAAGATTGCCTACTCTTTTTCCTTCATATACTATATTACTTGCATCTTCTTCTAGAAGTTTGCAACAAGTTTTATTAAAAAACACATCAGAGCCACTGTCACATAATTGACTAGCACTTAGCAAATTGTGGTGCAAAGCATCTACTGATAGCACATTCTTAATTGTGAAATTAGTTCTGAAATTACCTATTCCCATGATGGTGTGTTTGTCGTTGTTTCCAAAAAGTGACTGATCCTCCCTTTTTCTTTTTCAGTGAATTGAAAACTTTTTAATCTCCAATCATATGCTTGGAGAATCCACTCCCCACCACCCAATTATACAATTTTAGAGAAGGTTTTTGGTACCCAAGTAGAGCTCAATAATGGTTAATGTAAAATAAGATAAATATCATGGATGGAACTGATATTATCAAGCCAGAAAGATTTTTATAGATATGAAATTAAAATATTTCTTGTGATGATTAAATATTCCAATTAAATTTATGATAGACTTGTTCTCCATCAAGAAGAGTTTTCGACCATGGAGCTTCTTAGTCAGAGTTTTTTCGACTGAAAACAAGCTCTGGAGAACCCTTAATTTTTGTTTTAACAATTTACAAAAGATATGTAAAAGAATCTTTGTTTAATGTAAGATAGGCAAATGAATATCAAATTAGGTTGAGATCAGACATAAATGTATTTATCACGATTAAGCATGGGTCAAATCTCAACAAGTTCTCCTTTTTGTTCTATGTTGGAGGTTTGGGAACCCAAACTAAATCAATTTCTCCTTTCTTTCGATATTCACATGAAAACGAGTAATGACCTAAACGTTGGTATTAATGGCATGAAGATACTTCATTTCTCTTTTCAATATTTTAAGAATTTACATTCTTATTTTTAGACACATATATGGTTCTAGTCTTGGGAACATATGTCTCTTTATTTTTAGGTCTATGTGAAGATTTGTTCTTTGGTACATATCCTAGACCTCTCCTTCATATTTGTTTGGAAGCATAATCTAGGACTTTGTTAAGAATTTTGTTTCCTTACATTAATCAAGAAATTTGTTTTTGTAATTCAATATTTTAGAAAGATTTTTAGTTATATCCAAATTTACTTGAGCAAAACCTAAAAGTAAAATATTTTTTTTCTTTTACTAAAGCATCATAATCTGAATGTGTGCATAAATAGGTTGAGTCTGATAATCATTTAATTTAGCAAGGATATCAACCTTTTCTTGAGAAAGAAGATTATTGTTATTTTTACGAACAAGCGATTGTATCTTATAATCTTCAATATATTCTTTTAGTGCACTATTTGAATATTTTAGAGTAGATTAATATGGAGTTCATCAATAACTTTAGTAGGTTTCTTCTTTTGTTTTGTGCAATCAATGTATTTTGCATGAATTTCTTCAATACTACTGACTAATTCTTCTTTAGATAATTCAAAAATATCTACCTCACTGGTTTCTTCTTCATCTTCTCTTGCCATGGGTTAATCTATATCCTCTTCTTCTCTACTTCTACTCTCATCACTTGATTGATCCTAAGAGGCTTTGTATGATTTTTTTTTCTGTGGTCTTTCTTATTGAATGAGGACTTCTTTTTCTTGATCTTTGGGCACTTGTTCTTCAAGTGACCCTTGTTTCTACATTCAAAACACCTAGAAGAATGAAATTTTTCTGTATCCTACTATTTTCATTTATTGTGTTTTCTTCATCATCATTGCTTGAGTCACTGCTTTCTTGAGTGACATTCTTTGATGATGCCTTGGCTTTGAGTGCAAGGTCCTTCTTTCTTACCCTTTGTTGTCCAACCTCAATCTTTTCTTCTTCTTCTTCTTCTTCTTCTAGAGTGACTTCATGCGTCTCTAGGTTCCTAATGAGCTACTCCATGTTTAGTGTTGTAAGATCATTAACTTCCCGATAGTAGTCACCTTTGACTTGTATCTGGGCGGAAATGATCTAAGTATCTTGGATACTTGATCTTCCTTTCTTATGTTCTTCCCAACACACTTAGATTGTTTATAATGTTAGAAAGTCTAGCATACATTTTTGCAATTATTTCAATAGGTTGCATACAAAATATTTCAAAATTATGTTTTAACATACTAATTTTAGTGTTCTTAACCTAGGTAGTTCCTTCATGTGCTACAGATAATTTGTGCATTTGCAGTTTCACATGAGGATATGCTATTAAATTCACTAATAGATAAAGAACAATAAATAATGCTAACTTTCTTTGCATTGAGTGTGTCTTACTTTACCGTATCAGGATTCCATATTCTTAACTTGGCAGTTTGAAGTATGTATGGATGAGATATCATCTTCCATAATTCAAAACTAATCCATTAGAAGTAGAATTACATCCTCATTTTCCAGTATGTGTAGTTAGATCCATCGAACACTGGTGGATAGCTCAAATGGGTTACTTACAAGTTGAGGTTGCCAAGTACACCATCCTCCATTCTTCAAGACCTATTAGAGCTCCTTGAAGTCCTGCTCTGATACCAAATGAAAGATCTGGGGGGTGAATAGAGCATTATAATAATTTATATTCAAATAAATTAACTTAGCTCACAAAATTAAAGATATAAGCAAGAAACTAGAAGAGATGATATTTAGAGTGATTCGATCTAAGACGTCACTCCACCTACCTAGTTGTTTCCAACTAGATTTATAACAATAAATTTTATTATCTATATGGTAGGACAAATTACAAAATACAATTGTTACAATTTTAACCTCTTCTTTACTGGCCATGTAATAGCACCTTCTTAACCTCTTCTTTCATGGATGCGGAAGAGCATCGAACCACCTCTTCTTTCATGGCCATAAAAGTGCATTGAACCATCTCTTCTTTGACGGAATTAGAAGAGAACCATATCACCACCTCTTCTTTGAAAGGCCACAAAAGAGTACCTGTGAGAAGACTCATTCTCTTGTGAAGTTCTAGACAACCACCTCTCCTTGGAGTAGTCCAATTGTAGTACAAGAACACAGAATGGAGATTGGAGAAGGGAAACACCAATTTATCTCAACAATATCCTAGATCAAGTTTATCGACCAAAACCACAATGGATATGCAAATGATGAGTGGTCTTGTTGGGAAGCTATGGATAGGACACAAACATAGTATCTCTACAAGATTGCAAGTAAAATGCTTTAGCTCAAATTTCTCAAAGTAACTATGTTCAAGTGTGCAAGTTGTGACTTAGATGTCTGAGGACCACTTCTATTTATATGGAATGTTTACAAGTGGCTAGGGAAACTGTGAGTGGAGTCTAGAGTGTTATTGTTGGTTAACTAGATTAGGATGAATTTGATTAAGTTGCATCGGCTAATCTGATCATCAATTAACTAATATTCCAGAACCATTCTCGATCAAGAAAAACCGATCGGAATAGTCTCAGTTGAGAAATTTTTGATAGTTATCTCTGCCTCATCACATGTAGAATTGGGGATAGGGAAAGTAGAAGACCAAAAATCATGAATAATAGAGAGGGTAAACTTGCATAGATCCAATCTTCCTACTAAAGAGCTTGGACTTCCACCCATCCAATCTTTTCTTCAACCTATCAATCAACAAATAGTAGTGACTTTTAGATAATTTGCCTATAAACAACGCAATACCTAGGTACCTCAGAAGGAGAGAACCTAGTTGAATAACTAGAATATTAGAAACCATATGAGCATCAATAATAACACTTAGGAAGATCATGTTTTTTAATGAATAATTTTTAGGCCAATGACATCAGCTAGCTTATCAAATATCTTTTCTTGAAAATAGGCATAAAGTGTTAAAATAGTTAAATTCAAGACGTGCAAGGTTAGCATTACCTACTAATGATTTTTTTATAGGTTGGAACATAATTTTTCATAGAAGAGGTGTAAAACTAAATGCCCACACTAACAATAAATAGATTTTTTTGTAGATTCTTATGTTGTAGATTCGAACATAATTGTTAAAATGGTTTTCTTGTGTTCCTTATGTTGTAGATTCGATCTTACCTTGTGTTGGAATGATATTTTTTAACGTCAAAGAAGTTAAAGAGTGTTACAAGAAGTTTGAAATCTCAAACGGATCTGGTGTTAAGGTTATGTATTCCAAAAAAATAGGAAAGGATAACTATCTAGTATGAAGTGTGTTTGTCATAAAGAAGGTTCACCTCAGACTAGTGTTGTGAATGATGCATTTTCTCAAAGATCAAGTACTAGGTATAACTGTTTGGCTCACCCAGTTGTTCATCTCAAAGATGAGTATTTTGTTATCATCATATTTTCTAAAAAGATGTAATCATGATATGGTTGGAGCTAATAATTTAATGTTGTTACCCTCAATGAAGAGTCTTCCTTCAGTGCAAAAAAAGGTTGGTTATTGATGACATGGCTGATATTTCAACATCATGGTCAATAGCTACACTTTTAGTAGAAGCTAGTGGCATTTTAAATCTTAAATTCACTGAGAAGGATGCATGCAAACTTTTCTACCAAATCAGAATACTAAATCTTAGGAAGGAGAATGACATACCTATGCAAGAGTATCTTACCAAGATGTAGAGTTTGCACCCAATGCTTTTCTATGTCATGGATTTGGACAAGGTTGTCATTTTGAGAAATATTTTCTGGTTTGATTCAAGAGAACAATCTATGTACAAATACTTTTTAGACATTTTTTTTTGACAACACTTACCTCACAAACAAATATCGGATGCCATTCACACCTTTTGTTGTCATCAATCATAATGGGTAGACAATTCTTCTTGGCCGCAAACTTCTATGATGTAGTTTTCATTCATGCGAGGTTTTCATTGAAAATGCATTCTTACTGACCAAGAACGTACTATTATTAACACCATTTTAAAGTTTTCACTAATATAAGTCATTGGTTGCAGCTTTGAAATTTAATGAAGAAATTCCCACAAACATTTGATAGCTTATAAGGTGCTTGCAAAGCTATAAAATATGCTATGTTCAACTCAGTCACCTCTGTTCATTTTGAATAGAGTTGGTCTCAATTGATAAACCTGTGCCACTTTTAAGAAAATAGACAGTCTTCACATGTGGGTATCATTCTTTGTGAAAACAATATTTTGATATGGATTGTATATGACCCAAAGGAGTGAATCCCTAAATGCATTTTCCATAGGTTATTTGAAAGAAAGAACGTCACTATAGGAGTTTGTTCAACAAATGGAATTTGTAATTAATTTAAAATACAAGAAGGAACGAGCAGAGTTTACACACATTCACAAAAGACTAATATTGAAGACCACTGTTAAAATGGAAAGACAACTTGTTGTTTGGTGTACTTTTGATATTTTGAAGAAATTCCAGAATGAGCTAGAAGGTCTAATGCTTTGAAACTCATACATTGTACGTGACACAATATGAAACTTAAATTACTTTAAGTGTATAAAAGGAAAAGGATTTGTACTAGACCAATTTTATTTGGCCCTTAGATTAAGGATTTTTTGTTGTATACAACACTTTAATAGGTGGAGCTAGTTGCCAATGCATGATGTTTTAATCGTATGCTATAATATATAAACACATTTTTAGTGTAGACATATCACTTGGAATTGACAAGTTGAATGAGGATTTTCACTTAGTTTATTGATGAAGGATGTCAAATAAAGTGTATCTAAGCCAAACTCAATATGATCCACTGATTATTCAAATTCAATTAACATGGATAATTCTATTCTACAAGATGCTGAGTTGCTAGATGAATCTGTGTCTATCTCAAGTAAGATTTGACATAATTAAGCAAACCTTAGAGAATCTCAAATGAGAAGTTGGTCTTAATATGTTGTAAGTAAAAAATTGATTCCTTTTTAGTTTTGTTTATATGCAATTATAAAATTTAATTTGCAAATAACTTATAATTTTATAAAGCATACATGTAGATGTATCAACCATCAATAGGAAATTTTATTCATGACCCAAATATGGGTGTTCAAGTTGATCGACATCATAAAAGAAGATTCAAGTTGTTTGATGAAAGAATTCCCAAATGTAAGAATAGAGGAATAAGATGACAGGTAAAGAATGACAAAAGTATTTGCATGGTTACAAGCTAAACTTTGCTATGATTTTTTATATGTCCATATTGTTGGTATGTATGCCCAGAGAGCCAATCATATGATGATTGTAATGGGGCATGAGATACCTGATTTGATAATGATAAAGGTAATTCCATCTATTATGTTTGTCTCAATCATGAGATTTGTAACATACCCAACTCTGGGTACCTTACTCATCTCTCCTCTTTTCTTAGAATTGTTTTATCAAAATAAAATAAATCAATGCTCCCAAAAATTATATTATGAGTTGAGCCATAGTTTCAACATGCGTTACAAATATACACTACATAAAAGGTTTAAATGTAAAATAATCATAATAAAAAGGAAATAATAGGTTTGATGTACTAATGTTACAAATAATAAAGTTTGATCCACTATAATATTAATAAGAGTAAAGGATGGGGAAATTAAATTATTATAAGATATTGTGACACATTGGTGTTATTAAAAGAAATAAGTACATTAAATGAATATTTAGAATGCAAGAAATGAAATAGTATAGAAGACTCTTTAAAAAAGTAACTTTGAGGCTAAAATCAAATTCCTCATGCCCTAATTACCATAAGCACTTATTTCCAAGTCAATTGGACTTCCATTACCCCCTTAATTAGTTGATTGAATGTACAAACCCTAATATATATTAATACCATCAATTAAAGCCGAAGTGATATTAATTGGCTCCTTGTAATGCCTCATGTGTATTACTCCTCTCTATCTCACACATGATGTCAATGTCTCCCCCTTTCGGAACTGATGATAACCCTTTGGTAATCGTCATCTTTCCCCTTGAACGAAGGCCGTCCACACCCTATCCTCTTTCTCATTTCTCTTTTCCTCCATTTTCTACATGTCCTCCCCATCTACTTCACATCTTCCTCATCCCTTAACCCTAGCCACCTCTACGCCTCCCTCTGGTCCTACTACACCATCAGGCCAGTGCTAAATCCCACCATCAACCAGAAATCACCACGTTGTCTCCACACCAACGTCAGTTCCAGGAGCATCGACATAACCACAACCACTGTCACCATAATGGTGCACCGACACCCCCATCTACTCCCCCAATGTTGCACTACTAAGATCCTTACTCCTCATCATCACCTGCCGTAGAGCCATCTACCACTTTGTCATGGTGGCGACCACAGTTCCTTGGTGAAAGGCCATCAATGCCTCTGCACCTTCTCCTCTGCACATCCTAGCCATGATGTGTCTTCTTCTATGACCTGACGCTAGCCATCAACCCTTAGGCATCAGTGCCACCACCACAGAGAGGTCGCCCACCCTTCAACCTTGTACTCCCAACAATAATGGTGCATGGAATGCTACTTGTCAGCAACTTCTATGGCTAAATAAAAATCCAGCTACTACCTTTCCTCTACTCCATTGACTCTCCTCTATTTTTTTCTCCTCGACCAGCACCAAGAAATGCCAAGCAGTGCCTGTATCACCATATTGCGTCAGGTGCCTCCAAGAAACTCCGTCAATGCTACCACCCTCGACCCCCGCCTACAACACCATTCCATAACTCCCTCGCCTCCTCATACAGCCGCCACCCAGCTATGGAACTCCAAATCTTCATGGATTTGACCCAGCATAGGCATCAAAGACCTGTAGACCTCCAAATCTGTAGTCCAATGTTACACCAATCATTCATAGGCCAGCTTTCATCTTCCTTTATATGTTATTTGTAGATTTCAATCAATAGATCATGAGTAACTACATTCATTGGGAGACTTGCTACATCTAAATATAATCAAGGGATTCATACTTAATCTAGATCACCTTGGATTTTAGTAAAGTAAATAGATAAGGTATGCATAAGGTCAAGATACTATGGTAATCCAACAAACTCAAAGTGTATATGTAATATAATCGATTGCATGGCATGCATAGGGTAAGTGCTTATGCACATGTATAAGTTGTGTTGTAGATGACCTTAAGTTCTAATAGAAACTAGAGTGGTCAAACATTCTCTCGATGTCAACCATGCAAATATACATACTAATACTTATACATACATGAATAATTACTATGTAGTGTTCCTTGACCTACTTTTCATTTGCCTAAGAGATTTAGGACTACATATGGATTGAAGGTTAGATAATGATTAGTATGTTTCAGCTTAAACTCAATAAGTGTTAAGTGTATTAGTAATTATATATGGTGATGTACTTATACATTCATATCAACAACCAAATAAAAGACATAACTTTGAGGATGGTCAAGTTGAGAGGGAGTGTAGACCACCATATCAATGATTAATCATGACAAAGAAATTGAGATATCAATATGTGACTTAATATGAGAATGGAATATGTATGTAAAATCTAACCCATTAATATAATGGTCTCTAAGTAGATGGTGATATGTATATGACCATGGATAAATGTGTATGAGAAAATATTGTACCATGTCTTAATGTGGGGTATTTGCATGTAATAACAACAACCATAAATTAATAAATATACAAGGGATCATATGTTCACTTAATAAGATTATAAACCCTTATATGCAATTATGTGATTGGAACTAGGGTAAGAATAATATGTATAGCTATGTTAATAATGAATACACATGCTTATTGGGGTTTGAATACCATACCTAATGTGTTTCTAGGATGAAAAGTTGACATTGTGGACCAAAGTATACTATTTGAGTTAACCTTTATGTGTGAAAATTAGGGATGTGGTCTTTCCTATTTAATTTTAGGCATTAAACTGACTAAATTATTCCTATAATGAGGCATTTTTGTTAATTAGGCTTTTATTGGTCCATGATGAGAATTTCTTATACTCTCAGATTGACCAATATCTTGTTGCCTTGGGTCTATGACCCCACCTGCATTATTTTGGATATGAAATTTTCTTTAATGACTTCAACCATTTCTTGCCACACTATTTATGCATGGTTGGTAATTTAGCTAGATATCTTTTGTATGGTGCATGAGAACAACCATTAGGGCGCACCTTTCCGCCCGGGGTGCGTCTTTCCACCTCTTTTATATATACATGGTGTGCCTTTCCACTCGTTAGACCAAAGATCCAGTGGTGTCTTGGTTGTATGTTATCTATTTAGTCTAAATATATCAACATGTGATTATATTTGTTTTCTGTGGTATTGTGATTAGTGGAAAGGCCTTTTTCATCTCAATTATTAAAATATGAATTATAAATGCCTCATTCTCTTCAAATTGATTTATTTTGAACTTACCTAAATTCATATGAACTCTCTTGTTGGAACACCTCTTTGGCACTTAAACTCCTTATAAATGCCCAAAATATTTTATATTGCACATATACCAGTTTTTACTGACGCATACCCCTTTGTTTCCAATTTTGTGGGTGTTCCCAAAACTACCCAGGTTTAGGTGCTTTTAAGGACTTTGACTTATGAAGGTAGCACACTTGGGCTTGACTTGAGGATAGCTTGGAGTGGTTGGGTTTCCCTCTGCCACTAGGACTCTTGTGAAAGTAGACTTTGTATTTTATTGTATGTGCCACCCTTAGGACGAGAAAGTTATGTGCATGAGAACATCTTGTAACCTTATAAATAGTTATGTTTTCCACCACTTCAATATTTCATGTCTCATGTTTGTACCATTAAGTGGTCCCATTATCGGGTCTCACTCTTTACAAGATGATGACACAAACATAACTACATGTCTAAAGAATGATGTTACTCAATGATATATGTATTCTGGTTGAGGACCTGAACAATGAGATCATATGAATGATAAGAGTACATAGATTCTTGTTATGTCCCTAGTCAGATATTATTGTGAAAGAAAAATAGATGATAGTACTACATAAGATTAGAGTGTGTGCTGGTTGATGACAGAATCTCATTAGTCATGATATGTTATATCAAACCAAGCACACAGATACATGATAGAGAACAATGTATCAGACAGACCCACCTTGAGTGTGATACAAGGAAACCATGGATTGGTAGTCAAAATCAGCTGTCATAGTGATAGTGGTGATTGTGGTTCTTAGAACTGAAGTCACTACACTCATCACATGTCATTGCTTGTACTTTAACATCATCCAACATTACCTTGAATAAAGGTTTCCATAAAGATGATGATGGGGTATTCTATGACACATGGGGATACAGTGTGAGTGATGTAGATGAGATTTTCCCCTACTACATGATTTTGATATCCAGGCCACTTCATAAGAGAGACTGAACATAGGTTGAACATTGAAGAGGATGACGATTACACACCTCGAGTCCAATTCAGATATCAGAGACAAGGTAACTTTACAATCACAATAACACTGATCATAGATTGCAGGTTGAAGTTATTCTCCAACTTTCCAAATTACTTGGCTAGAAATGATGTGTTGCTAGACACTGCTCATTGCTTGTGAGGTCATAAGTTGGTTATGAACATTCACTACAATGTAATTTGGGATTTATAGGGTCACACACATAGGATGCACTTAGAATAGGAGTTTATTCATGAATGATGTTTAATTTGATTACTAAAAGCGTTTAGGTATTCAATTAAACAACTGAGGTTCAAAATTGACTGACTGGACTCTAAACTGACCGGTTCAAGTGTTGAACCGATCGGTTGGAGTTTCAGGTCAATTGCAATCAACATTGGTTGAACAATACCTAAACCAGGGCAGAACTGACTAGTTCACCTAGTGAACTGACTGGTTTATTGTGGAAACACATCCCATTATCATATAGATAATGAGGTGTTACGCGAAAACGTGCAGAAATTACCATAACCACAGATTATGAAAACACGGGTTAATTAAAACCGATTGTGGAAAACTGATAAACTGTGAAACTATTACTTTCCAGTCCTCATCCTGCACAGAAACATGTCATATATATACATACACGTGATATGATATGTGTCCACAGCTTCAAGGAACAGCTGTCCATCCATCCCACGAGTTCACCACCTATTCATATACATAGAGGCCCGCATCCGGCCAACAGCAGGATATACAAAACATTATCGATCGTTCATCGTGAAACAATGTCAAAACACTGCCAAGGACCTGAGAGTACAAGGATGACTCTAGACTCTATTACAAAACATCCAAAATAGTAGCATATCCATTGCTTGCCTTCTACTGCTCATCAAGCTGCTCGGCCGCAACACCACGACCACCACCACGTCTAGCTCGACCACCTAAAAAGGGTATAAACCAGCGGGGTGAGACAATTGAACAATTGTCCCAACGGGAAACATAACTCCCCATCGCAACTACAGAACCTCAGCAAGATAAACTATAACAGCAGATAACTATCAACAGGTATAACAAGAGCAGTCTGTATAGAGCAAAGCATTTCTTACCGACAAGCTTACCATCTGTACAAAAGCATATAACCAAGTATCTCTCAATGGAACATGATTGACAAGATAAGATATATCACTATGTAACATAATTATCAGAACAAGATATAACATCACATAACCTGATTATCAAGATGAAACATATTACCACATACCTAATGAATACAGAAGTAACTACAAGATATAATAGAATTAACTACACAAACAAGGCATCATCCAATGTTTCGTGTTTGTCTTAAGCAGTAAATACTACACGGCTGAATTACGTATTATTATGCCCTGAGGAAGTGAACCGTACCATTCAAATCCAACCTTCGGTTACGAAACCCAAGCCGGTGCCATACAAGGTCAATGGAAGAGCCGGACTCCACGACCTCCCACCTCGTGGTCAGTACACGAGTACAACACAAGCAGGACCGTAGTCACATGCTGAAGTGGTCTAAGCCACAGGGTCAGCTCCATAGGCTACCCTCACTCTAGCCCGCCTTGGTACAGGTCTCGGCGCTAGTAAAACTGATCTACGGGCCTGTTCACCGTGCTCTGAGCCATGAACGCATTCATGCTCCTCACATCACATATCCTGAGCCATGGGCCTATTCACCATGCTCTACACATACATATATCTGAGTCTGCAACCGAAGTTACACTCTTACCTCCTCATTTTCAAGCTAGGAGCAACCTACACATATTCAACAATATGAGCTTCCAGGTTAACCCGTAGGAGAACCTATTTCACCATCACCAAATCCTGACGATGATGGATCTATGGCCAGGGCAACTACATGATATGATTCCACTATAATTAATTAGTGTCTTTTAGATGGATTGCAAGATTCAACCAAGTTGTATAACATGCAAGATATAACAGAAAGTAAATAACGTAAACTCGACATTATATTGTTATTGAAAACACATCAACCTGATCCATCTCAAGGATCCAATCATCACATGTTACCACTTGGCCTCTTTCCAGCCATTCAGATCCATCTCAAGGATCGTCACATACCACAGGATCTCAATCCCTCATCATGTACTGCCAATGCCTCTTCAAGGCTCACATCAACATCATGGGTCAAACACATCATACATACAACCTCGTAGGATAATTATCAAAGTGATGTTACTCATCACATATATCTCATAGCCCTTTTATGGCTAATCATCACCTGCGTGGTTAGGATATACAATAATCATAGTTTCAACATAAGGAATATGCTTACTATCATGAAAATGCCATTCAAGATACCCTACTTATCATTCTTACACTATTTGGTGATCAAGTGTATAAAGCACATCAGACCATACCCATGCTTATCCTCATCTCAGAATTATATGAATAAACAAGATGTTTACTTTATGTAAGAAGTCATGTTGAATATATAGAACAAGCACTATTATTATTACCACTATCATTATTGTCACCATCCACTATTATTACTATTATCATCATTAAGCAACTACTAGTGTAACTACCACTTAGCATTATCATTAACAGATAAGCATAAGGATCACATCATGTATGTCATTACCACTACCTTCCTTATTATCATCACTACTACCATTATCATTATTGCTATCATGAACATTGTTATTGTTTGTGCATAATCATTCACTTTCATAAAACAAGGGTCCGTCACTGGAAGATCACAAGACCCTCACTAAACCTCCTCACAACCCTCACCCAAACACCAACAACAACGGCTGGTTCACAAAGCAGCAACGCTGCGCGACACAGCGTTACAGGAGATAACATGCGTCAGAGAGGGTGTCAGGTATTCCATGTGTATCGGGCAACGCCCGTCACACCTCCTGCCGGCCGACACACCAGGGAGTGTGACGCCCGTCACAGCACCCCAACCACAACGCCCGATACTCCTATCAACACGGCCAGGTCACTACTACCTCTAACCACCAAGAGAGAGAGAAAGAAAGAAGGAACACTCCTCAAATCGTGCAACCACCCATCAGGGCCTAACGGCCGATACATACCAAAGAAAAGGGCGTGACGCCCGTCACAACCCATCCCTATCGCCCATCACACACAAGAGGGTATCGCCCGTCAGGGCTATCGGCCAACTCACCATTCTAGCCTATCGTTCAACCCAAGCACACATGCCATACATAGCCCTGTCGTTCACCACAAGGTCCGCCACAAGGATCACCATGTCGCTCAGGTCTATCGTCCATCATAAAGACAAGGGTGTCTCTCAACACAAGAAGGACCATATCGTCCATTACCACCATATCGGCCAACACTTCTCATAGCTTGACCTATCGTCCATCTCAAGGGCAAGGATGTCGCCCAACACCAATAACACTCATGTCTTCCAACAAAAAGATACCCATGTCGTCCAACACACCAAGACATAGGAGGGTATCGCCCAACAGTGTCACCATCTACCTCCAGCACAAGAAAACTCAAACCCTAGAGAGAAAGGTACACTAGATCACAAGGAAACCCTAAACCCTAAAGAGGATCGGCCACCAAAGGTACAAAAGTAAGGAACTAGCTACTAACATATGAACAAGAACATAGCTAGAGGTAAAGGAGTTAGGGTTAGAAGTTATGCAACCCGCCTTAAGCTCCAAGCTCCAAGGAAGAAGAAGAATTCCAAGCTTCAAGGATATCGTCCACCACAACTCCTCCAAGGGGGTGTATCGGCCACCACTGCTACTCCAGGAGCGTGTATCGGCCAACACAAGTAAAGAAGGAAGGAGTGTCATGCACTCAAGGTGGAGGAGAGACCAAAGGATCAAAGGAAGCTAAGGCAAGGGAAAGAACCACCTATATAGAAGGAAAGGGAGGAGAAAACGAGGGAGATCCATGCTAAGTGTCGTCCACCCAAGGGACACTTGTCCTAGAGCTCAAGACACCACTCTAGCAAGCCATAAGACACTTGTCCAAGATGTGCACCAAGTGTCCACCAAACATGGTCAAGGCTGGACCAAGCATCATGGGTGACACAACCAGCTGCAGCTCCACTGGGCGACACACCAAGGTACCCTGGGCGACACACACTCACTTGGGTGACACAAGCCACACTAGGTCGACACACTACTCACTTGGGCAACACAAGCAAATCTTGGTCGACACAAGGCAAGTCTTGGCCGACACAAGGCTCCACCAAGCCCAAACAAGGCACCTCAAGGCCCAAACAAACTCAACCAAGGCTCAAAGAACTCAAACAACAAGCCCAAGCCTTCCTCTCAACCCTAGAGGAAGCAAAGGGAGGGAAACACCTCACAAGATGGCAAACTTGCACACAAAACCCTAAACTTGGGTTATTTGCAAGTAGCCCCTCAAACTCTCAAAAAAGCACAACCAAACCCTAATCACCACTAAAGGTGATTAGCAAGCACCAAAACACCAAGGTTAAGCAAAAAAAAACAGGGTAAACCCTAAACGAAGGTCAGGGTCCTTACATTTATGGTCCCAATCGAGCGATTCATATGATGAACTGCCCAGTTCAATGGTCAATTCAATTGGATCAAGGATTGATGTTGATGCCATGATTTGCATTAATTGTGCATTGAATACCATTGTAATTTAGAATAGGAAACTGCATGAACCGACCGACTGATGGCATGAACCGATTGACTCAGGCATGAACCGACCATCTGGGCATGTGAACTGACCAGTTCGCTGTTCAAAGTTTCTAAAAAACTTATGAATTCTGTCCTTTTGACTCCTGCATAGACTGGGAACCCTGACCCTAGCCTCTCTGATAAATAGAGTGGTAGTGGGTCCTTCACAGACACAACAATAAGATATGAAAATTTTTGTCCTCTCTGGTTGTGGTAACCAGAGAGTTTCGAGAAAGTCCTACCCATCAAAGGGAGGGATAGCAAGGGAGAGACAATTGTGGGAGAGTGAATCAATTCTAGTAGATTGACGTTTGAAATAAAAACCCATTCCTTTGACTCTGGTCGTGCAACGTGGAGTTTTAGGTGGTCCGCATGCACCACTCTAGAGGAAGGAGGTTGTTTCCTATCATTAGGAGGATGCCGTTGGCATAGTCTATGGTGTTGTATCAGGAGACCACCATTAACGACTACTCGAATGCTGCTACCTGAAGAAGAAGTGCGCTACTGCTTGAAGAATGAGCATGCTACTACATCAAGAGTTGTCACTGTACTTGCTCCATAACCAGGTATAACTCTTGTTACCTTCCTTCCTAGATACATAATTGTTGATGAGATCTTGTTGATTATTGATTCAGGCATTAAAATTTTTGTTTCTATTGCCTTATATGTCACCTTAATTTCTTTACAATGGTACCAGAGCCACATCAATTTACAGTGTATCTGGATTTAAATCTATACGATTAGATTTATTTTATTGTATATCATGCAAATATTAAATAATTTAATGAGCATATATGATTAAATACCACATACAATTTTACAAATATTATATATATGATATGATAAGATATGATATGTATTAAATTTATATATGTCACCTTAAAATCATTTTGACGGTGATTGGTAGCATGGTTATGGCCTATACCTCTAGATCCTTTTGTGCTTATTTGTATGGTTGTTGTTCCCATTTATATCTCAGTTTGCATGTCGAGCCTCTCTCTTCTTTTCCATATGTATAAGTTTTAATTTTTTCCTCCCTATGCTCCCCTCGAATGTAATTCGAGGTTTCACATTACAATGTAATATTAGGATAGCTTTTATTTCTTGTTATGGAAAAGAAGACTTTCTACATCAGACAAGCTAATCGGCTCATCAAGAAAATTGACTAGTTCAGCAGCCGAACCCATTAGTTAAAGAGCCAAGGAGGCTGATGATAGTAGAAGCCAATCGATTGGCTGGTGGCCCAACCAACCGACTGGAGGAGTCCAGACGTCACGTGGACCAGAGGATAGATGACCAATTTGAGCAACCAACTAACTGACTAGGAGGTCAACCAACCGGTTCAAGGGTTGAACTGATCATTCCGGACTGGTACAACATAGATCATCATCAAAAACATATTTCTACATATGATGTGAACCTTAGATAGTAGTAATTCCTTGTGGCTCTAAGGAATTACAATAGGATGGCCATAACCATTGATTGTGTTTATTATTGCATGTTTCCATTATATTTTTAGCTTGTATATGATACATAGTATAAGTATGTGATAATTGGATATGTATATGTATTTATATAAAACCCCTCAATATAATATTAAGTCTTATATGCTTTCCATAAGCAACACACATGAAAAACTTTATCTAATAAGTGTAGGTTATGCCAAAACATGGTGTGTTGTCCATCTCGTGGAAATGTGACGGTAGATGTGCAGATCTGCCAAAGTAGGGTACATATTCTATCGTGTTGGCTTTTGGGTCAGACTTAACTAGGCGATCTTAATGATATGAGGTAACTAGAAGCATGAATATGGATTGTGACAAAGAGTTGTGTACACCATCTATCCTAGAGTTGCATGAGATGTTATTAAAAAACATTGTCTACCTAAATAGTCAAGTTGTGGGTGATTAGACAAAGCTGACTCATGATTTGTGAAATATAGATCTTGACTCACTGAAAGGTTGTACACTGCAATCTTCTGAATTAGTAGTGCAGGCTATCGATTTAAAAAAAATGTGGGAGTGATAGTTAATTAAAATCATGATTAATATCATCTATGTTATCAAATATAATTAATCAAAAGTGTTTTGATAAATTGCAATTTCTTTTATAGAAACAAATGTCAAAAAAATCATCGTTATGATCAATTCTTAAGAAGAATAAACTAAATTGGAAAACTTCAATGATTGGTTCTGGATTTCTAGAAGGGTTCTCAATGATGAACATAAGCTCTATGTCCTGGATATGCTAGTGCCAGAGGAACCTACTCCTGATGCGCCTAGGACTGAGATGGATGATTATTGGAAGCATGTCAATGATGCCTTGGACATTAAGCACCTTATGCTATGCTGTATGAACTATCAGTAGCATGTGCAGCATGAAGATATTGGGATTGTTGAGATGGTTACACATCTTAAGAGTATGAACTAGGTACATGCAAAGTAAGAAAGGTACAATGTCTCAAAGGCACTCTTTGAGTGCATGATAGCAGAAGGAGATCCAATTGAGCTGCATGTGTTCAATATGATTGGACATGTGGAACATCTAGAGAGTCTGGGATTCCTTTTGAGTCAAGAGTTAGCCACATATATGATTCTACAATCATTGCCTGAATCATATAGCTAGTTTATTGAGTGTTACTACTTGAGTAACTTGACTAAACTGCTACCAAAATTACTCGACATGCTAATCAATTCCAAAGCAAGAATGAATAAGGAAAAACCTATGATGATGATCAATATAGTGATGTTCGACGACAAAGTCTAGGCCAAGAAGTGTTCGAAGGCTAAGCTAAAGTCCAAGTTTTCTGCTCTTAAAATAAGGAGAAAGGTAATTGCAAAAGGAATATGTCCTCTCCACTTGAAGGAACTCAGAAGGAAGAAGAAGGAGATGGAGATATCTACTTCAAGACATGAGAAGAAGTAAGCTAGAACTATGTGAAGCAAGAGTTGCTTCCATTACATTTGGAATATGTCATTCAACCTGATTAGCATGTAATAGAATTAATGAATTGCTATTATGTACCAGCCATTAATTTAAGCATCATGTATCTTGTATGGACAAGTATATTATGAATAAATTGATGTTTCATTTTAAAAGATAAAGATCTTATATGGTAGTGCCCTATGTATCATAATCTATACTTGATAGTTGTAGAGACAAACATGTATGACATATATATTGAATGACTCGAGGACTCAAACGGTACATGTAGCCTTTTCATCTAGAGCAAATAAATAAGAAATACATCTCTAGAATCCATAATGATGGTTGACTAGACTCTTTTTTGGGGTTCGAACTAATAGGGACATGCAAATCTTATTTATTGGGTAATATGACAAAGGCACCTTCAGTAGATGTAGTGGGAGAGAGACTATTCTATTATGACTTATGCATACTGATGTACATAGACATTTTAGAATAAATACTAGAGGTGGTTAATAGTTCTTCATTATATCTACTAACAATCTCAGTATGATAATTTGTATTTAATGAAATACTAGTTTGATTTGTTGAAATGTTCAAGGAATTCATGCATGAAGTACATAACTAGCTTGGTAAAAGTATTAACACACCTCGATATGATCGATGTGAAAAATACTTTGACACAACAGTTTGAGGACCTTTCAGGATACCATGATAGTGTATCACAATGATCTTTACTTGAGACATAATGATGTATTAGAAATAAGGAAGCTCACCCTTTTGGTCATGGTATGACTATCAATATACCAATTGATCTTCCATTTCCTTTTTAGGTGTGCTTTATCCTAAATAATGTACTGTCTAAATTGTTCAAAAGACACCATATGAGATATGGCATGAGAGGTGTCCCGATATGTCATTTACTAATCTGAGGACTAAATGATTATATAAGAGAATAGTTTCTTAAATAGCTTTCCCCACAAATCACATAAATGTTATTTTGTTGAATACTACTTTTATATTCCAATCAAACAACAAAGTTGTTTGTTGACAAAGATGGATGTATTCCTAAAGGGAATTTAGTTCCAAAGGAATTAATGGGAGAAAAGTAGAAATCAAAAAGTTCGAGACCAACAAGAAAACATTAAACCTAAAAGAGGTACACTAGGAACAAAGAAAATCATAAGCTGTTATGGAATCTCAAATTTCTTATGTAACACAAAACCTCATAGATCTAGTAGGGCACACCTTGAGTTTGAAAGATTATGATATCTTATAACTCAGAAAGGTGGTGATTTGGTCATGATATGATGGGCCAACAACCTATCTAGAAGCTATTGAGGAACTAGAATCTAAGAAATGGCCATGAGGTTCAAGATGGACTCCATGTACACCATCAAGGTATGACCTTGGTAGATCTACCTGAAGAGGTAAAACCTATAGGGTGCAGTTGGGTCTTCAAGAAGAAGACCAAAATGGAAGGCTAAATTGGTTCCAAAGAGTTTGAAACAAGTTCAAGGTGTTGAACATGATCAAATCTTTTCACCAGTTGCCATGGTTGAATCCATCATGATCATGCTTGCCATTGCATCTTACTATGACTATGAGATTTAGCAAAATGGATGTTAAAACAAAAATCCTTAAAAGGAATGATTATAAGGATGTGTATGTGACACAACCTAAAGGTTTTATAAATCCAATAATGCAAATAAAGTCTGTAAGGTACAAAGGTCAATCTATGGATTGGTGCAAGCATCTCAGAGCTAGAATCTTTGATTTGACAAGATAGTCAAAGAGTTTGACTTCAATCGAATGAAGATGAAATTTGTGATTACATAAGATTTAGTGGGATGAAATTTTTATTACATATAATGATGGAGAGCAACATCCTTATACTAAAAATGTTAAAACCTGGCAGGGAAGTACCTTCTCTATGAAGTATATAGGCGAAGCATCCTATATGATAGGAACCAAGATCTGTAAAGATAGATCTAGAAAACTTCTTAACCTAATAAAGAGTACATACATTGGAAAGATATTGAAGGGGTTCAACATACAAGGCTCAATAGGAGAATATCTATTAATGTTCCTTGGAATCAGTCTGTCAAGAACCTAGTATCTCAGTTCTTATGAAGAAAAGGAGTACATGAGTAAAATGCCATATGCAATCACGATTGTATCTATCATGAATGCGTAGAGATGTACCCAACCCGTGTTCTCGTATGTATTAGACATGACGAGTGGATGTTTGTCAGATCCCAGTGAGAGTCATTAGACTGTCATAAAGAGTTTCCTCAAGTACTTGAGAAGCATTGAAGGATTTGTTCCCTGATTATGGTAATAAGGAAGAGTTGGGTGTAAAGTGTTACACCAATGTAAGCTTCCAAAGTGACAACTAAAATTAATGATCACAATCTAAGTTTGTGTTTGACCTTAAAATAGAACTGTAAGATGAAAAAGTTCCAAGCAAGATACAATTGCTAATTCTATAATAGAATATGAGTGTATTAGGTGTTATGTACACATCATATAATAATGTATGGATGAAGAAGTTCATTTATATGAACTTACATGAGATTAGAACCATTAATGGAATAGTATAAATACCATGACAACAATGGAGTTATTGGATAGGAAAATAATCTTAGATAGCATACTATGACACTTCAATCTCATATAAAAATTCATACAACGAGGAGATGTGAAACTTGTGAAATGCCGACTAGAAGCAAACATTGCTAACCCTCTATAAAAGTACCTGCACAATAAAAACATGATGGACATGCTAAGATCGCTTGGAATAAGATCCATGGGTGATTGGCTCTAAGTTCAAGTGGGAGTTTGTTGGTATGTATACCTAAAGAGCCAACCATATTAGTAATGGGGCACAAGATACCTAATTTGATAATGAAAAAAGTAATTCCATTTATTATGTTTGTCTCTATCATCACAAGATGACACAAACACAAGTAGATGTCTAAAGAATGATGTTACTCGATGACGTATGTCTTCAGGGTGAGGACCTGAACAATGAGATCATATGAATGATAAGAGTACATACATTATTGTTATGTCCCTAGTTAGATATTACTATGGAAGAAAAATAGGTGATAGTAATACACAAGACTAGAGTGTGTGTTGGTTGATGACAAAATATCATTAGTCATGATATGTGATATCAAACCAAGAACGTAGGTACATGTTACAGGATAGTGTATCAAAAAAACCCACCTTGAGAATGATACATTGAAACCATGGAATGGTAGTAAGAATCAACTCTCATAGTGATAGTGGTGATTTTGGTTCTTAGACATGAAGTCACTATACTCATCACATGATGTTCAATGAACTTTGACATCATCCAACATGACCTTGAATAAAGGTTGCCATAAAGGTGATTCCTAGGTACTCTATGACACATGGGGATAGAGTGTGAGTGATGTAGATGGGATTTTTCCCTACTACATGAGTTGGATATCCAAGCAACTTGATAAGAGAGACTGACAAATATATGGCCATACTCATGTGAATTCACATGCATCTTGGATAGTTTGCTCTAGTTCAAGGAACATGGATTGAACATTGAAGAGGATGATGATTCCATGCCTCAAGTTAAATCCAGATATCAAAAACAAAGCAACTATACGATCACAATAACACTAATAAAGGATTGTAGGTCGAAGTTGTTCTCTAACTTTCCAAATCACTTGGGTAGCAATGATGTGTTTCTAGACACTGCTCATTGCTTGTGATGTCATAATTTGGTTATGGACATTCACTTCCAACGTAATTTGGGACCTATAGTGTCACACACTTAGGATGCACTTAGAATAGGAGTTTATTCATGAATGATGTATAATTTGATTAAAAGTGTTTAGGTGTGGTTTGGGAATAAGGAGAGTAGAAGAATCGAATAAAGTAGGAATGATTGTTAATGTTTGGAATGTTGCTTCAAAAAAAGACTCTTTATGGGTAAGATGGATTAATGGGAAGTACTTAAGAAATGATTCCTTTTGGTCCTATAAAACTAGTTCGAGCAGCTCGTGGATGTGGAAGCATCAATGTAGTTTTAGAAGCATGATCTTGCCTTTGATAGTTGTGCACATTGGTGATGGGTCCTGCTTAAGAATCTGGAAAGAAACTTGGTTGCCTGGTAATAAATTCCTGTGGGATTGTATTGATACTAAAAGTGTGGTGAGGATTGGTTGTGGTATGGATGGTTTCCTTAGTAATTTCATTGTTGATAAAAATTGGGTCATCCCGGATAGAAGATGCTTCAAGGAGTTCAAGAATTGCATTGAAGAGGATGATATTATGCTCTATGATGAGGATTTGATCAGTATACAAGGCCTTTCTACTCTAAAGATTAAAGATGCTTGGATCATTCTCATAGGTAATAAAACTAAATTGGTGTGGGCAAGTTAGATTTGGAGGTACGGTCATCCCAGGGCTATGATCATGAATGTGTGGAAAATCTTCTTGGAAAAAATACCTATGTTGGACTATCTTCAAAATATGGGGTTCCAGTTAGCTCCTCGTTGCATTCTCTATGAAAAAGATACTAAAAGTATTGAACATCTCTACTTTAATTGTAACTTTACAGCTATTCTCTGGAGGAGAGGTGTAAATTGTGGCTACATTGCTAATGCTCCAAGGGCTCCTAATGACTGCTTGAGGGCGAGGTTGAGGAAGTAGAAGCTATTCTATCTGATGACTCTTTTCCATATTTGGAAAGAGAGGAACTCAAGGATCTTTAGAAATTTCACTTCTAATAGTAATAAATGTTGGAACAACATTATAGAATTAGTTTCTTTGTATGATTAATAAATGTTTCTCTTGTAGATCTGGTGTATAGGTTTGTTCTTCAGCCTGCCCATGAACTATACTTGTACATAACATTTGTTTCTATCTAAAAAAGAGGAAAGCACTTACCGAGCAAAGAAAAAAGTGTTTAGGTATTCAATTAAACAATTGAGGTTCAAAATTGACTAATTGGACTCTGAACTTACCGATTCAAGTGTTGAATCGATCTGTTGGAGTGTCAGGTCAATTGGAATCAACATTGGTTGAACAATGCCTGAACCATGCCATGAACTAGCTAGTTCACCTGTGAACTGACCAGTTCATGGTCCCAACTGACCAGTTCATATGATGAACCACCCAGTTCAATAGTTAAGGATTGATGTTGATGTCATGATTTGCATTAATCGTGCATTGAGTACCAATGTAATTCAGAATAGGAAACTGCATGAACCTATCGATTCATGCATGAATTGACCAGTTGTGCATGCGAACCGACCGATTTTGCGTTTTAAGTATCCAAAAAATTCATGAATTTCATCCTTTCAACTCCCGCTTAGACTGGGAAGTCTAACGCTATCCTCTCCTAAAAATAGAGGGGTACTGGGGGCTTCACAGACACAACAATAAGCTCTGACAATTTTTTTCCTCTCTAGTTATGGTATGCAGAGAGACCCGAGCAAGTCCTGCCCGTAAAAGGGAGGGATAGAAAGGGAGAGACAATTTTGGGAGAGTGAATCAATCCTCGTAGATTAACAATTGAAAGGACACTCCTTCCTGATAGATCTGGTAGCACAACGTGGAGTTCCTAGTGGTCCATGTGAATTACTCTAGAGATGAGAGGGTGTTGCTCGTTGCTAGGAGGACCTCGTCAACCATTGTCTCTAGTGTTACACAAGAGGCCGCCGCTGATGACTGCTCGAGTGCTGCTGTGTGAAGAAGAAGCACACTACTGCTTGAAGAAGGAGCACACTAGTGCATCAAGAGTTGTCGCTACACTGGTTCCAGGACCAAATATAACTCTTGTTACCTTCATTTCTAGATACATCATTATTGTCAAGATCTTGTTGATTAGGGGATCATACATTAAATTTTTTTTTCTGCTACCTTATTTGTCGCCCCAATTTCCTTAGAGATATAACAATGTACTTTTTGTCTAATGTATGGTACAATCTACTGTGTTACGTCTTACTTGGCCATTAACAAAGAAAGCATACATACTTGAGGCAACATATGTCCTTTTTCTATTATTTCTATTTCCAAATAAAACTAGGTGTTGTTGGTTGTAACTGAGCATCATTTAACACAAAATGGGTATAAATATAAGAAAAACATACACATAAACTTTGAATACCCATTTGTCATTGCTAATTCCAAAATTATATATGCCATTTCTTTTCATTGGGAATAGGTATAGAAGAAATAGTTGCAAATATAGGAAAAGTTGTTGGTTACAAACTAGGCACCGTTTAACACAAAATGAGGGCGGATATATGTAAATCATACTCACATATTTCAAATATATAAGTTTCGATTTTCTATTTTTTTGACTCTAATTCCAAATTAATAGGCACCATTGTTTTTATTAGGTTGCATCACACAAGGAATAGGCACAATGTTTATAGAAAAATGGTCATAAATACATCCAAAGTAGGCAATTAAGAAGACACAACATGATCACTTACACTTCAAACAACTAAGTGTCAGCTTTCTATTTTCTTGTAGTCATTACTAGTTAATAGACACTATTATTTTTATACTAGGAAATTAATAAGCCAAAGTTGACACACATAATTTGAACAACTTATGGCAAGTTTTCAATAGTGGGTGATAATTACATTTTAATAGTTACAATAAATTGCTAAGTATGCTTCATTCACACATGAAATATGTGCCATGTTTATAGACTAAATAGGCTCAAGTATGGGTGAAGTAGACACTTAACAAGTCAAAACAGACACACATGTGACCATTTATGATATTGGGCATTAATTCACCAATAATAGATTGCAATTGACTATAAAGTAGGTGTTATTCACATGAAATAGGAAAAATTAAGTCGCAATGTTTACAAAATATATTGTAACCTAAACCCTAAATATTACACAACAATTGATGAGACAATATGACATTAAGAGACATTCCGATCAACATTGAGCAAAAGGTTATTTTTATGTTACAATAATTGTACTACATTTGTTTCTCTAAGCTTATGGATATTCTGACTTTTACCTTGATCTCATATAATGTGTTTGCCTTCCCTTAGTATCATAATACAATGTAGAACATTTATTCCATATTCATTACTATTTGATGGTTGTTGTGGACATCTCTGGCTGTACACCACCTTCCACTTGCTTGCTTTGTGCCCCTAGTTAGTTTTGAAATATTCTTCCAAGAAAATAATCTACTAGTAGAGTAAATTTTTTATACATTTCTATGTAATTTAGTGGTTTAGGTTGTGGGTCTACTTACTATTGCACATGTTGGGCTATCATTTGCATTTTGGAAGATAAGGTCAAAGATCCTTTTCTTTCTTATTCTTATAGTACCGAACACTATTCTAGTAACATATAAGCTTGGCGCTTATGCAAATGTCCAAAATATGCATGTGGTCGTTTGTGTGAAGGGACATAATTATATTGTCAGGTGCCTTTAAATTATTCAATCGATCATTCAAATACATGTCTATTTACTTTTTTCTTTTTATCTGGATTGCTTAATATGTGTTAGCATTAACCAAAATAGGATTTGTATGGTCTGTCATAATGTCTTTGTCTCTTTGAAGTTGGACATAGCTTTCATGTACTAAATATAGTAAAAAATTCACTATTAGTAATGGGTATGTGTATAAACAAGGGTGTAACTAATAAACATTTTTTAGCATTTCAAAGACAAAACCCTGATATTCAAGGGTAGGTGTAACATATCGAGATCTGGCTACCCTAAATTTAGAAACCCTAATTCCCTAATTAGGAAGGTAGTATGTTTGGATCTTTAGATTTGACAAAGCAAGGATAGAGTTACACCTTAATACACAAGTGTGAACCCTGATGGACATATAATGTGCAAGTATCAGGTAATACACTTATTTGTACCCCTAATAACATGTAATGCCTATAATATGAGTAACTCATATACTAACCTAATTATGGATATATATGATCCTACCCATATCAATAAACTCTATAGTGATGATGAGATGACGTATGTAACCTAACACTAGATCTTGGATGTGATAATCATGTGTATCTGACAATTAGTAATCATGTCGACCTAAACCCTAAGTTGGGGTTGACCAACCCTAACCCATACATACTTGGTGACATTAGGCACCATAATCATATATCTTATGTTAATACACATAGATTGGACTTTATCACCTAATTGTGGCTTGGTATGAAAATTAGTTCATTAATATGTAATATGTGTGACCTTGTTCTCCAATACACATCTACTGACCTAAATCTTATTAATAAAGTTGGGTGTGTGTATAAACGTACATAAATATTGGGATGGTATCTTATGTGCTTAATATGTGTAATGGATTAATAATTGTACTTTTCATGTAAATAGAAATTAGTAATGTGACATCATTTAATTAATATTAATATTAACATAATTAGTAAGAAAATGTCATAAATTGTGTAATATAATTTTATATGACCTTAATTGTAGTAGTGAGTTGATGAATGGACTCTAAATCATAAATATTTAGGATAATTGTAATATATAATAATAAATTTTGAGATAATTGAGTTAAACCCTAATTATACTCAAACTTGTACAAGATAATCTCAAAACCTAAATCTGACTTCTAAGTTGAGTTTTATGGGTCCTTATTAGTCTATGTGCAAAGTGTCAACTTAATCAGATAAAGTCTGTTATCCCAATTTGGTTAGAGAAGATAATTCTTAATTATGCATTTCTTATATAAGTTGAACTTTGTTTTATTTGGTTTAAATTACCTCTTTATTTGGGCACACCATTTATTTCCCTAGATTTCTACTTTTTCCTAAGTTCCCTACACGCAAATGCAGGCTCCTTTTCAGTCGCTCAAATGGCATTAAGAAGTGCTCCTGTTTCCTTGTGTATGGACTCTATAGTCTACCCACCATCATCCTTCTCCTCCCTTGATTCTCTATCTCTTCACTCCTCCTCACTCCAGACTCTCTGACCCTCCATGATCTTTGCACATTGATGATCAGTTTGATCCCATATTTGATAAGGATTCCCATCACCAACATACCAGTTGGTATCGTACGTCTACACTAACTCATATATCCATTTCCGTTGAGTTTCCCAACCACGTTAGTGTGTCTTGATGATATAAAATCCTTCCCAAGCCATCTTCACACCCATTGAAATTGTTCCAGACCCTTTGCGAGTGTTCTCTTAGTCACCAGTCTAGTTCCTCGATGTTGACAACTTGGGTTGGATAGGTGAACATCTCTGACACTGTTCTAGAGTGGTTATCCCTATGTAAAGGTGTCAATTACTTTCAACAACCTTGGGGAAGCTCTAGGTGGTTTCTATTGCTCCAACCCATGTGTGGATTGCTTTTCCCCCTTTTATCGTTGTTGGTGTTGTTCTACAACTGGGTTCGACTTAGTCATGTTGGTGTCACTGTGACATTATTTCCATCAGCTTTGGATTCTCGTCCTCCTTGTAGAGGTTACTCATTTTGGATTTGGCTCTTCTCAGTATTCGAGTGTCCTAAGATGTAATATTAGACTATTTCCTTAGGCCAACAATGGTAGAAAGCTGGGTCGAGGGTCAAAGCACCATGGAGTTCTTTGTTGGGGTTGTTTGCATCGACTTCATGTGTGGATGACCACTAGGTCATCACTGGACCTTGATTTCTTGTCATCACGTGATGTAGTTCAGATTTAGGGCTTCAATAAAATAGTTTCCTTGTGATATCAAGGAAGAAGATGATTGTAGTACTTTTTATAAAGGCAAACTTGTGTTAGTTTCAATCTTGTCATGTTGTTCCATGCACATTTCTGTCTTTTTAAATTTGATGTCAATGATATGCCACATGTTCAATTTAAGGGTTCAATTTTACCAGTCTCACATGTCATGTATCAAAATGTTGATGCATGATGGGGGGCACTTTGGTCATTTACTCTGGTTTTGATTTAATAATTCAATGTCTAGTACTTATCTCATAAAATTCACAATATTTAATTCAGAAGTTAGAAAAAAAACAAAAATATGTTTTGGAATCAAAAAAATAAGACCTACCATTTGGTATAGTTTTTATGATCTAATTTTAATATATTATACACATGATTTTTGAGATTTTCCTAATTATCCTTAATTTGTAAAATTTGTATCTAATAATTCATAAGTTAGAAATTAAATAAATAAATATGTTTTGAAATTGTGAAATTATAATCTATCTAATAATTCATATGTAATTTAATCTAAATCAATAATGATTCATGCCATGATATGGCTACCCTGACTTTAGAAACCCTAATTCCCTTGATTAGGAAGATAGTATGATTGGATCTTTATATTTGACTAAAAAAGGATAGAGTTATACCTTAATACACATGTGTGTACCTTGATGGACATATAACATGCAAGTAATGTGTAATGCACTTGTTTACCCCTAATGATATGTAATGCACATAACATGAATAACTCACATATTAACGCTAATTGTGGATATATATGATACTGACCATACCAATAAACCTACAATGATGATGAGATGATGTATGGAACCAACCCTAGATCGTATATGTGATAATGATGTGTATCATGTGCTAGTAATCATGTTGACCTAAACCCTAAGTTGGGGTTGGCCAACCCTAACCCATACATCATGTGTGACATTAGGAGCCACAATCATATATCATATGTAATACATGTAGACTGGACCTAATCACCTAATCATGGCTTGATATGAAAGTCCACTGATTAATATGTAATATGTGTCAACTTGTTCATTAATACACATATAATGACTTAAATGTTATTAATAGGGTGTTTATGAACGTGCATAAATATTGGGTTGGTATCTATTGTGCTTAATATGTGTAATGGAATACTAATTCTACTTTTTATGTAAATAGAAATTAGTAATGTGCCATTGATTACTATTGAAATTAATGGACATAATGGAATTAGTGAGAAAAATATCATAATTTGTGTAATATAATGTCATGTGACCTTAATGGTAGTAATGTGTAGATAAGTGGACTCTAAATCCTAAATATTGAGGATAATTGTAATATAAAAAATAAATACTAAGATAATTGTGGCAATGGAGTGGCACTTGAGTGGTAAAACTGGTGTTGGATGACCGAGACGTCATGAGTTCAAACCCCCTTGGCGACGAGATGAATGAATTGCCAATTTTAAAAAATATTGAGATAATTAAGATAAACCCTAATGTATTAAAACTAGTACAAGATAATGTCAAATTCTAAATATGACTACAAAATTAGATTCTTTGGGTCCTAATTAGTCTATGTGCAAAATTTCAACTTAACCAGATCACGTATGCTATCCCAATTTGGTTAGAGAAGATAATATTTAATTATGCATTCCTTATCTAAGTTGAACTTTGGCTTATTTGATTTGGATTGCTGATTTGTCAAGACACATGGTTTATTTCCCTAGACTTCCTAGCTCATCCTAAGTTCCCTATTATGCGAGCGCGTGCACCTTTTGAACTGCTTGATCTGCATTAGATGGTTCTCCTGTTTCCTTCTTCTTCGAGACTAGTTGCTTCTACACTCTATAATCCATGCTCTATCCTCATTCTCTTCCCTTGATTCTCTCTCACTCTTCTGTCCACCTCAACCTAGACTCTTCAACCCTCCATGGTCCATGCACATAGAAAAATGGTTTGATCCCATATTTGATAGGGATTCCTATCATCAACATCCCAGTTGACAACAAGCCTCTCCCCTATCCCATGTTACCATTTTTGTTGAGTTTCTCATCCACATAGGCATCGTGACATTATAAAACCCTGACTAGCCCCTCTTCACATCCATCGAAATCATTCCAAACTTTTCAGGTGGGTTTTCTTGGTCGCTAGTCCAGTTCCTCAATGTTGGTAGATTGGGCTAAATAGGTGGACCTCGCAGGTGCCATTTTGGAGTAAGTGTCCCTATGTGAAGGTGTAGACTGCTTCCAGAAACCATGGGGAAGATTTGGGTGGCTTCAATTGCTCCAAAAAAGGTGTGGAGTGCTTTTCGCCATTTTTATCGTTGTTGGTGTTGTTTTGCAATTGGGTTCAATTTGGTTGTGTTGGTGTCCCTATGACATTGTTTCCATCACCTTCGTCTTCTCATCCTCCTTGTAGAGTTTCCTCATTTTGGTTTTGGACCTTCTTGGTTTTTTATCCCCTAAGATCTTGGCTTTTTGTTATTTCCTCAGGCCTATGATGGTAGGAAGCTGGGTTGAGGGTCGGAGCACCCTAGAGTTCTTTGTTTGGGGTTGTTTGATTCATCTTCATGTATAGATGATGACTAGTTCATTACTTGACCTTGATTTACTTCCAACCTCATGATGTGAGTTCATATTTTTGGTTACAATAGCCTAGTTTCCTCATTGTATCAAAGAAGAAAATGATAACAATTCTTTTTACGAATGTACCCTTATGCCAGTTTCAATCTTGTCACGCTGTTCCATTGACATTTTTGTATTTTTACATTTTTTTGTCAATGATATTCTGTGAGTTCGATTTAAGAGTGTGATTTTACTGGTCTGACCAGTCATGTATCAAGATGTTGATGTATGATGCGAGAGGGCAGTTTGGTCATTTACCCCAATTTCAATTTAATGATTCATTATTTAGTGCTTATCTTGTAAAATTCATAATAATTAATTTATAAGTCAGAAAAATAAACCAAAATGCATTTGGAATAAAAAATAAGACATACCATGTGGTAAAGTTTTTTTGTTCTATGCTAATACATTAAATATGTTATGTTTGACATTCTCTTACTTATCCTTAATTTGTAAAATTCATTTCTATATCTAGTGTATCATAAGTGAGAAATTAATAAACAAATATGTTTTGAAATAATGAATTTATAATATATCTAAATATGTAATTATCATATCCAAAATAAATAATGGTAAAAAGGGCCATTTTTAGGGTTTTGTGAATAGGATCCTAAGCCCTAATCCATATGAATGTTTAATAGGTAGCTTCAGACCCTGGTTTGGATCTAGATTTTGATTTTGACCCTAGGTACACAAGTTTGAGGTACGCTGCTTCTCTTTATGAGTTATATTGGACAATTGTTTTTTCTCTCTCTCTTGAATAGATTCTGGCATATTTCTATATATGTCACTTGGGTATGCATGCTTGATTCGATTGGATCAAATTCAATGTAGGTTATCATATTGACTTTGGAAAGTGCAAATTGAATCTATATCCTTTTATCTTGTCCATACTTATTCAATTTACAAAACTTATTCCATAATCTCATCTTATTGTTTCATTTAATAATAGTAACCTCTAATTTGATGAATTTCTTGAAGTGAACTTTATCTTTATCTTTTTGGAAAATTATGGTAAATATGTTTCCAAACCCTAGAAAGGGGACAAAATTACAAGCATCAACATACATGAGGCTTACAATGAAGAAATAGCCTTGTTAGGCCACACGTCTATGATGATCTTAAATGAGCTTACATGAAGGACTAGTTCCTAGAGATTATATGAGAAACACCTAGAAGCTTATCTTTATAGCATTCATATAGGTGTTTCATATCCTTCTCAATTTTGATGAATAGAATTAAAGTATCCAACTTGAGACCCCCATGCGTCCTAGAGTTCCTCTACGGCCAGATGAGGTGGACACAGCCAGTTAAGGCCCATATATCAATGGTTCCATTGTTCTTTGATTTGTTGCCAATGTTGGATAGACATTCAGCTAGGTTGTATGGGAACTTCTTGTTGAGTTTCAGTTTGGATCTACCCCACATGTATCTCCAAAAGCTACAAGAACTGAAGAGGTGTTCGAGGGATTCCACAACTAGATGGAACAATAGATAGTACAAATCAACAACAGTAGACTACTTGACTATTTTATCCAGAGTAGGAAGAACATTCTTTAGCACTTTGAAGGTGGTAAGACTCTAGTGAGGTTGATGATGGTGAAGCCATAGATTGGAATAGATTGGACATACAACCAACGATTGTCAAAAGTTGTTCCATAAAACTGAGTCATCATCTAGAAGGTAATTTGAGTACATGGACACCATTCTATGCCAACAAGTCAAACCTTTATAGCTAGGATAGTTTTCAAGATTAAGGCCATACCTCCTGGCCATCCAAGTGCTCAAGGTACCCGAATCAATAAGAAGCTTACAAATTCTCTTTAGAGTATGAAAGTTGGCTAGTTCTTCTAGACGTCTGAGGGCAAGCCCTCCTTTCTACAAAGGAAATGCTAGCTTAGACCAGCTAGGTGGATGGATTGGGCTTCCCCATATGAAGTCTAACATGGTGATCTCCATCCTGATTAGCATAGCTAAAGGAATTTCTCCTTGTCTCATCCAGTAATTGACCAGAACCATTACACAAGATTTGATCAAGGTGATGCATCTCACCATGGAGATCTTTGCACCCGACCATCTAGATATCATGTCTCTCGGGCAATCAAGGTAGTTTTTAAAGTGTTTCCTTCTGAGATTGCCACCAACCATAGGGAAACCAAGGTATTTGGTTGGCCAAACACCTCTCTGAATGTTTAGGCAGCTAGCAAGTGAGCCCTTGTTTCTACATGAAGCCGATAGATATATATGGGTTTTCAATGCATTGCAGTGCATGTTGGAGAGACTTCCAAACTTTGAAAGGAGAGATCTAAGAAATTGTAAGCTTCTTTGTCTGCCTTAAAAAAAATGAGTACATCATCTACAAAATAGGAGGTGGCTAAGAGTCTTAACCCAACTAATAGGATAAGCTTTGACATTTCTCTTCCTATAAGCCATATCAAGCATTCTACTGATACCTTCCATTACAATGGTGAAAAGGAGAGGGGAGAGGGGATCACCTTATCTAAGGTCATTGGAGCTTTTGATGAAACCTATGGACAAACCATTGATAAGAAAGGAGAATGAAGGGGTTCCATTGCAAACAAAACTTTATCTTGGCTCTCTATTATATGCATGTTTGATTTTTGAGACTATTGTTATCTACTATAGTGGTACATTATGGGTTCCAATACCATTGTACACCATTTTCTGTATATGGGCTTTTGGTGTTGTCATCTAAGCCTCAGGTGCTCTCACCTGATATATATATATATATACCATTACATAGAGGATTACGGGTGATTTTACCTCCTTCCTAGGTACAATCTTTGGAAGTGTTCTAGCCCTGCTTTTAGGTGGTTGTAGTCTAATGATTAATTTTCATGCAAAACATTATTATTTATTGGTTGTTCTCTATTATGAAATTCAAAGGCAAGAATTTTTATAATTATACTTTCATTAATTCATATAATATGTTTGTTTACTATATGAAGAACTCTTTTGATATCCATTTGCATGCTTCTCCCTCACTCTTCATTAGGAACCATGTCACTTTACTTTTGATGTACTATTTTCATATATATATGGTCCAATCTCTATTTCAAGCACATACCAGTTTTGTTGATAATCTTTCACCTTGCCTTCTCTTGTGAGGGGTGTCCCAACCCCTTAGGTGGAGAAGATCTTGCTATAGGTGATCCTGATTTGCAACCTATTTGAGAGTAGTTGTTCTTCTTGGAGATAGATTGGAGTGGCCAGGTTTCCCTCTAAAGACTCTTGGTTATAGTTTAGATTCCTTTAATTCTCTTTGTATTCACCCGGTGTGGTGATGGAACTATAATAGAAATGATGATTGTAATAGTTAGATATTTACTTCCACTATTACGCTTTTAGTGAATGATATAATAAATATTTGAAATTTCGTACATCAACTTTTGTGAAAAAAAATATCTTCATAGTTGGCATTGGATAGTTTTCTATTATTCCCTTAAAGTAAGTGAGTGGCTCCCTCTAGGGTCCCACTCAGAGTAGGAGAAAATTCATCCACCTGCACTACAATTTGTCTACAATTGCAAAAAACCTCTCCCTATTGATATGCTACACAAATTATCTAGATAATGTTTTGGTCTCCATTATTGAGATGATCAACTATCGTCTTGTCAATGTTGAACTTCAAAGGAGTTTGTTTTTTCACATCAACAAACATAATCTAGTTGTTAGGGAACAAACAATTTTATTTATTAGAACTAAAATGAAAGCTTCATGAAGAAACACTAATTCCAGGCTTTCTTTCTATATCCTTAGGCGTCAATACATGAAACATGCATGGAATCACATAACATAGATACAAATTGATTATAAGACATGTGAAAGTTAATTTACTCACACATACATTGACATTGTGTGAACCTATAATGTGGAAAACCATTTTCATCTTCGAACCCTCTAACAATTTCTTTGAATAGCCATCTACATTGTTTGAACCATCCTCTAGTTGTATGTTATGTTTCTCCAAGTTTCAAAAGATTCCTATCTACATCGTGCTTTGGCGAGAATTTGGGGTTGACAACTCTGGTTTTTGTTGATTTGTCCAATATTAGTCATTACAAAGTACACTCTTATCCCATATGAAGATGTTTTCAACAATTTAACTTCATTTCAAGATGTAGACTTTGAATGTTTCATTGTACTTTGGCTAGGTTCTTCTTATTTAGTAAGGGTGTATCTCAAACAGGACTGCTTTTTGGCATTCTTCTTCTTTAGTGGGTTTGGTTTCTTGAACATGAGAGCTTTTTTGGTGTGCTTTTTCTTCAAACCAATGCTTCCTTGGAGGTGGCTCTTCACTCCAGACACATACCTTATGTTTGTTTGTTTTTTGTTTTGTTTCAACCATTGTTTTGAAAATGCTTGTTAGGCCATATCAAACTCCGTCATATAGTCTTTTAGTTCCATATTCTTCTCATATAAATTGTTGTAGTAGTCATTAGATCACTAGACCTTTCTGCATTATGTGGAACATTTTGCTATATTGTATATTGGTCTCCTTAGCTACCTATTTCTCCATAAGAAGGTCCTTCTTTAATGAATCATTCATAGTCAAAAAAATATGTATCTAAAGGATCTGATCTTCATTGGAGTGCTTTACTGGTCTAGTAATTTCTAGTCATGCATGGATGGGTTCATCATGCTCATTGTCCTCACTTTTTTGTCAAATGATGTCTTAAGGACAACCTATATTGTTTGAAGTATGATGAAATTCCAGTGTTGTAAGATCATTTGTTCATGAATAATGGTTCATGAGGGAAATGTGGCCTCAACAAATGAGCCTCTTTAATAACTGTGCATGTAAATGTGGACACATAAAGGTTATTATACCAATAATTAGTGCATTTAATTTTTTTTGTTAAAATCAATGTGCATCCTTTCATGTATCCACCTCCATCTGTACAAGATTTGAAGCCATCCAATCCTTGAGCTATTCGTTTGTGAACTGCAACATCCCAATCATACTTGTCGATGTTTTCCAAATAGTTGACATACGGATAAAGGAACTACATCATATGTCTTGAGCATGTTGGAAACAAGAAATGCTCGAATAATATTAGAATCAATAACCTTACTCTATCCCTTCACGCCTCATCTATAGTTGGTGGAATTGCATGGAATCACCGACAATTATAGAAATCCTAGGGTCGACACCGTCAAAAATACCTAGAACAAAAGTAGGTCCTCGGTCGTGCAATAGAATGGGTTATCCTCCCATCTACAAGAAGTATTTAGTATAACACAATTTTAACAGTAGGTATAATCTACACGTATTAATCAAGAATAGACGTTTATTACAATTTATTAAATAGAAGTATTTATTTTTTTGGCGCACATTTCTCATTTTTGGGCACAAATCAGCCATTTTTGGGCGTGTGTTCAACATTATATCACATTATAGGGGTGTATCATAATTCAATAAGTATGTGTGTTAACCATTTTCTTGGGTGTGCATTTCTCATTTTTGGGCAAGCATTAGTCATTTTTGGGTGTGTTTTCAACACTATAGGCGCACAATGTATAATTCTAAACATGACTAATAAGCACATACCCACATTAGCGGGGTGCCTACATTTAGTAACCAACCATTAATTAAGAATAGACACACATTATAATTCAAAAAGTACGCATATTAACTATATTTGGGGCGTGAGATTCTGGGCACACATTAGCCATTAGCGAGCACTTGTTCTGTTCAACGTTATAGGCGCGTATTATAATTCATCAAGTAGGGGTACGTATTAATCATTTTTTGGGCGTATATTTCTCATTTTTGGGTGCGCATTAGCCATTTATGAGTATATGTTCAACATTATAGGCACGTAGTGTACAATTCTAGACACAACTAATAAGTGTGTATCCACATTTAACGGTGGGTACCCACATTTAATAGGCGCTTATTAAATATGAGTACGCACATATTACAATTCAACAAGTAGTGTCAGTCACATATTTCTTTTTTCTGAGCGCATATTAGCCATTCGTGGGTGCATGCTCAACATAATAAGCACGTAGTACCATTCAACAAGTAGGCGTACTAACCACTGGGTACATATTTTTCATTTTTGGGTGCATCTTAGCCATTTGTGGGTGTGTGCTCAAAATTATAGGTGCGTACTGTACAATTCTACACATGAATAATATTCTCGTATCTACTTTATTGGGTGCGTACCCACATTTAATAGGTGTGTATTAGTTAGAAATAGTCGGTTATTATAATTATACAAGTGGTCGCATATTCACCATTTATGGACACATACTCCTCATTTTCTGGACGTCCACTAGCCATTTGTGGATGCGTGTTCAACATCATAGGCACGTATTGTACAAATTCTACACACGACTAATGGGCATTATCCACATTAGTGGACATGTACCCACGTTTAATAGGCGTGTACTAATTAAGAATATGCGTGTATTATAACTCAATAAGTTGGGAGTATCAACTATTTTTGGGTGCATATACCTCATTTTTTTTGGAGGGCATTAACCATTTATTGGTGCATCTATATTATTGACACGTAGTGTACGTTTCTACACACGACTAATAGGTGCCTATTTATAATAGTGGGTACCTACCCACATTTAATAGGCACACATTAGTGGAAAATAGACGCATAATGTACAATTCTACACATTATTTGTGGGCATACATCCACATTAGTCGGTGTCTATCAACATTTAATAGGTGGTTATTCATAAAAAAATGACTCATATACAAAAAGCATATATGATGATCTGTATGTAGGCATATTCCTCATTTTTCGGCATGCATTAGTCAGTTGTGTGCGTATTACCTCATTATTAGGCGTTTTAAACTTATTAGGCGTCTGTTACCCCATTATTAAGCAATCTTGAACAGGCACGTACCCACTTTTAATAGGAGCGTATTTATTAAGAATAGACACAAAAACACAAAGTGTGTACAATAAATAAGCGTGATAACCAATTTTTGAGCGTCTTCACCATTTTGGGCACATTATCAATTTTTGGTTGTGCGTTCAATAAGTGGGTGTCGCATTATTAGGCGCATGTTTCCACATTACTGGGCACTTACCCACATTGACTAGGTAGTAATGTACAAATCATATATGATGTTCAATAAGTAGGCGTATTCACCATTATTTGGACGAGTATTCCTCATTTTGGCCCGTATTCAGCAGCTACAGGCGCATATACACATACTTTATTTTGCTCGATAAATAGGCGCACGTCCAATATGTACGGGCGTGCATTACTATTTTTGGCACAAATACACTTATAATGGCGTGTGTTCAACAACTCTATGGGCATTTTTAGTGTTTCAGTAGGCGCCTTTCTTTATGAATGGGCGTGTGTTCGACATTTATTATACAAGTGAATACACTTACAATAGGGCGCACATTCACACCATTAATGTTCATTCAATATTAGTTTTGGGAGCCAAAATAATCCGGAAGAGGAGCTAAAATTAGAGTAAGAAATTTTGATGGTTGTACGTAGGGTGTTACCTCTAATTGGAAGAGGAAGTATTTCCACTTCCTTTGTTGTAAAGTCAACCACCTTATTTTCCAAACTCGAAGTACCCATATGCTTCATTGTAACAAAAAATGAGTTTCTAAGGAGCTTCAAATTATTTTCAGGGCTTCTTTGAATATGAAGAAGGCTTTGGAATTATGTGGTCACCTATACAACCTTCTCCTCCTCCGTAATGATGTTGTAGTTGTGAACGAACATTTTCCACGAAGACCTTGATTTTAGGAGCTTTATCCTCCCTACATAATCTTCACCATCCAAGGTCGATTGATCTTCTACGTCCACGTCCATCTTCTGCTTCTTCGCCGCCCTATTCTCTGATTCCGTCATAGCTATCTCCACCGAAGTCATCCTCCTGTTTGGGATTTCGATCACCCTTGCCTCTTGTAGCCCACTTGGTGATAGGAGTATGGTGGAAGTATGGTGGAAGTCATCATTGGAGTTCATTGGTGCCACCATATCTTAGTCGTCAAGAGCATGTACGATATTGGTTTTGAAGGTTGCCTCCGTAGCCGACAGACGGAAAACCTTGCCGGCTGGTGGAGGACGACAATGTGGGGTCCACTACTGGAGTAGGGCGACAACTCGGCGCGGTCGCAGTTGAAGAAGGCACCTGAGAAGACTTGGGCACCGGAGATGAATGAAGCCAGGTGGACGTGCACTGCAACAAATCAAGTCAAGCCCGGTGGTATCTGACAACATTTTGTAAAAGGGTTTCGTAAGATTTTACATTTCAAATAGGCGCCAAATGAAAGTGCAAGTCAGCCCACTAATGCAGACCCCACAATTTCCTCCGCACACCTCCCCCTCACCTTCCGCTTTGTTTTCTCCGCCCTCCTACACGCAGTAGGGTTGTTCACCTGCGGAAGCGCTTATACAATCTAGGTTTGAACATCAATCTAGAATCGGACCACATCGGACTGCACCAAGGGCGAAATATGCAAAAAAATACAGAATGTAGATCAGACCGTTTAAAAGTAGGACTGGACCCAAACCATATTGTTTTAGAATAGACTGGACCTTGGTCGGACCATAGCACTAAATTTCGTCGACATGGGGCAAAATTTTGTCAATAATGTCTTTGTCGATGGTCAGCGACGTCAAATCGATGTAAACATCCTTATTCCACAATATCCTCAACATTTCGTCGAAGTTGTTGACATTTCCCCATATGTCGGTGAAGTTGACCCAAGTCCATACAAAAATTCCACAATGTCCTTGACATTTATCGAAGTCGTCGAAGTTGGCGACATTCTTTTGGTATTTTGTGGAGTTGGCTGTGTGAGGGGGGGGGGAGTGTTGGAGCTTGAGGTAAGATGAATTTGAAGTTATCGTTTACTATTCTAAGCTAATAATAATAGACCGACCCTCTCTCTGCTAAATCTACCATAGATTTAAACTATTTTTATGTAGTTTGTTTATTGTCACAAACTTTATATATCAAAGAAGTCCATAGTTCGGAGTCGGCTGTATGTAAGCGTGCATTTATCTACATATGTAAACCTATATGGATGGCTATATGTAAACATATATTATGTTTTTTAGCTAGATTTGATGAAATATGTAAATTTTCATCACAAAATGACTATTTTTAGCTTAATTTTTGTCGAAGTTGCATTGAAGTTTGGTTTTAAAAATCCTCGACATTTGTATAGACTTCCATGTCCACACCTGTCGAAGTCGGCTCGAAGTCGAAGTCATGCTCCATGGGTCGGATGGTTTAAACCATAACTAGACTTTTCTGGTATACCACAAACTTATTTTATAGTAAACGTTAGATAATCTTAATTACTTCTATCATTTATTTGACATTAGTATCAAACATTTTCACTACTAGTATTTTCATATGTGATTTGTTTATATTTTTGACATAATATAACTTCATATATAAAGGTATTTCACAAATGAAATGGTTTGTGGTCCAGTCTATGGTCTGGTCATTTTTGGACTCGACCGCGGCCCAGATTTCTTAAAATTTTGGACTGCTGACTAGATTTCTAAAAATTTTAGACCACTGACTGGACCGAACTCAAAACGGTCCAGGACCAAATTGGACCAAACTTCACTAACTGGTGTGGTCTGGTTTTGCAGACCGAACTGATATAGCTCACCCTAATACCATCATTTGTGCCACTAAAGATCCGTCTCCATTCAATTTATATTTCCTAGAAGATCAATTCTATGAATGCCTTCAATTTTACCACTTGAGTTGTCTCTCAAGAATATTACATTGCATCTTTAGTGTTACTTGAGTTGACAAAGTCCAAATTTATAACTAGTACATATCTTTGTTTGAAGTAACACTATCATATTTGTTTTCTTCTGCCATTTCTCCCAATTGCATCTAAATTAAACCATAATGATAAATATTTATTACTAAGTAATAAGAGTGATATGTAATAAAAACAATATCAATTTACTGCTCTAAAAATGATCTCATTCATGTTTCTCACATTTGAGATTGTAGAATTATTGGGCATCTGAAATCAAGTTTATTGTAGAATCATTTGGTCGTAAGCGCCACTTGCATAGTATAATATGTTGTAGCACTCTTACCAATTTTTTTTTGCAAAAAATATCCTTACAACTAAGTTAATTTAATGGTTTTATGAGGCTACATTATGGCGGGAGCTTTGAATCACGGAAGGGCGACGGGGGGGGGGGGGGGAGAGACCACGACGGAGGAATCTGGCAATCTTCGTCGACTCGGCCCGTCCAGCGTCCAGTTTCGAGCGTCCCCGACCCTAACAAGCAGAGATCGGAAGTCGTCTCTGCTCCAGGTGCCAAAAAGTGGACGGATCTCTTCTCGACCGAGCGATACGTGGAGTACACAAAATTGAAGTACACGCCGCCGGAGATCGTAAATGGAGAAATCATGTACCAGAGAGCTAAAGCAGTGGAGATTGCAAAGAAGTGGGAGAATGCGGCTTCAGGATATATCGTAGGGATGAAGCCGCACTGGCCGACGCTCGTCTGACACTTCAAGGTAGTCTGGAAACCTAAAGCCTCCTTCGAGATCATTCTACGGAATAGAAGCTTCTTTATTGTCAAATTCGAGAATCCGGAGGATCTAAAAGCTGTTGTGGAAGGGGGACCATGGTTCGTCAGGGGGAAACCCCTTATCATCAAGAAATGGGAGCTAGGGGAACCGCTTGAAAAGGAACGCCTCACAAATATCCCGATTTGGATCAGATTTCCAGATTTACCTTTGGAATTCTGGGATGACGATATGCTTGGAATCCTAGGTAGCTACATCGGTAAGCCTATCTGCTCTGATCATGCTACTAAGTCTATGAGGAGGATGGATTATGCTCGTATTCAGGTTCTTATATCTGTTGATTCACATCTACCTAAGGAAATTATCTTGAGAAGTGATTGTGGTGATAGGGATGTGATTCAGGTTCATTATGAATGGATTCCGGAAATCTGTAAAACCTGTGGTTGTTTTGGTCATGAGGCTGCTATATGTAAGGTTAATCTGGATAGTGTGGAGGCAAAGAAGATTTGGATTCCTGTGCAAAAACATGATACTCCTACAGTGGTAGCTTATGCAATAGGGGTTTCTGAAACTACTAAAAATGATAATCCTCAAAAATCTGCTCAAAATACCCCTGCTGTTGTGAATAATATGGTGCAACCATTAGTTAATGGAATCCAAACTCAAGGAAATCTGTTGGTAGGTCAAGGGCATCAAGGGGGTAGCTCTCAAGGTTCAAAAGTCTCTTCTTATAAACAGAGTTGTATTCCATCTACACCTTTCACGAGTAGAATTGTGGATAATGTGGAATCTGTTCTTTCTACAAGAAGTTGGAATGTTCCTCGGAATATGCAGCCTGTTCTGGATGAAAAGATAAAGATGGGAACCCCGGTTACTGATGATGGTTACCAAACTGTCAGGTACAAAAATCGTTCCTCTCCACCAAGGCTTCTTTCAAGGAATAATGCTCTTACTAAAAGACCTGATACTGATCTGAACTGCATGGCCACTAATATGTTTGAGAAACTTATTGAAGTGGGGGATGACGAAGGATCTAATACTAAGACTGGCAGATTACCAGTCACAAGCAGTTCTAATGGCTGAAAATATTGGGATCTTCTCTTGGAATGTCCGAGGCCTAAATAGGTTAGGACACTAGGAGAAAATCAAGGTGATCCTTGCTAGTAATGGATGCCCCATTAATGTTCTGGTTGAATCCAAGCTCAGATATAAAAAAATGTATAAAACTATGAACAAGATTTGGCAGGGGAATTCTTGGCTTTCTAATCATTCTACTCATCCGCTTAGAAGAATCATTGTGCTGTGGGATTCAAATTGTGTTCATGTTAGTAAGATTGCTGAAAGTGACCAATTCATTCACTGCAATATCTCTTGTTATGGTACTTCTTTCTTGCTTACGGCTATTTATGGCCATAATGATGAAAGGAAAAGACGCCTGCTGTGGGATGATCTTATGAAATGGAGGCCTTCTAATAATGAGGCATGGATGCTTATTGGAGATTTTAATGCCATTAGATGTTCAAATGAGAAGAAGGGGAAAGGGTGCTATTCTTTTTCTGCCATGAGGGAGTTTAATAATTCTATTTCTGAGCTTTGCCTTGTTGAACTTGATTTGAAGGGCCCTTTTTATACCTGGGACAATAGACAAAAAGGTGTTGATCTGGTTTTGTCTAAGATTGACAGGTGTTTCTATAATCTTCAGTTCTTCTCGGTGTTTAAGGAAGTCAGAGGAGAGGTTATAAATACTATTGTGAGTGATCATAGGCAAGTCCTTATCCTGTTCAGTAATGTGGTTAAGAAGAGAAAAGGCTATTTTAAATTCATCAATGCGTGGACTAAGAGAGAAGATTTTCTGAATTTAGTAGAAGATGCCTGGAATATTGATGTTAAAGGCAATGATATGTTTAAAGTCATTTCCAAGCTGAAAAATGTTAAAAAGAAGCTCATTGCCTGGAATAAGGAGAAAGTAGGCGATTTCTGTGATAAAGCCAGAATTTCTGAGTTTGATGCTATTGTAGCACAAAGAAATGCGGATGAGAATCCTGATAACCTTGATCTTAGAAATATAGCTTATGATAAAAGGAAGGTTGCTATTTTGGATGCGGAGATTGAAGAAAACTATGCTAGGCAGATTTCTAGAGTTAATTGGTTGAAATTGGGTGATAAGAATACGAGTTTTTTCTATAATTCTGTCAAGGTTAGAGCCAATAGAAATTCTATGAAAGCTCTTATGATAGATGGTAATATGGAGTATAATGAAGACATCATTAAAAATCATGCTTTTTTGTATTATGATAACCTCTTCAATCAATATAAAGACACTGATGTGAATTGGAGTTGGGATTCTAACTGGCATCTCCCTTCTCTTAGTAATGAACAATTTGCTAATCTGTGTGTTGTTGTTACTAAATGGGAAATTGAGAAAGCCATTAATGAAGCTGATGGGGATAAGGCACCTGGGCCTGATGGTTTTAATGGCCATTTTTTCAAGGCTACTTGGAGTATTATTGGTAAAGACGTCATTGCTTCCATTCAAAATTTCTTTAAGAGTGGCAAGATGGTTAAAGAGTTGAATAAATCTTATATTACCCTGATCCCCAAATTCAAGGGTGTTGTTCATATCAAGGATTGGAGACTGATTGCCCTTTGCAATTTTCTATATAAGATTATCACAAAGATCCTCGCCAATAGACTTCAACCCATCCTCCATGCCCTGACTAGTAGTAATCAAGTGGCGTTCATTAAAGGGAGGAGGATCTCGGATGCTCTCTTGCTTTCAAATGAGCTGATTAGTGATTTCAGTAAGAAAACTTTGAGAACTAAGATGTGTATTAAAGCTGATCTGGTCAAAGCCTATGATGCTATTAGATGGGACTTCCTTTTCTGTATCTTGGAGCGTATGAATTTTCCTTATTGTTGGCTGAACTGGTTGCATGTTCTTATGCATACCAGTAGCTATCATATTCTTGTTGATGGGGAGCCCTCTCCTGTTATTTTTCCATCTAATGGGATTCGTCAAGGGGACCCCATTGCCCCATATCTTTTTGTTCTTGCTATGGAAGGTTTCTCATCTATTATGAATCATGTTGTTAATCAGAATATCATCTCTCCTATCAGGAATCATTCTATGCATGTCTCCCATTTGCTGTTCGCTAATGATGTTATGGTTTTCCTGGATGCTACTGAGAACAATGCCTATGAAATGAAGAACATTTTCAAAAGTTTTGGGGAGATACCGGGTCTGAATATTAGTGCCTCCAAGAGTAATGTCTTTTGCAGCTGCTCTGCTGATAAGAAGAAGATCAGTGATATTCTTGATATACATGTGGGTGTTTTCCCTATGAGATACCTTGGTCTTCCTCTCTTATGTGGCAAGCTTAACAAGACGTTATGTGCTCCTCTTATTGATAAAGTAAATAGCAAGCTGGAGGGTTGGAAACATAAATCTTTATCCTTCTCTGGTAGAGTTGAGCTTACTTCTTCTACCCTCTTGTAGTTGCATTTGTTCTGGTCCTCGACTTTCCCTCTCCCTACAGAAGTTATGAAGGAGATTGAATATATCTGTAGGAGATTCATTTGGGGAGGTGTGGAGATGGAGAAGAAGGTGCATTATGTTAAATGGTCTAATGTGTGTCGACCAAGGAAGGAAGGGGGCCTGGGTGTTAGAAGGATCAGTGATATGAATACTGCGGGCATCCTTAAAAATATCTGGAATATTGCTGCTAAGAAAGATGTGTTGTGGGTGAAGTGGATAGATGGTAAATATCTACGAGAGGATTCTACTTGGTCTGTTAATAATGATCCAAATGGATCTTGGATGTGGAGACAAATTCTGAGATATAGACATATTGCTTTGCCCCACATTTCATACAATATTGGGAAGGTTTTCACCATCAAGTTATGGATAGATCCATGGATCCCTAGAGTTAAATTCCTAAAAGATGTGATTAGTGTTAAAAATGTTCTTCATTTAGGTTGCGGACTGTATGGTGATCTACAGCAGTTCATGAATGATGGGGGTTGGAATATCCCTGATAAGAGAAGATTTGGTGAGTTTAAGAATTTCATCTCTTCTAACAACTACAACATTGAAGATAAAGGAGCTATTCTTATGAAGGGGTTGGATAATCCTACTATTAAGGATTGGTGGAACCTGATTAGAACTAAGTATGAAGAACCCTTTTGGGCAAATCATCTTTGGAGAACTAATGTTCCTAGATCGTTTGGTCTGGTTGGTTGGAAGCTTTTCCTTGGCAAGCTTGCCACTCAGGATGTTCTTAGAAGTTTTGGGATGACTATTGTTTCGAGGTGCTACCTGTGCTGTGAAGCCTATGAAGATATCTCCCATATTTTTTTCCTCTATAAATATACTATTGGGGTATGGAATTCTACTGTACAGAATGGAAAGATTACAAGGCGACCTTCAAATAAAGAGGACTGCAGACATTTCTTTACTGGGTGGAAAGCTATGATTACTTGTCTTACTATATTTTATCATGTTTGGCAAGAACGGAACAGAAGGGCTTTCTTATATGCTGCTAAAGATCGGGAAAGCTGTTGGGGAAATATTTCTGCAGATCTGAAAACTTTGGAAAGATAGATACTTTTTTAGCTGTTTTCTGTAGCTTTTACTTTGGTTCTGTTTTGACCAAGTTGTAGTTTTTGTTTTCCCTTTCCTTTCTGTTCTCTCTTTTGTTCTGTATCATAGACTCTTTTACCAAAAATCAATAAAAAGGGGCACACGCTTGCAGAGCAAAAAATTTAATGGTTTTAGACTTCCATTTCATCAGTTTCTCTCCTTTTTTCCCTGAGATGTATAATCGGTCACTCATATTATGTATATAGTTAGGAACCGGTTATGAACCAGTTACGTAGATATGCTCCAAGTTGTGGTCTTACCCAACAAGTAGTGGCTTATCTCACTTCTTTGCTGCCAACTATATGCATTGCTTTATTAAGATGTAACTAGTTCGGATACACACATGTACACATTTATGCTTTGCTTTTCCCTTAATTTAAAGAGTCATTATTTTCAAAGGACCTTACATGTTTGTTTCCAAATGGTAGAAAAATCAATTGATGTCAATTATATGAGTAACGTTGAAGAAAGATGTGAACATAATCAACTTTATGCAAGGATAAAATCTAATAGTTTTCTATAGTGGTGTGTATATTACATTACAAAAGTACTTACAGATAGTTCAAACAAAAATCTTTGACAATCATTGTGAGAAATAATGATGAATGTATTGAAATGATTTGATTTAATAAAAGACATACAACCTTATCCTATATATAGGATCAAGGGAGAAATCTGGAGACTTGGGACACAAGTAATATAAACGGGCCGAGATACTAAAGGCCCACTAACTATAAAACTGTCAGTTGCAGCCATGTCGGTACTACTGACAATATCTCGATAGTACCGAGATATGCAATCTTCAACACTCCCCCTCAAGCTAGAGCATGGGTGAAACCATGGATATCAGAACCAAACCGAATCGACCGGTTGAATCGAAAACCGGTCACTCTACCATTTCGGTCCCCTCCCAAAGCCAGAAATGAAGTTTGACCGACATCAAACCAGTGAACCGGTGAACCAGTCTGATTTTAGCCCAACCGACCAGTTCTCTCACTTAGAAAATAAATATATTATTGTTGCTATTTTTTGTTAACTTTGAATACTATAATAAAAATTGGTATATGTATGTCCATGAATAGAATAATATTTGTTATTTGGTCTATTTATCAAGTTATTGTAAGCAGTTATGCTATTATTCATGTTTCATAACTTTTGCAGGGACATTTTCCATGAGTATCAAAGACATTTTTATATTTTAAACTATTAGTGAGTCACGCTGACGTCACCGATTGAACTAGTCAAACCACTGGTTGAACCACTGAACAGAGAACCAGAGGCCTCATCAGTTTGCTGACTGGTTCGGTTTTGACAACCTTGGGTGAAACACATGTCCAAGCTTCGAGTTACAAGACTCGATAGAACAATTAAAGAAATGATAAATGAAAAATAAAAATGATAAATGTCACTCCCCATACAAAAGATGGATACTCCCCCTTAAACAATACACCCCCCCCCCCCAAATCATATGTTGACGACGCCTCTCTTCTTGACTTGTATTATGTATACTGGAAATCCTTGAGCTTTGAAGAAGGTCTTTTAGAATGCATCTGGAATGAAGAACATCTGAAATGGAACCTCAATACTGCAAACAATGATTCACCACTTTGAATCATACGATCAACAAAACCACGACCACGCCAATTTCGCTGGAATGCGTACTTAACATGACACGAACGTGGATACATAGTGTCAATGTAGCAGTAGTGGAATATTCAAATTGTCTGGCAAGACGTGCATAACGTGGCACGAACACGAATGGACGATATGTTGGCGATACGATGTAGGTACCATATCTCTATTGCATGAACCTTGGGGGCTTGACAGGAAAGGAGATATCATCCATCAAGGAAAGTCCCAAGAAGATTAGCGGAAGCGATGCTAATACAACAGATGCAACTCAAAGAAGACGTGGTAAAAAGAGCTTGGTGAAGATAAAACTGGATGGATCAACCTTACAGATGTAGACTTGGCAGGCTTGAAATTATCGAGCTTCTAAGAAGTTTGAAGAAGCACCCATACATCTCTCAAGAATGCATCAAGAGTGATAATGTTTTCTGGAAGTGGAGAACATATGTGTTGAACAATACACAGCTATATGAAGATAATGGCCTGGAATATGAATATCATCTCTTTTCATACTCTCTCTCTCATACATATTCTCTCACACTCTCTCTCTTCTCATTCTCTTCCTCTCCTCTCTATCCCCCCACACATTGAATATGACGATAGTGAGTATATGGTGTGAGGAAAGGATATAGACCCCCCATTCACATGGAAAGGGGATACACACATGATGGGTGGGTGGGAAAGGAATTGGTGGAAATGAGAGGATTATGTCAAATCGAGATGTATATGTGGAGAAGGGAAACCAATAACCGAAGAGAGACATGTGAAATGGGTCAATGTAAGATCTAAGTAGAAAAATTAAATCGAAAAAAAAATCCATTAGGCTAAAACAAGGATCTAATTAATCCAAATATGTAGAGTAGGATCTGATTATCATAAGTATTGGAGGATGTCAGTAACTTGGGAGAATATAAAACAATTGGGGGTGATGAAGCATCTCTCTATCCAATATAGCAGTAGAATGGTGGCAATAATAGGACAACAGGTAGCAATGGATCGAGATAATGGGTGGAGATGGCGAGATAAATAACAGTAGGGAAGCAATGTGGAGAAACGAACTTGATGACGATGATAGTGGCTGAAGAGTGTGATCGTCGGCTAGGGATACGGTTGCTGGAAAATGAGGCAGCAACTCTGCAACAGATGGATATGGAAGATGTCGATGATTATGTTTCTCGACTGATGAAGCACTTGGTCACAACTAAGGAGATGATATTGGTCTCCTACACAGCTCTGAAGATATTGCCTGCCATGAGGCTGAATGCGGTCCGTTCAAGTGTGGACCCTCTCCATTAGAAGCGACAAATGTTGGTGTTGAGGATGTCAGGGCGATGCAGCGGTAGAGGTGATGGCTGCAATTATGATGACATTGATTGCTTCTCCTGGGATTGGCAGTGGTTGCGGCTAGATAGGAACCAAGAAATCCTGGTAGTACCAACCACAAGAGTCGATACTACCAACCACATCACAGAGATGGATAAAAAATCAATGTAAAAATCTCAGTAGTACCGACTATCAACTCGGTAGTATCGACTGAGTCACAACAGCCACAACTTATCAGAGGTGTTGGTAGTACTAACACCTAAGTCAGTAGTATCGACCCGATGGTGGCGGTGATGGATGCTCTTGATGCGGTAGCTGTTGCTGATGGGTGACACAATGCGGTGGGGGGGGAGTTAATGGTGACTTTGGATTGCTACTACACATATGGCTACTTTGGTGCACGATGTGGCAGGCTTGATGATGGTGGAGATGACGGATAGATAGGAGATTGCCGGGATGGATAGTGCCAACACACGTAAAAAAATTGGATCTTTAAGAAATAGAAGGAGAGGCGATGGAGGTCGGGATATGCCTGGAGGGCAGTCGGCCTAAGCCATGGAAGAGGCGGCGGCCACGGGCCACAGGCAGGGGCGCTCCCCCTGTTGCTCGCTCTGGGTGAGAGAGGAAACAGCTAGGGTTGCTACCGGCGGCTGAGAGAAGAGGGAAGGAGAGTCGACAGCTAGGTTATGGTTCCCTAGGATGGAACATACTCTGATACTATGTGAGAAATAATGATCAATATATTGAATTGATTCGATTAATAAAATATGGACTGCCCTGTCCTTTATATATGAGAAAGGGAGAAATCCTGAGACTCGGGATACAAGTAATATAAATGGGTCGAGACACTAAAGGCCCACTAATTATAGAACTTCCGACTGCAGCCATGTCGGTACTTTTGACAATATCTCGGTAGTACTGGGATATGTAGTCTTCAACAATCATGATTGAAGTGTTGGTAAATAGTTATGTTGTGTCCCCTTTTTGTAGACTTTAATTTCACAACTAAAACCCTGATGCTGATGTCTAGGTGGTGAACAAATCACCTTTTCTTGCTCCCTAACTTTTCCTTCTTCTAGCAATGATTCCCATTTCTATGTCCACTAAATAGAGCCCTCAGTCCCACTGACAAAGTCCTCATTTTACCCCACTAAACCATTAAAAAGTTAAATTTCATAGGGAACCTAATGACACTGTAATCTTGTTGCAGAGAAACAACTAAGGAATGATACAATCGGGGGCTTATAGAAGGCTAAATTATTGCATCTAAGAGAAGGAACAAGAATGACCATTATCTAGTGTCGATTGAAATGACGAATGACCATTGTCCAAATGCCCATTGAAATGACGAATGACCATTGTCAGTTCCCATTGAAATGACTTATAAGAAACCATGTGGTTATGGAATTTGTGATGTTACCATAAATAAGGAATTGGCATGAGGAATTGAGTTGTCCGGACTCTGGAGTGTCTCCTAGTCCTATATTTCTGGCGACTAAGAAGTAATCCAACCAATCCTCAACTCCTTCCACCTTCCTTGTCTCTCATACTAAGTACGCCCTTGTAAGGATCATGAACCATCATGAATATTTTTGCATGGGTTCCTCATTCATTTGGAGATGCCAACCTACAGTCATGGGTGTGTGCTTCAATGTCTCATCCCTACACTTTCTCATTCTCCCTATTAAAGTTACGTGGACTATTTCTCTAACTTTTGCTAATAGTCATAGAGAGAGAGGACATCAAAAATCAAATCCATGTTGATGGGTAAGTTTCAGTTTGTGTTGAGTGCACCATGTTTTTTAAGGAATTCACATGGCTGATTCTGATTGTGGATGATTCTATTAGTGGAGTCACTGACACTCATTTTGGATAGTGGTTTATATTTTGCTTCTCTATTGTTTCCCTTGAATCTTGCTTCCTGTTTTTGAGTTTGTCTAAGGAGTTAAGATGAAGTTATATTGTTAACTTGATGCATTATAATATTTTTCCATCATGACATATGGTATCTTCTTGATTTTGGTCCATGATTCTTTGACTATCTGTATCTATCACTTATAAATGCCATCTCTAAGAAACCTTTTATTGTCATTGTTTGTTGCAAGGATTGACATCCTTTCAATCCCATATAAATTATCCTATGGAGAATGATCTAGCCTTGTGTACTTCATCCTCTTCGCCGCCATCTGCTGGTACGATGGCCTGCTATTGAAGCATTGCATGGATGCTAAAACTCTGTTAAGACATCCTAACATCGGTGACTTAGCATTTGGACAGAAGGGGAGGATCAAACTGCCAAAAGAATTCATAATTAGCAATCAAGATGTATATTATAGGTTCATCGTCCAATGCAAAGGCTTCCCATCACACTAAACCACTTCCTTCTATGGTTCCACTTTCTTGAATGGTATTGTGTTTTTCCTTTGTCAACTCAGTCCACTACAACCAGACTGAATCCAATGCTTTGGGATTTTTAGGGTAAATAATGGAATCATCCAGCTATAGACAAACCAAAACCAAACTCCCGATTTTCATGTTCATTTTTTCCTATCCCTGTAATTGGTTATAATACTCAATAGACTTACTTGAAACACTAAGCCTAGTTGATAGTATGGATCGAAAAATGAGATGTGCCGATTCTAAACATTCATATTTGTATGTTAACATCTATGGGAGTTCCTTCCTCTATATTCTACATTAGGATTTTGTTGATTTCTTGCTACGGATATTAGCAACGTTCTTCTCAAACGTTTGCATGCCAATTAGAGTTTTGTATTGTTGATGTTTTATTGTTTTGTCACAAGGATTTTGTGAGATCAATAGTGTGGGAACAATGTTGTCAACATCTAGAATCCCGAGCTACACCATGCGTAGGTATATCAATATCCTTTTTAACCATTTATCATTTGAGGCAAGCGTTGAACTCTTATTGCATATTATGTAGTTATGTTTGGAAAACGGGAATATGAAATTTCTTAAGGAATTGGGCATAGATTTAGCAATAGTATACATGCCTTGTAAATGCATATTATGGTGATAGAGCCGCATATTCATGAATGTGCAGTGCATATTTATGTTTCACACACATTTGATTTTTAACTAGTAACTAAGAAAGAATTTCAGCAATGCCAACTTGTTTGGTATTGAGTCTTACATAACAATATCATTTAATGAATGCGCATGTCAAAGTTTTTACCATAGCACACCAAGTGTCTAGTCTTAATGACTTTTATATCACACATAAGGTTGCTTCCCTTGGGTGGGAAGGACTGCCTAGCCGCCTAGACAAGTATGCTCTTAAACTCTATTCTAACACTTGTTTGGACTTTATACACGCGTGTAATTGTTACCATAAAAATCATATATTGTGGTATTCCATGAAGCTTGAGAATTTAGATGAAGGAATTTCACAACATTTAGATAAATAAAACAACCTTGGCAATAAGAAGTTTCATGAGTTTGTTTGTGAAACTAGGATATCCTTCGTTCATCTTAGTCTCCCTACAGGGTAACTACATTATTATAGAAGTTTGTGTCCAAGTCAAGACCCATAGAATTAAATGTAATAGAACTGCTATAGTAGCCCTACATCCTACTTGTGTCCTTGTTGTAGAGGCTCAACACATTTTCCTAGCAACAATTGAATCTCACGTTATATTCTCATCCAAGTGTCCCCTTCATTCCTTGTACCACACATACCATTTTGTGTGAAGCCACACCTACGTGGCCATCTTGCAACTGATTATGACCAAGATAGGTTTTGCATCTGTGGAGCAAATTTGGAGGCTCAAACTACTTGATGGTCCTCTTACATTCATGTTTTGCATTAGTCATCAATCCATTATGCAAATAGGTCCATAGCAACAGTTTGTTTTCCTTGCTATTTCAAGTGACTAGAGTGTCTTCCATTTGTCTTGTGTCATAGTTCAATATTTATTCTTAAAATGGATGTACACTCATATTACGAGCAAGTGGCCCTTCTTAAATAGACCCTAACTGATGTGGTCTTTCTCCACACTTCAAGATGAAGGTTTCATACTGATAATGGCTGCTATTGTCGCCTTAGTTAACCATTGACTCAAGTACTCAATTTCCAAATCACTGTTAAGTGTCATCAAAGATGCTGCCTTTAGATCTCACAAACTATTTTTTATGTAGTCATGTTTTCAACTCTAGGCTGATCAACCTGACATTCAACATGTTGTCCAAGAAAAAGTATCCTCACCACTCATAATACATATCCTGAGCTTTTCACTTTTACTTCCTCCAATTGTCTCCTAATGGTCCTCCAAACCATGGATATTTTGGGTTGTAGATCCTGAGTGAATACATCCCCTACGTAGCGTCTCACGCCAAACACTATCACATTTAGAAATGTAAATCCCATGTTAACTTCATTAACAGTGTCTCTTCAGTTTGCTTCTTATTTGATGTCCAATCCTCCATATTTCCTTCTTGTTTTAACCTTTCTCCTTGGTATTTTGCTTGGAGTTTTTGTATAAATATTCATGTGCCAAATGAACCTTCTAACTGACAAGTCATTTTTACTGTAAGTTGAAGTTGGGTGTAATTTGTTCGGTTGCGTTGTATATAGATCGAAATTGAGTTCAGATTTGACTTGGTAGTTGTATATATGTGATTCTGAATAGAAGTTTGTGTACTATTTTGAAAATTTGATAGATAATCTCTATACAAACATTTTGATCATAGGTTTTCTCATATTTTGTCAGGAACCACAACATAATATTTGTTTCCTAGATGCATGCCTAGATCATCAACAAAGCATACAGTTAAGATTTATAGTCCTCCCCTTGATTATACGAAATGAGTTTGTTACCACTTTTTCGTACAAAAATTATTCCTCTACTTCACCTAAGGAGATCAAGTGAAGTTTTGATCTTACTACCATGTTGTGAATGTTTGCAGTAGATGGCTTGTGTTCTTATCATTTGAGGTATGCACAAGGATTGGTGCACGGTTAGACTACACTCAGGGAAGTATCTTCGTTGTGCAATGCTGAAACAACTCCAACCATTCTATTCTCAACACTGCCCTATTTAGGTGAGCTTGCATCGTGCCTCTCTTGGATGTGGTTCAGTCCATTGGTTTCCAGTTCATCGAGTCCTAGCTACTCTAATGTGTGCTTGAACTCTTTAATAGATACATTGTTGAAGGTTCTTACACATACTCTCTCATCTTTGGTAAATGGTTTGTCTTCTTCTTATTTGAGGTATGCACAAGGATTGGGTGCGCTGTTACACTACACTTGGGGTATCTTGGTTGTGCAATGTGATAAAACAACTCTAGTTATTTTGTGTTCAACACTGTCCTACTTAGGCGAGCTAGCGTTGTGCCCCTCTTGAATGTGGTTCTCGAGCCTTTGGTTTCCAATTCATCGTGTCCTAGCTACTCTTGTGTGTGCTTGAACTCTTTGACAACTATTTGTTGAAGGTTCTTGCAACGACTCTCAACTTCATGAAATGAGACAATTCTTCTTGTCACTATTGTAAAAAAAATTACAAAATGAAGAGACATAGGGGACTATATGAGGAGCTGGGTGTGAGAGTTAACTAAAGAAGATAGCCTCTTGAGGGATGAACAAAATTAGGTCATGGTGGTTGTTTATCAGTGGTTTGTGGTTGTGCTTCATTTTCATCGACATCTCAGGGTTCTTGTTGGCCTTCAACAAAACTAGACAATCTATTTTTATTTTACGTTCTTAATAACATACCCTATACCAAGACACCTGCATTACTATATATTGTTCATACATTTTGCCAATCTCGTAAAAAGTATTTACTTTGTGAAACCATGGAATTGGTTACTCTGACTATATATGGTTTGAATATTAGTAGGTAAGTAAATTAATCAAACTATTGCTTGCATTGGATGGATACGTAACAACGCATTTATCAAAGTTTCAGTGGGATGCATGGTATTATGGGTTAGTTGAGTAAGTTTTTTCTTCAAAGCATCATAAGTTGAAGAACATATTTTCTAATCGGTAATTTTACTTATAGTTACTTTTTTATGGCAAGAAGCTGGAACAACTGGAGAGTGGACTTAGCTCACAACAGTGTCTTTGGATGTTTTGTATTTTCTTTTTATTTGGAAAACACACCAATGTGATGTGATAGTGTGAATGTACACTACTGATGATGACATGACACATTTTTTTTAATGTAAGACATGTAAGATATGAAATATGAATATAACGATTTGTTGATTTAAACAATTTTGTTGTGTATGCTGGGCTATTCAATGTTATTCAATATTTAGCTTTAAAGTCATTCATATATGTGTGCTTGCATGTCATATTAACGAAAGGTGCTTATGATATGAAACAAGAAGAATAACAAATCGCTGAAGGACATGGGAATTCGACAAATCCAAATTAATATAATAAGCAATGGTCATTTGAAAAGAAGATGTTTGCCCACGTGTTGGTATGCCGGCTAACAAAAACCAGTTTCCGGCATTTCGAGCATGCCTGAGTGCTAAACTAAGTAATATACAAAAGCCAATTTCCGGCAATATAAAATGCCGACTTTCTTTACATTCCGGCATTTTGCAATATGCCGTATTGTTTTTACCGACATGAGCTAAGCCGGCATCTTTCCGACATTATTTAAAACGCAGTAAATGGTCATTTGCGGCGTAGTTTAGGCTAAATTCAGGCATTTTGACCTGCTGTTAAAGGCTATATTTCTTGTTGAAGAAAGACGCCTACTGAAACACTAAAAATGCCCATAGAATTGTTGAACACACGCCATTATAAGTGTATTTGTGCCAAAAATAGTAATGCACGCCCGTACATATTGGACGTGCGTCTAACCAAGCATCGAGATAGTGCAGCGTCATATCTCAGTGCAGCGTCTACACCCGCAGTGGCCCCGTGTTGCCTTGTGGAGTAGCAGGAGATAGGCAGGGACAGTAGGAGATAGCGGGTGGGAGAGGTAGTTTAGGACCAGGATTGTGGAGGTGGTTTAGGCGCCTGTAACCTGCACGTGAGGCCTCTTGAGTATTCTGAACGAGCTTATCTTTTCGAACGCGTGATCCGCCGTGACGCGAGGTTTAGCTTGCTTCTCTTATACCCTGCCAATCTTGTCTCTGCCACATCACGGCCTGTCACTCGGCCAGGCCGGTAGTTGACAGTTTATTTATTTATTTTTTTATATTTTTTGTTTTGGGCATAAATTTTAAAATATAAGGAATTTTTTAATAAAATAAAATGCAATAGAATGCTTATAAAATACTTTCTAACCCGACCCATATTGACATATTTTAAAAAAAATATATACACAAATATGTATACTACTATAATTATCGCACCCTCCTCTACTCAATGCGCCCACTCATCTCTTCAATGTGCCCACTTCGCTCCTCAAATGTGTCCACTTTTGTATGAATACGCTCACTGTAGTCATCAATGCGCCCAATTTTGCTTGAATGCGCATATTGTACTGTTTAAATGTGTCTACTTTTACTTGAATACGCCCACTACTTCCCTCTTTAATGTGTCCCATTTTGATTGAATATGCCACTATTGTCCAAAATTTGCTCATTATTGCTTGAATGCGCCCACTTTTGTATGAATGTGCCCACTATAGCCCTTAATGCGCCCAGTTTTACTTGGATGTGCCCACTTTTGCTTGATTGCGCCTACTTTTACTTGAATGTGCCCACTTTTACTTGATCGCGCCCACTATTACTTAAATGCGCCCAAGTTTGCTTGAATGCGCCCCATTTTTTCTTAATTGTGCCCACTTTTGCTTGAATGCACCCACTTTGCTTGGATGCGCCCACTTTTGCTTGATTGTGCCGATTTTTACTTGAATGTGCCCACTTATACTTGATTGCACCCACTATTACTTAAATGTGCCCACGTTTGCTTGAATGTACCTTGTTTTTTCTTAATTGCGCCCACTTTTACTTGATTGCGCCCACTTTTACTTGAATGCGCCCACTTTTACTTGATTGCACCAACTATTACTTAATTGCGCCCACGTTTTCTTAAATGTGCCATATTTTTTCTTGATTGCGCCCACTTTTTCTTGAATGCACCCACTTTTCTTAGATGTGCCCACTTTTACTTGATTGTGCCCACTTTTACTTAAATGTGTCCACTTCTACTTGATTGCGCCCACTATTACTTAAATGCGCCCACGTTTACTTGAATGTGTCTTATTTTTTTTTATTGCACCCACTTTTACTTGAATGCGTCCACTTTACTTAGATGCGCCCACTTTTACTTGATTGCACCCACTTTTACTTGAATGTGACCACTTTTACTTGATTGTGCCCACTATTACTTAAATGCGCCCACGTTTGCTTGAATGAGCCCAGTTTTTCTTGATTGCGCCCAATTTTGATTGAATGCACCTATTTTTACTTAATTGTGCCCACTATTACTTAAATGCGTCCATTTTTGCTTGAATACACCCACTTTTGCTTGATTGCACCCACTTTGACTTGAATGCACCCACTATAATAAAAAATACATCTGCTTTTGCTTGAATGCGCCACTTTTACTTGAATGTGCCACTTTTTTTTAATGTCCCACTTCCTCAATGTGCCCACTTTTGTTTGAATGTGTCCATTTCTAATATTTATGTATATTATTTTCTAAAAAAATATATTAAATATTGGTCTTGTTGGATTGCATTTCAATAACAAATCCAACATTTTTTATTTTATCAAAAAATTCATTACGGATTAAAAGTTATGTGTAAAATAATTTTTTCTTCATATTTTCACCTCAATCTCTCTAAAAAAACTATCAAATTAGTCTCTTACCTACCCCTATCACCTCACCCCTGCAAAACCACATCCACCCACCTGCCAGCGGGCCCATCCACCAAAACTTGTTACATGCGGCAGGAGGGGGCGCGTCAAAACACGTGTCAACCCCCCCTGCGCGTCCTGTGCCAATTTCCGATTCTGAAATTTGACCCTTTCTGTGTTGGTTCCGCAACATTGGGCTTATAGCTATATGTCAGTTAGTCTCCAACGCCATTGCTATTAATATCTTGCAGTTCTGAGGCAAGAAGAGCAGCAATGATTAAGGTGGATGTGTCATGACGTCATGTGATCTCCATCTGATCGCTAACCTGGAAAATTAGCTGAATGCTGCACCAACACCGCTCCTACACAGTGATGCCAAACTAGCTAGCTGAATGCTGGAGATGTCAATATCTGTGACGCTGATTAGTGAGAGTCTCGATTCCGTGCTTTCAGTCAGCTTCTTAATGGGAGTGTCGAATCGGGCGCGATGGTAAATACATTGGCGTTGGTTTCAGCCGACACCACAAAAACCGACCTTATGTATGGTATTTATTCATCAGCTGAAATGTGGTGGTTCAATGCTGTCGCTTAGGCTATAAATGGGTAAGGTATGGTGCAGGTATGGTCATATCCATAACCGTAATCGTTTAGTTAAGCAGATATGGTTACAATTATATACCTGCTTTGTCGAAAGTTATACCCGCAACTACCCATATCTGTATAACCGTCGGGTATATGGATGGGTAATTGGATATACGGTTATGTTTAACTTATTACAATAATACACTACAAATTTTGAGATACAACCAGCTTCCACACTTAAATTGATAGGTTATGGAGAAATATCATTCAATGCAGAGAGAAGAGACGAGCGCAATGAGAGAATGACTTTATGACCTTCTTAATTAATTGATTGAAATGTACTTGTATGGCTATAAAGGTGTGTCAATGGATTTGCTCATTATCCAGCTGCAAAATACTTATATGACTAGATTTGAACGCTACAATATGAAACACTACATTCTAATATAAATGTTTACTATTTTAAGGAATATATACTTGCTAGACGTGAACCCTACCATTACATCTTAATATAAATTATTTATGTAAAAATATAAGTAAATGGGGGAATAGCTCAGTGGTGCGGCTCGACAATCCCCAATGAAGGGACCCGGGTTCGACTCTGGAAAAAAACCCCGAGGTGCACAAAGGCCCCACATTACTGAGCGCGTCGTGGTGCCTCCAAGTACGCGACTGGTTCCGGAGTTTACCATTTGCTGGGTGAGATCCAATAGTGACCGATCCCGGGAGAGATTCCTCGTTATTAAAAAAAATAAGTAAATGGGTATATGGGTATATAGAGGATATGTGTATATACATAACCATAACCTCACCCTATAAGAGGCGAGGATATGTGGGTATAAAGACAAACGGTTACATAGTTATAAAAATTTATAACATGACGGGTTTAATGGGTATGGATTTGAGTTATGGCCACGTGGATCAGGCGTATTTGTTTGTTACTTTCATGTCATTTAAGGATGCCCGGAAGCAAGCATCACCGAACACGTTTGGTAGATTGATTTCCCACAGTAAGTAGGACTATTCATCTTATATTTAAGTTCTTATCCACTCACTATTTAGATAAGTAATTTACTAACAACTATTTACTTGACATCCTTTTCTCCTTTTCCTCAGTTATAAACTTACTAAGACAATTCTTTTTCTTAACTAGAAACTAGGGGTTGTTGCAGGTCAAAATAATAATGTGGAATAACATGTACGTATGGACTAGGTACACAATATCCATTATGTGTATCGCAGCACAACAACGTAATAGGCAAGATCCGTATGTAAGTATAGATAAAAACAACCAAAAAAACACTATGATATACATGGAAAACCCCCATAGCATGTGAGAGAAAAATCATGGGTTCAAACTCCGACGGAGAAATCCACTAATCAACAGATTACGAAGTACATCTCAAGTTTAGACTCAAAACTTGAAGAATATAGAGGAAAATGAAGAGATACAAATTATATCAGATCCGTACGTAACCACACTAAAAGACCTCCAAGAAAAATACCCCCTTATAGAGAATATCCAGTTAGAACAAGAACAAATGATGGTGGATACGTCGGTATATAGCCCAATGAAGAAACCAGTGCTAAGCCCTCATTCCTTTTATTCTTTCTTCTTTCTTGGCTCTTGTTCTTTCCGTCACATGAACAATAGTAAAGAAAGGCGGGTGCTTCTCCTAATCCTTTAGCTTGCGGCTATTTTTTCTATTGAGTTGGCTTGAGGGCATGGGTATTAATACCCAACCAGTGACAACAATGGCATGCCCTAAAGGGTTGCCCGTGTTGGGTTGGAAACTAACAAGACCGTAGGCCCAATAGTTTCCCCCCAGCCCAAAGGAGAGGTTGTCGTCATGACTCTTCAGTTGGAGTCCAATCCGGTGAGTTATTTACAAGTAGCAAGCTTCTTTGTAGGAACTACCTTCGTCAACATGTCAGAAAGATTGTTCTTATTGTAAACTTTCTTCAGCTTCAAGTGGTCATTACTAATAGCTTCATGCAACCAGCGGTATCTCATATTAATATATTTTGACTTCGAGTTGTAAGAAGAATTCTTACTGAAGTCCATGTCACTCTGACTATCACAGTAGATAACATACTCATTTTGTGTCAAGCCCAATTCTTGCAAGAAAGGTTTGATCTAAATCATTTCTTTCCCTATTTCACAAGCTATGATATATTCTGACTCGTTAGTACATAAAACAACACAATTTTGTAATTTAGACTGCCAACTAATATCTCCCCTTGTGAAAGTAAACATAAAACCTAAGGTAGACATCCTGTGATCAAGATCACCTGCGAAATCTGCATACGTGAAATCAGTGAGAACTAGTGATGCCCCTCCAAAGAATAAACAATCACTAGATGTACATTGTAAATACTAGAGTATCCATTTAACAACATTCCAATGCTCCTTAGCAAGGTCATATAAAAATCTTCTAGTCACACCAACTATATGTGCATTATTAGGCCTGGTGCACACCAAACATTATATCAGTCTTTCTACTGCATAAAAGTAGGGTATGTGAGCCATTTCTTGCTTTTTGTGCTCAGTAGAAGGAGATTGTTTTCTAATCAGTCTGAAGTGACTGGCTAAGGGAGTCTCAACTGGATTCACCCCCTTCATGTTGAACATGTTACGTACATGCTCAACATATTTCTCTTGTGACAACCAAAGCTTCTTTGCTTTCCTGTCACACCTAATGTCCATGCCAAGAATCGGTCTAGATGGTCCCAAATCTTTCATTTTAAAATACTTAAACAATTATTTTTTAAAATTGACAATCATCTGAGCATCTTTTCCAACAATCAACATTTCATCAACATAAAGCAAGAGAATGATGAAACTATCACTTGAAAATCTCTAGAAGTAAACACAAAGATCTGCCTCTATCATGTGGTAACCTTGCTTCAACATAAAAGAATCAAACTTTTTGTACCATTGTCTTAGTGCTTGTTTCATCCCATAGAAACTTTTCTTCAATCTGCAAACCATGTCGTGTTTTCCTTTCATTGCAAATTCTTCAGGTTACTACATATAGATCTCTTCCTCTAGCTCACCGTGGAGGAAGGATGTCTTTACATCAACCTACTCAATATCAAGGTCTAAGCTAGCTGCCAAGCCCAAAACGGTGCAGATGGAAGTCATTTTCACCACTAGAGAAAATATCTCATCAAAGTCAATCCCCTATTTTTTCCCAAAGCCTTTCACCATGAGTCTAGCTTTGTGTTTCATAGTGTTGGCATTCCCATCTTTCTTTATCTTGAAGACCCACTTGTTCTTTACGACTTTTCTACCTTTAGGAAGCTTGGATAACTCATAGGTATCATTTTTCTTTAATGAGTTCATCTCATCTTGCATTGCATGCAACCACTTATCATTTTCCTAATGAGACTTTGTTTCCTCATAGCTTTCTGGATCCCCCTGTTATGTGATCAATGACCATTCTGAATCACAATATCTAGTAGATGCCCTTTTCTCTCTAATAGACCTTCTCAATTGTGGCTCTATTGGATCTACCTATTGGGGTTGATCCCCCTTCTCAAGAGCTTCCTGGTCTTGGATGTCATGCGCACCAAGATCATCCTTTGCCATATCATGAGGGATCGCATCATCCTCAATCTTCTCTACATCAACATTTTTCTAGATTGGATAGGGAACTGGTGTATCAAGCTTAGAATCATTTACAAATTCCTCAATCTCTATATTTACAGTATCATAATGCATCTGATCCTCAAAGAAGACCACATATGTGCACCTAATCATCTTCTTGTTTTCTGGGTCCCATAACTTGTAGACAAACTTCTTATCACCATAACAAAGAAAAATATAAGGAGTAGATATGTCATCAAGCTTCTGTCTCTGCTCCTTAAGAATATGCGCAAATGCCTTGCACCCAAATACTCTAAGGTGAGAGTAAGAAGTTGGTATCCCTTTACACACAGTCTCTGTAGTATCAAACTTCAAAGGAATGGATGGTGACCTATCAATTAAGTAGTTTTACATTCTTCATCATGCATCTGACTCTCTCCATAATGGTTTTGTTCATTCTTTCAGCTAAACTAGTGTGTTGTGGGGTTCTTGGAACTGTCTTCTCATGCCAAATACTAGACCCTTCACAATAAGATCTAAAGTCTCTAGAAGTATACTCGCCTCCATTCTCAAGGTGGAGACACTTTAACTTTTTACATGTCTCCCTTTCAACCATAGCATGTAATTTCTTGAAAGTATCAAAGACCTGATCCTTCCTCTATAGACAACAGATCTACACTTTTCTAGATATATCTTCAATAAAAGTCAAGAAGAATTTTTTTCCACCTAAAGAGTTGACTTCTATAGGACATCAAACATTAGACTTCTTCTCACATTGAGCACTGAATCAGACCCTATGTTGCTTCCCGAGAAAACAATTTTCACAAGGAGTAAGAAGTGCATTTTTTCATAGGAGATTGATTCTTTCTTTTCAAGAACTTGTAGTCCTTTCTCACTCATATGACCAAGCTGCTTGAGCCATAAATCTGGAGAACTGGAGTTGTCCACAATGTTGACACTATCAGTAACTTTATTGTTAGACCCCTGACCTAGCTTAGTGCTTGATCATTCTTGCTTTTATTAATAAGATGCTTAAACCTTAATCGAATCATGTGATGCATCTTAATAACATGTGACATGATTGTGTTTTCAGTTTGGTCCAGTTTGGTTGATGTTTGAGCTGGTTATTCTATATGTATGTTGTTTTGGGATCAAGTTGCAATTTTTCCAAGTTAAGGGTTTATCTTGCAATTTTTTACATGTTGGATGTACCTTTTATACCATGGCATCATGATAAAGATAATGATTCTTTGGGGCACCTTGTTGAACTTTCGATGATGAGGTGGCATCAGGGGTTGATGCTAGGGTTTGCATGGTTTGCATGGATGTTTGAGTTGGTGGTGTCGACCATGTTGGAGTGACCTTTGTAGAGACCATGAGTTTTGTTCCCTTGATAGTGCTTAGACTGAAACATCTTGCTTTGGTTGTGTTTGTAGTGACCTAGGGTTTCTTATGTTGATGTATGTGTTGACCCGTTGTGTGATGCCCCGATCCCCGTGCCATCTCTAATGACCCCAGAGACCGGGGAGTCACTCTCGGTAAACCACCCTTAACATTTTCTTTACTTAGTGACTTAGAATTAACTTAAAGGAAAAACCTAATAGATTGAATAACATCGGATCGTAATAAAACTGCGGAAGCAACTTACCATTAACCTTACTTGGAAGAAAAACAAACTTACATGACATATTACATTGTTTATGTAGAAAGTAAAACACAACAGATAACTGAAATCTAAACTACATATTACACTACATTCTCTCACTACCACACCACATGCCCAAGGACCAAGGGGAAAGGACTAAGAGACCTCTTTCTAACTATGAACTACCTTCTAAGAACTTGGGTGATACGATCCTTCAGCTTCCTCGTGCTGACGCTGACCTGAAAAATGTTTCAGTAGGTTGGTGAGCTACTGGCTCAGTGAATAGAAATAAAATACAAGATAATACTATATTGAGTAGATCTAAACAATATAATTTAAACGACAGGAGATGTTAACATTTCATTAAGATAACAACTGCTGCAAAGCTGTAGATACGATTAAATAACAGAGAATACTAAAATTTCATTTAAAGGACAACTATTGTGAAACTAACTCAAATATTTCTTAACTCTTTAACTTATAAGAAATTCTGTGAACCTATATGAACATATTTTATCTTATGCCCTGATCATATGCAGTATACCCTACATATGAAGACTCGTAGCGAACTACGATCCCACCGTACAAGACTTAGCTTAAAACCCAAGAAGCTAAGCCTAGAACTGAATCTGGGTCTGCTTGACTTGAACGGTCACGTCTGACTAAGGCGGCTAAATAGCTGGCCTTTAACTGGACCTCTCCTCTAGGCTGAGTACACATGCGGAGGGTCTGAGATGCTCTATGAGCCTCATCTTGGTATGCTCTGTGGGTACCTCTAGGTTACCACTGGGATCTCCGGTTCATGTTGGATAACCTATCTTCTCTTAGGAGACTTCCTCAAGTGCTTCGTCTCCCCACCCGCTCTGTGGGTGCGTTCTGATCCCTGTATACTGGTCACTTCCAGGGTGGATCGTTTCCTCCCTACAATGTAGACATCTGTAGGGAATCTACGGTGTTCATGGTACCTATGTCTATTATTTTATTATTCTTGGAAAGCTCTTACTATATTGTATCTCTCTATTACTTATTCTTGACTCTGGTATCTATTTGGTACCGAGTCTATTCATCTGAAGCTTATAATGCAATATGTATATCCTTCTAAACTTGGCAGAGCAGTATATTCAAAAACATTGTAATTTATTGAGTAATCCATATACCATGCATGCAGACAGATTGAAATTTCTTAAATAAACTAAACTCATATCAACTTGGCTCTTATATGCTGGAATTATACAATTGATCATCATAACACACTGATAAGAGTTAATTACTCGATATATTAGAAATCGTTAGTAGCACTTGTAAATTATCTAAAATTCCTCGAAAATCGAGCACATCAGCCCAAATTTTAAGTTATGCATCACATAACTCAATTAAAATTCAGTTACTTGTCATGGCACGAATTATTAATATTAATTGAGAATTTCAAATGATTTCTTTGAGAAACGTGTCGATTCATATAATTATTAATACACTCACATTAAATATAACCGGGGGTGTGCAACTAGGTTTCTATTGAACCCTTTTCATGTCATTGTCATTTCTTTGAAACTGAGCATCTATTAACTTACTAAAAATGTACAACCTGGGTTTATACCCAAATTGTGTTGTTACTGGTCATGTGCTACTGAGATCAACATTTAATCGAGCAATTTAAGTTTCGATCCATCATGTATTTACACTAATCCAAATCACACATCAATTAACTAATTAGTGTCATGCAAACATTAATAAATAAAATGTGCAAATTAGAAATCAAGCGGCACCGACACTCCACGACACCTGGGTATACATTGTTACCCATGTAAAACACAATTCTAAATGAAAATGCCCGATTATTGGAATTAAATCATGCTTGGTGAGTGAGATTCTACTCACTGTGATTTGAGATGCCCGGAAACAACTTGAAATGTGTCTAGAGGCAAGTTCTCAGGTACACACAGGTCATCTTCAACCTTGGAACAACCTTGTTCGAACCTGCTCCACGTACATATTGGAGGGAACCTTGGCTAGGTGCTGCTCGCGACTAGGGGGGCTGCAAAATCGAGGTTAGGGCTCAAGGTCAGAGTTAAGGTGGTTGATTTGGTGGTGCTAGCTGCGCCCAAACATGCCATGGTCACTGCTTCGCACAGCTACTGCTGTTGCTTGGTTGTAGCTACAGGGGGAGCCACCCTAGGGTGTGATTGGGGTGAGGAAGGAGGTAAGGTGTAGGGCGTCACTGGAATGGCCCTCTCAAGGCCCTAATCGGCCACCACTACTGTTGTGATGGTCAACCGTCCTTGTAGGTCGAACTAATGCTACTGGGTGCCATACCTGTTGTTGGTCGGCCACCCTAGCAGATCGGTTGGCATGTTGCGCGAGGAAGAGGGAGGAGGAAAGGATGGAGGGAGAAGAGGAAGGAAGCGTCGCCCAGCTAAATTGAAGCCAAGGAGACCCAAAATCGGCCCCCGCTCCTCTCCCTTGCTGCTAGCCGATCGGGTTGTTTAGGCGTCACTTTAGGCGGTTCTTGTGAATCGGCCGGGAAAAGAAGAAGATAAGGGAAATGGCTTATAACCCATTAATGGGTAAATTGCAGACAAGGTCAAAAAAAACATCATAACTTTTGCATCAAAAGTCCAAATCCAGTTATTCTTTTTGCAAATTTTCAAGCACAAAATTCTCTACCTTCTCAAGGCAAGAAAACATGCTAATTAGACTGTCTCACTTGATCAAAGAACTAATTGCATCTGTGAGTACTTAACTTAAGTTAATCAACTTAATGATGCATTAAGCATTGTGCTTGCTAGATAAATTTGGTGTGGGTCACAACACGTTGTTTGGATGACATAGTGTAGCGGTTGCTACTATGTTTCCCCTTAGTTTTGTTTTGAGCTTAGGGTGTAGTGGACCTAACTGGTCGCTACACTACCTTGTTTCTATCACCCTTTGATTCGTTCATGTTTAGAGTGCTTGCATGTCTGATCTTTTGAGGGACAAGTCTCATGAGAAGCTCTTATATCTTAACACCTCATAATATTTACCTACCTCCTACCTTTGAGTATATATACCCTTCCTTTCACATGCAAGTATCCCCTTTAGCTCTTTTCTTTCTCTCTTCTTACTAGTGTTCAGCCTTGATCTTGGTTGTGCAAGTAGAGGTGTTATCTTGGAGAAGGTGGTCGTTTTGCCTCTTGCATGTGGTGATCTAGGGCTTGATCATCTCCCTTGCTGTGGTTCTTGGTGAACTTTGATCTTGGTAAGTGGTTCCACTTTCTTTGATCTTGTTTTCTTGAACCATATCTCTTTCTCTCTTCTCTTGGCCATTACACTATGGGTTACCATGATGGCTATCTTGAGGATCTTCTCTTCATAGAGGTCGAGACTATGGTTTGACCATGGTAGTACCTGAGTGAGAAGAATCTCTCTTCTTTCTTTTTAGGCCTAGGTTTATACCCTCTTTGCTTTGGAGCTCCTTTGAACTTGGTGTGTTCTTCTCTTAAGGTGATCTTGCTTGGTTGTGGAGTTGGTCCAAGCTTGGTGTTTCCTTCTCTCTCTTGGAGCTTATGGCTTTGGAGTTGATCTCATCTCAAGGAAGGTTATATAAATGTCTCCTCTACTATTGTTTCACCTTTATCTTGCTTGCATGCTAATGTTCTATCTCTTAAATGTGATCATAAGTGCTAGATGTTGCTATCTTGTTTTATGGTTTAAGATTATGAATTATTCTTGTATAGATTTCTCTTTCTCTTAACCCTAATTCATGTACCCAAAATAATTGGATGATGGAGTTGTTGTTTCTTACATGCACCTTGATGTTGGTTTTATCACCACGTTTATGTTTCAACCATCACATGTTAGATGGAGGTTTTAGTTCTTGTGTACATATGTTGGACGTTTGGTTTTCTCTCTTTTAGCATGGTTTCCTTGTTGATTTTGGTGATGATCATCTTTAGGGTTTTTTATGCTCATCCTTTCATGAAGTTTCATCTTAGTGATGTTTGAGTTCATTGATGTTAAGCATCTAATTCAGTCAAATTTTTTCCTTGGTTTCTTGGAGTTATTATGACCATGTTTATGGTGTGCAAGGGTTCTGGTTTTGTCCCCATAATCCTAAACCTAAACTACTTTGGTCGTTACATATGTTGTTATTTGGGGTCGCTACATATGAGCCTTGTGTTGGTTGCTACATGATTATCTTATTGCCGCTACCCTTTATATGATCTCTTATGGTCACTACATTTGATCATGGTGGTTTGATCAAAATGCCTTAGTGGTCACTACACAAACCCTAACCCTGGCTTGAGGGTCTCTACAGGTGGTGTTGATGATGCGTTGTGGTTGTTACACATGTTGAGTCATTTTATCGCTACACATGTTGAGCCATGTGGTCACTATGTGGTTTGGTTGATACATAGTATTGTTTGGAATGATTGATTGACCATAATAATAATGCATAACCCTAATATGCTCTAAGAATATGGGAAGTGATGTGCCTAGGGTTTGATATTGAGTGTTGTAATAAACCCTAACTGGCTATGTATGGAAGCCCTAACCCTAATTTGGACATATGAAGTAATTGCTTGGCTTGCTTGGATAATTAACATGCAATAAAGTATTTTCTATCTCCTATTGTGTGACCCTAATGTTGTAGGTTGAATACACATCATAACTTGTGATTGCTATGGTACCTCTTATATGATACAGAGTGATGACTATGAGCCTTTATGAGGCATGATGAGATAATTATGATGTGCAGGAACTATGTGGTTGAGTTTTATGACCTGGCAGAGGCTTAATTCCTAATGTGAGGTAAAATCCTCTAGTGATGTGATGAGGGATAGTTATCCCAGAATTATGCAACAAAGATGATAGCCTTTTATGGCAGTGATATCATGTGATAATGTGACAAGTTTATATTTCATACGATTTATATCTTCTGACGTTGCAACCTACCTTTATCTTTTATATAGTTTGTTTTGGGTTTGTATGTTGTAACTTGATTGATGCATTAAAAGATACCAAATTGGCACAATTAATCAAGTGAAACCCTAATCATGTAGGTTTCCTTGAGCTATAGAACCATCTTTAGTGTCAGTACTTGTTGGATGGTGAAATGAGTAATTCTTGTGGGAAACTCATCGCGCAGTGTGGGGGTGCAAGTCGAGGATATATGCTTGCATCCGTAATCATTGGCTTTGAGGATTGCTGCGGTCATACCTTTATAGGAGAGAGATAGAGACCCTATCTCACATGATATGTTTTTAGGGATGGTTGTAATCATACCCTGGTAGGAGAACGACTACGGTTGCATCTCACTGGTTTAGTGCCTATATACCGAGGTGAACTAGGATGATTTGTAGTTTGACTCTATGCGTCACTGTGACAGACTCGAACTAGTCGAGGGTGTGGGAGATCATACGGTTCTGGCTCTCTGAGATCTTATTTAACACTGATTTTGACTTAGAAGTGGTCAGTTGATGCATGAGTGGTATACCTCATCTCCACAGGGCATAATAAAATACATAATATAGCCGTGTAGTATATTTGTTTAGGGTTAAACATGATCTGCATTGGATGACCCTTTGCCTTGTTTCTTATAATGCTTATTTGTTAATCTTTTATGCATGTTCTTCATATTCCTTATGAGAATATATGATAATCTACTGATCAATTGTAGTTTCTTAAACTACTTAATCTGTGATATAAGCCTTACTTATATCATTTAACTGAATCCGTTCGCCCTGATAATAATGCTATCTTCCTGATTGAGTATATCTGTGCTAATAATAGTTGTTGGCAGATAGTTATATCTCTCACTAGGACATTCATCTCACTCTGTGGGTTTCCACATCTTTTAGGTGGTCATGCACAATGAGGTAGAGAACGTGCGGTTGAAGAAGAGCAGTATGGAGAGCAAGAGCTGTTGAAGGTTGGATATGCTGCTAGTGTTTTGTTGTAGAGTCATATGTGCTATCCCTATACTCACATGTCCTTGGGGGTGTTTTGTAGATTTTGTACATTGATACGAGGTTTTTGGTAGTATTTCGTGGTTGTACATGTATGTCTTGTATATATATGAACATGTTATCAGATGTAATAGGTTGTGGCAAGTTTTCCGATGAACAGTGATGTATATACCCTTGTGATATGACATGTGATACAGGTGGCATAGTATATGGAGTTGGATGTAATATGCTCTGATTTTATGGTTATATAAGATCATTTTTGATTTACCATGTTTTTTGGTATTCTGAATGTTTAGTGATAATTCTGCACTTTGTTTTGAGTTATCTCGCTTCTGTAAGACTAGTGTGTCATAGTTTGGTTGGTATTAGGGCTCTAGGTTTGTGGAGTCTACTGATACATAGGACTAGGGTTTGTGTATGTTCTTGTATCATCCAACATATCTAATCATAGTTCTTCTTATACAGTAGAAGAAGGGAAAAGATATGTCTAGAGAACACAAAGAACATGCTGAGAGCAGTGTTATTGCACCAGAAGGTGGTGTGAGGAGGTAGGAAAGAGTAGATGGAGTGCCTGAGATGCCTCAATTCGACCCAAAAATTGTGGCCAATCCCACTTTCCAGTCCATGTTTGGACAGTTCATGTCCACGATGGCACATATGTTGGATAGAAAGCCCGTACCCCAAGAAAGGGTAGTTGTCCTCAATGCAGAATCTCTAGGTCCTAGAAATACCTTTCAACGGTTAAGGCGTGTGGCAGAGATAGAATATGCTACTATAGAGGACCTGACAGATGTTGATATGTGGCTGACAGAATGGGAGAAGACCTTCAAGTTCCTCAATATCCAGAAGAGGATAAGGTGAAGCATGCAGTGTACCTGTTGAAGGGTAGTGCTGGCCATTGGTGGGCCATTGAGGAGGAGAAGAGGTCTGAAGTGGTCATAAATTGGTAAGATTTTAGGCGAGGGTTTGTGAGTCGATACTTCCAGGAGACCTATATGGATGATAAGATCTCACAGTTTGAGAAGATCCAGCTGGGATCTATGTTGATCAACGAGTATGGGGCCAAGTTCATGGAAATTTTGAGTTTTTTCTAGAACATGGATGTAATGGATAAGGAGTGGATCTAATGTTTTGAGAAAGGTTTGAATTCAGAGTTGACGATGACGATGTCAACTTAGAGAATAGGAGAGGTTTGCCACATTTGTGGATTCTGTGAGGAGGATAGAACGGTCAGCTGTGGAGAAGCATGAGGTGAACGCCAAGAAGAGACCAACACAATATCAGGAACAATCTTCTAGAGGCTTCAAGAAGCCTAGGTTTTTAACACCTCAGTCATAACAGAAGTCGGTTGCTCAGTCGCATTGGTCATCGAGTAAGGGCAGAGACCGTAGTTTCCCACCGGTAGGAGCTCACAATGTGGCATCAATTTTAGTGACAGAGCCATCGAGGCCACAGTTTGATATGAGGACCTGTTATATGTGTGGTCCGCAAGGGCTTCTAAGCTCATTTTACCTAGTGAAGGATGAGGAGGTGACACAACAACTAAGAAAAATCAGCAATGGTCGTAACAGTGAAAGTTCAACACTGGTAGTGGCAAAGGACGCGGTCAGGAATCACATGCTGGTTCATTTGAGCAAGCTAGAAAAGGATAGGGGCGACAACAGGAAATGACTCAATTCTATGCCATGAGTCAGCCAGAAGGAGTAGTCAACATGTGGGTCGTGATAGGTTAGATGGAGTTATTTCATTCTCATTTGTCTTATTACTGCTTTATATTTATTTAAGTTGAACCGGGTGCGACTCTTTTGTCACTAGAGAAGTGATAGCTACCCGTTCTTTGCCTATTAGTCATAGAGTTGATAGTCTTTGCTTGGAAACCCCTTCGTTTGGTTCCTCCGAGTTGTGGGTGGTGTGTCCATCCTGCATTCTTTCTTTCTTAGGACACATCATTCAAATGGATCGTATACCACTTGACATGCATGGGTTTAAGTGATCCTTAAAATGGATACTTTGGAGAAGTCCCGTGTGGTTTTGCACTGTAGTTCCAAGGTGGTGACATTCATTGACAATGATGATTCATTAGTCTTCCAAGGTGATAGGAAGATTTTTCTGATATGTTCGATGTCAATGATGATAGCAGAGAGGCTGATGAGGTAAGGTTGTAAGGCTTTTCTGGCACATGTGGTGGATACTAAGGTAAGGAGTCCTAGTATTCAGGAGGTTCCAGTGGTACATCTGCAAATGTGTCATCATGCTTCTGCCTCTGCTCCTTAGGAACATGTGCAAATGCCTTGCATCCAAATACTCTAAGGTGAGAGTAACATGTTGGCTTCGCTGTACACACACTCTCTAGAATATCAAACTCCAAAGGAACGGATGGTGACCTATTAATTAAGTAGTTTTTCATTCTTCATCGTGCATCTGACTCTCTCCATATCGGTTCTATTCATTCCTTCAGCTAAACGATTGTGTTGTGGGGTTCTTTCAATTGTCTTCTCATGTTGAATACCAGATCCTTTACAATAAGATCTGAAGTCTCTAGAAGTATACTCACCTCCATTATCAGAGCATGAACTTTACATGTCTCCTTTTCAACCATAGCATGTAATTTCTTGAAAGTATAAAAGACTTGATCCCTCCTCTGTAGACAGTAGATCTACACTTTTCTAGATGCATCGTCAATAAAAGTCACAAAGAATTTTTTCCACCTAAAGAGTTGAATTCAATAGGACTACAAACATCATAGTAAATCTTATCTAAAACATAGACTTCTTCTTACACTAAGTACTAAACTGGACCCTATGTTTTTTCCCAAGAAAATAATTTTCACAAAGAAAAGAAGTGCACATTTTCATAGGGGATTAATTCTTTCTTTGGAAACACTTGTACTCCTTTCTTACTCATGTGCCCAAGCCTCTTGTGCCATAAATCTAGAGAACTAGAGTTGTCCACAGTATTGACACTATAAATACCTTTATTGTAAGACCCTTGACCTAGCTTAGTGCTTGATCCTTCTTGATTTTCTTAATAAGATTCTTAAACCTTAATGTAATCATGTGATGCACCTTAATAACATGTGACATGCTCATGTTATCAGTTTGGTCCAGTGTGGTTGATGTTTGAGCTAGTTATGCTATATGTATGTTGCTTTTGAACCAAGTATCAATGTACCCAAGTTGAGGTTTTATCTTGTAATTTGTCACATGTTGGATGTGCCACTTGTCCTTGGCATCATGAGAAAGAGAATGATGCTTTGGGGCATCTTGTTGAACCTTGGATGTTGAGGTGGCATCAGGGGTTGATGCTAGGGTTTGCATGGATGTTTGAGTTGGTAGTGTCGACCATGTTGAAGTGACCTTTGTAGCAACCATGAGTTTTGTTCCATTGATAGTGCTTTGATCAAAACACGTTGCTTTGGTTGTTTTTGTAGTGACCTAGGGTTGCTTATGTTGATGTATGTGTTGACCAGTTGTTTGGGTGACATAGTGTAGCGTTCACTACTATGTTTCCCCTTGGTTTTATTTTGAGCTTAGGGTGTAGTGGACCTAAGTGGTCACTAAACTACCTTGTTTTTATCACCCTTTGATGCATGCATGTTTAGAGTGCTTGCATGTCTAATCTTTTGAGGGACAAGTGTCATGAGAAGATCTTATATCTTGAGACCTCATAATCTCTACCTCCCTCTTACCTTTGAGTATATATACCCTTCCTTTCACATGCAAGTATCCCCTTTATCTCTTTTCTTTATCTCTTCTTACTTGTGTTTGGCCTTGAGCTTGGTGGTGCAAGTGGAGGTGTTGATCTTGGTGAAGGTGGCAGTTTCCCCTCTTGCATGTGGTGATCTAGGGCTTGATCATCTCCCTTATGGTGGTTCTTGGTGATCTTTGATCTGGGTAAGTGGTTCATCTTCCTTTGATATCATTTTCTTGAAACCTATCTCTTTCTTTCTTCTTAGACTATGGGTTACCATGGTGGTTATCTTGAGGATCTTCTCTCCATAGAGGTTGAGACTATGGTTTGACCATGGTAGTACCTAAGTGAGATGAAGCTCTCCTCTTTCTTCTTTCTTTTTCAGCCTAGGGTTATACCCTCTTCTTTTTGGAGCTCATTTGACCTTGGTGTGTACTTCTCTTGATGTGACCTTGCTTGGTTGTGGAGTTGGTTTGAGCTTGGTGTTTCCTTCTCTCTCTTGGAGCTCATGGCTTTGGAGTTGATCTCATCTCAAGGCGTGTTATATAACTCTCTCCTCTACAATTGTTGCACCTTTATGTTGTTTGCATCTTAATGTTCTACCTCTTAAATGTGACCATAGGTTCTAGATGATTCTATCTTGTTTTAGGGTTTAAGATTATGAATTATTGTTGTATAGATTGCTCTTTATCTTAACCCTAATTCATGTACCCAAAATATATGGATGATGTAGTTGTTGTTTCTTACATGCACCTTGATGTTGATTTTATCACCATGTTTATGTTTTGGCCATCATATGTTAGATGGAGGTTTCGATTCTTGTAAACATGTGTTCTATGTTTGGTTTTATATATGTCAGATACTATCTTGGATTTCATGTGATGTTATCAGTGTCTGCTTGATATCTCAATAAAGAGGGTGAAACCCTAGATGATTGGAAAGTTGAAAGTTTGTGAATAGACATCATAAAATTCAATTGATTTTATTCTTTTATCATTATAAGTTAATTTATTCAAGGTAGTTCTTGATGCATGATATTTCAATGAATAGTTTAAAACCCTAGTTCAGATTATTTCAGTGTTTCATATATATGTGACTTGTATGTGAATTGTTGAAAGCTGTCTTTTATCAGTGAAAGATTATGATGCATAAAGTGCTATGTACTTTGAAGGAAAGGTTAAGCCAACTGAATAAAGTATGAAGTAATCAATATCCTAGTAAGGATAAGAGAGAAACTAATACTTCATGTTGATAATAATTTAATGACAAATGATGAGAATAAATAAGTATGATTGAATACTTATGATATTAATGTATGCTCCTAGATGTGTGGAGCAATGAATTAGGGTTTGGATTGATAATATGAACTTGAAACCCTATTCGGCTATAAAGGGAAACCCTAACCCTAATAGTTGTTGCCTAGTGAGAAGTGACAAGATGTTTAATGGCCTTGTGAGCTATGTGAATAGTTGTTACCTAGTGAGAGGTGACAAGATGTTTAATGGGCCTTGTTAGCCATGTGGTTAGTTGTTGCCTAGTGAGAGGTGACAAGATGTTTAATGGGTCTTTTGAGCCATGTGATTAGTTGTTGCCTAGTGAGAGGTGACAAGATGTTTAATGGGCCTTGTGAGCCATGATAATAGTTGTTGCCTAGTGAGAGGTAACAAGATGTTTATAAAAGTGTCATGTCAGAAATGATAATGTTCAAATAAACTAAGAAATGGAAACTTAGTAACATAATATTAATAATAAATGGATACAATAATAATAATGAAATCTTAATCACACATGCTTTATGCTTATAGCCAAATAAGGGCTATAGTGTTTTGAATATGCTTAAAGGAGATAAGAGGAATACTTGTATTATATAAAGGATGTGAATAAGTATGATGGCTTGGCCAAGGTATAATGCCTAGTGAAGGTGATGTGGTATTCAGTGATGAGTTGTACATGATTGGCATAGTCCAATGCCTGGAATAGATGCACATGATTGGCAAAGTCCAATGCCTGGAATAGATACACAGGATTGGTATAATCCAATACCTGCAATAATGTTAGAGGATTAGCATAGACCAATACCTGGAATAAAACTATAGGATTGGGAAAACCTGATGCCTAGATACAACACTCACAAGATTTGCATAGACCAATACCTGTAATAAAACTACAGGATTGGGAAAACCTGATGCTTGGATACAACACTCACAGGATTGGCATACACCAATACTTGGAATAAAACTATAGGATTGGGAAAACCCGATACCTGGATACAACACTCACAAGACTGACATAGACCAATACCTGGAATAAAACTACAGGATTGGGAAAACTCAATGCCTTGATACAACACTCACTGGATTGGCATAGACCAATACCTGGAATAAAACTACAAGATTGGGAAAACCCGATGCCTGGATACAACACTCATAGGATTGGCATAGACCAATACCTGGAATAAAACTACATGATTGGGAAAACCCGATGTCTGGATGCAACACTCACAGGATTGGTAATAACCCAATACTTGGCTGTTAATCACAGGATTGGTAGAGTCCAATACCTGGTTGTTAATCACATGATTGGTAGAGTCCAATACCTGGCTGTTAATCACATGATTGGTAGAGTCTAATACCTGGTTGTTAATCACATGATTGGTAATAACCCAATACCTGGATGTTAATCATAGGATTGGTAGAGTCCAATACCTGGCTATCAATCACAGGATTGGTAATAACCCAATGCCTGGCTGTTATCACAGGAAAGTTATATCTCTCGCTGGGACAATTGTCTCACCCCGTGGGATCCACATTTTTTTAGTTGGACGTGCATGAGGGGGATTGAGACCGTACTGTAGAGAAAGAACAACAACAATAGGGACAACAATGACAATTCAGGTTGAGTGTACTATCTGTCGTGTCTTGTAGATAGGAGTCCTATGTGTCGTCTTTGTACTCTCAGGTCCTTGGAGTTGGTTCGTACTAGTTTCATGAATAATATGAGATTTTGGCTTGAATGCCTCGAGGTTTTATGTTGCTCCAGTATGTGTTTTGATAGAGCAACTGCTATATGTTTTCCTTGTGATAAGATGAAACAATGTTGTACAATGTAAATCATGATATGTACGAGTTTTGGATCTTTCAGTAATAGATTTTTGGACAAGGATCTCCTTGCAAAAATGGTTTTAAATTTTAGTGATTTTTTTAATCCGTTGTTTATGTTTATTCCGATTAATTAGTAACGATTTGTTTGTCGTTTTGGTGACTGTCATTATAGATGCAGATTATACCAGATCGGTACGTCACAACACTAAAAGACCTCCCATAAAAATACCCCCTTGCTAATAATATCTGATTGGAACAAGAACATAGATGATGGTGGAGAGGTCAACATAAATCCCAGTGAAGAAACTAGAGTGGTTCTAGGCCCTCTTTCCTTTTATTATTTCTTCTTCTTTTACTCTTGTTCTTTTCGTAACATGAACAATTATAAAAGGAAAGGAAGAGGCTACTCCTAATCCTTTTGTAACATCCCTGACCTGGGTTAGGTCACAAACCTGAAAGTTTTGCGTAAGTAAGTTATTTATAAATTTTTTTTTAATCTTTTGAAAAGTAATTAAAACTAAGGGGAGTTTAATTTTCAAGTTTGAGTTTATTTGCAAATTGTTTGTGCATTATATGATAGTTTGAGTGTAAATTGCAATTCACCCAAGATGTGGGGTTATATTTTAATATGTCACATGTTTAATGTGACTCATGTTCTTTATCATCATAAGAGAGAGAATGATGCTAATGGGTGGCTTGTGGAAAGCCTAAGTTCCAAGTTGGAGCTTGTTTGAATAATGCTTGTGCCTTGTGTACCAATTTTGGTGCAAATTACAATTTACCCAAAATGTTGGGTTATTATGAAAATTACCACATCTAGAGTGTCCCTACTCTCTCTTAGAATCATCAAGAGAAGATATGAAAAAATAGGCACCATGTTTGAGTCATATTTGAGTGATGGTATTCTTGGTGATTAAAAGACCAAGAAGAGTTGTATAGTTGAAACCCTAAAATGAGTTGTATTGAGTTGTAGAGCTTATATGGGAGTGCCTATCAGCCAAAAAGCCATAGAGGAGGTCCCATATCATTTTTTCAACTCTTGTCAAAGGCCATGATGAGTTAAGCACCTCAAGAAGGTAATGGATATTGGTTTACAACTTTCCTTGGAAAAGTTGTATCGGTTTGTGAATAAAGTGACGTTGGGTTGAAATATCTTGTTCAACAAGATAACTAATGGCTGAAATCTCATACCTATATTATCCCCAAGAGTTTTTCATGTCAAGATAAATATATGTGCATGCATGGACACGTGTCAACCCATGCATGTACATGTGTCACCTAGTAGTATAAGGTGATGACACCTCTTATACACACCCTCTCATGAGCCTCAATTATATATACCACTCCTTTCACCTACTAGTGAAACATTTCGAATACTACAACTCTCTTTCTCTTAGATATCATGCATAGTAGTTGAGGATCAAGGAGGATCTCGAGTCTTAAGCTTAAGGTGAATCCATGGTCATCTTCAACCTTGGTTGAAGCATGAATCTCGGGTTGTGATTCTTTCTTTCTTTTCTTCTTCACCAAGTTCTTATCTATGGTGACTCATTGCATATAGAGGAGTTGTGAACAAATCTTGGATCTTTGATAAGTTCATCTTCAACCTTTGGAACATGAATCTTTGGAGCTTGGATCTTTGAAGTTGTTCTTGAGGCAGGTTATATAACTTGAACCCAATCATTTTATGATTCACCTTGAATCTTGCTATACTTGTTGATCTACTTTCAATTTCGATTTTTCTTGAATGATTGATGATTCTAGGAGTTCTAATAGTTGCATAGGACTATTTTCCATGAACTAGAATAGTAAGGGATGAAAGTCTAGAGCTTGATGATGATGAGATCATCATGGCACAAACTGATTTTAGATTGCAGTACCTCTAGCCCGATATGGTAATGAAACCCAATATGGTGATATGAAATCTGTTATACCTTGGAACCCCACACCCCTATCATTTTGTACATTTTGGGTTGGTTAAAAAAGGACTAAACAGTTGTCTAGTCTGTCACTCAACACATGGTAGGTTGATACTTTGAAGGTTGCAAAGGGTATGAGCATAAGGGTCTAACTTGATATGCAAAACCCTACATTTGAGTAAATCGATATAAGTGACACACACACTTCTTGCCCGATATGGTGGAAGCACACACCTCTTGCCCGATATGGTGGAAGCACACACCTCAAAACCAATATGGAAGTAAGCACCTCAAATCCAATATACTTGATTGAGTAACACATGAAGTGTGTTATGTCAAATGATACATTAAGATGTAAAGAGTTTAATACATTTTGATAAGTGTAGGCCAATGTACCTTGATAAAAGGGTTGAGCCAACTTAATAAAGTATGATGTAATCAATATCCTGGTGAGGATGAGAGAGAAACTCATACTTTGTGTGATAATCATTTAATGATAAATGATGATAATAAATAAGTATGATTGAATACTTATGATATCAATGCATTCTCCTAATATGTGTGGAGCTATGAATTAGGGTTTTGATTCTTGATAATATGAACTTGAAACCCTAATCAGATAAAAAGGGAAACCCTAACCCTAATAATGGGAAGGTTGTATTTCTCTTGTATTGCATGGTGATGATATGTACTTGATATTGTTTTTATCATGAAATACTAACCATGTAGGTATCATGAGATGATGAGCATAGCCAGGTATGAGCTATGATGTTTCATATGATACAGATTAAATGGGCCTTGTGAGCCATGTGAAATAATTGTGGAACAAGTATAATGTATACCTGGGTCTGAGTACCTAGAGGTAATAGTTACCTGATAAGAGGTGACAATGTTCAGTGATGAACTAATGGTTTGAATACCCAGATCTAGCAATCATGATGATGATATTATTAAGGGATGAGAATCCTCACTAATGTGATAAGGGACCGAGATCCCGAGTGTTATGCCTTCAATGTGTTCTAAAGATTATGAAAGTACTTGATAAATGTATTACACCTTTCTTTGTAGCATCTGTTATAATTCATTCTTGTAACTTGGTTGATGCTAAAAGATACTTTAATGCACCTAATTAATCAAGTGGAACCCTATCATGTAGTTGATCTGGACATAGATCCATTCAGTGTCACAATTTGTTGAATGGTGACACAAGTTTAATTCAGAGAGCATATTTTTTAATATGTTGGGGTGATGGATGAAAATATCCTTACGTCCAAATAGGGATTATTGTGTGATCTTTCCCTCAGATACCAGGGTATTTGTGTGATCTCCCTGAAGAGAATATACCATGGTTACTATGTGATCTCCCTGAAGAGAGTGCATGCTGCGCCTATAACTCTATAACGAAGATGCCACTATACCCTGGCAAGCTAATTACAGTTTGACACGTGACGTCACTGCCAATGGTCTCGTACTGATTGAGACAGGTGAGGTCTTGGAAGCCGACTCTTCCTTTGACCTTGTATGGTACTGATGCTTTACGTATCCATGGTCGGTTTGAGCATGAACTGTATACTTCATCTCCTCAGGGCATAAGTGTGATTGTAAATGTGTAATCAGCCGTGTAGCATATTTGATTAAGGATTGAATATGGAAACATTGGTTGATGTTACAATACTTTTATACATCTTAAATGGATATATGTTATATGTGTTCTTCGTATTCCTTATAAAGTGAATAGATGATTTATTGCTCTATCATAGATAGCTACACTGATTTTAAAAAGATGATATTGCTTTGTTCTGCTTATAAACAGTGATTAATCTTAATTATTAATATAAAAGATCCTCTATCAGTTTTATACTATTTACTTGTGATAATAATGTTATTGGAATAGAGTTATATCTCTCGCTGGGACTTTTGTCTCACCCCGTTGGTCCCAACATTTTTAGGTGGCTTTGGACGAGGAGATAGAGAATGTACTGTAGAGGGAGGACAATAGCAACAGGGACAACAATAATAGCTTGGGTTGAGTGTGCTTTCTATCGTGTCTTGTAGATAGAAGTCATATGTGTCGTCTTTGTACTCTCAGGTGCTTGGGAGTTAGTACGTAATAGTTTTATAAACGATCTGAGATTTTGACTTGTATGCCTCGAGTTTTAATGTTGCTTATGTATATGTTTGGGGAAAGCAACTAGCATATGATATCCTCATGATGAGATGGTACAATATATGTACAATGTGAACCATGATGTATATATTGTTTTGGTTCTTTCTTTAAGAGTTTCCTGGCAATGGATCTCTTTACAAAGTGGTTTTAATTTTTTGTGATTTTTGTTAATCTGCTACTAATGGTTATTCAGCATAATTAGTGTGACAATTTGGCTGTCAGTTGGATAGCAGTCACCACAAGTTTTTTGTATTAGAGCCTAAGGTTCGTTGAGTTTTCAAAGACATATGATTAAGGTTGTTGAGTCGGTTCTAGTGTCCTCCAGTTTATCTTATAGTGACTTCTTCTCATATAGGAGAGGAAGTAAAGCTGAAAGATGGCTGGAGCACACGAAGAACATGTTGCTGAGAGCACTATTGCTGCATGATGTGCACAAATCGTATCATCTTGTGGATCATGTTTGGTTGCATATCCATGTTGTGACTCAATTATCACTCTCAATAATGCTAGATTCTATATTTTTAGCTATTCTTACTTGTCTCATGGTTTGGATTGTAGGTACTACATTTTGCTAAGAAATGATGAGGAATATATCATATTATCACTTATTGGATCAATCCTCAGGTATCTACATGTTTTGGGGTTTGAAACTATGCAAATACCACTTTTTACGGAATGTAAAACTGACCTACACGTCGTAAGTTATGAGAAGAATACACATCAGCCCAGAACAGTCCAAAACAGCCATTGACATGCCGTGTCTTAAAAAGACACCCCGTGTCTCAGTCCAGAAATTGAATGCATAACTCTATATTTGCAACAAAAACACCTTGTTTTATTAAAGACACGCCGTGTCTTATTTGACACGTTGTGTAGCCTCCCAGAACTCGATCCAAAATTTAGTTATTGTATAAGACACACCATGTATTATAAAAGACATGTCGAGTGACCTGCAGATTTCACTCAAACATGAATTTAACTGTCTCACACTTATATATATGACCCCAACTCATCTTGGGACAGTTATGATGGCTTAGGACGGACTTTTTGGAGGGAAACTCGACTGGAGGGAGTCCAGGAGAAGTTGGAGGAGACCAAGGGAGATAGGAGGTGGTTACTTGAGAGAGAACCCTCTTCTTCTTCCTTCTTCACTATTTGCGACAAGGATCTTCTTCTTCCTCTTCTATCCACTTGGGAGTGAAGAAATCTGGAGAAAGTGCAGCAAGCAAGGATAGATCTTGACTTCTAGCTGGAGTTCTTCTTTTTTCTACTACTTCTCATGGACATACAACTTATATGAGTTGTATTGAGTTGTAGAGATTATATGGGAGTTCCTATCGGCCAAAAATCCATAGAGTGGGTCCCATATAATTTTGCCAACTCTTTTTAAAGGCCATGACAAGTTAAGCACCTTAAGAAGGTAATGGATATCAGTTTACAACTTTCCTTGGAAAAGTTGTATAGGTTTGTGAATAAAGTGATGTTGGGTTGAAATATCTTGTTCAGTTGTATTGGTTTGTGAATAAAGTGATGTTGGGTTGAAATATCTTGTTCAACAAGATAACTAATGGCTGAAATCTTATCCCTAGATTATCCCCAAGAGTTATTCATGTCAAGATAAATATGTGTGCATTCATGGATACATGTCAACCCATGCGTGGACATGTGTCACCTAGTAGTATAAGGTGATGACACATCTTATACACACTCTCTCATGAGCCTCAATTATATATACCACTCCTTTCACCTACTAGTGAAACTTTTTGAATCCTACAACTCTCTTTCTCTTATATATCATGCATAGTAGTTGAGGAGAAAGGAGGAGCTCGAGCCTTAAGCTTAAGGTGAAGCCATGGTCATCTTCAACCTTGGTTGAAGCATGAATCTCATGTTGTGATTCTTCCTTTCTTTTCTTCTTCGCCAAGTTCTTATCTATGGTGATTCTTTGCATATAGAGGAGTTGTGAACAAGTCTTGGATCTTTAATAAGTTCATCTTCAACCTTGGGAACATGAATCTTTGGAGCTTGGAGCTTTGAAGTTGTTCTTGAGGCAGGTTATATAACTTGAACCCAATCATGTTATTATTCACCTTCAATCTTGCTATACTTGTTGATCTACTTTCAATTTCGATTTTTCTTGAATGATTGATGATTCTATGAGTTTTAATAGTTGCGTAGGATTGTTTTCCATGAACTAGAACAGTAAGGGAAGAAATTCTAGAGCTTGATGATTATCACATTATCATGGCACAAATTGATATTGGGTTGAAGCACCTCTAACCTGATATGGTAATAAAACCCAATATGGTGATATGAAATATATTATACCTTGGAACTCCACACCCCTATCATTTTTTACATTTTGGGTTGGTTGAAAAAGGACTAACTAGTTGTCAAGGCTATCGCTCAACACATGGTAGGTTGATACTTTGAAGGTTTGAAAAGGTATGAGCATAAGGGTCTAACCCGATATGCAAACCCTACACTTGAGTAAACTGATATAAGTGACACACACACACCTCTTACCCGATATGGTGGAAGCACACACCTCTTACCCGATATGGTGGAAGCACACACCTCTTACCCGATATGGTGGAAGCACACATCTCTTGCCCGATATGGTAGAAGCACACACCTCTTTCCCGATATGGTGGAAACACACACCTCTTGCCCGATATGGTGGAAGCACACACCTCAAAACTGATATGGATGTAAGCACCTCAAATCCGATATACTTGATTGAGTAACACATGAAGTGTGTTATGTCAAACGATACATTAAGATGTAAAGAGTTTAATACATTTTGATAAGTGTAGACCAATGTACCTTGAGAAAGGGGTTGATCCAATTTAATAAAGTATGATGTAATCAATATCCTAGTGAGGATGAGAGAGAACACATACTTTGTGTGATAATCATTTAATGATAAATTATGAGAATAAATAAGTATGATTAAATACTTATGATATCAATGCATGCTCTTAAAATGTGTGGAGCTATGAATTAGGGTTTTGATTCTTAATAATATGAACTTGAAACCCTAATTGGCTAAAAAGAGAAACCCTAACCCTAATAATAGGAAGGTTGTATTTATCTTGTATTGCATGGTGATGATATGTACTTGATATTAATTTTATAATGAAATACTAACCATGTAGGTATCATGAGATGATGAGCATATCCAGGTATGAGTTATGATGTTTCATATGATACCAATTAAATGGGCCTTGTGAGCCATGTGAAATACTTGTGCAACAAGTATAATGTATACATGGGTCTGAGGACCTATAGGTAATAGTTACCTGATAAGAGGTGACAATGTTTAGCGATGAACTAAGGGTTTGAATACCCAGATCTAGCAATCATGATGATGATTATGTTAAGGGATGAGAATCCTCAGTAATGTGATAAGGGACTGAGATCCCGAGTGTTATGCATTCAATGTGTTCCAAAGATTATGAAAGTATTTGATAAATGTATTACACCTTTCTTTGTAGCATCTATTATAATTCATGCGTGTAACTTGGTTGATGCTAAAAGATAATGCAATGCACATAATTAATCAAGTGGAACCCTATCATGTAGTTACCTTGTCCATAGATCCATTCAGTGTCAGAATTTGCTGAATGGTGAAATGAGTTTAATTCATAGAGCATATTTTTGAATATGTGGGGGTGATTGGAAAAAATATCCTTATGTCCAAATAGGGATTGTTGTGTGATATTTCCCTCAGATACCAGGGGTTCTGTGTGATCTCCCTTAAGAAAATATACTGGGGTTGTTGTGTGATCTCCCCGAAGAGAGTGCATGTTGTGACTGTAACTCTATAGTGAAGATGCAACTATACCCTGGCAAGCTAATTGAAGTTTGACACGTGATGTCACTGCTAGTGGTCTCTAACTGATCGAGACATGTGAGGTCTTGGAAATCGGCTCTTCCTTTGTCCTTGTATAGTACCGATGCTTTACATAGCCATGGTAGGTTGGAGCATGAACAATATACTTCATCTCCTCAGGGCATAAGTGTGATTGTAAATATATAATCAGTCGTGTATCACATTTGAATAAGGATTGAATATGGAAACATTGGTTGATGTTACACTACTTTTATACATCTTAAATGGATAGATGTTATATGTGTTCTTCATATTTCTTATAAAGTGAATAGATGATTTATTGCTCTATCATAGATAGATGCATTGCTTTAAAAATATGATATTGGTATATTCTTCTTATAAATAGTGATTAATCTTGATTATTAATATAAAAGATCCTCTGCTCAGTTTTATATTGTTTACTTGTGATAATAATGTTATTGACGAAGAGTTATATCTCTCACTGGGACTTTTGTCTCACCCTATTGGTCCCAACATTTTTAGGTGGATGCAGACGAGGAGGTAGAGACTGTACTGCATAGGGAGGACAACAACAATAGGGACAATAGTAACAACTCAAGTTGAGTGTGATGTCTTTCGTGTCTTGTAGATAGAAGTCATATGTGTCATCTCTATACTCTCAAGTCCTTGGGAGTTAGTATGTAATGGTTTTATAAATGATCTGAGATTTTGACTTGTATGCCTTGAGGTTTTATGTTGTTTATGTATATGTTTGGGAAAAACAACTGGTATACGATATCCTCGAGATGAGATGGTACAATGTATGTACAATGTGAACTATGATGTATATATTGATTTGGTTCTTTCTTTAAGAGTTTCTTGGTTATGGATCTCTTTGCAAAATGGTTTTAATTTTTGGTGATTTTTTTAATCCACTGCTAATGGTTATTCTATATAATTACTGTATGATTTGGTTGTCGGTTGGATAGCGGTCATCACACCTTTGACTTGTGTATGTTTTTTCGATTGATTTGGCTTGAGGGCATGGGTATTAATACCTAGCCAGCAACAACAATGACATGCCCTAAATGGTTTCCCATGTTGGGCTGGAAACTCCTAGGGTTGTAGGCCCAACATGTATCACCAAAATCAAACACATGACCGAAGACATGTTCGGTTGGAGGTAAGAGATTTCATTAGTGAAATAAAGTAAGAAAAATAAAAAATAACAAAAACAAGATAAGGATCTGTGAATTATTTTGATCGAGAAATCATACAACATAAAACAATGTAAATAGATATAGTAGACGGGAAACAAATTGTTCTGCCAATCCATTTTGAATGACAAAGTCTATCCTTCATAACACTACATCCATAGATCTGAGAATCATGTGCATTATTTTTTACATGCTTTTTAGAAACTCCACAACCTATGATACTAAGAACCTAAAGTATCGAAGCGGCAAGGTGTGAAAACATGCCGATTGACAATATACAATTTCTCATATTTAATCACATTGGCTAAGGCATCTTTCAAGACAGCCTACCCCGCAGTAAAATCTCCACATTTGAAGCCCACCAATGGAGAAACTCCTATTACATACACACATGCATGCTTCCCTTTAGTCTAGTCTAAATCAAGACATCTACTGGCCTAATAGTCGACTTCCCCTCCCGTGAATCATTCAAAAAATTCATCGATGTCCCTTTCTTAGAATAAACATTCATATGTCTAGGTACATCTTAAAGAACATCCCTGTTAATATAAAGCATTAACTTGAATCATGTAGTTCCCTGGAATGAACCACATGCTATCTAAAAGTGACTAAGCATGCCTTATGGTAGACTAGGCATACCTTATCAGCTAAAAATAGGGGAATCATAAGAGATATATGAGTGTAGCATGATACTCTACTGACAACATATGTAGTCCAAGCCCATCAACATGAGTAGTAAGAAGGAAAACTTGAGCTTGAGTATCTTGTAAACATCCAAAATAGGAATTACATTATTTTCTACATTGAGGAAAGGGACAAAAACTTCCATTCTCACAACTTGATTAAGTATGCAAAAGCAACAATGCAAGATAAGTGTATTTAAATTTTCATTTACAACCAAACCAAAGAATTTCTTATTGACATAGATGCCCCAAAATAAGTATGATTTTTCTAACATAATACACCCACATGTAACCCTACGCTTATCTAATCATAGAAGAACAATATGAATGTAAGACTCCAATACATAATCAGAGAAGACACAATATGAATCAAATACAAAAATACTTAATATCAATAAAATTGATGTTTAAACATATTACATTGAGTTAATCTTGGATATTGAACTGTTTTATTCCAGTAGGTGCCATATGTTTATAATAAATCAGACTCTTTTAGGCCATAACTAATTTCATTTAAGTTCTATGACAGATAATGGCCCCATGCTATATTGAAGTTAAATTAAGAGACATGTACATTTTTTAAGCACAAGGGTATCTCAGGATGGAAATTGGTTGAAGAAAAATGACAGTGCAAAAAGAAAAAAACTACAAAATAAGTATTATCTCGAACATAGTTTCCCAAATTAGGCAGTAGTCAATTATTTTTTGTGGAGTAAGAATGAAAGTAGTTGGGTGTTCATGATTTTGTGATGGAAATACCTAGCCATCCAAATGTTTTCAACCACATTAGAAATCATGTAATTAAAAGAGGTGTTGATCTTAGATCATGAACCATTTTGGTACCATATATAATGGAACCAATCAAACAAGAAGACTTAATGAAAGGAATAAGTTATAGTTGTAATTTTTCTAAAAAAATCATTATAGATTTGACCAACTCCTACACAAAAATGGAATAAGGTTTTGAAGAGATAATTCCTCTATCCACATTGTGCTTCGAATATTCCCACTTATGTAATATCGAATTTAAAAAATATAATCCACATGTTTTCTTTATAGCTTTGCATCAACTAGACTTTTAATATCATTCTAGTAGATTTAACTGAGTCTCGGTCCCTACTAAGTTTGAAGGTGGAGGGAAATCTAATATCCATATCCATTAGTACTTCACACTTCAGACTATATTTGAGACCCTATTTCTTGTGTAAACTTAATTGTATTTTATCTATCCAACTAAATGGTTTATTCTTGGTTAATTTGAAAGACAAACTATTGTTTCATGCTTCATACACATTCTTGACATGTTTTTGTTATTTTTGGTTAGTGTTTCGGAATTGGAACCTAATTTTGAGTTTTAGAGCTTCCAATGTTAGTAGGTTTGTTGATGCTTGGTGTGGGCCATTAGTTGGCCAAACTTTGGTAAATCATCTTGACTTGTCGATTCAATTTGCTACAATGAGAGCTTGTTCATTGGCATAGGATCATCATGAATGACCATTGTGGTTGGATTACTATGAGAGTTCACTATTTATTTGGATGTTAGTCGTCCCACTTTTGAGAAGTCAAACTGAATAGTAGACCAACCACATTCAGGTTGAGCTGATTGGTCAGTGTGTTGTTGGCCCACGTGTGGTTGTGATGAGCTAGAATTTGGTTTGACTTGGTGAAATTCAATTACAATTTTGAGTTGTTAACTAAAGTTTGTGATTTTAAACAATAATGTTATTTTCACTCAAGCCAACCTTATATGTATGCCCATAGCTACAAAGTATCTATTTATTAATTTAGAGGTAGATGAGTTGTTCTTGGTGGATTCTCCTTGCATGTTGGTGATTATTATGGTTTTGTGAATATTACACCTTTGAATCACTATTTAAAATTAGAGAAGACTCAATCTACATAGTTTTCTTCCTTATTTCTCATATTTTTACATAATGTCATCTCTTATCTACCTTCTTGTCCAATGTTCTTTAACATACTTGGGAGAAATCTTGATTCTTCTTTTTGAAATCTTGTCTTTTCTCCTTCTTTGGCCTAGTTGGAAATAATGCATGCAATGCGAGATGTGAGGAGCTTGTTTGGTGTAACCTTGGAGCTGGGGTTTGAGCTCCTACATTGTAAGGCCCCTAAACTTTCTTAATGAGTTGAACAAGCTTAGTTACCATAATTTAATGCTTATAACCCTAATATAACCTTGTGATATGCTTTGAAATCATAAGACAAGCTTAAGTTTCAAATTTGGTCCAATTTAGACATTGTTTGAGAAAATTATGCAATTTTATGCACATGTTGGACTCTTCTGCAATTTACCCAATTGAGAAGGTAGTCGATTCCACACTTGAAACTTTGCAAAAAGAATCGTGCAAATCAAACAATCGAGGTGAGAGTTATGGTGTTTTCAAGACTCTAGGACCTAAGATGCAATTTATCCATTAATTGGCTGTAACTTCTTTTCCCTTTTCCTTTTCTTCCTTATCCCCTCTTTCACCCGATAGAACAGAGAAAGGTGGTGCCCAAACCAGGATGAACGGACACAGTAGAGGGAGAACCAAAGGGTGATTTTGGAACTCCTCAGCTTCAAGCCAGCAAGCTCTGCCTCCGTCCACCCTTCCTCTTCCCTTCTTCTTCCTCCATCCTTGATCTGCCTTGTCCTAGTGGCGCCCACATATAGGGCAGTGCCCCAGTAGCAGCGCCACATAGAAGCTGTGTGGGGCAGCAACCAGGAGCCTTGGGCACAGCAAACACCAAAGTTAAGGCGGCATTGAGCTCGACCGTAGATCCAGAGCAAAATTTCACAGCCCTAGCCTTGATTCAGCACCCATCCATGGCTTTTCTCTAACCTGTGTGTGAGATAGGCACCTACTGCTTGCAGCAGGTCCGAACCAAGAGAAGTTGGTGTGAGAAGCACCTCCAAAATGGTGCCTTCAAGTCGGCCTTGGTGCCTAAGCATGAATCCGCCACCTCCCAGCTGAAATCAACAACCAATCGAGTCCCCTATCCAACCTGCACGTGAAACAGGTCCGCATCCAGGCTATTCCAATGTAGAAGAAGACCTGTCGATGCCCAGAAATAGGCCTTGGATGAATTTTTGGTTGAAATTCGATCACCTTGGTGCTAGATGGACAAATTCATAGCTTATTCTTGGATTTTCTACCCTACCTACTCGAGATTTCTTCGGTGTGGGGTTTCATCTTCTAATTAGAGGCAAGTTCTATAACTTGCTCCATGTTTATTTCTTACCATAAGCTTTCTAGATCATGTTCTTGCTTGAAAATGATGATCCATGCACTAAAAAGCTATGCTTGACTTGGATTTTGATTTTTATAATGTTCCCTATTCTGATTTCAGTTATATATGAACCTGTGATCATGTGTATGTTATTCCTAAGGTATAATATGACTTGGATAAGGTTGTTTTGACAACCTATGGTACTAAGAACCTATCAAACAACGGTCAATTTTAGGGTTTAAAGCTGATTTCTTCTATAAACAATGACCCGATGATGGTACCATTGCAACGACCCTGTGGTGTTGTCTTCATAACAACTCATGGTCATGATCAAAGGTTTCAAATATGGTGACAACCTATGGTCACCCCTTAGGTCAGGTTTTGGATCAATTAGAAGTATAATGATCAATCATTAAGTACACTACTGATGATATCAATCAATGATGACATCAACTTAATATTTGATGCTGATTAATGAATATATTGTTGATCTAACAACCTATAGTGATTTAATGATCACTAATGATGGTGGATCAGGTCTCTACAATCTATAGTGAGTTAATCATATAGTTTTAGCATCAATTAAGCCTTAGACCAATGGTTTCTTGGGTCACTTGATGCAATGGTTAGACCTATACTGTAATTGATGGTTTTAACATGTGAACTTGACCCAATGGTCGGGATCTACTATTTATTCCTCCATTAAGGTGGAATGATGGCTAATGTAATATGTTGGTCCTAATAATGTGATTTAGATGGTTTCCTTTATATGATCAACTTAAGGAGCTTAATTGTTGACAATGGATGGCTTGTTTTAACTTAATAGTCGATTGTGGGTTTTACCCTACTCTCAATGGAACTTTTTGTATCGATTATAAATGGATGTCTAGGGTTAGATGGTGACTCTTTCTAGAGCATAAATCAAGGACTTCACAGGTGGTTTATCGAAGGTGTTTACTTATGTAAACAACCAAAGGTCTTACCTTTTAAACATCCAATGGTTCTGGGTGACATTGTGGTATGGTGATACAGGTTGAATGATGATGGAACAAATGGAGGGTTAACCTTAATAAGGTAGTCTTACTTATTCACTCATATGTATAGAAGGGATGATAATCACATTGTGTTGATATGTAACCCTAATGAGGTATAGCTTGTTATACCTAGCTTTAATATAACTAAATGATGGTAATTGGCTATTAATAGTCCTTGAATGACTAATACAATCATGGAGACTCTGTTATTGTTGTTGAAACCTTAGTATGCTATAACCTGCTGGTTACACCTTGATTTATGTGTGGGTTCATACTTGAGAATACTATGGAATGTGATGGTGATGCTTCACCTTATGCATCCATGATCCAATGGGGATGCTGTGAGTTAGGGTGTGGGTATAAGTGATTATTAGTAACATTGATATAATTTATCATGTTGAACCTAACTCTAATGCAATTAGATAAAGATGAGTATTCATGTTTAACATTCTTATATGATAGAATGATGGTAGAATAACCTCCTTACTATGATCATAACCTTGATATGTTAATTGGTGGTTATTATAGCCACATGGTTGATACTTTCTTATGCTAAATATGTGCATAATGAATATGATGAGAGTTAATCATATCTCTATTCCTTGCACGTTGATGTAATAAAGGAATGTTCTTAATGTTAATATAACCCTGCTATGTTTGTTTATGAATATCTCCTAGCTTATTAATGCAATATTGTGTTGATCTGGTGTATTATATGTAAGTAATGTTTTTGAGCCTTGTTATAAGGCATGAAAAGATAATGATGATCTTGCAGGGAATAATAATATAATGGTCTTAATGGACTTTGGGCATGATTGAGCCCTAAATGAGTTGTAATCCTCTTATGTTGATAAGGGTTGATTCCCTGCGATATTGTGAAAAGGATTTATATCATGTGATAGTATGATGGTCTTAATGACCTTTGGGCATGGTTGAGCCCTGAATGAGGTGTATTCCTCTTCTGTTGATAAGGGTGGATACCCTATGATATTGTGAAAAGGATTTATATCTTGTGATAATATGATTGACTAGTGTAGCCTCATGAATGGCAAGTGAATAGTACCATGTGATGATGAGATGACAAATTATGTTTCATACGTTTTATATCTTTTCAAGTTTTGATATTTATATGCTTTCTAGAAGTGAATTAGGGTTTGTATGTCCACTTGTTTGATACAGCCTTAATTCACCCAATTGGCATAACTAATCAAGTGCAACTCTAATCATGTAGTTCCCTATGCCGTAGAGCCATCTTCAGTGTCAGAACTTGGTGGATGGTGAAACGAGTACTCCTAAGGGAAACTCAAAGCGCATACTGTTGAGTATGTGGGGGTGGTAGGTTGAGGATATATCCTTGTCATCCACAATGTAGATTGTGGAGGTTGGATATGGTCATGCCTCATACATCAGATGTGATTGAGAACGGTTGCGGTCGTGTCTCGGTGATTATAACATGATGTGATTAGAGGACAACTACAGTTGTACCTTAGTGATTGGGTTTGAATACCCTGGTTTCTAGTGTCATGACCTGTACTAAGGTCGGACTAGTGGTTTTCAGCTTGACTATATGTCAATGTGGTGGCATCTTTGACTGATATGTCACTTCCTTTTTACTTAACTGACCAAGGGGAAGAGATCTTAGGATACCAACACTCCTATATCTTGTACGGAACCGAATAGCCCTTCGCAGGGGTCGGTTGGACTTTGAATGTTACGATTCAAATTCCCCAGGGCATAATAAAAGATGTAATATAGCCGTATAGCTTATCTGTTTAGGGTTATACACAACGTTTCACATTGGATGATAACCCTTGTTTGTTCTCTTTACATAAAAATGATGCTTAGTGCAGTTAAGAGATAGTCGATATACTTATGTTGTGGATATGTTTAAGATTGTAGATGCATACATACAGTAGTCATGTTGATGTTGATAACTATATTGCTAATGTTGATTATAATCATGATGCTAGCTATCTCATGTTGTTAGTTATGTTTAGCATGCTAGCAATGCCTTTGTAACTAGAGATGCATATATTGTTGATCATCCTTATCCAAATAGTTGTGCTAATGTTGTTAGTTCTTCTTATAATGTTGATATGTTCAACCAATAGACATGCTCATGTTCTTAGCTATGCTATGTTACTAGACTTTCTCATGATGCTAGATATGCATATGCTACTGAATTTCTTATATTATCAACAAGATAAAGGATGATAGTTTGGCTAATGAGGATAGTTATTATCTGCTCCCTTGTGCATTTTGTTAATCATCAGTGCTGTTGAGCTTATTTGTTATATCTGATTAATTTTCTTAACTGGTCAATTACTTAAAAATGTTGTAATCAATAGATGTTGTTGGAGGTTATATCTCTTGCTGGGACTGGGTCTCACCCTTGTGGTTTGCCACATTTTTTAGGTAATCAAAAGTGACAAAAAAAACATGTGGCAGTAAAGAGGAGCTATAGTAATGAATCTTTGATAAAGTTGATTAGACGTCTAGTGTGTCCTAGAGTCGTCCCTGTACTCTCAGGTCTGGGCAGGAAAAGTTTGTATATGGTGTTTCAAACATATCAAACTTTTGTTAGCATGTTAATGTGTGTTTGTGTGGCATATATGAATATTGTTCTCCTATGTATATATGTTGTGGCTAAGGAAATAGAACATTTGTATCAAATTCTTGTCCTAGTATGGATAAAAGAAAGATGTTGGGGTCTTATGAAAATGCTTCTGAGCAGGTGCTGACGTTGAAATCGATTTTAATTTACCCATATTTTGGGTATGTGATTAATTAGTGATTGATTGTGTTTTACATTTTGAGTAATCTCGTTTAGTGTAACGGGTCATGACATACATGCTAGAATTTCATCCTTCCATAAGACGACTAATATGTCTTCTTTTTAGTAATCCTTATGGTGAAACTTCTATGTACAATTACATAAGCTTATTGTATACATGCTATATGACCTACAAATAGGGTTCTAGGGTAATTTTTAGGTGAAAGTTTGAGAAATTCGAAATTTTATTCTTGTATGAATTTAGGTGGTGATCTAAAATAAGATAAATTTACCTTCAGTATAGCAAAAAATTGTGACATTTTGCATAGAATTCCCTAAATTGTCAATTTGGTTCATTTTTTTGCAAATCTTAGCACACTGAACTCGACTAGTGGAATCCTTATGAAATTCTATAGATGTTAATTATTTCATATGGTAACTATTTATATATTTGTGATGGGTTTTGGACCCAAACTGGTATATGATCAATGTATGGTGAAACAATAAAATTTTGTCTATAAATATAATCTTTTTCATGATTTAAGCACTACTTAAATGTTTGTGTGCATTTATAAAAATTTTAGATCAGTACATGACTATTGGTACACCCCTATATGAATGATGATTCAAATCTATGTGATTCTTGGTTCATTCACTAGGTGATTCTTGACACACCCCTATATGAACCACTTTATAACCACTATCTGAATGTTGGGCACCATGATGCAAAACTCCAACTTCACTTGGAATTCATGAGGTGTGGGATAGGAAATTTGTGAAAACTTTGAGGAAGTTTAAATGCAAACTTTGATAACAGCGTGATTCCATTTTAAGAAGAAAAAGATGATGATTTGGTTGATAACTTTTACTCATGCTAGATCTAACTTATGCATGGTAATATAATAGAGGATCATGACTTCCTAACCCCTAAGTAGGTAGATAATACAATTATGCAACCTCAATAGAGAAAATATGAAATAAAATATATAATATGCATAAAAAGAATCGACATTCTATTTGAAATACAATATAATCACCATACCGTACATATTATCCCAAGTATGTAAATACAAACCATTCAAACTGTAACACTTCCTCCCCTTCATCAATCTTGAACAAAATGTTGCATAATTCACAGGATAGACCTGCTACATGCAAAAACTAGGTTCAAATAATCAACAATTGAAGGCTTTACAAGGCTCTGAGCCTCTAAGACTCCAACATATTCAAATATTTAAGGCTCCGAGTCTCTCCACAACCACACAAAATAAGTAAAGGGCATAACTATTGTGGGAAGCCAATTTAAGGTACTCCCATTTAATTACAGATAGAAACAAGCCATTACAAAAGAGATGGTTTACGTTCGTCTTAAATTTAATCATCTTCCACTAGATTCATGTAACTTTTGATAACTTCAATGCCATATGAACAAAAGAATATAGTGATAGATCAATTTTGTCAAAGTTTGGAAAAAGTACATGGAGAGGACTTCAAAGTATTGAAAAATTGGACTTCATCAAACCTTGAAGTTGAAAAAATAGGTAATTAGTACCCCAACTTCTTTGATGTCTAGATCCATGGTTAGCAAATCAAGGGGTGACAAAATCTTGGTATCAAATGCAAAATCGGACCGAGCTGGTCAATGTGGTCTGGTCCAGTCCTGTGTCATTTTGAGTTTGGTTCAATTTGTGATTTAAAAAATTTAGAAATTTGGTACCTAGTTCGGTCAAGTCCAAAACTTGTTAGACTATAGGCCAGATAGTAGAATGTTTTATATGCATTTAAATGTGAAGTTATATTATGTCAAAAGTACAAATAAAACATGTATTGAAACACTAGTAGCATAAATGTTTTCTATTATTGTGAAATAAGTGTTAAAAGTAATTAAGATCATCTAAATTTTTGTATTACACAAATCATGGAATACCTAAAACTTCTGATTGTAGTCCCAATTGGACATTCCTACTTTGAAGCGGTCCAATCCTGGTCCCGTCCTACTTCAAAATTTTAGTCTATGGTCCATACTTTTGTACAAGTTTGGTCCTTAGTCCCTTCTAGTACAGTCCAGTTCGGTCCCATTTTGGATCGATGCCCACCCTAGACACTTCTACTATAAGAACAATGGTTTAGTCACTACTGGAATATTTGGAACCCCCTATACAATTGATGGCTAAACCACTAAATGAGTGTTGGTGCACTAACTATAGAAATCATTTTCGGACAATGCTTGAATGTATGAACACCCCTATCTAAATAATGGTTAAGATGATACTTGAATGTTAACACACCCGTTATATAAATGATGGTTGAACCACTAACTACCCGTTGGGGACCCCCTATTCAAAAAATGGTTCAAACACTACTTCATTATTGGAACACTCCTATGATAATGACAATGCATCGTCTAAACCGATAATGGTTCGACCTTTATAGAAATCACGATCTAGCATAAATATCAAGTTTGGTCTATCAGCTACCCCAAAAACGTATGGTATCCACTATTTATGCCTTAGTTCATGCACTACCCAAATCTTGGTGTAATCTCTATATCTGTCGTGGTTATTCATTAGGACAACCCTAGTGTGTAAATTATGTGAATCCTAGATTATGAACCATGTCCATCTTACTTCAAAAAGTATACATTATTGGTGCACACTTGATCAAAATTTTGTCATGCCTCGATTCATGGTGACCACTATTCAAATCCTAGCACAATATGTACTTGAATTTTTGTTCAATCTTTACTTTTATTGCTACTATTTGAGTCCATGTCTAACCATAATTCAAATATTAGTGAAATCTCTATACACATATTGGTTCAAAAACTATGTGAAATCTAGCATGCCTCTCTATGAACCATGGTTCATCTACTACTTGAATATTTCCACATCCACTATACACGATAATTTCGTCACTAAATGTTGCAAACCATAGTTCATCAACCACTTGAATGTTGATACACCCAAACTTGAACTATGGTTTGGCCACTATTTTAATGATGATACTCTCAAATATGAACTTTTGTTCATGAGTATTGGCACATCCCTATACAGACATTAGTTAAACCACTAGTTGGATATTGACACACATGCTATACAAGCATCAGATCAATCACTACTTGAGAGTTGGCTCCCCCTATATGAAAGATGTTTGGTCCACTCTTTTAGTGTTAACACTTTCCTATACAAACCATGGTTCAACCACCTACTTGATTGTTAACACACCCACTATAGGAAGGATGGCTCAACCACTACTTGGATTTTGAAGCACCCTATACAAACAATGGGTTTGCACCATTGAATATTGGTGCATGTATACAATAATGATGGTTCACCATCATTTGAACTGAGGTGCAAAAAGATGATGTTTAAGCCACTCTTTGAATGTTGATGCACCCCTATACAAGCCATAGTTTATCTAATTCATTGTTGGCTATCCCACTAGAAGGGTGATGGTTCATCCACAACTTGAATGTTGGTGCACCCATATGAGAACAATGCTTCAACCACTCTTTGAATATTGACACACCCCTATGTGAACAATGATTCAAGTAATTGATGTTTGGCACAGCCAAAGTTCGAATGATGGTTCAACCACAACTTGAAGGTTGGAACACCTGTAAATGAAATGATGGCTCACCAACATCTGAATAATGGTGAAACAACATTCAAGTTGCATTAAACTTCGAAAAAGTATACTGATACTTTGTATCGGTTTTGATCCCAACATCCCATGTGCATATGAAAAACACACTATATGAACTATACTTTGTCTACTTGATTGTGGGCACACCCACTATACAAATGATGGTTCAACTATTACTTGAATTTTGGCACGCCCCTATAAGAATGATGGTTCATCCACATTTTTATTGTGGTACAACATCAATTAAGCTGCATTAAACTAAAAAAGCACGATAATGTCATGTAAGAGATATGAAACTTAAACCTTATGATTGCATGATCAGACACCTCACATTGCAACACTAGTACAACTCTACTAATTATCTATAAAAATATATAATATATGTAGTGTTATGACTACATCTGAGCATAATTGTTAAACTAGGGTTTACCTGAATGATTACATGCTTGATTAGATTGAACATCGTTTAGACTTGATTAATGATAGTAGATCAATTTTGATGTTTCAAACCTAAGAATAAACTCTAACTATGATTTTAGTTTGAAGAATTAGGGTTTTTAGAAATGAAAACCCTAATCGGCAAAAATTAGGGTTTACTTGGATGATTGTATGCTTAATTAATTTGATCATTGTTTGAACCTTGATTAATGATGGTAGTTAAATTTTTATGTTTTAAATGCAACAAGAAGTTTTAATCATACTTTGATCCACATAATTAGGGTTAACGTTCGAAAGCCCTGATCGGCCCAAATTAGATAGTACATGAATATGGAATTTGGTCAAGATAGCAGTGTGGTAAATGATTTTTCATATTTTCTAATTTTTTTTATTTAATTGAATTTTGTATATGATATAGATAACTCAATCATTCATATTGGATAAAACTTTTAGAATTTTCGAGCGTTCTTTGAATGTGGTTCTCGGTCAAACTATACTTCGACAAAAATGCTGACATAGTGCTTTTTAGCAGTGTAGTGTTTTATTTTTATTTATTTATTGGTAGCTCCAAATGATCTGAAATTTTAAGTGAAGATCTTAAACTCAACAATAAACAACATGTAAAATTTTCATAATTTTGGGATGCATTTATACCTAATCAGTAGATGAATTACATTAACTGACATTTCTGTAAAATTCTAGATAGCAGTGAACTATTTGATTTTTATTTATTTAATGGGAGCTTGGAATGATCTCAAATTTTAACTGAAGCTTAGTAACTAAATTATACACAATATTATAAATTATAATAATTTTTTTATAAGGTTGTATCTCTAAAATAAACGAATTACAGAAACCTTTTTATGATAGAAAAATCTACTGAAATAAGAAAAAGTTTAGTAAGGGGTCAAAGTGCAATTGACCCAAGCAGCTCAATTGCTCTATATGGTCAAACTAAAACACTATCAACTCTCATAATTTTTGATTCTTTCTAGAGAAATGAAATCCTAGAGAGAGAGGGAGAGTTAGGGTTTGAGAGGAGAAATTGATGGAGATGCTAACCTAGGGTTTTGCGGTCCGAGGAATGATGAAATCATATAAGTTTAGCTTATTTAGATATAGTTTCATGGTGAATCTTCTATCACATGTAAAAATTCCATCCCTCCTCTTATTTGATCCAAAATGGTATCAAAACTTCCCCTTTTCGCATTCTTTCTTCATAATTCCTCATTTTTAGAGTTTCCGAGTTGAAAGGAAGAAGAATTGGGTGAATTGCTAGGGATTTGGTATGAGATCAAGATTTTCAGATATGTGATATGTTTTTAAGGTGTTTTCACACCTTAGGGTGAGTGGGAACTTCCTTTAAACAACATATTGCACGAAAATTGGTTAAATCATCCATAATCTTTAATTGCTTAGTATGGAACTACAAACCCTGAATTGTCTATTTGTTCTAAGTTGTTGCAAAATGATATGAAATGGATTCTTCCTCTATTTGGATGAATTTTAGATGATAAAATCATATTAGAAATGTATACAATACATCCTAATGATAATTCCCTAAGTATTCACAGAGGTTATAAGAATAAACTAAAATATAGGAATTTGTCTATGACTAAAATTTGTTGTATAAGTAAATAGAGAAAGTTTCTTATCTAGATCCCCTTGGTTTTGAATGATTGTTTATCTAAATTCATAGTACATATATGTCAGATACTATCTTGGATTTCATTTAAAGTGAGTAGTGTTTATTTGGTATCTCAGTGAAGAGGGTGAAACCCTAGATGTGAGGATAACTAGATATTTGAGAATAGATATCGTGAAATCCATTTGAACGGATTTTCTTGACATGATAGACTTTATTTATTCAATTTTATTATTGATGCATGATATCCTAGCGAATGGCATGGAAACCCAAATTCAACTCAGTTCCAAGGTTTCATACATATATTGATTTTCTATGATTTGTTGATAGTAGCCTTTATTCAGTGAATGTTTATGTCGCATGAAATCCTTATGAGAGCCATGTGATAAGTGAATGAGGTAAATGAAACCCTAAGGATAGGGTGTTCAATGAATCAAGTATTGTGATATCAATGTTCTCAGTATGAGATGTGGTGACGCTTAATAGTTCAATGGCATGATTCTAGTATATAAAGTGCCAAGTTGACATGTATTCTGTTTATTTAAGAATTTTAGTTTGCCTATATGTATAGTATGATGATTACTCAGTATATTACAGTGTTTCGAATATACTGCTCTGCCAAGTTTAGAATGATATACATGTTGTGTTATAACTTTAAATAAGTAGACACAGCACCATAGAGATACTAGAGTCAAGTATGACTAAGAGAAAGGTACAATGTAGAAAGAGTTTTTCTAGGAATAAAAAAATAATAGACTTAAGAGCCCTGGCACTGTAGAATCCCTATGAGAGGTCTGCACCTTAGGGATGAAATGACCTACCCTGGCAGTGCGTCCAATATACGGGGGTCAAAATGCACCCACATAGTGTGCGGGGTGTCGAAGCCCTTGAGGAATTCTACTAAGAGAAGATGGGTTACCCAACATGAACCGGATGTCCCGGTGGTAACCTAGAGGTACCCACAGAGCGTACCAAGTTGAGGCCCACAGAGCGTCTCAGACCCTCTGTCTGTGTACTCAGTCTAGAGGGATTCCAATTTACGGCACCATAGGAGTGCCGAGGCCAAAGAGCTAGTTTTCCTATTGCAGGCCATATGTAGTTCACTACAAGTCTTCATATGTAGAGTACACTGCATATGATCAGGGCATAATAAAATGAATGAAAGGTCAAACAAGTGTGTACAATTATTCAATTATTCTTTATATGTTTCTGAATTATTAGTTCTCTTTATGATCAATCAAGCATTTCATATATTGATTCACTCTTATAGATATTTAGAGTATCCTACCATATTTATGATTGTCAATTATTAGACTCTTTAAAGCTTATTGTTGTTATAATAGATATCAATTGCTCAAAAGTATATCTGTAATTATATCAGTGCTTTAGACTGTTTCTTTGAAGTACTCATTCACTAAGCGAGTAGGCTCACCCCTCTACTCATAATTTTTAGGGAAATCACATAGACCTGAAGAAGATATCATTGCATCAAAGTAGATCTTCCACAAGAGTTAAGTATGAGTATAGTTAAGTTCAGTCGGTCCTTGTCACTCTAGGTCCTTGTCACTCTAGGTCCTTGTAAAGAAAAAAGAGAGAGTTGTAAATGATGATGTATAATATTATTCCTCTTTTAGAAATATGTGCAAATCAACAAGTCTTATGTGCTTAAAAGTATGAGGAACATAATGAATGTTCATACATGCATTTTTACTGTTGAAATCAGATTAGAGAAATCAATGTTTAGATTCCCTTGTAAAATTGGTTTATGTGGTTCAATGCGAGAAAACAAAGAGTTTTGAAAGAGAAGAAAAAGTTAAGGGTGATCTTTGTATTACGTTAAATCATTAATTTATGCCCTAATCTCATGATTAGTGAAAATTGTGAGATCGGGGTGTAACAGCTTTGGTATCAGAGCTTAGGCTGAGTTGTCAGGGACCATTAAGTTAGTAAGTTAAGAGTCATAAGTGTGGCATATAGGAGATGTTATGATTTTAGCTTTCGGGATTTGAGTATTTGGATATCCTGGCCCAGTATCTGAGTACTTGGATCAACCAGTATCAAGCTACTCTGTCTATTCTTTCATGTATACCCTGGCCAGGTATATAATGGAAGGATGGGCTAGAGAGGAACCCTAGAAATATTAGGGTTAGAAACAAGATAAGTAACATGAATTAAGAGAATAAATATAAAATGAGATAGAACTTTCATTTCATATTGTTGTTTTATTGGAGATGAATAGAAATGGTCTTATATGTTTGAATTCAGATATTCAGTATTTTGAAATATATATGGGTCTTTAAGATTAGTTGTACACTATGCAGTTGTAGCATTTATTGATTACATTCTTTGTATCAAGTAGACTAGAAATGATCTTTGAATGAGCTTTCATAAGTGGATGTTCTTTCCACATGTTTGAGATTAACAGGAGTTGGTTGATCTTAAGTAGCTCTTGGCTTCAGGACTGTAGGTTCGGCCTGGTCCGGCTGGAAGGATGTATTACTGGGATCTAATGACTCCTATTAACAATATGATAAGAGTAGACTCTGGATAAATTAGACCCACATCATAGTTGAAACAAAAAGAAATGTTGGAAATAATGAGCTTGATTAAGGAATGAGGGTTATGATATAATTGAGAGCATGGAATGTATACCTTTATTGTGAAGTTAATACATTCATCCTTACTGCCTTTGGATTCTAAGTTTCAATAGAACAACAAACTAATTTCTAAAAGAAGAACAAAAGTGTAGCTAAATAAATGAATAAGTCATACAAAGGTAGACTATATTCAGGAAGGAAAAAATTGATTGAAAGAGAAATTATGTTTCACCCATGCATGAGCCGTTTGATTTAAAATAAAGAATATGTAATGTATTAAACATGAGTTGAAACTAGTAGAGAGATTATTGATTTAGAATTTCAACTTCACATTAGTAGAAGGATAAAAAGAAATATGTGCAACATGGTATATATGATCATACACCTAAAAGAAGCAACATGATCATAAGAGAAAACTAGAAGTTAAAGATGATATGTGGAATGGCAGTATATGGTAAGGGGATTATGGAAAGTAAGGAAGAGTTTGAAACATGGTGGAGTAATATAGATTATAAAAGAAAGAGGTTAGGAGATTCAATCAAGTGCTAGTTAGTCAAGTATCCTTGTTGATAACTAATTAAACCTACATATGAGAAATGTATTAATGGGATGTTTGAAGATAAGAATTCTAAGTCTCAGAACCGTCTTCTCTTCCATATATTACTTAATGAGAGAAATGTGAGAATGAAGTGATAAGAAAATGAATCATATCTGATGCATAACCATCATGGTAGAGGCATCTAGTGAATGTAATAATGACACACAATATGATGATGAAACCCTAGAAGGTGATAAGCTTACTTGGACTCAAGATTTGCTTCTATGTGAGATGAATTCACATGAGAAATTTTGGGATTGTCTTTTCCTAGGTATTTCCCTCAATTAATAAGATGGGTACATTCCTTCAAAAAGAAAGGTGGTTACAAATTATTGTAGTATAAGAAAGATATAAGTGCAAAGATCTTGTGATTAAGTTGACGAGATGCTTGATTGCATGAAAGTTCCATATATCAATGAGCACTTATCTACATGTAGTGATCAGAACAATTGAAAGTTATTCTTAGAGGCACTTGATTAATTACGACCATGACCTGCACTTGCAAACGATTTTTGCTCTCTTTGCATCATAATTTTTTTTACTTTCCATTATTCTCTCTCCATAGATGTAATTTTGAGAAACATTATTCTTTTATTCTTGAATACTGGTCAATGGCCGTGGATATGGACAACCATAATCTCCAAAGGCATATACGTTTAGTGGTTGATTTTAGTCATGTCAATTAAATCCATATACCATTGGGCTTTCATTAACCATCCCATCCCATTTTCTAGTCAACCGACTGGGCGAGTGGTGTGCACATTCTAATATATTTGTGAGTGTCGTTTGGTTGTTCGTGTTCTTGCACTGTGTTTGTTTTCTTCTAGCATTGTGGGAACGTGTCTCCTCAGTACCATGTGCAAACAGCTGCATTTTATATCTGTCGCATGTCTTGAGATCAGGGTAAAAATGTTGTGTAGATAATGTGTTGTATATCAATACTCCTTGATAAAAGATATAAATACGACGATCATGTGATTTAGTTAACGAGATGCTTGATTTCATGAGAGTTCCATGTATCAATGGACACTTATCTAAATGTTGTGATCAGAATGACAGAAAGTTATTATTGGAAGCACCCGACTATCAGAGACCGTGTGTCACCTGCAGGTTAAAATAATTTAGCAGATGGTACAAGTCTTGTGGTGCGGGCATCCTATTGTAGTTGCGGGTGTGATTTGGAGATGGGATACCGCCGAAGCAACTGATGCAGCGTTGCGAAAAGCAGTATCACGCCTTCTGTTAATTTGATAAATTGTTCCTATTATTTGGCAACCGGCTCTTCTGAATAAAACCATAGTTATCCTGTGATTTGGGAACACATATACAAATTTGAATGGAGTGGGCACCGGGTCCATTGTTTTTACGTACGGTATCAACAATTGACGGAATGGACGATGCAGAACCGTTCGCCATTCCTAGTTCATTTGACATAAGAAGAAATAATTCAAGAATGCGGCCCTACTTGATGATTGGTGGTCCGTAGCGGCTCTTTTACGGTCATGATTTTGCAGGCCCAAAAGGAAAGTCCATTGGTCCGGAAAGACGGAGTTTTAGCTGTCATCCGCTTAAGCACTGGCTAGGGACAAAAGTGCGCCGTGACGGCGCGGTTATTGGATGTTTGACTAATGCCAACCATAATCAGAATTGGATTAAGATAGTTTGCTTTTACTAAGTAAAGGGGTGAGTGGGACTGCGGCGCCTGCCCGTGGGGTATTTGGATCTATATCAGTTGGTCTCATCACCAAACTGAGGCAGTTTAGACGGGCCTTGGTTTTCAGGAGATATTAATCAACTTCGTCAACTACCCACCGAACAACACAAAAGCATGGCATCTTTAAGTAAGAGACAAAACCGCGCCTTGTGACCGTCACCATATATATATATATATATATATATATATATATATATATATATATGTGATGGTTTTTAATGCCCGCGTGGGTAACATTTTTATACTACCAGTCTTTCAAAGGTACGGTGGCATTTATTGTAAATAGACTGAATATTCAGATTCTCGTCTCCGTCTCCATGTTCCGGAATCCTCCACCCATCTATCGGTGATCCCGTCTCTCTCTCCGTTGAGCACAGCAAGCCCGATCTCCCTCCTCATGGCCTCAATGGTCGCCGGCCTAACCGACTGCCCAGTGCCCGAGGAATCAGCGACATAGAACACATTGACCGCCTGCATCCCTTGTGTGGTAACCTCGGCACGCGTCACGGCCAGCCCGTGCTCTCGGAAAATCCGTGTCACGTCAGACAGAAGCCCGACTCGGTCCTCCCCGCGCAGTTCGAGCCGGATCCCATCAGAGCTCCGGCGGCTGATTGCTGCCTCGAGGCACCGCACTAGCCTCTGCCTCTCCCCTTCGGAGCTGACCGGGCACCCATCAAGGTGCCGTATGAAGTACTCCTGCGACGCCTCAGGCCCCTCCGCCACGACGGTGGCATGGAAGACAACATACTTCATGTCCGTAAGCGTGCACACGGTATCAAACAGCAGCTTCGTCCTGTCTCTACACCGGACCGACACAACGAAGTACCCTTTGTCGGTGCAGTCCTCCACGGTCACGGCCGGCCGCCGTCTCACCCCATCGCCGCCGCCGTAGCATCCGTCGGCGGCGTAGTCGCGGTCCTCATACATCATCTGGTGCAGCCGGCGCTGCGTGTGCGTGCCGCCGGTCGAGACGGCCGCTCGCGCGTCCCTCAGGTCGCGGTTGGCGCCTTTAAGGACGAACTGCAGCAGCTGCTTGATCCTTGCCAGGCGGTCCGGGTTCGTGATTGACCGGAGGAGGCACTGTCATCGATTTACTACGACGATTGCTGGTTGGAGCGCGGGACAATAAGGTCCAGGAGGGGGTATGAAAACTAACTATCAAGTACTAAAAGTAACATCATGACACAAAAAGTAACTATATGATACTTAGAGTAATGATGGGACACAAAAAGTAACTATATGGTACGTAAAGTAATTATCCGATAATAAAAGTAACTACGAGACACAGAAAGTAACTACGAGACACAGAAAGTAACTACATGACACAAAAAGTAACTATATGGTAAGAAAAGTAACTATCAGATACTAAAAGATACAGTAACTATCTAACACTGAAAGTAACATCAAAATAAAGTAGGTAACTATATGGTACGAAAAGTAACTATCCAATATCAAAAGTAATATAGAAATACAAAAAATAACTATATGGTACAAAAAGTAAGTATCCGACATCAAAAGTAACTATCAAGCACTAAAAGTAACTATATGGTACAAAAAGTAAGTATCCGACATCAAAAGTAACTATCAAGCACCAAAAGTAATTATGTTGTACAGAAAGTAACACTTTGTTATGAAAAGTATTTGATAATATTAAAACTAATTGTATGGTACGAGTATCCATTTGACATCAAAAGTAACACCGGGACACATGAAGTAACTATATGATACTTAGAGTAAAGATGGAACACAAAAAGTAACTATATGGTACGTAAAGTAATTATCCGATAACAAAAGTAACTACGAGACACAGAAAGTAACTATGAGACACAGAAAGTAACTACATGACACAAAAAGTAACTATATGGTAAGAAAAGTAACTATCAGATACTAAAAGATACAATAACTATCTAACACTGAAAGTAACATCAAAATAAAGTAGGTAACTATATGGTACGAAAAGTAACTATCCAATATCGAAAGTAAAACCGAAATACAAAAAGTAACTATATGGTACAAAAAGTAAGTATCCGACATCAAAAGTAACGTCATGACACAAAATGTTACTATTTGACACTGAAAGTATCACTTAGACATAAAAAGTAACTATATGGTAAGAAAAGTAACTATTAAATACTAAAAGTAACGCTAAGACACAAAAAGTAACTATCTAACACGGAAAGTAATATCAAAATATAGTAGGTAACTATATGGTACGAAAAGTAACTATCCAACACTAAAAGTAACACCGAAACACAAAAAGTAACCAGAAAGCAACCAAAAGTAGCAGTGATGATTTGGTGTAATATGGGATCTTAAGGGAACTGAAATATGTTAAGAGCATGTAGCTCAATGCTTGAATTTATACTATAATGGCGGGAATGAAAAATGAATCGAAGGAGATATGTTTAAATTAGAAACTATAATAGCAGGAATGAAGAATGAATAGAAGGGGATAAATTAGCAAAAGACTACCTTCATAAAAAGAATACTAGCCCTTAGGCCTTACAACCAAAATTATACAACCATCGAAGTTCATATGTGAATATGAATATAACATTTCTACATAGATTCCTCTACATAGAAGCTGACCAAAGCAGCGTTTCATTGCGGATACCTTCAACCTGAACATCAAACGATGGTAATCTGACTGCAGCTGATTGTTAAACCAAAGATAGATCACATTCTCATCCATAGTCTAAACACCAAACAAAGAGAAGTAGCCTTAGCAAAATGAGAACCAGCAAGCTGAGAACTCAGAGCTCTCACGCAAGAGAGGAAACACAAAACCTACGGAAGGAGACTAATAAATACCGAAGCACGATGACTGATGGTAGAAAACTACCAGAAAGCAACCAGAACTGAAATAAGAGTAAACTAAACAGAAACAATAAGAAAGGGTGAAAAAGTTGTCGATTGATCAGGCACCAGGGGAAAATTGATCGCCGACAACACAGTTTCTCTACGAGCAAGTGGATCTAAGGTTGTCACCTCAGCCACCACCCGACAACATTCCTCGCTAAGACCCAGTCGTCAACCGCCCAGAGTTGAGGCCCGAAGACCAGAGCCCGGAGAAGCAATAGGAAGAGATGGAGGAGAAGAGGATCCATTGTCCCAGCGTCGGGAGTCACAACTCCACAGAAAATTAGTCGCGACGAGGACCAGGGGAGAGGGGTGGCGCTCACCGACGGCTAGGCCCCCTCCCACAAGGTGATGCGTCGATGACTGGAGACCTAGGTCGCCGCAATCATCAGACAGTCCACGGTGAGTTACTTGACACCGTGCTTGAGAAGCTCGAGGGCGCCGCCGCCATTGCGAAGAGGGTCTGCGGCCGATTCTCGCCTTCTTCCCTCAGGAACGGGCTCTGGGTTCGCCACCTCTCTGGCAGATGTGGACGCCAAGAATCCCGCTGCGACGACGACAAAGAAGGAGATGGCGAGCGGAATGTGTTATTTATAACAAATGCCACCGCATCAAAGAGACGGGTAGCATATCTACAGTACCCGCGCGGGCAATCAATAAACACCCTATATATATATATATATATATATATATATATATAGTCAGGCTAGTGTACACTCGAGTGTACCGGAGGCACCGTACACCTCAGTCATTTTTGAAGATGCAATAAATTTTTGAAAAATCTAAACCGTTGATCTTCTTCATTATGATAAGAACATACTATATAATAAATTTTAGATCATTTGGACACTTATAGGTCGTGCATATAAAGGAGGCAAAAATCATGTATTTCAAATTAGTTTTGTGCGTCGATTTTGTTGTCCTTGGATGAGTGACTTACACTCATCCAAATGAGTTAAAATTTTGTATGTGACCTATTATTATTGTAACCATGAAGATCAATGGATTAGATTTTGGAAAAACATGGTCTAGATAGGCAAACACCATTGGGGTGTACGACGTGATCTGTACACTCGAGTGTATTCTAGCCTGACTCTCTCTCTCTCTCTCTATATATATATATATATAGAGAGAGAGAGAGAGAGAGATTCAGGCTAGAATACACTCGAGTGTATCCGGAGCGGAATACACTCAAGTAGTTTTCCATGATGCAATATTTTTTTTGAAAATCTAATCCGTTGATCTTCTTAAACATCTTGTGAACAACTCATACGAAAAATTTGAGCAAATTTGGATATGTATAGCTCATGTTATGAAGACCGCAAAAATTATGCATTTCAAATTAGTTTCGCGCGTCGATTTTGTTGCCCTTGGATGAGTGACTTACACTCATCCAAATGGGCTCAAAATTTGTATGTAGCCTAGTTATAGTATGACGGTGAAGATCAACGGTTTACATTTTGCAAAAATTAGTCTTGATATGAAAACACACTTGAGTGTATTCGTGCGATCCGTACACTCGAGTGTATTCTAGCCTAACTATATATATATATATATATGCATTTTAATAACTGCAAATTAGTAACTATTATTTAAAATCCAACTGTATATATGAAAAAAACATCATTTCATTTACCTTGTCGTAAAAAATCATTGCAATCAGACATTGTTTACATGTCCATATGTACAATACACGTTTTACATCCAACGGTCAGCTTGAAATTCAATATAGAGCGTCGAAAAATATTTGATTGTTGTGAATGATCTACAAATTGGATGGTGATAAAATTTTATAAGAAGATAGATATTAAGGTATACTTGTAATTTGTACAGTTGGATTATGAAAAATTGATCTATGTTGAGAGTTATTCAAATGTCTCTCATTCTCTCACCAGATATGTTTCTCACTGGATCGTTGCTATATTGTCTGTAAACTAGTCACACTTTACGCTTCCTGCCGATGCTACAAGACAGGTTGCATTGAGGACTTGGCAGATGATTAGATAAAGGAGTATAACTTCTTTTCAGAAAATCTCATACCATATACAGGTCGTGTGTCGTAAATTTCACTAGTCCTTTTTCCTTTATTATGAATATGTGTGGTCCCTTAACTATCTCCAATTTCTAATGTTGTTACGTCAATATACTTTATTAAGGTCACAAATTATGATCACAAGATTTTGACTATTAACATATAGGTTCATATTTTTAGTTTTATTAGCTTACAGATAATTATAGGTAGTGGATTAAGCCTAAAGTAGGTGTAACTTGTACACTGGAGTACGACAAATTTTAGTTTTCATTTTTTATGTAGATGTGTCGTACCCTGTCTAAAAAGAAATGTTTGAGATATGTCATTGGTGTAAAAGAGGGAAGTAGTTTGCCTACGTTTGTAGGACTGTAAATAGATATGGTACAAATTGTAAAGGCTTATCTTTTCTCTTTGTCGTGTCAAAGTTACAGATTATCGGAAAAATAATTATTCTTTTCTTGAAAATCTTTATCCCACCCTTACCCGCACTAGTTTACCCACATGATAGATGGATAGGATAATGGTGAATTGGGTAAATAAACATGAACCTACATAACAATATTTCCAATGACAATTTCATATTATATTACCTACTTCAAATACAAGAAATTGCTAATATTAATTTTAGATAGAAATATATATATTTTTAGTTATATATAATAAAAATAAACCTTAAACCATAGACATGCCAAACTTTGAAATCGTGTCGAGAGGTCAATTGGTGTATTGAAGAAATGGTTCAACTGCCTACTCAATGTGGCAAATTTCAATGTAGAAGATCAAGGAAAGATCATCCTTGCTTGTTACTACACAACATCATCCTAACAACATGGGGGCAGAGATACCATACTATTTGATGGGAAGAAAGTGAAAATAATAGACATTGTTAAACTAGTTGATAGTCAACAAACATGTCACTCAAGGGTAACTAGGGGATGGTATAAGACTGAGGTATTATATAATTAATCAACTATATGAGTCCCGCAATTGATAATAATGACATGAACACATGTATTATTATGAGTCCCGCATATATGAGTCCCACATATATGAGTCCCACAATTGATAAACATAGTGTGTTATGTTATGTTTGATTTTGATGAGTATCATACTTTCTTACCTATTAGGCAAGCACATTTTTGCAGTGTGTCGTCGTTTCAATTAGATGATAATAATGACATGAACACTTTTTTTATTTCAACTTCAATTGATAGAATAATTTTTTATTTATGAATGTGATTATTATTATTATATGGTCATATTATGGATACTAGAATGTCTTTGTTCCAATATGAGCGTATAATAAGAATAATCAGTCATAACATGATTTTTTGCACGGATGACATCTATAAGTCCAATGGGATACATGTGGAAAAGAATTTGTACTCCATATATAACATACCAAATTCTAGAATTTTATATTTTGACCCTCTTTCCTATCTTTCCCTTTCATTTCTATCCTTTATGTCCTACATGTCAAATTTTATTTAATTTGGACCCCCTTGAAATATTAGGATAAGTTTAGGAGAGAGAAAATGAGTAAAAAGCATAAGTAATGAATAATGTGATTATATAACTTTAAAATATGGAAATAATGATAAATTCATATTCTAAACATCGAAGATAACTTGTGGATGAAGTTTGGTCCAATTTGGATGTTGTTTGTGCAGGTTATGCAATTATATGCACATTCTGGACTTTTATGTAATTTACTCAATTTAGAGGTTTTCTTACCTGGATTTAGAAGTTTGGTCCGATTTGGATGTTGTTTGTGCAGGTTTACGCAATTATATCACCTGGATTTTAATCCTTAGATATTGTCTTACCATTCACGATATTTTGAACCATGGGGAACCTGGTTGCACCTTGGTTTGAAGGTGTTACTTTCCAAGGGCATTATAGGGATTACCCTCTTTATAAATGTGCTTATCTTTAAAAGCTATCAACCAATGGGGTTATTTCTTTGTTTGAAGGACGGTCGGGATGTCCTAGAAAGCTTTAGAGGATTTTAGGACCGACCTTTGATATACAAGAAGAGTCTATGAGATTTCCTCTTGCATGGCCATGAAGCCTTAGCCTAAGGACACATGGAAAGTCACATAGACACCTCATGCTTGCCCCCTTCTTTATAAAGCCATGCCTACCCATTCCCACCTCTCAATTCAAGAAGAAATCCTCTCCTTCTCTTTCCCACAGCTTAGAGCATCATCCCTTCTATGTTTTTCCACGAATTTGTTGTCCCAAGGTAAAAGAGGATTCCTACCTTGGTGAAGAAGGCTCCTAGGGTTCCAAATTTCTCTATTTAGGATTTCTTAAGCTCCTCCTTGGTGATTTTGACCAAAACTAGTAAGAATCCTCCTTTCCTTCCCTATTTTCATGCTGTTAGTATTCCTCCCACCTTCTTCCAGGTCATAACCATGACCTTTCATGGTAAAACTCTACCTAGAACCCTAAAACATCTCATATCCATGCTCTTTTGCTAGGGTTTGCACCTCTAAAATGGAGAAGGTGATCTTTGCTCAAGATAGAATCTTGACTTGGAATAACCATACCTTCTAATATCTGGATCCTTTCTATTTAGACTTTATTACCTTCCTAGAGGCTAGTTTTTATAACCCCCTTCTCATATATTCTTAGTACATGCTTAAAACTCATGCTTCTATGTTTAAAATCGATGATTTCCATCTCTTTTTACCATGTTCTTCTAGGGTTTTGGTTTCTTGTTGTTTTAACTTCTCTAGAAGCTCTAGTTTGGTTAACTATTCAAATTCAAACCTGATCTTGGGTCAAATGGTATTTTCTCCCTCTCCCTCTCTCTTCAATTATCTCGATCGGTTTGATGATGTGGCAATTTCCTATTGGTCAGTATTGAAAAATTCATATCTTCTAAACTGCTTATCCAAATTTAACAAATAAATATGTTTTGGAATTGGAAAATTAATCTCTATATAATAAAAATAATTTTAAGGTCTGATTTCATGGTTTGACGAAGGGTGATTTTTGTAAAACGAATTTAATGCTTAAAATCCATAAAAATTACATCTTAATCATTATAACTCCGAAATTAACATAAAAATATATTTTCTTGATCAGGGTAACTTAATAAGTTTATTGGTGATGTTTTAAGAGTCTAAATCCAAGTTTTTTTAAAAAGGTCTAAATTTAGGATTTCTATACATTAATGTGCACTATGTACTCTAATACATGCTAATACATTGAAAATAGGCAAAGTGGAACTTGGACTCAATTAAAGTGGTGAAAGTTAATAATTGATATTAGTAAGAGAGGTATGTGCATTTACACCTTAAGTTGGAAATAATTGTGCCTTAACCTATTTTTCTATAATGAGGCTTTATTAAACCCTATTTCATATACTCTTGAATCTTTTGCTATACTTGCCTCATAAACCAATTTTGGAACATTATTCTTGGGTCTTGGTACCCCACTGCCATGCTTATTGATTCATATGATTATTATTTCCATGACTAATTTTTCTAGCATGTGGATTTATGTTCTATTTAATTTAAAGTAACGATACTTATGTACAACCACCCACAGAGGGCATGTAAATAATCACCCTGGGGAATGTCTTATTCTCCCCTCACCTATAGGTTAGAGGTTCGGTAGGTGCCTCAAACCTACTTAGTTAAGTAGATATAATTATCTTACATGCAAATTCTTTTTAATATAATTGTTAATGGCAAGTTTCTTTTTAATATAGCCTCATACTCTTGTATCTTCATCTTATGATGAACCCTAGCCTGTTCTTATTTTCTTTACTTATCTTAATATCCTAGACTAGTTTTGTGACACATACTTTTCTTCCCTTTCCCTTTTTTCTAGGTGCCTTCCCAACCACCCAGGTGTCGAGCAAGGTTATGGATAAGACAAGGAAGATCATAGCTTTTGGCTTGGACTCGGTTCATGGAGATGTTTCTTGGAGACAAGATTATAGTAGTCTAGACTTCCCTCTATCTAGATCCTGATTGTGTGTCTTGATGTAAACCCTAATGGGAGAATTTGATGTATTTTTGTAAACCTTTTATGAAATTGAATATAGTCAATTTTTTTATTCCGCTGCTTTCTAATGGTCTTTTGTATACCAATGTTTAATAAATTTCAAAAATTTATGCCCATTCAATCATACCTCTGAGAGTGTTTGGAATGGATGTCAATTCTTCAAATTTTTAGTAAAGGGGTGATTTCACTCTCTTACAACATGGTATAAGAGCCCATGGTAGTCGGAATCTGACTATTTCAGTTTTTTCTCCCTAATTAGAATCCCTGCCTTACATAGTTCCTTTAGGTGACATGGTTGCACTACAGTTGATCTATAAATGATGAATGGTTGATTTAGGACCCTATAGTTCCACATTAGTATCATGATGAATAAAACCCTAAAATACTCATAACTAAAATATGCATAACTTAATGTTGTTTAGGTTTGCCTTTAGGCAACTATTAGGGCATGAATTTGAAGCAAAGATGTCTAGAAAGGATCAGGTTCTGGGGGCTGGAAATATTTGCCTCCGCGCCACTTGCTTGGTTTACAAGGACTCCCAGATCCATATGATACTGGCCTGGCCTAAGATGAAATGGATTGTTCGAAATAGTTTGCTTTTAGGCAATAGTGACCTTAGACATCTATGTTGTATATCTTAGGGAACCCTAAGTTTTATGTGTATGATGACTTGTTTGAGGATGGATACCCAATATAGTTCCCTTATGACCCATATAACTACATGTTTGGATAGTTATCCCTGGAACCTAGACTTTGAAGTTTGATGTTTAGTAAGCAATCAGAGTGTGTAGTGAAGCATGATGTATCTTGTATATGGTCTAGTTAGACTCACCCTTTTACCTCTAGATTAGTTTGGCTTGGTAGGTCAAAACTTTTAAGGGGTGGCGAGTAGTTGGTTTGATGATGTTTGGGTAGTTAGATTTTGAGGATGAAATCCTTTCTAAGGGAATGGAGTCATATAACATACTGAAATATAGTTACTCTGACTTTAGAAACCCTAACTCCCTAATTCAGAAGTTAGTGTGCTTGAATCCTTAATATTAACCAAACAAGTTATAGTTGTAACCACATGTTTCTTTATATCCAAAAGAACATATAACGAAAATGTGACGTCTGTCTCAGAAAATGAGATCAACGAATGCGGAAGCGAATTAATAGCAGCATAATTATTAAAAATCACTAAAAATTAATACTTTTGCACTAAGATCCACAAACTATAAAACTCTTTTATAAAGAACTAAAGTAAGTTAATTACAAGATGATTCAATAGTACATCTCTGTATCATCTCAACTCGAGAGTCATAACATTGACTGCCATGTTAAACTGTACATGAGCAGTATACAAAAATCTCGAGGCATCAAGCCAAAAATCTCAGATCTACGTTAAACCGTCTACTGACTCCTAGGACCTGAGAGTACAGAGATGACACATAAGACTTTCTATATACACAAGACTTGACAAACAATGTCTCCACTTGAGGATCACTACTGTCCTTGCTGTTGTTGCTGCTGCTGTGGCTGCTGTTGTTGCTCACCCACTGTGGGGTTTCTTCTTCCTTGGTGTCTACCTAAAAAGTTGAATCCCACGGGGGTGAGACAATTGAAAATTATCCCAATGAGAGTTATAACTCTCTGCCAGAAACATTGTTATTGCGGATATTAGAATAACACTGAGCAGTAATATTATAATTAATCAACAGTAGGTAATTCATTGAATAAGCTAAATAGAGCAGTATTCTCTAAGCAATTATTTCAATTATAACTTGATTGAATAGCAAGTCATTCATTTAATAAGGAATATGAAGAACATGTATATTATTTATCCACCTACGACATTATAAATAATGTATCATCAATCATTGTTTCTCGTAGTTCAACCTAAGCAATTATGCTACACGGCTGATTACATTTTACAAACATACTTATGCCCTGAGGAGATGAGGTATACCGCTCATACTCCAACCGACCATTGCAAAATCGAAATCGGTACCATACATAGGTCATCAAAAGAGCCGAATTTCTATGACCTCATCATCCTCAGTCAGTGTGAGGAACAACATGCTGGACATCTTGTGTCTCTGCTAAAATAGCTTTCCAGGGTATTCTGGCGACTTCGCTATTAGAGTTATAGTGGCATGTTGTACTCTCTTCGCAATCGAGAGATTTCTTGTTTATCTCACATCGATGCGACATTAACAACATCATCGAGAGATTAGTGATACATCATCCCGACATATTCATATAATGAAGGATTGAGAGATTAAAAGTTTGTCTCACATCAATTCCTCTATTAGGACATAAGGATATTCGCGTCCATAACCCCCACATACTTAAAAGTATGCTCTCTAGGAGTTCCCTTAGGAAAACCTGTTTCACCATCATCCAACTTCTGACGATGATGGATCTATGGTCAAGGCTCTACATGATATCATTACACTTGATTATTTAAGTACATTACAACATTCTTTTAGCATCAGGCATGTTTTCAAACATAAACCATTAAAACAATTGCTATAAAGAAAAGTACTATTTTATCAAGTTCATTTCACAGCTTTATCAACATTGAGATCTCAATCCCTTATCATTTCATCATCATGATTCAATAATATGGGTGTTCAAACCCTTAGATAATCAAAACACTTGTTAGCACTTCAACAAGTAACATATTGCCATCAAGTCATTTAACAGTGTAATCATAATGGTAGCAATGTAGATATTTCACATGGCTTTTGCTGCCTGTCAATCTCATTTGTTACCTTTCATTAGACAACATAACATATCCTTTCTTACAAAGCTCATTAAGTAATTTTAATAAACAAATCATCATAGATCTTACCTGGATATGATCATTATCTCATAAAACCTGCATGATTAGTACAGATGATAACAGATACATATATATAAGCAAAACAATAATAACATTACTATTCAAGGTTTCCACCACTATGCCCTTACTAGGGTTAGGGTTTCCCTTTTTAATTCACATTAGGGTTAATCATCCCCTTTAGCTCAAATAAGATTAATGACTCATCGTTTTATTATCCAATCATAGAGCTTCATGCTATAGAACATAACCCAAAATTAGGGTTTCACACTTACATTTACCTTATTTGGAATCAGGGTTTACTATTCAACATACCTTGGTTTAGGTTTTACTATTCACTCTAAGTAGGAGTGATCATCAAAGTACCTTGAATTAAGGTTTATCATGTCATCATTATGAATTAAGATCATATCAACATCATGCATTAATCTTCCACCTATTAATGCCTTCAATTAGGGTTATGATTCATTAATTATGATAATTAGGGTTTTCATGATCTCACTATCATGATTCATATCCCAATTAGACATCCATTCATATAGGGAGTACATTACTTGATTATCATTCATATAAGAAGTCTTTTCTCTCATTCTCTATAGGATGATGTTAGCATTAACCTTGATTAGGGTAAGTCAACTCAACATGAAAGAGAATTGCCAACATGAGTTAAGTCATTAACATTGTAATCATTAGGGCTTAATTACTTCATGGGTTTAAATCACACTATCCCCATAAGATAAAAGTACCATGATCACCTTTGATTACATCATGTATTAATTAACTAATCACTTTGTCCTTTAACCACTTTAAGTACCCATGCGGTTTTAGTTAATCATCCACCAAACGATCTTGGCCACTAAGACCCCAAACAGTCTTGCATAGATCAGACCTCAAACGGTCTTGCAAACTAGACCTCCAAATGGTCTAAGACCGTTTGGACCTCCATGTGGTCTTGCACATACCACTGAGACCGTTTGATAAAGTTGCACACTCAAGATCGTTTGCTAAAGTAGGTGGTGAAGACTGTTTTCCCAAGGTTGACTTTTGAAACCGCATGAACTTGATCGGTTTGGAAACTGCATGAACTCAATCGGTTTTGAAACCGCATGAACCTAAATGGTTTGGGATCATTTGGTCCCAAACGGTCTTGAGACCGTTTGGTCCAAACCCCCTCAAAACGGCAAGGACCAAGTATGGTCTTTACTAGTCAAATTGAATTAGGGTTTCCAATGTTGATCCCCTCAATCGATTAAGAACATGTAATCCATCATCAATTAGACCTATCACCATCATTCAATTGAGTTAATTAGGTCAAACTTCAACTGATTTGACCCTCAATTGACCCTCAATTGGTCATCATTTAGGGCTTGAATCAATTGGATTAGGGTTTGGAATCAATGACCCTTCAACATAAATCAATGTGAGTCTAATTGATTGAAACCATTGAACCATCATCCAATTGGTCATGACCTGACCCCAAACGGTCTTGGGATCATTTGAATGATCTCCAAACGGTCTTGAGACCATTTTCTCATGTCAACATCAAAAACCAAGTCCATCAATTGGGGTTTGACCCATTGGATTGATCACCACGTCAACATTTGATTGTACTTCAACTTAATACCATTAGATCTTTAAACACTTAGCCATAGTCAACCCTAGACCTCCAAACGGTCTTGGGTTACCCCCAAACGATCTTGGGATCATTTGGATATTCTCCAAACGGTCTTGAGACCATTTTCCCATCACTTCATCAATAACCATGTTATTCATTTAGGGTTTGGATCCTAGGATTGGTCACCAAATCCACAATTGATTATACATCAACTTGATACTTTTAGATCTTCAATTGGTCAACCATGCTTAACCCTAGACCTCCAAATGGTCTTGAGTGGTCACCAAACGGTCTTGAGACCATTTGGGTGATCCACAAATGGTTTTGAAACCGTTTGGGTCACTCAAACCAAACTTTAACCTTATTCAATTATCAAATCAGCAATTAACCCAATTAGAGTTTTGATGATTGTTGGACCTTTAATTGGTGGACCAATTGGAATTAATTGATAATTATTGATAGGTAATTGATCTACATGATTTTCAATAGACCTCCAAATGGTCAATGCTTGGTCAATGCTACCAAACGGTCTTGGACCGTTTGCTCCTATGCGGTTTAGGTGAAACCATTTGCATTCAAACGGTTTGAAACCGTTTGCTCCCAAACAGTTTGCGAAACCGTTTGCTATTTTTAGATATTTGTCTAGGATGATGTCACCTTCTTCTACCTCTGTTCAACCAAGAATAGGTGTTATTCTTTATGGAAAATAATAGCAAGAACTCACAAGAGTATCAAAAGAAGAAGAATAACCAACGATTCTTATAGAAAAGAGTGCAATACTAATGCTTAAGGGTTAGAGTTATAAAACCTGCCTCTAGAACTGATCCAGAGCTCCAAGATCCATGGCTTTAATGGTGGATTGAGCTCCAGCAGTTGTCCAAGGTTTGTTCTTCACTCTTTGGATGAACAAGATGGCTAGAAAAGGAAACCAAGTGAAGAAAACCATGAATCTAACCTTGTTTTATGGTTTTCACCATGAATTCGAGGTAGATGATGATCAAAACTTACCAAGCTATTTTTGTCATCCTTCCTCTGGTCCCGAGCTCTCCCTTGGTCGGCCAAAGCAAGGTGATAAGGAAAAGAACTAAGGAAACGATCCTTTTGGTGTTTTGGAAAAAGGATACTTATATATATATATTTATGGATTTTCAAGGAAAATAGAAAAAGAGGATTATTTCCTTTTATCTCCCAATTATATCCACCAAGTCCTCCTCCACTTCTTGACTACTTGGCCACCTTGAGTAGGAGGACCTGTTGCGGTGTAACGTCCCTTCTTGGATACAACTTGCATCTTGCCACCATGAGCTAAAGATGAATCCATCTTGATGTAATGGAATAAGAATTGAGTGGAAGAAGTTATGATGAAGATGAAGAACAAAAATTATTGAAGGAATGCTCTATGAAGTGCTCAAGGGATGCTAGACTAGTTTTCTTAATGTTTTGTGAAGAGAATGGCAGAATTATGGTCTCTTTATAACAAAATAGAGTTCTTATCAGTTGACAAATCTGTCGACCGAATTTCCAGTGGTCATATTACAATGGTAAAAAATAGCTAGTTTGGTCAAAGTTGCAACGATCAAAGTTTCTACTTGTTTGAGAATTTTGTTGAATGAGGCTGCTTCGGATGAGAATTTGTTTGATGGGAGACTAACTGGAAGACTATTGACTAAAATGCATACCGTCGACCGAGTGTCCCATCAGGAGAATCTCAGTTGATAATTTTGTCGACCGAGATGATGTTCGATCTAGAATTTTGTTGACCAAAAATCACATTTTTGAGCAATATTATGTAATGAATAATGAACGGGCTTGACTAATTAATTATTGTTCATGACATTAAAACATTTTAAATAAATATTAAAAGTGTAATACTAATTGTATGATGAATATAAAATCATTATGCAAAGATATCAAAATATATATCTTCAAGAAGAACAATGATTAATTGATTCCTAGTGGCTCTAAATTGTTCCAAAGAAAGGGGTTTTGTGAAAATATCACCTAATTGATTTTCAGTGTCAACATGATGAATGCATATGTTATTTTTAGTAATATTATCATGAAGAAAACTATGTCTAACTTTAATATATTTAGCACGACTATGTAAAATAGGATTATGAGCTAAATTGATGGCACTCGTGTTATCACAGAAAATTTAAGTAAAAGATAATAAAAATCTATAATTGTTTAAGAATTTTCACATCCATAGAAGTTGTTCGCAACATGAGCCAGCTGTCATATATTCTGCTTTGGTGGTAGTTGATACAATAGTATTTTATTTTTTACTAAACCAAGATCCGAATGAGTTTTCAATCAAGAAACAACCACCACGAGTACTTTTACCATCAAGGCGGCAACTGACATAGTCGACATCAATATAAACCTTAAGGTCAAATGGTTGAAATTGTGGGCATCAAATACCATATTTGGTATTACTAGCTAAATATCTTAATATTCTTTTGATATGACCAGATGAGAATTCATAGAATTTCATTCACATTTTGCTCATAAACCAATGATGAACATAATATATGGTCGGGATGCAAATTAGTATAATGAACTACCAATCATACCAATGTATAAGGAGTTGTCAATGGGTTCACCATCCCCTTATTTGTCAATTTTGGTGTAGGTTCCCATTGGAGTAGAGGCATGCTTGCAATTTTCCATGTTAAAATATTTCAAGAGTTGTTTCGTATATTTTTCTTGGTTGAAGAAAATACCACAAGGAGTTTGTTTAATTTGAAAACCTAAAAAAATGTTAACTCACCCACAAGACTCATTTAATATTCCTTTTACATGATATCACTAAATTGTGTGTAAAGTGATTCATTTGAACCACCAAACATAATATCATCAAATTATTTTTGAATGATGAGAAAATATGATTCATACCTTTTGATAAATAGTGTAGGTTTGCTTTGTCCATAGAGAAATCATTTTCAAAAAGATAATTTTTGAGGCATGCATACCTATTTCTAGGGACTTGTTTTAAAATATATAGTACTTTATTTAATTTGTAAACATGATCAAAACGTTTTGGATGCTTAAAATTGGAAGGTTGATCTACATAAACTTCTTCTTGTATTATTCCATTTAAGAATGCACTTTTAACATCCATTTGAAAGAGTTTGATGTTTTTATGTGCAACTAGAGATAATAACATGTGAATTGATTCAATTCTAGATACTGGAGCATAGATTTCATCAAAGTCAATTCCTTCCTGCTAATTATACCCTTGAGCAACCAATCTATCTTTGTTCCTAAGAACTTCTATGATTTCATTTAACTGGTTACAAAATACCCATTTAATTCTGATAATGGTTTTATCTTCAGGTCGAGGAACCAAATCCCATACATCATTCTTAGTGAATATATTTAGTTCTTCTTTCATAGGAATGATCCAATAAGAATCCTTAAGAGCTTAATCAACCTTTTTCGGTTCAATGATGAATACAAAGATGGTGTTAGCTACATTTATAAATGAAGATCTACTTTTTATTTTAAAAAGGATCACTAATTATTAGATATTGTGGATGGTATTTTATTATTCTTAGAATGGGTCGATGAGATCTTCATTTTTATTTTAACTTTGTTCATTTTCAGCATTTCTATCTTCATTAGGTGATATGGTTAAATATTCAACTAATGGTGGAATATCATTTTCTATTTCATTTTTGTTTGATTTTTATGAAATGTTACATGAATTGATTCTTCTACTTTCTTAGAGACAATATTCAACATTCTACAGGTGTTACTTGAGGTTGAGTAGCCTACTAAGAACCCTTTTTGTGATTTTAGATCAAATTTATCTTTGTCATCTTTGGTGTTTAAAATGTAGCCTAGAGTTCCAAATGTGTGAAAGTAATCCACTCTTGATTTATTAGAAAAGAGTATTTCATGAGGAGTCTTTTTAAGTTGTGGATGAATTGAGATTCTATTTTGAGCATAACATGCAATATTAACAAATTCAACTGAAAAAGTTTTAGGTGTGTCATGTTCTATTTCTAGCCAATTTTTTTTACAAAGAATGATTTTTCCTTTCTACTAAATTATTTTATTATGGAGTGCAATGGGCAGAAAAATTATGAGTATAGCTTTAGATGAATAGAAATCTTCAAAAGAATGCTTTTCAAATTCTCCCCCTTGATCACTCCTAATAGTGCAAATTTTATTTTTAAATAAATATTCCAATAGTTTCATATTTTCCAGGAAGAAAATGAACCCAAATATATTTATTGTAGTCATCAACAATTACAATACAACATTTCTTTCCACCTATAGATTGTGTTCTCATAGGTCCGGTCCAAATAAATCCATATTTGGAAGTTCAAGAGGTTTAGATTTACTAAGGATTTATTTTGCTTTAAAAGATATTTTAGTTTGTTTTCCTAAGGTGCATGGTTAACAATTTTTAGGATTATCAAAAGAAATTTTAGGTAAATTACAAACTAGATCATGTTTAATGAACTTTTTAATAACATGAGTACTTGCCTCTCCTAGTTTTCTATGGCATAGATTTTTGAGTATTATCATTTTCAATAAGGCATTTACCAACAATTTAGTTCATAGAGTTAGGCCTAATGATATAAAGATTGCCTACTCTTTTTCCTTCATATACTATATTACTTGCATGTTTTTCAAGAAGTTTGCAACAAGTTTTATTAAAAAACACATCATAGCCACTGTCACATAATTGACTAGCACTTAGAAAATTGTGGTGAAAACCATCTACTAATAGCACATTCTTAATTGTGAAATTAGTTCTGAAATTACCTATTCCCATGATGGTGTGTTTTTCATTGTCTCCAAAAAGTGACTGATCCTCCCTTTTTCTTTTTCAGTGAATTGAAAACTTTTTAATCTCCAATCATATGCTTGGACCATCCACTCCCCACCACCCAATTCTGCAATTTTAGAGAAGGTTTTTGGTACCCAAGTAGAGCTCAATAATGGTTAATGTAAAATAAGATAAATATCATGGATGGAACTGATATTATCAAGCCAGAAAGATTTTTACATATATGAAAATAAATATTTCTTGTGATGATTAAATATTAAAATTAATTTTATGACATACTTGTTCTCCATCAAGAAGAGTTTTCGACCAGGGAGCTTCTCAGTCAGAGTTTTGTCGACTGAAAACAAGTTCTGGAGAACCCTTAATTTCTATTTTAACAATTTACAAAAGATATGTAAAAGAATCTTTGTTTAATGTATGATAGACAAATGAATATCAAATTAGGTTGAGATCAAACATAAATGTATTTATCACGATTAAGAATGGGTCAAATCTCAACAAGTTCTCCTTTTTGTTCAATGTTGGAGGTTTGGGAACCCAAACCATATCAATTTCTCCTTTCTTTCGATATTCACACGAAAAAGAGTAATGACCTAAACGTTGGTATTAATGACATGAAGATACTTCATTTCTCTTTTCAATATTTTAAGAATTTACATTCTTATTTTTAGACACATATACGGTTCTAGTCTTGGGAACATATGTCTCTTTATTTTTAGGTCTATGTGAAGATTTGTTCTTTGGTACATATCCTAGACCTCTCCTTCATATTTGTTTGGAAGCATAATCTAGGACTTTGTTAAGACTTTTGTTTCCTTACATTAATCAAGAAATTTGTTTTTGTAATTAAATATTTTAGAAAGCTTTTTAGTTATATCCAAATTTACTTGAGCAAAACCTGAAAGTAAAATATTTTTTTCTTTTACTAAAACATCAGAATCTGAATGTGTGCATAAATAGGTTGAGTCTGATAATCATTTAATTTAGCAAGGATATCAACCTTTTCTTGAGAAAGAAGATTATTGTTATTTTTACGAACAAGTGATTGTATCTTATAATCTTCAATATATTCTTTTAGTGCACTATTTGAATATTTTAGAGTAGATTAATATGGATTTCATCAATAACTTTAGTAGGTTTCTTCTTTTGTTTCGTGCAATCATGTATTTTGCATGAATTTCTTCAATACTACTGACTAATTCTTCTTTAGATAATTCAAAAATATCTACCTCACTAGTTTCTTCTTCATCTTCTCTTGCCATGGGTTAATATATATCCTCTTCTTCTCTACTTCTACTCTCATCACTTGATTGATCCTAAGAGGCTTTGTATGATTTTTTTCCCTGGTCTTTCTTATTGAATGAGGAATTCTTTTTCTTGATCTTTGGGCACTTGTTCTTCAAGTGACCCTTGTTTCTACATTCAAAACACCTAGAAGAATGAAATGTTTTCTGTATCTTACTATTTTCATTTATTATGTTTTCTTCATCATCGTTGCTTGAGTCACTGCTTTCTTGAGTGACATTCTTTGACGATGCCTTGGCTTTGAGTGCAAGGTCCTTCTTTCTTACCCTTTGTTGTCCAACCTCGATCTTTTCTTCTTCTTCTTCTAGAGTGACTTCATGCGTCTCTAGGTTCCCAATGAGCTGCTCCATGTTTAGTGTTGTAATATCATTAGCTTCTAGATAGTAGTCACCTTTGACTTGTATCTGGGAGGCAATGATCTAAGTATCTTGGATACTTGATCTTCCTTGCTTCTGTTCTTCCCAACACACTTAGATTGTTTATAATGTTAGAAAGTCTAGCATACATTTTTGCAATGATTTCAATAGGATGCATACAAAATATTTCAAATTTTTGTTTTAACATACTAATTTTAGTGTTTTTAACCTAGGTAGTTCCTTCTTGTGTTACAGATAATTTGTGCATTTGTAGTTTCACATGAGGATATGCTATTAAATTCACTAATAGATAAAGAACAATAAAGAATGCTTACTTTTTTTGCATTGAGTGTGTCTTGCTTTACCGTATCAGGATTCCATATTCTTAACTTGGCGGTTTGAAGTATGTATGGATGATATATCATCTTCCATAATTCAAAACTAATCCATTAAAAGTAGAATTACATCCTCATTTTCCAGTATGTGTAGTTAGATCCATCGAACACTGGGGGACGACTCACATGGGTTACTAACAAGTTGAGGTTGCCAAGTACACCATCCTCCATTCTTCAAGACCTATTAGAGCTCCTTGAAGTCCTGCTCTGATACCAAATGAAAGATCTGGGGGGGGGGTGAATAGAGGATTATAATAATTTATATTCAAATAAATTAATTTAGCTCACAAAATTAAAGATATAACCAAGAAACTAGAAGAGATGATATTTAGAGTGATTCCATCTAAGACGTCACTCCACCTACCTAGTTGTTTCCAAATAAATTTACAATAATAAATTTTATTATCTATATGTTAGGAAAAATTACAAAATACAATTGTTACAATTTTACCCTCTTCTTTATCAGCCACATAAGAGCACCTTCTTAACCTCTTCTTTCATGGATGCAGAAGAGCGTCAAACCACCTCTTCTTTCATGGCCATAAAAGAGCACTGAACCATCTCTTCTTTGATGGAATTAGAAGAGCACCATATCACCACCTCTTCTTTGAAAGGCCACAAAAGAGTACATGTGAGAAGACTCCTTCTTTTGTGAAGTTCTAGACAACCTCCTCTCCTTGGAGTAGTCCAATTGTAGTACAAGAACATAGAATGGAGATTGGAGAAGGGAAACAACAATTTATCTCAACAATATCCTAGATCAAGTTTATCGACCAAAACCACAATGGATATGCCAATGATGAGTGGTCTTGTTGGGAAGCTATGGATAGGACTCAAACATAGAAGCTCTATTAGATTTCAAGTAAAATGCTTTAGCTCAAATTGCTCAAAGTAACTATGTTCAAGTGTGCAAGTTATGACTTAAATGTCTGAGGACCACTTCTATTTATATGGAATGTTTACAAGTGGCTAAGGAAACTGTGAGTGGAGTCTAGAGTGTTATTGTTGGTTAACTAGTCATTAGGATGAATTTTATTAAGTTGCATCGGCTAATTTGATCATCAATTAACTAATATTCCAGAACCATTCTCAATCGAGAAAAATCGATCGGAATAGTCTCAACTGAGAAATTTTTGATAGTTATCTCTGCCTCATCACATGTAGAACTGGGGAGAGGGAAAGTAGAAGACCAAAAATCATGAATAATAGAGAGGGTAAACTTGCATAGATCCAATCTTCACGCTTAAGAGCTTGGACTTCCACCCATCCAATCTTTTCTTCAATCTATCAATCAACAAATAGTAGTGACATTTAGATAATTTGCCTATAAACAACGCAATACCAAGGTACCTCAGAGGGAGAGAACCTAGTTGAATAACTAGAATATTAAAACCATATGAGCATCAATAATAACACTTAGGAAGATCATGTTTTTTAATGAATAATTTTTAGGCCAATGACATCAGCTAGCTTATCAAATATCTTTTCTTGAAAATAGGCATAAAGTGTTAAAATAGTTAAATTCAAGATGTGCAAGGTTATCATTACCTACTAATGATTTTTTTATAGGTTGGAACATAATTTTTCATAGAAGAGGTGTAAAACTAAATGCCCACACTAACAATAAATAGATTTTTTTGTAGATTCTTATGTTGTAGATTTGAACATAATTGTTAAAATAGTTTTCTTGTGTTCCTTATGTTGTAGATTCAATCTTACCTTTTGTTGGAATGATATTTTTAACGTCAAAGAAGTTAAAGAGTGTTACAAGAAGTTTGAAATCTCAAATGGATCTGGTGTTAGGGTTATGTATTCCAAAAAAATAGGAAAGGATAACTATCTAGTATGAAGTGTGTTTGTCATAAAGAAGGTTCACCTCAGACTAGTGTTGTGAATGATGCATTTTCTCAAAGATCAAGTGCTAGGTATAACTGTTTGGCTCACCCAGTTGTTCATCTCAAAGATGAGTATTTTGTTATCATCATATTTTCTAAAAAGATGTAATCATGATATGGTTGGAGCTAATAATTTAATGTTGTTACCCTCAATGAAGAGTCTTCCTTCAGTGCAAAAAAAGGTTGGTTATTGATGACATGGCCGATATTTCAACATCATGGTCAATAGCTACACTTTTGGTAGAAGCTAGTGCCATTTTAAATCTTAAATTCACTGAGAAGGATGCATGCAATCTTCTCTACCAAATCAGAATACTAAATCTTAGGAAGGGGAATGTCATACCTATGCAAGAGTATCTCACCAAGATATAGAGTTTGCGCCCAATGCTTTTCTACGTCATGGATTTGGACAAGGTTGTCATTTTGAGAAATATTTTCTGGTTCGATTCAAGAGAACAATCTATGTACAAATCCTTTTTTGACATTTTGTTTTTTGACAACACTTACCTCACAAACAAATATCAGATGCCATTCACACCTTTTGTTGTCATCAATCATAATGGGTAGACAATTCTTCTTGGCCGCAAACTTCTATGATGTGGTTTTCATGCATGTGAGGTTGTCATTTAAAATGCATTCTTACTGACCAAGAACGTACTATTATTAACACCATTTTAAAGTTTTCACTAATATAAGTCATTGGTTGCACCTTTGAAATTTAATGAATAAATTCCCACAAACATTTGACAGCTTATAAGGTGCTTGCAAAGCTATAAAATATGCTATGTTCAACTCAGTCACCACTGTTCATTTTGAATAGAGGTGGTCTCAATTTATAAACTTGTGCCACTTTTAAGAAAATAGATGATCTCTTCACATGTGGGTATTATTCTTTGTGAAAACAATATTTTGAGATGGAATGTATATGACCGAAAGGAGTGAATCCCTAAATGCATTTTCCATAGGGTATTTGAAAGAAAGAACGTCACTATAGGAGTTTGTTCAACAAATGGAATTTGTAATTAATTTAAAATACAAGAAGGAACGAGCAGAGTTTACACACATTCATAAAAGGCTAATATTGAAGACCACTGTTAAAATGGAAAGACAACTTGCTATTTGGTGTACTTTTGATATTTTGAAGAAATTCCAGAAAGAGCTAGAAGGTCTAATGCATTGAAACTCATACATTGTACACGGCACAATATGAAACTTAAATTACTTTAAGTGTATAAAAGGAAAAGGATTTGCACTGGACCAAATTTATTTGGCCCTTAGATTAAGGATTTTTTGTTGTATACAACACTTTAATAGGTGGAGCTAGTTGCCAATGCATGATGTTTTAATCGTATGCTATAATATATAAACACATTTTTAGTGTAGACATATCACTTGGAATTGACAAGTTGAATGAGGATTTTCACTTAGTTTATTGATTAAGGATGTCAAATAAAGTGTATCTAAGCCAAACTCAATATGATCCACTGACTATTCAAATTCAATTAACATGGATAATGCTATTCTACAAGATGTTGAGTTGCTAGATGAATATGTGTCTGTCTCAAGTAAGGTTTGACATAATTAAGAAAACCTTGGAGAATCTCAAATGAGAAGTTGGTCTAATATGTTGTAAGTAAAAATTGATTCCTTTTTAGATTTGTTTATATGCAATTATAAATTTTAATTTGAAAATAACTTATAGTTTTATAAAGCGTACATGTAGATGTATCAACCATCAACATGAAATTCTATTCATGACCCAAATATGGGTGTTCAAGTTGATCGACATCATAAAAGAAGATTCAAGTTGTTTGATGAAAGAATTCCCAAATGTAAGAATATAGGAAATAAGCCGACGGGTAAAGAATGACAAAAGTATTTGCATGGTTACAAGCTAAACTTTTCTATGATTTTTTATATGTCGATATTGTTGGTATGTATGCCCAGAGAGCCAATCATATGATGATTGTAAAGGGGCATGAGATACCTGATTTGATAATGATAAAGGTAATTCCATCTATTATGTTTGTCTCAATCATGAGATTTGTAACATACCCAACTCTGGGTGCCTTACTCATCTCTCCTCTTTTCTTAAAATTGTTTTATAAAAATAAAATAAATCACTTCTCCCAAAAATTATATTATGAGTTGAGCCATAGTTTCAACATGCCTTACAAATGTACACTACATAAAAGGTTTAAATGTAAAATAATCATAATAAAAACGAAATAATAGGTTTGATGTACTAATGTTACAAATAATAAAGTTTGATCCACTATAATATTAGTAAGAGTAAAGGATGGGGAAATTCAATTATTATAAGATATTGTGACACATTGGTGTTATTAAAGGAAATAAGTACATGAAATGACTATTTAGAATTCAAGCAATGAAATAGTATATAAGACTCTTTAAAAAAGTAACTTTGAGGCCAAAATCAAATTCCTCATGCCCTAATTACCATAAGCACTTATTTTCAAGTCAATTGGACTTCCATTAACCCCTTAATTAGTTGATTGAATGTACAAACCCCAATATATGTTAATACCATCGATTAAAACCAAAGTGATATTAATTAGCTCCTTGTAATGCCTCATGTGCATTACTCCTCTCTATCTCACACATGATGTCAGTGTCTCCCCCTTCTGAAACTGATGATAACCCTTTGGTAATCATCATCTTTCCCCTTGAACAAAGGCCGTCCACACCCTCTCCTCTTTCCCATTTCTCTTTTCCTCCATTTCCTACATCACCTCCCCATCTGCTTCACATCTTCCTCATCCCTTAACCCTAGCCGCCTCTACGTCTCCCTCTGGTCCTACTACGCCATCAGGCCAATGCTAAATCCCACCATCAACCAGAAATCACCACGTTGTCTCCTCACCAGTGTCAGTGCCAGGAGCATCAGCATAACCACAACCACTATCACCATAACGGTGCACCGACACCCCATCTACTCCCCCAATGATGCCACCGCTAAGATCCTTACTCCTCATCATCACCTGCCATAGAGCCATCTACCACTATGTCATGGTGGCGCCCACAGTTCCTTGTTGAGAGGCCGTCAACGCCTCTGCACCTTCTCCTCTGCACATCCTATCCATGATGTGTCTTCTTCTATGACCTGACGCTAGCCATCAACCCTTAGGCATCAGTGCCACCACCACAGAGAGGTCTCCCACCCTTCGGCCTTGTACTCCCAACAATAGTGGTGCATGAAATGCTACTTGTCAGCAATTGCTATGGCTAAATCAAAATCCAGCTACTACCTTTCCTCTACTCCGTTGACTCTCCTCTATTTTTTGCTCCTCCACCAGCACCAGGAAACGCCAAGTGGTGCCCGTATCACCATATTGTGTCAAGTGCCTCCAGGAAACACTGTCAATGCTACCACCCTTGACTCCCGCCTGCAACACCATTCCACAACTCCCTCGCCTCCTCATACAGCCGTCACCCAACTATGGAACTCCAAATCTTCATGGATTTGACCCAGCAGAGGCATCAAAGACCTGTAGACCTCCAAATTTGTAGTCCAATGTTACACCAATCATTCATAGGTCAGCTTTCATCTTCCTTTATATGTTATTTGTAGATTTCAATCAATAGATCATGAGTAACTACATTCATTGGGAGACTTGCTACATCTAAATCTAATTAAGGGATTCGTACTTAATCTAGATCACATTGGCTTTTAGTAAAGTAAATAGATAAGGTATGCATAAGGTCAAGATACTATGGTAATCCAATAAACTCAAAGTGTATATGTAATATAATCGATTGCATGGCATGCATAGTGTAAGTGCTTATGCACATGTATAAGTTGTGTTGCAGATGACCTTAAGTTCTAATAGAAACTAGAGTGGTCAAACATTCTCTAGATGTCGACCATGCAAATATACATACTAATACTTATACATACATGAATAATTACTATGCAGTGTTCCTTGACCTACTTCTCATTTGCCTAAGAGATTTAGGACTACATATGGACTGAAGGTTAGATAATGATTAGTATGTTTCAACTTAAACTCAAAAAGTGTTAAGTGTATTAGTAATTATATATGATGATGTACTTATACATTCATATCAACAACCAAAGAAAAGAAATAACTTTGAGGATGGTCAAGTTGAGAGGGAGTGTAGACCACCATATCAATGATGAATCATGACAAAGAAATTTAGAATTCAATATGTGACTTAATATGAGAATGAAATATGTATGTAAAATCTAACCCATCAATATAATGGTCTCTAAGTAGATGGTGATATGTATATGACCATGGATAAATGTGTATGCGAAAATACTATACCATGTCTTAATGTGGGGTATTTGCATGTAATAACAACAACCATAACATTAATAAATATACAAGGGGTCATATGTTCACTTAATAAGATTATAAACCCTAATATGCAATTATGTGATTGGAACTGGGGTAAGAATAATATGTATAGCTATGTTAATAAAGAATACACATGCTCATTGGGGTTTGAATAACATACCTAATGTGTTTCTAGGATGAAAATTTGACATTGTGGACCAAAGTATACTATTTGAGTTAACCTTTATGTGTGAAAATTAGGGATTTGGTCTTTCCTATTTAATTTTAGGCATTAAACTGACTAACTTATTCCTATAATGAGGCATTTTTGTTAATTAGGCTTTTATTGGTCCATGATGAGAATTTCTTATACTCTAAGATTGACCAATATCTTGTTGCCTTGGGTCTATGACCCCACTTGCATTATTTTGGATATGAAATTGTATTTAATGACTTCAACCATTTCTTACCACACTATTTATGCATGGTTGGTAATTTAGCTAGATATCTTTTGTATGGTGCATGAGAACAACCATTAGGGCACACCTTTCTGCCCGAGGTGCGTCTTTCCACCTCTTTTATATATATATATACATGGTGGGCCTTTCCACCCGTTAGACCAAAGATCCAGTGGTGTCTTGGTCGTAAGTTTTCTATTTAGTCTAAATATATCAACATGTGATTATATTTGTTTTCTGTGGTATTGTGATTAGTGGAAAGGCCTTTTTCATCTCAATTATTGAAATATGAATTATAAATGCCTCATTCTCTTGAAATTGATTTATTTTGAACTGACCTAAATTCATATGAACTCTCTTGATGGAACACCTCTTTGGCGCTTAAACTCCTTATAAATGCCCAAAATATTTTATATTGCACATATACCTGTTTTTACTGACGCATACCCCTTTGTTTCCAATTTTGTGGGTGTTCCCAAAACTACCCAGGTTTAGGTGCTTTAAAGGACTTTGACTTATGAAGGTAGCACACTTGGGCTTGACTTGAGGATAGCTTGGAATGGTTGGGTTTCCCTCTGCCACTGGGACTCTTGTGAAAGTAGACTTTGTATTTTATTGTATGAACTACCCTTAGGGTGAGAAATTTATGTGCATGAGAACATCTTGTAACCTTATAAATAGTTATGTTTTCCACTACTTCAATATTTCATGGCTCATGTTTGTACCATTAAGTGGGCCCATTATCAGGTCTCACTCTTTACAAGATGATGACACAAACATAACTAGATTTCTAAAGAATGATGTTACTCAATGGTATATGTATTCTGGTTGAGGACCTGAACAATGAGATCATATGAATGATAAGAGTACATAGATTCTTGTTATGTCCCTAGTCAGATATTATTGTGGAAGAAAAATAGATGATAGTACTACATAAGATTAGAGTGTGTGCTGGTTGATGACAGAATCTCATTAGTCATGATATGTTATATCAAACCAAGAACATAGATACATGATAGAGAACAATGTATCAGACAGACCCACCTTGAGTGTGATACAAGGAAATCATGGATTGGTAGTCAAAATCAGCTCTCATAGTGATAGTGGTGATTGTGGTTTTTAGACCTGAAGTCACTACACTCATCACATGTCGTTGCTTGTACTTTGACATCATCCAACATTACCTTGAATAAAGGTTTCCATAAAGGTGATGATGGGGTACTCTATTATACATGGAGATAGAGTGAGTGATGTAGATGAGATTTTTCCCTACTACATGAGTTTGATATCTAGGCCACTTCATAAGAGAGACTGAGAAATGTATGGCCATATGCATGTGATTCAATATGTGATATGTGAACTCACATGCATCTCAGGCAGTCTACTCTAGTTCAAGGAACATGGGTTGAACATTGAAGAGGATGACGATTCCACACCTCGAGTCCAATTCAAATATCAGAGACAAAGTAACTTTACAATCACAGTAACACTGATCACAGATTGCAGGTTGAAGTTATTCTCCAGCTTTCCAAATTACTTGGCTAGAAATGATGTGTTGCTAGACACCGCTCATTGCTTGTGAGGTCATAAGTTGGTTATGAACATTCACTACAGCATAATTTGGGATTTATAGGGTCACACACATAGGATGCACTTAGAATAGAAGTTTATTCATGAATGATGTTTAATTTGATTACTAAAAGCGTTTAGGTATTCAATTAAACAATTGATGTTCAAAATTGACTGACTGGACTCTAAACTGACCAGTTCAAGTGTTGAACTGATCGGTTGGAGTTTCAGGTCAATTGCAATCAACATTGGTTGAAAAATACTTGAACCAAGGCAGAACTGGCTAGTTCACCTAGTGAACTGACTGGTTTATGGTCCCAATTGAGCGGTTCTTATGATGAACTGCCCAGTTCAATGGTCAATCAATTGGATCAAGGATTGATGTTGATGCCATGATTTGCATTAATCGTGCATTGAATACCATTATAATTCAAAATAGGAAACTACACAAAATGAACGACTGATGGCACGAACCGATTGATTCAGGCATGAACCGACCAGCTGGGCATGTAAACTGACTAGTACGTTGTTCAAAGTTTCTAAAAAATTTATGAATTATGTCCTTTTCACTCCTGCACAGACTGGGAACCCTGACCCTAGCCTCTCTGATAAATAGAGTGGTAATGGGGCCTTCACAGACACAACAATAAGATCTAAAAATTGTTGTCCTCTCTGGTTGTGGTAACCAGAGAGTCTCGAGCAAGTCCTACCCATCAAAGGGAGGGATAGCAAGGGAGAGACAATTGTGGGAGAGCGAATCAATTCTAGTAGATTGATGTTTGAAAGAAAAACTCATTCCTTTGACTCTGGTCATGCAACGTGGAGTTTTAGGTGGTCTGCATGCACCACTCTAGAGGAAGGAGGGTGTTTCCTATCATTAGGAGGATGTCGTCGGCACAGTATATGGTGTTGTATCAGGAGACCACCATTGACGACTGCTCGAATGCTGCTACCTGAAGAAGAAGTGTGCTACTGCTTGAAGAATGAGCATACTACTACATCAAGAGTTTTCGATGTACTTGCTCCATATACAGGTATAAGTCTTGTTACCTTCCTTCCTAGATACATAATTGTTGATGAGATCTTGCTAATTATTGATTCATGCATTAAAATTTTTGTTTCTATTGCCTTATATGTCACCTTAATTTCTTTACAATGGTACCAGAGCCACATCAATTTATAGTGTATCTGGATTTAAATCTATATGATCAGATTTATTTTATTGTATATGATGCAAATATTAAATAGTTTAATGAGCATATATGATTAAATCCCACATGCAATTTTACAAAAATTATATATATGATATGATAAGATATGATATGTATGCAATTTATATCTGTCACCTTAAAATCATTTTGATGGTGATTGGTAGCATGGTTATGGCCTATACCTCTTGATCCTTTTGTGCTTAGTTGGATGGTTGTTGTTCCCATTTATATCTCAGTTTGCATGTCATGCCTCTCTCTTCTTTTCTATATGTATAAGTATTATTTTTTCCTCCCTATGCTCCCGTCGAATGTAATTTGAGGTTTCACATTACAATGTAACATTAGGATAGCTTTTATTTCTTGTTATGGAAAAGAAGACTTTCTACATCATACGAGCTAACCGGCTCATCAGGAAAATTGACTGGTTCAGGAGCCAAACCCATTAGTTAAAGAGCCAAGGAGGCTGATGATAGTAGAAGCTAATCGATTGGCTGGTGGCCCAACCAACCGACTGGAGGAGTCCAGACGTCATATGGACTAGAGGACAGATGACCAATTTGAGCAACCAACTGACTGACCAGGAGGCTAGCCAACCAGTTCAAGGGTTGAACTGATCATTCCAGACTGGTACAACATAGATCATTATCAAAAACATATTTCTACATATGATGTGAACCTTAGATAGTAGTAATTCCTTGTGGATCTAAGGAATTACAATAGGATGGCCATAACCATTGATTGTGTTTATTATTGCATGTTTTCATTATGGTTTTAGCTTGTATATGATACATACTATAAGTATGTTGTAATTGGATATGTATATGTATTTATATAAAATACCTTAATATAATATTAAGTCTTAGTTGCTTTCCATAACCAACACACATGAAAAACTTGATCGAATAAATGTAGGTTATGCCAAAACAGGGTGTGCTGTCTATCTCGTGGAAATGTGACGGTAGATGTGTAGATCTGCCAAAGCAGGGTATATATTCTATCGTATTGGCTTTTGGGTCTGACTTAACTAGGTGATCTTAATGATATTAAGTACCTAGAAGCATGAATATGGATTGTGATAAAGATCTATGTACACCATATATCTAAGAGTTGCATGAGATGTTATTAAAAAACATTGTCTACCTAAATAGTCAAGTTGTGGGTGATTCGACAAAGTTGACTCATGATTTGTGAACTATAGATCTTGTCTCACTAAAAGGTTGTACATTGCAATCGTCTGAATTAGTAGTGTGGGCTATCAATTTTAAAAAAAATGTGGGAGTGATAGTTAATTAAAATCATGATTAATACCATCTATGTTATCAAATATAATTAATCAAAAGTGTTTTGATAAATTGCAATTTCTTTTATAGAAACAAATGTCAAACAAATCATCATTATGATCAATTCTTAAGAAGAATAAACTAAATAGGAAAAACTTCCATGGTTGGTTCTGGATTTCTAGAAGGGTTCTCAATGATGAACATAACCTCTATGTCCTGGATACGCTAGTGCCAGAGGAACATGCTCCTGATGTGCCTAGGACTGAGATGGATGCTTATTGGAAGCATGTCAATGATGCCTTGGATATTAAGCACCTTATGCTATGCTGTATGAACTATCAGTTGCATGTGCAACATGAAGATATGGGGATTGTTGAGACAGTTACACATCTTAAGAGTATGAACTAGGTACATGCAAAGTAAGAAAGGTACAATGTCTCAAAGGCACTCTTTGAGTGCATGATGGCAGAAGGAGATCCAGTAGAGCTGCATGTGTTCAATATGATTGGACATGTGGAACATCTAGAGAGTCTGGGATTCCTTTTGTGTGACACACCGATCACAAAACATGATTTACTTAAGCGGAAGCTTTCACTAAGCGTCAGATTACTAACAATCACTAAAAATTAAAACCATTTTACAGAGAGGTCCACACACAGGAAAACACTTTCACAAAGAATTGAAGTAATTTAATTCCATACTAGTTTACAAGTACATGTCCTGTATCATCTTTTTCTGAAAATTACAAGCATCAACTGCCCTGTTAAACTAAACACAGGCAGTATAAAATCTCGAGGCAGTGAGCTAAAATCTCAAAAGGACTAACTACTACTCCGAGGACCTGAGAGTACAGAGATGACATGTAGGACTCTATTCACATATAAACAAAACTTGATAGCCAATGTCTCCACCTGAGAATTCACTGCTATTCTTGGTGTTGCTATTGTTCTTCACCTATATAAGGGTTTCTACCTCCTCGTTCGCGTCCACCTAAAAATGTGGTTCCTACAGGGGTGAGACAATTGTAAATTGCCCCAGCGAGAGATATAACTCTCCGCCAGAAACATTGTTATTGCAGCAGTTAATTCATGGACTAATAGATTGAAACATTATTCTTATCTAAAGCATTGCAACTATAACCTGATAGCGCAACATGTCACTTATCCAATAAGGAAATATGAAGAACATGTATAACATTTATCTGCTATATTAGGCAGGATAATATCAACCAATGTTTCTCATATTTCAACTTTATGAAAATATATTACACGGCTAATTATATTTTACAATCAAGTGTCAAACTGCAATTAGCTTGCCAAGGTATATTGACATCTTCACTATAGAGTTATAGCCGCAACATATACTCCTTTCAGGCTTAGATCACATAGCTAATGCCTGGCATTGTTTTTTGGAGTCATGGCCTACAGCCATATTCTTTTAACAAAGTATTGGGATCTTAATCCCTCATCTCATCAAGTAGATTTCCATTTCTTAACAAGTTCATCATCATGATTATAGAGTATGGGCATTCAAACCCTTAATTCATCATAGAATACTTGTTTCCACTTATCAGGTAACTTAATACCTTCATATCATTTGACCAAGGTAATCATGATTCTTACTACAAAAGCATTCCACATAACACACAAAGCTTAATTCACCTCTTTTTACCTCTTAACAGGAAACAAGGCATATTATGGTTTATGAAGCCCATAAACAATTTCAATAATTAAAACATCATATGTCACACATGGCTCATTAATTTCAGGTTACCTCTCACTAAGAAACAAAGCATATGAAGGCTTATATGGCATATAAAACATTTTCAATATATAAAGCATCATAGCCCATACCTGGCTATGCTCATCATCTTAACATAACTGCATGATTAGTACTCATTCTAACAGTTATAATGCCTACATGTCAGCACCATGCAATACAAAGTAATACCACTATTCCCTTTTTAGGGTTCAAGGTTTCTCTTACATATCATCACCCTCCCTTAAGGTTTTCCATAAATAACCACTTAGGTTCTTAAGATCCTATATTAATGATCAAACCCTATTTCATTGCTTCATACAGCTAGAAGCCAATATTGATAACATAAGTATTCAATCATACTTATTTATTCTTATCATTCATCATTAAATGAATTATCGACACACAATATGAGTTTCTTTCTCATCTTTACCAGAGTATGATTGCCTCATTGATTATTGGTTTGGATTAACCTATTCATAAGGCATGTTAGCCTACACTTATCAAAGTGCATTACTTCATAATATACCAATTGTCATGACACACTTCATATGTCACTCATCCAAATATATTGGATTTAAAATACATTAGGTATATAAATCTTAAGGTGTTGGATGTGATATCTATCATGTCTTGATGTATCACTTCCCTCCTCACCTTTATCTTACTTGAATTCATCCACTTAGTTTGTATTAGGGTATTTCCCATCCTAATACTTTATGCATCAACTCATGACATTTATCATGTAATGTATTGGTAATAAGTCACTTATTTAGAATATACAACCATTACCAATGACATGGACTCATCTCGAGTTAAGGCATTGTTGATATAGGGTTGACCATTATCAACCACTCTTGGTATTTCACCTATCGAGGTATTAGCCATACCATTACTTGGTGTTAAACTCATCACTTCTAAGAGTGTCTTACTCTCACCTTTACAAGGTGTATAGGGTTGAATCATGTGCATATATTCGCCATATCAGGTTGGAGATGTATAAGCACTCACCATATCGGGCTAGAAGTACATGAAAACCATCCATATCGGGTTAGGATTGGTTATGTTGAGCACATGGTACATATATTTGTCACCCCTGATGTATAAGAGGTATCAGCTCATCACCATGTCGGGCTACCATGTTGTCTAGGGTTGTGTATCATGCAACCCTATCATGAAAGGTCATGTAGGCCTCATGATACTAAGCACCAATGATGTATTATATGATCCTATCGTGCAATAGCACTTGTTACTCTTCACTTATATCGGGTTGCCCAAATTAGGGTTTCTTGTCAACTTAAAAGTATAAAATTGACCTTGTATCATGCATGGAGTCTATAATAGACTTCCTATCATTTTTTTAGAGTAGGCGCATCATCATATCGGGTTATAGCTATTTGTATATATGCTTGAGCCCGATATCACTTTTACAATGTGATACCATCTTCTTCAAGCTCTAGACCTTTGTTTTAACTGATATAATTCATGGAAACAGGTCTAAGCAGTTATTAGTACTCATAATTTCATCAACTATTTCATGAAATTTCAGAATTTAAAAGTATTTCACTAAGTATAGCAATTTAGGTGATGAATAATAACATGAATGAGTTCAAGTTATATAACCCGCCTTAAGAACCACTTCAAAGCTCCACGTTCCTAAGGTTGAATATGACTTATGAAAAGTCCAAGGCTCGTTCACAACTCCTTCATACACAAGGAATCACCATGGATAAGAAATTGGTGAAGAAGAAAAGAAAAGAAGATCAAAACCCTAAAATCATGCTTCAATTCAAGGTTGAAGATGATCTTATCCTTACCTTAGGGTTAAGTATGAGCTCCTTATTTCTCCTTAACACCATTTCACAATAACTAGTGTCCTTGCACAATATGGCAACCCTCTTGAATGATATGGAACTCACTTGCACGATATGCCACTCAACTATTCACCCTATTGGCCGATATCACCTTATATGGCCAATTTTACCTACTTGGCCGATATGCTCTTGCCATGGGCGATATCCCAAGGCCTATGCACGATAACACAGAATCAATTCATGACATGGGAGCTCTATGCATGATACGTTAGGGTAGGAGGGTGGTAAGGGTCGCAAAATTGCACCAAGGGGTGAAACTAGGGGTATATATACTTATTGTTCATGAAGGAAGGCAAAAATGAGGTGTCAACATTTTGAGCTAGTAGGTGCCACCTGTCATGCATGGGTGACACATGTACATGCATGAATCAACATTTATCTTGACATTAAAAAAGTTTAAGGATCATAAGATGCAAATTCCTCCATTGCTTATCCATTTGGATAAGTCATCTAGGTTTAATCACTATTTTAAGTCAAGCTGATACACTTTTTCTAAGGAAACTTGCTGGCTGTCACACCTCACCTCCTTGAGGTGATTTGCACGATATGGACTTTTCCAAGAGTTCAAAAAATGATATGGGACACCTCCTTGGGATCCATGGCCGATAGGCACTCATATATAAGCTTTTCAACTTGATACAACTCAAGTCAAGCTTTCAAATTCAACCCTTTTTCTTGATCATTTCTTCACCAAGATTACCATCATTCATAATGGAATAAAACATGGTGTATCCTTCTTTCTATATCCTATATATGATACTAGGAGGGAGTAGGGACACTCTAGAGGTGGTAATTTGCATATCAACCCCACATTTTGGGTAAATTACAATTTGTACCAAAATTGGTGCACGAGGTACCAACATTGTTCAAACAAGTTCAAACTTGGAATTTGGGCTTTCCACAAGCCACCACTTAGCATCATTCTCTCTCTTATGATGATAAAACACATGGGGTACATTTAACATGTGACATTTTGCATTATATCCCCTCAATTTGGGTAAATTGCACTTTGGTCCAAAATAAAGGAAAATTGCTCAAACAACATTCAATCGGGACCAAACTTGAAACATAAGTGTGTCATATAATAACAAAACACCTTAGAGGATTATATTAAAGTTCTAAGCAACTTTATTAGCCAAAAAAAACAGGGTTACCTCATAACCCAGGTCAGGTTCGTTACAAGTTATAAACCCCTAACAAGGATTTCGTCCCCGAAATCCCAAGAAAAAGGAGAGACAGATCTTACTCATTTATCATGACATCAAGTCACAACATAACATATTAATGTCATGGAGATATAATAGGTCTTTAATCCACACAAAGTTCTTCCATTAGTTCAACCTTATCAATGTTTATGTTTATGCATAGCATAAACCCCTAACATATGATGTCCATATTATTTGATGCAACTAGGTTGATTTCACAGTTGGACAATATAGATAACCAACATAAATCATCTATTATTCTCAGATACCAGAATCCTTACTTTGGTATTCATCATATGTGTTGATAACCCATCTCATCCTTATCATATTCATTTCTCTGTTGTTACCACCAAGGGTACACATGCACAGGGTATTTATTTTATTTTAGGACATTACTTGTTCCATATATCATTATCTTGGAACCAAAGTCCAAAGCAAACTGATACTTTTCTAAGTATCCATCAACAGATTATTTCTAATTCATGTACATAAAATGTCATAATACTTACTTTATTGTCATGTTTATGAAAGGAAGAAACATAAAGGAACATACCCCTATCATTACCCAAGGTTGTTTATGAAAGGGGAAACATATATATTTAACAGAGGTAATCCACTCAGCAATCCTTTATTTGTTTTGGAAGTTCACTTAGCAATTCCTATGAAATTGAGAAAGTTTACTTAGAAATTCCTCATTAGTTGGGAAAGTTCACTTAGCACTTTCTCATTAGTTGGGAAAGTTCACTTAGTAGTTCCTCATTAGTTGGGAAAGTTCACTTAGCACTTCCTCATTAGTTGGGAAAGTTCACTTAGCACTTCCTCATTAGTTGGGAAAGTTCACTTAGCACTTCCTCATTAGTTGGGAAAGTTCACTTAGCACTTCCTCATTAGTTGGGAAAGTTCACTTAGCACTTCCTCATTAGTTGGGAAAGTTCATGTGGCGACACATCCCGCTATCACACAGACAACGAGGTGCCACGCGAAAGCGTGTGAAAAAAAAACACTATAAACCACCTCTTATAAAAAATACGGGTTAATTAAAACCAATTTTAGAAAGTATATAAACTGAGAAACTATTACATTCAGATCCTCATCCTGCAAGAAAATAGGTTATATAAACATATATAAGTCTTGATACGTGTTCACAACTTAGAAGATCAGTTGTCTTGTCATCACGTGAGTTCATCACCTGTTTATATGTACATAACGGCCCACATCCGTCCAGCAGCAGGATATACGAAACTTCCACAACTATACATCGTGAAGCAACGTCAAAACGCCTCCGAGGACCTGAGAGTACAGGGATGACTCTAAGTCTCTACTACAAAACAACCAAAATAGCATCATATCCATCTCTTGCCTTCTATTGCTCGTCTTGCTGCTCGGCCGCATCTCTGCGACCACCACCACGTCTAGCTCGAACACCTAAAAAGGTTGTAAACCAGCGGGGTGAGACACACAGTCCCAGCGAGAAACATAACTCCCCGCCGAAACCATAAAACCTCAGGAAGATTAAAGAAACAACAATAGATAACCGATAAAGCATAGAATAAGTGCAGTCTATAGAGCAAGATTGTTATTGCCATCAAGCTTATCATGATGTACGAAAGACATATAACCAAGTATTCTGTTATGTGACATGATTGATAAGATAAGATTTATAAGATCTTACCACATAACATAAGAGGCGTATAAGTAACTGCAAGTATAACAAGATCAACTACACAAGCAAGGTCTCAATCAATGTTCCGTGTTTTGCCTTAAGCAATATATACTAGTCTGCTAGATTAAATATTATTATGCCCTGAGGAAGTGAGTCGTACCGCTCAAATCCAACCGACGGCTGTGAAACCCAGAGCTGGTTCCATACAAGGTCAATGGAAGAGCCGGACTCCATGACCTCCCACCTCGTGGTCAGTGCACGAGAACCAAAGCAGGACCGCAGTCTCATGCTTAAGTGGCCTCAGCCATAGGGTCAGCTCCATAGGCTACCCTTTCTCTAGCCCTCCTCAGTACAGGTCTCGACGCTAGTATATCTGAGCCATGAGCCAGTTCACCATGCTCCCTGAGCCATGAACGCATTCATGCTCTATCAAACTGAGCCATGGGCATGTTCACCATGATCTATATATATATCCCGAGTCTGCAACCACAGTTGCACTCGAATCCTCTCTATTTTAGGCTAGGAGAAACCTCACATATTCAACAATATGTGCTCCAGGTTAACCCACAGGAGAACCCATTTCACCATCACCAGCTACTGATGATGATGGATCTATAGCTAGGGAAAACTACATGATATGTTTCACTGTGATTAGTTAGTATATTTTAAGTGGATTATTGAGGCAACCAGGTTGTAACACATGCATAACATAAAGTTACATTATTGTTACGACCATCACAACATCCTAGGATCTCAATCCCTCATCACTGGAAACCACTGCCTCATAAGGCATTCTCATCATTGGGGATAACAATCCCAGATCTCATCACTAGAGGATAACACCTCAACTTAGGCACTTTAGCCATATCAGGTCCTCAGACCAAAACACATAAGACTAGTGATGCAGATTATCTCATCATCAAGAGTGATCATTCAAAATAGTGTTATTCAAACATATATATCTCATAATCCTTTACTTGGATATGCATTCACATGAAACACCTGCATGGTCAGTATACACAATCATAGAGGTAACTGAAACCACCATAGATTAACAGAATCATCACATTGTCAATATAGGGTAACATTGATGATTGCATGCTTTATCATTCCTGCCTCATACCTGTGACCATAGACATGGGTCACATCATCATGTGAAGCATCTCATATACTTCCAAGCTTATCATCACTCATCATTATAGATACATGATTCAAGATGATCAAAAACACATGTAGTATCATGGCATTAGAGTTCATATATGTTATGTTTTCATAGGTGTATTCTACTATATCAACCACCTTACTGTTGTCAAACAGGCCAAAGGTTCACAAACCATAAACCATAACTTGTAACAACAAAGATATAATCGTATAACAAGGAACTATCATATGGATTTCTGGATGAGACATAACCCTCACTAGAAGTACCCACTACCCTCACAAGAAGTGTGACGGGTAGGGCAACTTCCCTCATATCGTCCAAGCCTTCTAGCCACATATCGGTCAAGTAAATGCAAGAGTGTCGGGCTACCACCTCAGGGTGTATCGTGCAACCCTAGATGTCGTGCATCCATGTGTCGTGCACCTATGTGTCGTGCACCTGTGTGTCATGCACCTATGGTTAGGGTTACCATCTATCACTATACCGGGCATCACCACCAACCCATGACACCCAACACAAAGCTAGCCCACAGCTCCATAACGACAAGGTGTGACGGCACCAAGCCACTACCCAAGCCAGGTGTATCGGGCAAGGCACTCAACAAGGTATGACGCCCGACACACAAAGCTATAGCCCAACCAAACTAGCCTCAACCTATTGGCCAACACACAAGGCAAAGACCAATGTATATTGCCCAACACAAACTCATCATATCAACCATAACTCTAGTTCAAGGAAGGGTATCAGGCAGCACCATCCCAAGGCCATATCGTGCAAGCTACAACCCAACATGATCGTCTTCATCCTCAAGCACAGGGCACCAAACCCCAAATTGATCAAGAAGATCGGATCACCTCTCAACAACCAAGAGAGAGGGGTTTTGCAAAACCTCTATCACAACTCAGGAAACCGTTAGGATCAACCACAACATAGGTCTACATCCACCACAAAGCTCACCTCTCGAATCCATGGTGAGAGAAGGGTGTTTCTCAAGCAACTAGAACACAAACTCACCTCTCAACTTAAACGAGAGAGGGGTATTACCCATATCACTAGAGTTTAAGCTCACTTCTCTAGACCAAGGAGGGAGAGGGTGTTTCTCAACAAGAAAACCCTAAAAACATGGTTCGGCCAACTGGGTGCAACTAAGCAAGAAACTTAACTAGCAACATACATAGCCGATTATGATCATATGAAACATATAAGAATGTAGAAGGAGGTAGTATAGTTAGGGTTAGGAGTTATGTAACCTGCCTTAAGCAAGCTCCAAGCTCCAAGCAGCAAGCTTCCAAGCTTAAGCACCACCACAAGAAGAAGAGCAAAGCAGTCTAGGGTTCGGCCACCACTAGAGGAAGAAGAAGAAGAAGAAGACTCCAAGGTAAGGATCGGCCACCAAGCTTTGCAAAAGAAGAGGTGTCGTGCAACCAAAGGGGAGAGGAACTAAGGAACTAAAGGGATCCTTAGCAAGAGAAAGGAAACACATATATAGGAGGGGATGGAGGAGAAACCAAGGTAAGACAAGGCAAGGTGTCGCCCACCTAGGGACACTTGTCCAAGGGAAATTCCACCACTCTATCTTGCCTTAAACACATGTCCAAGGCGATTGCCACATGTAAGCATCAAGCACCAAGTGTCCACTAGTGGTGACACAAACGTGGTCAAAGGGTCAAACGGGTCCATGGATGACACACCCCCACTCCATGCTCGATACACTTCCTTGGGCGACACACCTCAGGCTGACACAACCATGGCCGACACACCTAGGATGACACAAGGCACTCCTGCCTGACACAAGGTCCAACAAGGCAAAGGCAAAGCACAACAAGGCCCACCAAGGCTCATCCAAGCCCAAAGCAACTCGAGCAACGGGCCCAACCCTTCCTCTCAACACTAGAGGAAGCAAGGAGAGAGAGGAACACCTCACAAGGTGACAAACTTACCCACAAACCATAGACTTGGGTAAATTGCAAGTAGCACCTCCAGCAACAACAACCACAAACAAACCCTAATCACCACTAAGGGTGATTAGCAAGCAACTAAACACCAGGGTTAAGCAAAGCAAACAGGATAAGCCCTAAACAGAGGTCAGGGTCCTTATAGTTCACTTAGCACTTCCTCATTAGTTGGGGAAAGTTCACTTAACACTTCCTCATTAGTTGGGAAAGTTCACTTAGCACTTCCTCATAAGTTGGGAAAGTTCACTTAGCACTTACGCATTAGTTGGGAAAGTTTGCTTAGAACTTCCTCATTAGTTGGGAAAGTTCACTTAGCACTTCCTCATTAGTTGGGAAAGTTAACTTAGCACTTCCTCATTAGTTGGGAAAGTTCTCTTAACACTTCCTCATTAGTTGGGAAAGTTCACTTAACACTTCATCATTAGTTGGGAAAGTTCACTTAGCAATTCCTATTTGGTTTCATTATACTCACTAGATTGTTTCAAAATGAATACTTGATCAGAGTAATCAGAAAGATAACAATCTAAGAGTTCCTTACTTGCTCTATTTCCAATAATCATATACCTGGCCAGGGTATACAAGTATTGAAATTAGGTAGTATGCACTTTATTTACTATCATGTTCCTCACTTTTCATATCATTATACACACATGATTTTTTTTCATTCCTGGATTTTCTTCAGGCATCACTTCTATATTTCATCTTTTATCACACATATAAGAGAGATTATAAAGCATTTTAAGGAATACTGAGTAAAATGTAAATTCTCATCTTTCTTGTGTCCTTATAGGACTAGTTAGGAGAAGTTCAAAAACAACTACTTTCTTATTTTTAACACATAGAATCATGAATTGAAATATCAGAATGAATGTATTTCATTTGACCTGTCACAACCCAAGGGTTGACTATTGCATCGGATTGATTCATTGCATAGAACCTAGCAGTTGCTTGTTGTTGACCCTATGCTTGATTATTAGGTGTTGATGAACCATCTTGGTATGCTTGTCTACATCCTCTATTGTTACTATAAAACTGCCTCCTTTGTGAGCCTTGCTGACTCTACCTTGGAGGTAGAGTGGCCATTGAATTCCCATCTGGACAATACTTTGCTAGATTCTGTGAGATCCAGTCACCGATGTTGATGCTATGTCAGGGGATCTACTTGGAGAAATACTACAGTCCCTACCCCTACTTGACGTCCATTGCGTCTGGGTATGGAATCTCGATGGTGCTGCTGATGCAGAAAATCTTGGCTTCTTAAAACTTTCAGATCTTTGTCCTTGAGACTGAGTGTACACCTTCTTACCACTGGTATGTTGTTTCTCAATTTCATACCTCTCTATCCTTCTTACTGACTCCACAAAGGTGGAAAAACTATCCCTGTTCTCTAAAGTAGACACAGGAGTGGTCAGTTCAACGTTCAACCCCTTCTCAAAACACTGAATTCTTTCCTCATCATTAACTGCCATATGTGGACAAAACCGCAACAGCTCCATGAACTTAGCTTCATACTCACTAACGTTCATCTGTCCTTGTCTGATCCTCTCAAATTGAGAGATCTTCTCATATAAATACGTCTTAGGGAAGTATTTACTGACGAATTCTCGTTGGAATACCTCCCATCCAATTTCTTCACCTGGCCTCTTATCTTCTTCTATAATGCACCAGTGACCAGCATTCCCTTTTAGGAGGTACACAGCATGTCTTACCTTCTCAGCTTCAGGTATATCAAGAATCCTAAAAGCCTTCTCCAGCTCCGTCAGCCACAAATCAGCATCTGCTGGATCAGCTGTACCAGCATAATCTATGGCTCCAACCTGACGAAGTCTCTCAAAAGTCTTGTCGGCTCCATATCCCTCATTGTGGGCTGGTGCCCTAGGTGCAGGTGGTGGCATCCTATCCGCCATATTCATCATAGTCGCCATAAACTACCCGAACATGGTATGGAAAGCTGGATTCTCTAATGCAACTTGATCAAGATGAGGAATCTCAGGTATGGGTTCCTTCCTAGCTTGATCCTTTGCACCTTTTCCTGGTGCAGCAACACTGCTCTCAGCAACATGTTCATCATGTGATCCAGACATCTTCAAGTTCTACTTCTCCTATATGAGTAGAAGACACTATCAAATAAACTAGAAGACACTAGAACAGACTCAACAACCTTAATCCTATGTCTCTGTAGACTCAGCGAACCTAGAGCTCTGATACCACTTAATTGTGACACATCAATCACAAAACATGATTTACTTAAGCGGAAGCGTTCACTAAGCGTCAGATTATTGAAAATCACAAAAAATTAAAACTATTTTACAGAGAGGTCCACACATAGGAAAACTCTTTCACAAAGAACTGAAATAATTTAATTACATACTACTTTACAAGTACATGTCCTGTATATTCTTTTTCTGAAAATTACAAGCATCAACTGCCCTGTTAAACTAAACACAGGCAGTATAAAATCTAGAGGCACTGAGCCAAAATCTCGAAAAGACTAACTACTACTCCGAGGACCTGAGAATACATTGACGACATATAGGACTCTATTCACATATAAACAAAACTTGATAGCTAGTGTCTCCACCTGAGAATTCACTACTATTCCTGGTGTTGCTGCTGTCCTTCACCTACAGAAGGGTTTCTGCCTCCTCGTTCACATCCACCTAAAAATGTGGTTCCCATGGGGATGAGACAATTGTAAATTGCCCCAGCGAGAGATATAACTCTCCGCCAGAAACATTGTTATTACAGCAGTTAATTCATGGACTAACATATTAAAACATTATTCGTATCTAAAGCATTGCAACTATAACCTGATAGCACATCATGTCACTTATCCAATAAGGAAATATGAAGAACATGTATAACATTTATCTGCTATATTAGGCATGATAATATCAACCAATGTTTCTCATATTTCAACTTTATGCAAATAAATTACACGAATGATTATATTTTACCCATCAAGTGTCAAACTGCAATTAGCTTGCCAAGGTATATTGACATTTTCACTATTGAGTTATAGCCATAGCATATACTCTTTTCAGGCTTAGATCACATAGCTAATGCCTGGCATTATTTTGTGGAGTCATGGCTTGTAGCCATATTCTTTTAACAAAGTATTGGGATCTTAATCCCTCATCTCATCAAGTACATTTCCATTTCTTTACAAGTTCATCATCATGATTATAGAGTATGGGTATTCAAACCCTTAATTCATCATAGAATACTTGTTACCACTTATCAGGTAACTTAATACCTTCAGGTCATTTGACCAAGGTAATCATGATTCTTACTACACAAGCATTCCACATAGCACACAAATCTTAATTCACCTCTTGTTACCTCTTAATAGGTAACAAGGCATATTATGGCTTATGAATCCCATAAACAATTTCAATAATTAAAACATCATATGGCACACAAGGCTCATTAATTTCAGGTTACCTCCCACTAAGCAAAAATCATATGAAGGCTTATAAGGCCTACACAATATTTTCAATATACAGAGCATCATAGCCCATACCTATCTATGCTCATCATCTCAACATAACTGCATGATTAGTACTCATGCTAATAGTTATAATGCCTACATGTCAGCACCATGCAACACAAAGTAATACCACTATTCCCTTTTTAGGGTTCAACGTTTCTCTTAAATATCATCACCCTCCCTTAAGGTTTTTCATAAATAACCACTTAGGTTCTTAAGATCCTATATTAATGATCAAGCCCTATTTCATTGCTTCATACAGCTAGGAGCCAATATTGATAACATACATATTCAATCATACTTATTTATTCTTATCATTCATCATTAAATGATTTATCGGCACACAATATGAGTTTCTTTCTCATCTTTACCAGAGTATGATTGCCTCATAGATTATTGGTTTGGATTAACCTTTTCATAAGGCATGTTAGCCTACAATCATCAAAGTGCATTACTTCATAATATAACAATTGTAATGACACACTTCATATGTCATTCATCCAAATATATTGGATTTAAAATACATCAAGGTATATAAATCTTAAGGTGATGGATGTGATACCTATCATGTCTTTATGTATCACTTACCTCCTCACCTTTATCTTACTTGAATTCAACCACTTAGTTTGTATTAGGGTATTTCCCATCCTAATACTTTATGCATCAACTCATGATATTTATAATGTAATTTATTGGTCATAAGTCACTTATTTAGAATATACAACCATTGCCAATGATATGGACTCATCTCGAGTTAAGGCATTGTTGATATAGGGTTGACCATTATCAACCACTCTAGGTATTTCACCTATCGAGGTATTAGCCATACCATTAGTTGGTGTTACACTCATCACTTTTAACAGTGTCTTACTCTCACCTTTACAAGGTGTATAGGGTTGAATCATGTGCATATATTCACCATATCAGGTTGGAGATGTATAATCACTCACCATATCGGGCTAGAAGTACATGAAAACCATCCATATCGGGTTATTAGGATTGGTTATGTCGAGCACATGGTACATATATGTGTCACCCATTATGTATAAGAGGTATCAACTCATCACCATGTCGGGATACCATGTTGTCTAGGGTTTTGTATCGTGCATCCCTATCATGCAAGGTCATGTAGGCCTCATGATACTAAGTACCAATGATGTATTATATGATCCTATCGTGTAATAGCACTTGTTACTCTTCACTTATATCAGGTTGCCCAAATTAGGGTTTCTTGTCAACTTACAAGTATACAATTGACCTTGTATCGTGCATGGAGTCTATAATAGACTTCCTATCATTTTAGTAAAGTAGGTGCATCATCATATCAGGTTATATAGCTATTTGTATATATGCTTGAGCCCGATATCACTTTTACAAAGTGGCACCATCTTCTTCAAGCTCTAGACATTTGTTTTAACTGATATAATTCATGGAAACATGTCTAAGAAGTTACTAGAACTCATAATTTCATCAAATATTTTAGGAAATTTCAGAATTTAAAAGTATTTTACTAAGTATAGAAATTTAGGTGATGAATAATAACATGACTGAGTTCAAGTTATATAACCCGTCTTAAGAACCACTTCAAAGCTCCAAGATACAAAGATCCACGTTCCTAAGGTTGAAGATGACTTATGAAAAGTCAAAGGCTCGTTCACAACTTCTTCATATACAAGGAATCACCATGGATAAGCATTTGGTGAAGAAGAAAAGAAAAGAAGATCAAAACCCTAAAATTATGCTTCAATTCAAGGTTGAAGATGATTTTATCCTTACCTTAGGGTTAAGTATGAGCTCCTTCTTGCTCCTTAACACCATTGCACGATACACTAGTGTCCTTTCAAGATATGGCAACCCTCTTGAATGATATGGCACTCACTTGCACGATATGCCACTCAACTCTTCACCCTATTGGTCGATATCACCTTATATGGCCAATTTCACCTACTTGGACGATATGCTCTTACCATGGGAGATATCCCAAGGCATATGCATAATACCACAGCATACCTTCACGATATGGGAGCTCTATGCATGATAAATTATGGTACGAGGATGGTAAGGGTCGCAAAAGTGCACCAAGGGGTGAAACTAGGGGTATATATACTTGTTGTTCATGAAGGAAGGCAAAAATGAGGTGTCAACATTTTGAGCTAGTAGGTGCCACGTGTCGTGCATGGGTGACACATTTACATGCATGGATAAACATTTATGTTGACATTCAAAAAGGTTAAGGATCATCTAAGATGCAAATTCGTCCATTGCTTATCCATTTGGATAAGTCATCTAGGTTTAATCACTATTTTAAGTCAAGTCGATACACTTTTTCTAAGGAAACTTGCTGGCCGTCACACCTCACCTCCTTGAGGTGCTTTGCACGATATAGACTTTACCAAGAGTTCAAAAAAAATGATATGGTACACCTCCTTGGGCTCCATGGCCGATAGGCACTCATATATAAGCTTTTCAACTTGATACAACTCAAGTTAAGCTTTCAAATTCAACCCTTTTTCTTGGTCATTTCTTCACCACGATTACCATCATTCATGATGGAATCAAACATGGTATATCCTTATTTATCTCTCCTATATATGATACTAGGAGGGATTAGGGACACTCTAGAGGTGGTAATTTGCATATCAACCCCATATTTTGGGTAAATTACAATTTGTACCAAAATTGGTGCACAAGGTACCAACATTGTTCAAAAAAGTTCAAACTTGGAATTTGGGCTTTCCACAAGCCACCACTTAGAATCATTCTCTCTCTTATGATGATAAAACACATGGGGTACATTTAACATGTGACATTTTTCATTATAGCCCCTTAATTTGGGTAAATTTCACTTTGGTCCAAAACAAAGGAAAATTGCTCAAAATCATTCAATCGGGACCAAACTTGAAGCATAAGTGTGTCATATATTAACAAAACACCTCAGAGGATTATATTAAAGTTCTAAGAAACTTTATTAGAAAACAAAATAGGGTTACCTCATAACCCAGGTCAGGTTCGTTACATTTTGAGTCAAGAGTTAGCCACATATATGATTCTACAATCGTTGCCTGAATCATATAGCTAGTTTATTGAGTGTTACTACTTGAGTAACTTGACTAAATTGCTGCCAAAATTACTCAACATGCTAATAAATTCCAAAGAAAGAATGAATAAAGAAAAACCTATGATGATGATCAATAGAGTGATGTCCGACGACAAATGCTAGGCCAAGAAGTGTTCTAAGGCTAAGCTAAAGTCCAAGTCTTCTGCTCTTAAAATAAGGAGAAAGGTAATTGCAAAAGGAATATGTCCTCTTCACTTGAAGGAACTCAGAAGGAAGAAGAAGTAGATGGAGATATCTACTTCAAGACCTGAGAAGAAGTAAGCTAGAACTATGTGAAGTAGGAGTTGCTTCCATTACAGTTGGAATCTGTTATTCAACCTGATTGGCATGTAATAGAATTAATGAAATGCTATTATGTACCAGCCATTAATTTAAACATCATGTATCTTGTATGGACAAGTAAATTATGAATAAATTGATGTTTCATTTTAAAAGATAAAGATATTATATGGCAGTGCCCTATGTATCATAATCTATACTTGATAGTTGTAGAGACAGACGTGTATGACATATATATTGAATGACTCGAGGACTCAAACGGTACATGTAGCATTTTCATCTAGAGCAAATAAATAAGAAATGCATCTCTAGAATCCATAATGATGGTTGACTAGACTCTTGGTTTTTGAACTAATAGGGACATGCAAATCTTATTTATTGGGTAATATGACAAAGGCACCTTCAGTAGATGTAGTGGGAGAGAGACTATTCTATTAGGACTTATGCATACTGATGTACATAGACATTTTAGAATAAATAATAGAGGTGGTTAATAGTTCTTAATTATATCTGCTGACAATCTCAGTATGATAATTTGTATTTAAACAAATACTAGTTTGATTTCTTGAAATGTTCAAGGAATTCATGCATGAAGTGCATAACTAGCTTGGTAAAAGTATTAACACACTTCAATATGATCGATGTGAAAAATACTTTGACACAAGAGTTTGAGGACCTTTCAGGATACCATGGTAGTGTATCACAATGATCTTTACTTGAGACATAATGATGCATTAGAAAGAAGGAAGCACACCCTTTTGGTCATGGTATGACTATCAATATACTAGATGATTTTCCATTTCCTTTTTAGGCGTGCTTTATCCTAAATAATGTACTGTCTAAATTGTTCGAAAGACACCATATGAGATATGGCATGAGAGGTGTCCCGATATGTATTTTACTAATCTTAGGACTAAAAGATTATATAAGAGAATAGTTTCTTAAATAGCTTTCTCCACAAATCACATAAATGTTATTTTGTTGAATACTACTTTTATATTCTAATCAAACAACAAAGTTGTTTGTTGACCAAGATGGATGTATTCCTAAAGGGAATTTAGTTACAAAGGAATTAATGGGAGAAAAGTAGAAATCAAAAAGTTCGAGACCAACAAGAAAACATTAAACCTAAAATAGGTACACTAGGAACAAAGAAAATCATAAGTTGTTGTGGAATCTCAAATTCCTTATGTAACACAAAACCTCATAGATCTAGTAGGACATGCCTTGAGTTTGAAAGATTATGATATCTTATAACTCAGAAAGGCAGTGAGTTGGTCATGATATGATGAGCAAACAACCTATCTAGAAGCTATTGAGGAACTAGAATCTAAGAAATGGCCATGAGGATCAATATGGACTCCATGTACACCATCAAGGTATGACCTTGGTAGATCTACCTGAAGAGGTAAAACCCATAGGGTGCAGTTGGGTCCTCAAGAAGAAGACCAACATGGAAGGGTAAATTGGTTCCAAAGAGTTTGAAACAAGTTTAATGTGTTGAACATGATGAAATCTTTTCACCAGTTGCCATGGTTGAATCCATCATGATCATGCTTGCCATTGGATCTTACTGTGACTCTGAGATTTGGCAAAATGGATGTTAAAACCAAAATCCTTAAAAGGAATGATTATGAGGATGTGTATGTGACACAACCTAAAGGTTTTATAAATCCAATAATGCAAATAAAGTCTATAAGGTACAAAGGTCAATCTATGGATTGGTACAAGCATCTCAGAGCTGGAATCTTTGATTTGACAAGATAGTCAAAGAGTTTGACTTCAATCGAATGAAGATGAAATATGTGATTACATAAGATTTAGTGGGATCATATTTTTATTACACATAATGATGGAGAACAACATCCTTATACTAAAAATGTTGAAACCCGGCGGGGAAGTACCTTCTCTATGAAGTATATAGGTGAAGCATCCTATATGATAGGAACCAAGATCTGTAAAGATAGATCTAGAAAACTTCTTAACCTAATAAAGAGCACATACATTGGAAATATATTGAAGGGGTTCAACATACAAGGCTCAATAGGAGAAGATCTATTAATGTTCCTTGGAATCAGTCTATCAAGAGCCTAGTATCTTAGTTTTTATGAAGAAAAGGAGTACATGAGTAAAATGCCATATGCAATCACGATTGTATCTATCATGAATGCGTAGAGATGTACTCAAACCGTGTTCTCGTATGTATTAGACATGATGAGTGGATATTTGTCAGATCCCAGTGAGAGTCATTAGACTGTCATAAAGAGCTTCCTCAAGTACTTGAGAAGCACTGAAGGATTTGTTCTTCCTTAAGTACTTGAGAAGCACTGAAGGATTTGTTCCCTGATTATGGTAATAAGGAAGAGTTGGGTGTAAAGTGTTACACCAATGTAAGCTTCCAAAGTGACAACTAAAATTAATGATCACAATCTAAGTTTGTGTTTGACCTTAAAATAGAACTGTAAGATGAAAATGTTCCAAGCAAGATACAATTGCTAATTCTATAATAGAAGATGAGTGTATTAGGTGTTATGTACACATCAAATGATAATGTATGTATCAAGAAGTTCATGTATATGAACTTACATGAGGTTAGAACCATTAATGGAATAGTATAAATACCGTGACAACAATGGAGTTATTGGATAGGAAAAGAATCTTAGATAACATACTATGACATTTCAATCTCATACAAAATGTCATACAATGAGTAGATGTGAAACTTGTGAAATGCTGACTAGAAGCAAACATTGCTAACCCTCTATAAAAGTACTTGCACAATAAAAACATGATGGACATGCTAAGATCGCTTGGAATAAGATCCATGGGTGATTGGCTCTAAGTTCAAGTGGGGGTTTGTTGGTATGTATACCCAAAGAGCCAACCATATTAGTAATGGGGCACAAGATACTTAATTTGATAATGAAAAAAGTAATTCCATTTATGATGTTTGTCTCTGTCATCACAAGATGACACAAACACAAGTAGATGTATAAAGAATGATGTTACTCGATGATGTATGTCTTCAGGGTGAGGACCTGAATAATGATATCATATGAATGATAAGAGTACATACATTATTGTTATGTCCCTAGTCAGATATTACTGTGGAAGCAAAATAGACGATAGTAATACACAAGACTAGTGTGTGTGTTGGTTGATGACAAAACATCATTAGTCATGATATGTGATATCAAACCAAGAACGTAGGTACATGTTACAGGATAGTGTATCAAAAAAACCCACCTTGAGAATGATACATTGAAACCATGGAATGGTAGTAAGAATCAACTCTCATAGTGATAGTGGTGATTGTGGTTCTTAGACATGAAGTCACTACACTTATCACATGATGTTCAATGAACTTTGACATCATCCAACATGACCTTGAATAAAGGTTGCCATAAAGGTGATTCCTAGGTACTCTATGACACATGGGGATAGAGTGTGAGTGATGATGTAGATGGGATTTGTCCCTACTATAGGAGTTGGATATCCAAGCAACATGATAAGAGAGACTGATAAATATATGTCCATACTCATGTGAATTTACATGCATCTCAGATAGTTTGCTCTAGTTCAAGGAACATGGATTGAACGTTGAAGAGGATGATGATTCCATGCCTCAAGTTAAATACAGATATCAGAAACAAAGCAACTATACGATCGCAATCACACTAATAAAGGATTGTAGGTCGAAGTTGTTCTCTAACTTTCCAAATCACTTGGGTAGAAATGATGTGTTTCAAGACACTGCTCATTAATTGTGAAGTCATAAGTTGGTTATGTACATTCACTTCCAATGTAATTTGGGACCTATAGTGTCACACACTTAGGATGCACTTAGAATAGGAGTTCATTCATGAATGATGTATAATTTGATTAAAAGTGTTTAGGTGTGGTCTTGGAATAAGGAGAGTAGAAGAATCAAATAAAGTAGGAATGATTGTCAATGTTTGGAATGTTGCTTCAAAAAAAGACTATTTATGGGTAAGCTGGCCTAATGGGAAGTACTTAAGAAATGATTCCTTTTGGTCCTATAAAACTAATTCGAGCAACTCGTGGATGTGGAAGCATCTGTGTAGTTTTTGAAGCATGATCTTGCCTTTGATAGTTGTGCACATTGGTGATGGGTCCTGCTTAAGAATCTGGAAAGAAACTTGGTTGCCTGGTAATAAATTCCTGGGGGATTGTATTGATACTAAAAGTGTGGTGAGGATTGGTTGTGGTATGGATGGTTTCCTTAGTAATTTCATTGTTGATAAAATTTGGGTCATCCCGGATAGAAGATGCTTCAAGGAGTTCAAGAGTTGCATTGAAGAGGCTGATATTAAGCTCTATGATGTGGATTCGATTAGTATACAAGGCCTTTCTACTCTGAAGATTAAATATGCTTGGAACATTCTCAGAGGTAATAAAACTAAATTGGTGTGGACAAGTTGGATTTGGAGGTACGATCATCCCAGGGCTATGATCATGAATGCGTGGAAAATCTTCTTGGCAAAAATACCTATGCTGGACTATCTTCAGAAGATGGGGTTCCAGTTAGCTCCTTGCTGCATTCTCTGTGAAAAAGATACTGAAAGTATTGAATATCTCTACTTCTATTGTAACTTTACAACTATTCTCTAGAGGAGAGGTGTAAACTGTGGCTACGTTGCTAATGCTCCAAGGGCTCCTACTGACTGCTTGAGGGCGAGGTTGAGGAAGTAGAAGCTATTCTGCCTGACGACTCTTTTCCTTATTTGGAAAGAGAGGGACTCAAGGATCTTTATAAATTTCACTTCTAATAGTAATAAATGCTGGAACAACATTATAGAATTAGTTTCTTTGTATGATTAGTACATGTTTCTCTTGTAGATCTGGTGTATAGGTTTGTTCTTCAGCCTGCACATGAACTATACTTGTACATAACATTTGTTTCCATCTAATAAAGAGGAAAGCACTTACCAAGCAAAGAAAAAAGTTTTTAGGTATTCAATTAAACAATTGAGGTTCAAAATTGGCTGATTGGACTCTGAACTGACCGATTCAAGTGTTGAATCGATCTGTTGGAGTGTCAGGTCAATTGGAATCAACATTGGTTGAACAATGCCTAAGCCATGCCATGAACTAGCTAGTTCACCTGTGAACTGACCGGTTCATGGTCCCAACTGACTAGTTTATATGATGAACCACCCAGTTCAATAGTCAAGGATTGATGCTGATGTCATGATTTGCATTAATCGTGCATTGAGTACCAATGTAATTCAGAATAGGAAACTGCATGAACCTACCGATTCATGCATGAATTGACCAGTTACGCATGCGAATCGACCGATTTTGCATTTTAAGTATCCAAAAAATTCATGAATTTCATCCTTTCAACTCCCACACAGACTTGGAAGTCTAACCCTATCCTCTCCTAAAAATAGAGGGGTACTGGGGGCTTCACAGACACAACAATAAGCTCTAACAATTTTTTTCCTCTCTAGTTATGGTATGCACAGAGCCCTGAGCAAGTCCTGCCCGTAAAAGGGAGGGATAGAATGGGAAAGACAATTGTGGGAGAGTGAATCAATCCTCGTAGATTAACAATTGAAAGGACACTCCTTCCTGATAGATTTGGTAGCACAACGTGGAGTTCCTAGTGGTCCATGTGAATTACTCTAGAGATGGGAGGGGGTTGCTCGTTTCTAGGAGGACATCATCAACCGTTGTCTCTAGTGTTACTCAAGGAGGCCGCCACTAATGACTGCTTGAGTGTTTCTGTGTGAAGAAGAAGCACACTACTGCTTGAAGGAGCACACTAGTGCATCAAGAGTTGTCGCTACACTTGTTCCAGGACCAGATATAACTCTTATTACCTTCATTTCTAGATACATCATTGTTGTCGAGATCTTGTTGATTAGGAGATCATACATTAATTTTTTTTCTACTACCTTATCTGTCGCCCCAATTTCCTTAGAGATATAACAATGTACTTTTTGTCTAATGTATGGTACAATATACTGTGTTATGTCTTACTTGGCCATTAACAAACAAAGCATACATACTTGAGGCAACATATGTCCTTTTTTTATTATTTCTATTTCCAAATAAAACTAGGTGTTGTTGGTTGTAACTGAGCATCATTTAACACAAAATGGGTATAAATATAAGCAAAACATACACATAAACTTTGAATACCCATTTGTCATTGCTAATTCCAAAATAATATATGCCATTTCTTTTCATTGGGAATAGGTATAGAAGAAATAGTTGTAAATATATGAAAAGTTGTTGGTTACAAACTAGGCACCGTTTAACACAAAATGAGGGCGGATATATGTAAAGCATACTCACATATTTCAAATATCTAAGTTTCAATTTTCTATTTTTTTACTCTAATTCCAAATTGATAGGCACCATTATTTTTATTAGGTTGCATCACACAAGGAATAGGCACAATGTTTATAGAAAAATGGTCCTAAATACATCCAAATTAGGCACTTAAGAAGCCACAACATGATCACTTAAACTTCAAACAACTAAGTGTCAACTTTCTATTTGCTTGTAGTAATTACTAGTTAATAGACACTATTATTTTTATACTAGGAAATTAATAAGCCAAAGTTGACACACATAATTTGAACAACTTATGACAAGTTTTCAATAGTGGGTGCTAATTACATTTTAATAGTTACAATAAATTGCTAAGTATGCTTCATTCACACATAAAATATGTGCCATGTTTATAGACTAAATAGGCTCAAGTACGGTTGAAGTAGGCACTTAACAAGTCAAAACAGACACACATATGACCATTTATGATATTGGGCATTAATTCACCAATAATAGATTGCAATTGACTATAAAGTAGGTTTTATTCACATGAAATAGGCAAAATTAAGTAGCAATGTTTACAAAATATATTGTAACCTAAACTCTAAATATTACACAACAATTGATGAGACAATATGACATTAAGAGACATTCCGATCAACATTGAGCAAAAGGTTATTTTTATGTTACAATAATTGTACTACATTTGTTTCTCTAAGCTTATGGATATTCTCACTTTTACCTTGATCTCATATAAAGTGTTTGCCTTCCCTTAGTATCTTAATACAATGTAGAACATTTATTCCACATTCATTACTATTTTATGGTTGTTGTGGACACCTCTGCTTGTATACCACCTTCCACTTGCTTACTTTGTGCCCCTAGTTTGTTTTGAAATATTCTTCCAAGAAATTAATCTACTAGTAGAGTAAAAATGTTATACATTTCTATGTAATTTAGTGGTTTAGGTTGTGGGTCTACTTACTATTGCACATGCTAGGCTATCATTTGCATTTTGGAAGATAAGGTCAAATATCCTTTTCTTTCTTATTCTTATAGTACCGAATACTATTCTAGTGACATATAAGCTTGGCGCTTATGCAAATGTCCAAAATATGCATGTGGTCGTTTGTGTGAAGGGACATAATTATATTGTCATGTTCCTTTAAATTATTCAATCGATCATTCAAATACATGTCTATTTACTTTTTTCTTTTTATCTGGATTGCTTAATATGTGTTAGCATGAACCAAAATAGGATTTGTATGGTCTGTCGTAATGTCTTTGTCTCTTTGAAGTTGGAAATAGCTTTCATGTACTAAATATAGTAAAAATTTCACATTAGTAATGGGTATGGGTATAAACAAGGGTGTAACTAATAAATATTTCTTACCATTTCAAAGACAAAACCCTGATATTCAAGGATAGGTGTAACATATCGAGATCTGGCTACCCTAAATTTAGAAACCCTAATTCCCTAATTAGGAAGGTAGTATGTTTGGATCTTTAGATTTGACAAAGCAAGGATAGAGTTACACCTTAATACACAAGTGTGAACCCTGATGGACATATAATGTGCAAGTATCAGGTAATACACTTATTTGTACCCCTAATAATATGTAATGCCTATAATATGAGTAACTCATATACTAACCTAATTATGGATAAATATGATTCTACCCATATCAATAAACTCTATAGTGATGATGAGATGACGTATGTAACCTAACTCTAGATCTTGGATGTGATAATCATGTGTATCTGACAGTTAGTAATCATGTCGACCTAAACCCTAAGTTGGGGTTGACCAACCCTAACCCATACATCCTTGGTGACATTAGGTGCCATAATCATATATCTTATGTTAATACACATAGATTGGACTTTATCACCTAATTGTGGCTTGGTATGAAAATCAGTTCATTAATATGTAATATGTGTGACCTTGTTCTCCAATACACATCTACTGACCTAAATCTTATTAATAAAGTTGGGTGTGTGTATAAACGTACATAAATATTGGGATGGTATCTTATGTGCTTAATATGTGTAATGGATTAATAATTGTACTTTTCATGTAAATAGAAATTAGTAATGTGACATCATTTAATTAATATTTATATTAACATAATTAGTAAGAAAATGTCATAAATTGTGTAATATAATTTTATATGACCTTAATGGTAGTAGTGAGTTGATGAATGGACTTTAAATCATAAATATTTAGGATAATTGTAATATATAATAATAAATTTTGAGATAATTGAGTTAAACCCTAATTATACACAAACTTGTACAAGATAATCTCAAAACCTAAATCTGACTTCTAAGTTGAGTTTTGTGGATCCTTATTAGTCTATGTGCAAAGTGTCAACTTAATTGGATAAAGTTTGTTATCCCAATTTGGTTAGAGAAGATAATTCTTAATTATGCATTGCTTATCTATGTTGAACTTTCTTTTATTTGGTTTAAATCACCTCTTTATTTGGGCACACCATTTATTTCCCTAGATTTCTACTTTTTCCTAAGTTCCCTACACGCGAATGTGGGCTCCTTTTCAGTCGCTCAAATGGCATTAGGAAGTGCTCTTGTTTCCTTCTTCATCAAGATTGGTTGTGTATGGACTCTATAGTCTATCCACCGTCCTCCTTCTCCTCCCTTGATTCTCTATCTCTTCGCTCCTCCTCACTCCAGACTCTCTGACCCTCCATGATCTTTGCACATTGATCATCAGTTTGATCCCATATTTGATAAGGATTCCCATCACTAACATACCAGTTTGTATCATATGTCTCCACTATCTCATATATCCATATCCGTTGAGTTTCCCAACCACGTTAGTGTGTCTTGATGATATAAAATCCTTCTCAAGCCATCTTCACACCCATTGAAATTGTTCCAGACCCTTTATGAGTGTTCTTTTAGTCGCTAGCCCAGTTCCTCGACGTTGACAACTTGGGCTGGATAGGTGAACATCTCTGACACTATTCTGGAGTGGGTATCCCTATGTAAAGGTGTCAATTACTTTCAACAACCTTGGGGAAGCGCTAGGTGGTTTCTATTACTCCAACCCAGGTGTTGATTGTTTTCCCCCTTTTATCATTGTTGGTGTTGTTCTACAACTGGGTTCGACTTAGTCGTGTTGGTGTCGCTGTGACATTGTTTCCATCAGATTTGGATTCTCGTCCTCCTTGTATAGGTTACTCATTTTGGATTTGGCTCTTCTCAGTATTTGAGTGTCCTAAGATGTGATATTAGACTGTTTCCTTAGGCCAACAATGGTAGAAAGTTGGGTCAAGGGTCAAAGCACCATGGAGTTCTTTGTTGGGGTTGTTTGCATTGACTTCGTGTGTGGATGACCACTAGGTCATCACTACACCTTGATTTCTTGTCATCGCGTGATGTAGTTCAGATTTAGGGCTATAATAGAATAGTTTCCTTGCCATATAAAGGAAGAAGATGATTGTAGTACTTTTTATAAAGGCAAACTTGTGTTAGTTTCAATCTTGTCATGTTGTTCCATGCACATTTCTGTCTTTTTAAATTTGATGTCAATGATATGCCACATGTTCAATTTAAGGGTTCAATTTTACCAGTCTGACATGTCATGTATCAAAATGTTGATGCGTGATGGGGGGCACTTTGGTCATTTACTCTGGTTTTGATTTAATAATTCAATGTCTAGTACTTATCACGTAAAATTCACAATATTTAATTCATAAGTTAGAAAAAAAATGTTTTGGAATCAGAAAAACAAGACCTACAATTTGGTATAGTTTTCATGATCTAATTTTAATATATTATACACATGATTTTTGAGATTTTCCTAATTATCGTTAATTTGTAAATTTTGTATCTAATAATTCATAAGTTAGAAATTAATAAATAAATATGTTTTGAAATTGTGAAATTATAATCTATCTAATAATTCATATGTAATTTAACCTAAATCAATAATTATTCATGCCGCGATACGACTACCCTGACTTTAGAAACCCTAATTCCCTTGATTAGGAACATAGTATGATTGGATCTTTATATTTGACTAAAAAAGGATAGAGTTATACCTTAATACACATGTGTGTACCTTGATGGACATATAACATGCAAGTAATGTGTAATGCACTTGTTTACCCCTAATGACATGTAATGCACATCACATGAATAACTCACACATTAACGCTAATTGTGAATATATATGATACTGACCATACCAATAAACCTACAATAATGATGAGATGATGTATGGAACCAACCCTAGATCTTAGATGTGATAATGATGTGTATCATGTGCTAGTAATCATGTTGACCTAAACCCTAAGTTGGGGTTGGCCAACCCTAACCCATACATCATGTGTGACATTAGGAGACACAATCATATATCATATGTAATACATGTAGACTGGACCTAATCACCTAATCATGGCTTGATATGAAAGTCCACTGATTAATATGTAATATGCATCAACTTGTTCATTAATACACATATAATGACTTAAATGTTATTAATAGGGTGTTTATGAATGTGCATAAATATTGGGATGGTATGTATTGTGCTTAATATGTGTAATGGAATACTAATTCTACTTTTTATGTAAATAGAAATTAGTAATGTGCCATCATTTGATTACTATTGAAATTAATGGACATAATGGAATTAGTGATAAAAATATCATAATTTGTGTAATATAATGTCATGTGACCTTAATGGTAGTAATGTGTTGATAAGTGGACACTAAATCCTAAATATTGAGGATAATTGTAATATAAAAAATAAATACTAAGATAATTGAGGCAATGTAGTGGCACTTAAGTGCTAAAACTGGTGTTGGATGACCAAGACGTCATGAGTTCAAACCCCCTTGGCGACGAGATGAATGAATTGCCAATTTTAAAAAATATTGAGATAATAAAGATAAACCCTAATGTATTAAAACTAGTACAAGATAATGTCAAATTCTAAATCTGACTACAAAATTGGATTCTTTGGGTCCTAATTAGTCTATGTGCAAAATTTCAACTTTACCAAATCGCGTATGCTATCCCAATTTGGTTAGAGAAGATAATCTTTAATTATGCATTCCTTATCTAAGTTGAACTTTGTCTTATTTGATTTAGATTGCTGATTTGTCAAGGTGCATGGTTTATTTCCCTAGATTTCCCTGCTCATCCTAAGTTCCCTATTATGCAAGCGTGTGCACCTTTTCAACTGCTTGATCTGCATTAGACGGTTCTCCTATTTCCTTCTTCTTCACGACTAGTTGCTTCTACACTCTACAATCCATGCTCTATCCTCATTCTCCTCCCTTGATTCTCTCTCACTCTTCTATCCACCTCAACCTAGACTCTTCAACCCTCCACGGTCCATGCACATAGAAAAATGGTTTGATCCCATATTTGATCAGGATTCCTATCATCAACATCCCGGTCAACAACAAGCCTCTCCACTATCCCATGTTACCATTTCTGTTGAGTTTCTCAGCCACATAGGCATCGTGACATTATAAAACCTTGACTAGCCCCTCTTCACATCCATCGAAATCATTCCAAACTTTTTAGGTGGGGTTTCTTGGTCGCTAGTCTAGTTCCTCAATGTTGGCAGATTGGGCTAAATAGTTGGACCTCGCAGGTGCCATTCTGGAGTAAGTGTCCCCTCGTGAAGGTGTAGACTACTTCCAGAAACCATGGGGAAGCTTTGGGTGGCTTCAATTTCTCCAACAAAGGTGTGGAGTGCTTTTCGCCATTTTTATCATTGTTGGTGATGTTTTGCAATTGGGTTCAATTTGGTTGTGTTGGTGTCCCCGTGACATTATTTCCATCATATTTTTCTTCTCATCCTCCTTGTAGACTTTCCTCATTTTGGTTTTATCCCTTCTTGGTTTTTGATCCCCTACGATCTTGGCTTGTTGTTATTTCCTCAGGCCTATGATGGTAGGAAGCTTGGTTGAGGGTCGGAGCACCCTAGAGTTCTTTGTTTGGGGTTTTTGATTCATCTTCATGTATAGATGATGACTAGTTCATTACTTGACCTTGATTTACTTCCAACCTCATGATGTGAGTTCATATTTTTGGCTGCAATAGCCTAGTTTCCTCATTGCATCAAAGAAGAAAATGATAACAATTCTTTTTACGAATGTACCCTTGAGCCAGTTTCAATCTTGTCACGTTTTTCCATTAACGTTTTTGTATTTTTACATTTTTTTGTCAATGATATTCCGCGAGTTCGTTTTAAGAGTATGATTTTACTGGTCTGACCAGTCATGTATTAAGATGTAGATGTATGATGCGAGAGGGCAGTTTGGTCATTTACCCCAATTTCAAATTAATGATTCATTGTTTAGTGCTTATCTTGTAAAATTCATAGTAATTAATTTATAAGTTAGAAAAATAAACCAAAATGCATTTGGAATAAAAAATAAGACATACCATGTGGTATAGTTTTTTTGGTCTATGCAAATACATTAAATATGTTATGTTTGATATTTTCTAACTTATCCTTAATTTGTAAAATTCATTTCTATATCTAGTGTATCATAAGTGAGAAATTAATAAACATATATGTTTTGAAATCATGAAATTATAATATATCTAAATATGTAATTATCATATCAAAAATAAATAATGGTAAAAAGGGCCATTTTTAGGGTTTTGTTAATAGGATCCTAAGCCCTAATCCATATGAATGTTTAATAGGCAGCTTCAGACCCTGGTTTGGATCTTGATTTTGAGTTTGACCCTAGGTACACAAGTTTGAGGTACGTTGCTTCTCTTTATGTGGTATATTGGACAATTGTTTTTTCTCTCTCTCTTGAATAGATTCTGGCATATTTCTCTATATGTCACTTGGGTATGCATGCTTGATTCAATTGGATAAAATTCACTGTAGGTTATCATATTGACTGTGGAAAGTGCAAATTGAATCTATATCCTTTTATCTTGTCCATACTTATTCAATTTACAAAACTTACTCCATAATCTCATCTTATTGTTTCACTTAATAATAGTAACCTCTAATTTGATGAATTTCTTGAAGTGAACTATATGTTTATATTTTTGGAAAATTATGGTAAATATGTTTCCAAACCCTAGAAAGGGGACAAAATTACAAGAATCAACATACATGAGGCTTACAATGAAGAAATAGCCTTGTTAGGCCACACATCTATGATGCTCTAAAATGAGCTTACATGAAGGACCAGTTCCTAGAGATTATATGAGAAACACCTGGAAGCTTAGCTATGTAGCATTCATATAGGTGTTTCATATCCTTCTTAATTTTGATGAATAGAATTAAAGTATCCAACTTGAGACCCCCGTGCTTCCTAGAGTTCCTCTATGACCAGATGAGGTGGACACAGCCAGTTAAGGCCCATAGATCAATGGTTCCATTGTTCTTTGATTTGTTGCCAATGTTGGATAGACATTCAGCTAGGTTGTATGGGAACTTCTTGTTGAGTTTCAGTTGGGATCTACCCCACATGTATCTCTAAAAGCTACAAGAACTGAAGAGGTGTTCGACGAATTCCACAATTAGATGGAACAACAGACAATACAAATCAGCAACAGTAGACCACTTGACTATTTTATCCAGAGTAGGAAGAACATTCTTTAGCACTTTGAAGGTGGTAAGACTCCAGTGAGGTTGATGATGGTGAAGCCATAGATTGGAATAGATTGGACATACAACCAACAATTGTCAAAAGTTGTTCCATAAAACTGAGTCATCATCTATAAGGTAATTTGAGTACATGGACACCATTCTATGCCAACAAGTCAAACCTTTATAGCTAGGATAGTTTTCAAAATTAAGGCCATACCTCCTGGCCATCCAAGTGCTTTTGGTACCCGAATCAATAAGAAGCTTACAAATTTTCTTTAGAGTATGAAAGTTGGCTAGTTCTTCTAGACGTCTGAGGGTGACAAAACTTTCTCCATTATCCAAGAATAATGGAAAAGAACTAAGCACCTTAAAGAGTTATGTGTTAATATCCATCTTTTAGTGGATATTGCTTATATTATATTGATGTGAGTCGCTTCCACTTAAACAAGATCCTTTTGGTGCCCAAGCATGGCACAAGCTCGTCCATACTATTACAAACACATCCTTCAACTTTTGGTTGAAGGGCTCCATAATTAATATATTTCCTGTTAAGTTATATTAAAGGGCCATTTGTGCTTAAATCTTGATTATTTCAATGTCAAGATTCTCTCTCCTCCATGATCATTCAAATGAGGCACCCTTCTCATTTTCTTTATTCCACTTGATGACAAGAAACATGAGAGACCCTCTAGAGGTGATATTTTTCATGTTGAACCCTAGATTTTGGGTAAATTGCACATTACACCAAAACTAGGTTTTAATGCACCAGGATTGCTCTACAAGCTTTATCTTGGTTCCCAAGCTTGTGGAAATCATACCACTACATAATATTCATTCTTATGATGTCTCAACATCAGAGGAACATCTTAACATGTGCAATTTGCAAGTTAACCCCTCTACTTGGGTAATTTGCACTTTAGTCCAAAGTTAACAAAATAATGTTTCAACTTTATTCAAAAAGGACTGAAATTGAAATATAAGTTCCTTAAAAGTCTTAATTACTTTTTGAAAGATAAGATCAAGGAACTAATCAACTTTATTAGGCAAAACACCCAGGGTTAGTATATAACCCATGTCAGGGATGTTACAAATTATCCACCCCTTACAAGGATTTCGTCCCCAAAATCATCAACAAAACATATTAAGAGAAAAGAGTAGGGTATTTCCTCCTCATCTCTTCCTCTAGTTCCCACGTAGCTTCTTCAATGCCACGGTGATTTCCATAGGACTTTCACAAGACTTATGTCTTTCTTTTTCAACTTTTTAATTCTTTTGTCAAGGATTGGCATAGGTCCTTCAACATAAGATATATCATCTTTTAATTCTACTTCCATAGGCTGCAGAACTAATTCTGTGTCAGGATGACATTTCCTTAACATGGAAATGTAAAACACTGTGTGTAACTTCTGCAACTCTGGTGGTAACTCCAACTTATAAGCTACCTTTCCAATCCGTTCAATGATTGGATAAGGCCCCATAAACCTAGGAGCTAACTTTTCTTTCCTTCCATATCTAAGAACTCCCTTCCAAGGTGAAACCTTGAGGTACACTCTGTCTCCAACCTAGAATTCTAAAGGTCTACGACGCTTATCAGCATAAGATTTCTGCATATCCTGTGCAGTCTTTAACTGTTGTTGTATTATTTTAATCTTTTCGATGGTCTCCTGTACAAGATCAGGACCTAAAAGTTGATATTCACCGGTTTCATACCAACATAAGGGAGATCTACAATGTCTACCAAACAAAGCTTCATAAGGTGGCATGTCAATGCTATGTTGATAGCTATTGTTGTAGGCAAACTCTATCAAACTTAGATGCAGATCCCAACTTCCGGTAAACTGAAGGATACATGCTCTAAGAAAGTCCTCCAAAGTCTGTATAGTCCTTTCTGACTGTCCATCAGTTTGAGGATGAAAGGTTGTACTAAACCTTAACTGTGTGCCTAAGGCTTTATGAAGTCGCTCCCAAAAATGACTCATAAACTGGGGACCTCTGTCAGAAACAAGGGTAACTGGGACCCCATGTAGCTGTACTATCTCATCTACATATAACTGTGCCAGTGTCTCTGCATAATAGGTTGTTTTGATAGGAAAGAAATATGCTATCTTTGTCAACCTATCCACTATTACCCAAATGGAATCATGACCTTTGGCTATTCTTGGTAAACCAACCACAAAGTCCATGGTTACATGATCCCACTTCCATTGTGGTATGGGTAAAGGTTGCAGTGTTCCTACAGGCTTCTGGTGTTCAGCTTTAACTTGCTGACACACATGACATCACATAACGAACTCAGTCCTTCTTCAACCCAGGCCACCAATACATATATTTCAAGTTACGATACATCTTGGTGCTTCCTGGATGCATATCATACATCGAAGAATGAACTTCTTCTAGGACTAACTTCATCAAATTATCCACATCTGACACTATCATCCTACCATGATAAGAGACTACTTGATCATCTGAATCATGGAAACTGTATCGTTTCTCACTACCATACTCTGATCTAATATGCTGAACTACAATATCAGCTTGCTGTGCCTCCTTAATCTGTTGTCTCAGAGTAGTTTTTATGTGCATCTCAGCTAACAACCGTGATAACAATGATTTTTTTTGGTCAGTCAAAAAGTGTGTTACTATAAACCAAAACTTTGGGTACTGAGTACCCCCTTACATGAACAGGAGCTAAAGAGCTCGACCAAGGATCATATACCCCACGCAGGGGGTATTACACTAGACCTAAAGATAACAGGAACCGAGAAGAACATCAAACTAACAAGGCTAAAACCAGACAATCCTACCAGGATAGCGATTAATTACAACCTGTAGATACATGCAATAAGCCCACCCACAAATAGTAACTACAAATTGGAACAAGCAACCACCAGGAGGCTCTACCTGGAACAGCATCACTAGCTTCAGATCTTCCTAGATCGCCAGACCCATCACGATCTATCAACAGAGAGATGCAAAGCTAAGATGTTCGAAACAACCTTTCCTTCTTGGCACGGTGCCAGCTATCTAATGGAAGCACCCACAAAGTGTGGTCCTATGCCAACAAATTGGGGTTCAACTAACATCCAAACCATGCACCAATCTGTAGATGTCCTGCAATAGGAACAAAAACCAAAATCACCCTAGGTGTGTTCCTACACACAGCAAGGAAGGGGGACATAGGAAACGACCCCAATAGCACCTAGCTGTAGTCATGATCAGGATCAAACCCGGAGAACATCTGTCGAACACCCTGAGGGCACCACCCTCACAGCAACATACAACAGCCACGCCTACAGAGCAGCTCCTGGGATCAGCTGGCCGTAGAAAACTACTGCGCCAGCGAACTAACAGAGCTCCCGCAGGCATGGACTCCACTGTCATGGATGCCAGTGAGCAGCAAAAACCGGCAGGCATCCACCACCACTCATCAGCTTGTTGTGTCGCGAGGTAGAACCACCACGCCTTGGCCAAGGCCAACAGCCGACAGAACAAAAGGGCAGATGAGAGTAAGGGCCCGATCACCTCCGCCCTGAACCGGAGCGAAGGATAGAAGGAATGGGGGATTTGCCGCCGCCAGCGATCAACACCTGGACGGTGTCCGTGATGGATTGGCCACTCCGCCGAGTAGACAAGAGGACTCATGACCCAATGGGGAAGCCAACGCCGCCGTATACACCAAAGTCAAGACTAGCTGGGATTGAGGCTCCGCCGAGCAGGCCGGGAAGACCCATCACCCAGTAAGGGAGCCAGCACCACCGGAACAGCCACGACAGACACTGGGTGAAGGGGTGCAGGTGAAGAAGGAGAAGACGCCCCAATCATTCACCATGTGATGAGGCACCAACGCAGAGCCCCCAGGACAAGAGTGGCTTCCCTCCATCCGTCACACTTGAACGGATAGAGTCGACAGGGTCGAAAACGCCGAATCTCTACCCAAATCGACCACCGCATGGTGTCTTGCATCGCCCCCATCAGCCCTGAGCAACCGAGGAGACGCCAACAAAACCCGACCAGCACCCTAACTCCAGGGAACTACCGCAACTCTCAACCGTAAGCAACACCCCAGCTCGTTGGAGGCCAGGGGGAGGGTCGCGCAGAAGAGACGAACCCTCCCCCCAGTGGCAGCCGCCGAGAAGGGGTTCGAGAAAGGGCGGAGCGGAACCCTAGACAGGCCGTGATAACAATGATACTTTTAACTATACATTATCCTGCCTTAAAGAGATAAGCATATCCCTCCTAGAGCACACCAAGGAATTCAGCTGTGCTTTGTCTAAGGCTGGTGTTGCTGATTTCCTACTCAGAGCATCAACAACTACATTGGCCTTCCCTGGATGGTAATCAATTGTACAATCGTAGTCCTTGATTAACTCCATCCAGCGATGTTGCCTCATGTTAAGCTCATGTTGAGAAAAGATGTACTTTAGGTTCTTATGGTCTGTGAAAATCTGGAATGTCTCTCCATAAAGATAATGTCTCCAGATCTTCAAAGCATGGACAACAACATCTAGTTCTAAATCGTGTGTCGGATAATTCTCATTGTGTTTCTTAAGTTGTCGAGAGGAAAAAGAAATCACTTGTTTATCCTGCATTAACACACATCCTAGTCCATTCTTAGAAGCATCATAGAAAACTATATACCCTTTCCCTTGCTCAGGTAACACTAGCACAGGTGCACTTGTCAACCTTTCCTTCAACAGCTGAAAAGATTGTTGACACTTGTCACTCCAGGCAAAAGGAACATCCTTTCTAGTCAACTTGGTCAAGGGTAACGCTATAGAACTGAAGTTCTTAATGAACCTCCTGTAATAGCCTGCCAACCCTAAGAAACTATAAATCTCTGTCGGTGTCTTCGGCTGCTCCCATTGCAGGACAAATTCTACCATTTTAGGGTCAACATGAATAACTGAAGCAGATATTACGTGTCCAAGAAAAGTAACTTCAGGCAACCAGAACTCACACTTGCTAAACTTATCATATAACTTATGCTCTCTTAGTAAAGTTAGAGCCTGGCGAAGATGCTTCTCATGCTGCTGAGCATCTCTATTGTAGATCAGGATGTCATCTATAAAGACAACAACACACTGATCGAGAAACGGTAGGAAGATTCTATTCATGAGTTCCATGAATGCAGCTGGTGCATTTGTTAGTCCAAACGACATAACTGTGAACTCATAGTGACTGTACCTTATCCTAAAAGCAGAATTAGGTATGTCACCCTCCTTAATACGTAGCTGATGATATCCCGACCTCAAATCTATTTTTGAGAAGACAATTGCACCACGCAACTGGTCAAAGAGATCATCAATCCTCGGTAAAGGATATTTATTCTTTATTATTACTTTATTTAATTGTCTATAATCAATGCATAACCGCATCGATCCATCCTTATTTTTAACAAAGAGGACCGGAGCACCCCAGGGTGAAGTACTCGGTCGAATGAAACCCTTCTCAAGCAACTCTTGTAGTTGTATCTTGAGTTATGCCATCTCTGCAGGCACCATCCTATACGGTGTTTGTGCTATAGGTTGCGTGTCTGGGATTAGATTAATCTCAAAATCAATCTCTCGGGGTGGAGGTACACCTAGAAGTTCTTCAGGAAATACATCTTCAAATTCCTTGACTATGAGAACTTCAGCAGGATTAGGACTCTCCATGGTGGTATCTACCACATGGGCCAAGAATGCATAACATCCTTGCCTCATCAGCTTCTCAGCAACCATAGCCGACACAAGACAGGTTGGTAGAATCTTTCTATCTCCTTGAAATATCCATGTGTCACTATCATCAGTGAATACAGCTTGCTTGGACTCACAATCCAAGACAACCTTATACCTTTCTAAGGTATCCATACCCAGGATTACATCGAATCCATGCATCTTAAGTGGTATAAGATCCACTTGAATGCGATGCTCAGAAAAGAGAAGAATGCAGGGAGAACACACCTCCCACAAAATAGCAGATCCCATTAAAGGAGTCTCCAACAACAAACTATCTACTCTATGACTTGTAGTCATGTTGCAGTCAAGAATCACTCTGATCAATTAAAATAGATACGACACAATATGTAGACATATAAGTATAAAACAACTCCATCTGACATGTCGCAACCCGAGGGTTGATGACTACATCAGGTGGATTCATCGTGTAAAACCTCGTCGTCGCTTGTGGTTGATTCGGTGCTCGATGACTAGGTGTCGATGATCTGATTTTGGACGCTTGTCCACGTCCTCTAATGCCACCTGAAAACTGTCTCCTTTGAGAACCTTGCTGACTCTGCCTTTGAGGTTGAGTCACACTTGCCTCTCGGGCTCTACAATCCTTCATCAGATGTCCCATCTTTCCACATGTAATAGCTTCTGATCCCTTGCTGTGGTCTGGGTGGTCCCGTAACCAATACAGATGTTGAGCTGCGAGCTCCTTCTGGTGGTAAGCTTCATCCTCTACCCCTATTTGACGTCCACTGCGTCTGGTTGCTGAATCTAGGTGGTGGTGTAGGCACGGAAAACCTTAGTTTCTTGAAATCTTTGGATGAGGATCCTTGGAACTGGGGGTACATATTATTGTTCTTGATCTATCGCTTCTCTGTTACAGACCTTTCTACCCTTCTGACAGACTCCATAAAAGTAGCAAATCTTTCCCTATTCTCCAGAGCAGATACAGGGGTGGTCAACTCAACATTTAATCCTTTCTCAAAATGCCTAATCCTTTCTTCGTATGTAGTTGCCATATGCAGACAGAATCACAAAAGCTCCATGAACTTCGCCTCGTACTTGCTAATGTTCATTGGTCCTTGTCTTAACCTATCAAACTGAGAGATTTTCTCATCCAAGAACATCTTAGGAAAGTATCTGTTGACAAATTCTCATCGGAATACTTCCCATTCGATCTCCACACCTGGCCTTTTCCCTTCCTCTATGGTCCACCAGTGACCAACACACCCCTTGAGAAGGTACACGACATGTCTAACCTTCTCAGCTTATGGGATGTTCAGGATTCTAAAGGCCTTCTCTACTTCAGTAAGCCACAAGTCAACATCTGCTGGGTCAGCTGTTCCAACATATTCTGTGGCTCCAACTCGGCGAAGTCGTTCAAACGTCTTGCCGGATCCTTGTCCTTCTGGATGGGTAGGTGCCCTAGGTATAGGTATAGGCATTCTATCAGTCATATGTGTCATGGAAGTCATGAACTGCCCAAACATGGCTTGGAAAGTTGGGTTCCCCATGTCAGCTGGGTTGAACTGGGGTGGTTCAGGTACATGTTCCTCCCTTTCTGGGTTTCTTGCACCTCCTCTGGGTGCAGCGACACTACTCTCTACAACATGTTCCTCGTGTGATCCAGACATCTTTAGTTTTCTCTTCTCCTCCTATATGAGTAGAAGATACTATCAGATATACTGGAAGACACTAGAACAGACTCAACAACCTTAGTCCTATGTCTCTGTTGACTCAGTGAACCTAGAGCTCTGATACCACTAATTGTGACGTATGTCTCGGAAAATGAGATCAATGAATGCGGAAGTGAATTAATAGCAGCAGAATTACTGAAAATCACTAAAATTAAAACTTTTGCACTAAGATCCACAAACTATAAAACTCTTTTATAAAGAACTAAAGTAAGTTAATTACAAGCTGATTCAACAGTACATCTCTGTATCATCTCAACTCGAGAGTCATAACATTGACTGCCCTATTAAACTGTACATGAGCAGTATACAAAAATCTCGAGGCATCAAGCCGAAAATCTCAGATCTTCATTAAACCATCTACTGACTCCTAGGACCTGAGAGTACAAAGATGACACATAGGACTTTCTATATACCCAAGACTTGACAAACAGTGTCTCCACCTGAGGATCACTGTTGTCCTTGTTGTTGCTTCTACTACTGTGGCTGCTATTGTTGCTCACCCAATGAGGGGTTTCTTCTTCCTCGGCGTCTACCTAAAAAGTTGAATCCCACGGGGGTGAGACAATTGAAAATTGTCCCAGTGAGAGTTATAAATCTCCGTCAGAAGCATTGTTATTGCGGATATTAGAATAACAATGAGCAGTAATATTATAATTAATCAACAGTAGGTAATTCATTGAATAAGCTAAATAGAGCAGTATTCTCTAAGCAATTATTTCAATTATAACTTGATTGAATAGCAAGTCATTCATTTAATAAGGAATATGAAGAACATGTATATTATTTATCCAACTAGGACATTATAAACAATGAATCATCAATCATTGTTTCTCGTATTTCAACCTAAGCAATTATGCTACACGACTGATTACATTTTACAAACATACTTATGCCCTGAGGAGATGAGGTATACCGCTCATACTCCAACCGACCATTGCAAAATCAAAATCGGTACCATACATAGGTCATCATAAGAGCCGGATTTCTATGACCTCATCATCCTTAGTCAGTGTGAGAAACAACATGCAAGACATCTTGTGTCTCTGCTAAAATAGCTTTCCAGTGTATTCTGGCAACTTTGTTATTAGAGTTACAGTGGCATGTTGTACTCTCTTTGCAATCGAGAGATTTCTTGTTTATCTCACATTGATGCGACATTAACAACATCATCGGGAGATTAGTGATACATCATCCCGACATATTCATATAATGAAGGATTGAGAGATGAAAAGTTTGTCTCACATCAATTCCTCTATTAGGACGTAAGGATATTCGCATCCATAACCCCCACATACTTAAAAGTATGCTCTCCAGGAGTTCCCTTAGGAAAACCTATTTCACCATCATCCAACTTCTGACGATGATGGATCTATGGTCAGGGCTCTACATGATATCATTACACTTGATTATTTAAGTACATTACAACATTCTTTTAGCATCAGGCATGTTTTCAAACATAAACCATTAAAACAATTTCTATAAAGAAAAGTACTATTTTATCAAGTTCATTTCACAACTTTATCAACATTGAGATCTCAATCCCTTATCTTTTCATCATCATGATTCAATAATATGGGTGTTCAAACCCTTAGATCATCAAAACACTTGTCACCACTTCAACAGGTAACATATTGCCATCAAGTCATTTAACAGTGTAATCATAATGGTAGTAATGCAGATATTTCACATGGCTTATGAAGCATGTCAATCTCATTTGTTACCTTTCATTAGGCAACATAACATATCCTTGCTTACAAAGCTCATTAAGTACTTTTAATAAATAAAGTATCATAGCTCTTACCTGGCTATGATCATTATATCATAAAACCTGCATGATTAGTACAGATGATAACAAATACATCTATATAAGTAAAACAATAATAACATCACTATTCAAGGTTTGCACCACTATGCCCTTACTAGGGTTAGGGTTTCCCTTTTTAATTCACCTTACGGTTAATCATCCCCTTTAGCTCAAATAAGATTAATGACTCATCATTTCATTATCAAATCATAGAGCTTCATGCTATAGAACATAACCCAGAATTAGGGTTTCACACTTACATTTACCTTATTTGGAATTAGGGTTTACTATTCAACATACCTTAGTTTAGGTTTTACTATTCACTCTAAGTAGAAGTGATCATCAAAGTACCTTGAATTGAGGTTTATCATGTCATCATTATGAATTAAGATCATATCAACATCATGCATTAATCTTCCATCTATTAATGCCTTCAATTAGGGTTATGATTAATTAATTATGATAATTAGGGTTTTCATGATCTCACTATCATGATTCATATCCCAATTAGACATTCATTCATATAGGGAGTCCATTACTTGATTATCATTCATATAAGAAGTCTTTTCTCTCTCATTCTCTATAGGATGATGTTAGCATTAACCTTGATTAGGGTAAGTCAACTCAACATGAAAGAGAATTGCCAACATGAGTTAAGTCATTAACATTGTAATCATTAAGGCTTAATTACTTCATGGGTTTAAATCACACTATCCCAATAAGATACAAGTACCATGATCACCTTTTATTACATCATGTATTAATTAACTAATCACTTTGTCCTTTAACCACTTTAAGTACCCATGCAATTTTATTTAATCATCCACCAAACAATCTTGGCCACTAAGACCCCAAACAGTCTTGCATAGATCAGACCTCAAACGGTCTTGCACAGTAGACCTCCAAACGGTCTAAGACCATTTGGACCTCCATGCGGTCTTGCACATACCACTGAGACCGTTTGATAAAGTTGCACACTCAAGATCATTTGGTAAAGTAGGTGGTGAAGACCGTTTGCCTAAGGTTGACTTTTGAAACCGCATGAACTTGATCGGTTTGGAAACCACATGAACTCAATCGGTTTTGAAACTGCATGAACCTAAACGGTTTGGGATCGTTTGGTCCACCGTTTGGTCCCAAACGGTCTTGAGACCGTTTGGACTCAAACGGTCTTGAGACCATTTGGTCCAAACCCCCTCAATACCGCAAGGACCAATTATGGTCTTAACTAGTCAAATTGAATTAGGGTTTCCAATATTGATCCCCTTAATCGATTAAGTACATGTAATCCATCATCAATTAGACCTATCACCATCATTCAATTGAGTTAATTAGGTCAACCTTCAACTGATTTGACCCTCAATTGACCATCAATTGGTCGTCAATTAGGGCTTGAATCAATTGGATTAGGGTTTGGAATCGATGACCCTTCAACATAAATCAATGTGAATCTAATTGATTTGAAACCATTGAACCATCATCCAATTGGTCATGACCTGACCCCAAACGGTCTTGGGATCGTTTGGATGATCTCCAAACGGTCTTGAGACCATTTTCTCCTGTCAACATCAAAAACCAAGTCCATCAATTGGGGTTTGACCCATTGCATTGATCACCACGTCAACATTTGATTGTACTTCAACTTAATACCATTAGATCTTTAAACACTTAGCCATAGTCAACCCTAGACCTCCAAACGGTCTTGGGTTACCCCCAAACTGTCTTGGGATCATTTGGATATTCTCCAAATGGTCTTGAGACCATTTTCCCATCACTTCATCAATAACCATGTTATTCATTTAGGATTTGGATCCTAGGATTGGTCACCAAATCAACAATTGATTATACATCAACTTGATACCTTTAGATCTTCAATTGGTCAACCATGGTTAACCATAGACCTCCAAATGGTCTTGAGTGGTCACCAAACGGTCTTGATACCGTTTGGGTGATCCCCAAATGGTTTTGAAACCGTTTGGGTCACTCAACCCAAACTTTAACCTTATTCAATTATCAAATTAGCAATTAACCCGATTAGGGTTTTGATGATTGTTGGACCTTTAATTGGTGAACCAATTGGAATTAATTGATAATTATTGATAGGTTATAGATATACATGATTTTCAACAGACCTCCAAATGGTCAACGCTTGGTCAACGCCACCAAACAGTCTTGGACCATTTTCTCCTATGCGGTTTAGGTGAAATGGTTTGAAACTGTTTGCTCCCAAACAGTTTGGGAAACCGTTTGAGAACAAAGGCAAACCGTTTGCTAAAGTTCTTTTTAGATATTTGTCTAGGATGATGTCACCTTCGTCTACCTCTATTCAACCAAGAATAGGTGTTGTTCTTTATGGAAAATAATAGCAAGAACTCACAAGAGTATCAAAAGAAGAAGAATAACCAACGATTCTTATAGAAAAGAGTGCAATACTAATGCTTAAGGGTTAGAGTTATAAAACTCACCTCTAGAACTGATCCATAGCTCCAAGATCCACGGGTTTAATGGTGGATTGAGCTACAGCAGTTGTCCAAGGTTCGTTCTTCACTCTTTGGATGAACAAGATGGCTAGAAAAGGAAACCAAGTGAAGAAAACCATGAATCTAACCTTGTTTTATGGTTTCCACCATGAATTCGAGGTAGATGATGATCAAAACTTACCAAGATAGTTTGGTCATCCTTCCTCTGGTCCAGAGATCTCCCTTGGTCAGCCAAAGCAAGGTGATAAGGAAAATAACTAAGGAAACAATCCTTTTGGTGTTTTGGAAAAAGGATACTTATATATATATATATATATATATATATTTATGGATTTTCAAGGAAAATATAAAAAGATGATTATTTCCTTTTATCTCCCAATTATATCCACCAAGTACTCCTCCACTTATTGACTATGTGGCCACCCTCTACTTCTTGACAAAACTTTCTCCATTATCCAATAATAATGGAAAAGAACTAAGCACCTTAAAGAGTTATGTGTTAATATCCATCTTTTAGTGGATATTGCTTATATTATATTGATGTGAGTGGCTTCCACTCAAACAAGATCCTTTTGGTGCCCAAGCATGGCACACGCTCTTCCATACTATTACAAACACATCCTTCAACTTTTGGTTGAAGGGCTTCATAATTAATATATTTCCTATTAAGTTATATTAAAGGGCCATTTGTGCTTAAATCTTGATTATTTCAATGTCAAGATTCTCTCTCCTCCATGATCATTCAAATGAGGCACCCTTCTCATTTTATTTATTCCACTTGATGCCAAGAAACATGAGAGACCCTCTAGAGGTGATATTTTGCATGTTGAACCCTAGGTTTTGGGTAAATTGCACATTACACCAAAACTAGGTTTTAATGCACCAGGATTGCTCTACAAGCTTTATCTTGGTGCCCAAGCTTGTGGAAATCATACCACTACATCATATTCATTCTTATGATGTCTCAACATCATAGGAACATCTTAAAATGTGCAATTTGAAAGTTAACCCCTCTACTTGGGTAATTTGCACTTTAGTCCAAAGTTAACAAAACAATGTTTCAACTTTATTCAAAAAGGACTGAAATTGAAATATAAGTTCCTTAAAAGTCTTAATTACTTTTTGAAAGATAAGAGCAAGCAAATAATCAACTTTGTTAGGCAAAACATCTAGGGTTAGTATATAACCCAGGTCAAGGATGTTACAGAAAATCTAATGAATAGTTCATATATTTGAACCTTAATGAATATCTAATGCACATAATAAGAGTAACTCACATTTTAATACTAATAATGGATAGGCATGATGTTGACCATGTCATAAGCCAATAAACCCTAATGAAATGACGAGCAAGAAAATTGTAACCTAATCTTGTATTTAATGCATACTAAGAATGTATAGATGAAGAATAATGATCGTGTTAACCTAAACCCTAAGTTGTCATCATCTAACCTTAACATATACATCCTTAATGCCTTTCATGATACATTAATGACATTAGGTGTCATCATCAGTTAACATACTTTGAAACACTATATATAATCATCTAAGCACATATTAATCAAGTCATCAATATGAAATGCATGGTATGTTACCTTGTTATCTAATACACACACGATTAGTCACTTAATGTGAATCAATTCGTAATATGCCTCACCTTGATCATTAAAATACATGGAGTGGCTTCAATATGAATATGAAGTGATTTGATTCACATAAATGTGCAAATCAACAATATAAATAAATATGAGAAAATGATTAATCATGACATTAATGTGAGAAATAAAGATAACGTGGCAATGAGATAATGTTTAATATAAATATATGTAATTGATGTGACATAATTTGGATTGAATGAAGATTTAATGACAAATTGAATAATTCGTCATAACTTAATGTGGTGATATTATAAGGATTATGACGTCAAAGTTCAAAATATTAAGGATATGATCAAGTATATTGAGGGAATTGAGTAACCCATAATTTTGCAAAAATTCTTAGTAAGATAAATGAGAAATGTATATACAATGTTTCATGGATGATAATGAAATATAACTTCCTTGGTAAACAAGTGATTATGACATGGCATAATTAAAATAATGGTGATAATGTGATATCATAATGAATATAATGTTAATGAGCCAAAAATGTAAATAATGTTAAATTTCCTAAAAATAATATCTAAATAATGAAACCTAGGTGATCCTTGAGAACCTGACCTATGTCGAGATGCTTGTGGAGTATATGTTGATGAGTTGTTTGGTAGAAGTTAAGGTTGGAGAAATAACCTGAAGTTTTGTGATGAGATGTTGCACACTCACCCTTCCCTTCTTGCTTGTGATTTCGGGGACAAAATCCTCTTTAAGGGGTGGAGTGTTGTAACATACCAAATTCTAGAATTTTGTATTTTGACCCTCTTTCCCATCTTTCCCTTTCATTTCTATCCTTTATGTATTTTATGTTTAATTCGTGGAATTTATAGTGGTTTAGTGAACATTTATTCACTAATTATACCAATGGAAGGGTTTATGCACAAATACCTATGTGAAATCTTATTTAAGGATCTAAAATGTAAAATCACCACTTTTGTAGAACAATGGTATATTAATTTGTGTTAGAAGTGCAAGGTCCTAAACCTTGATTAATGTATTAAACAAGCCTAATTACCATAATTAAGTGTTATAAACCTTAATCTAACTTTTTGATGTGATTTGAAAACATAAAATATGCCACATAACTCATTTTAGTGGTAATATGAAGATAAGAAACTTAATTGGATGAACAATTTAGATAATGGGCCGTTAATGGGCCATATGAAATATCTCATAAAAAGAAGTCTCAAAATACGAAACAAACTTCAAATTCTAAATCTACATATCAAAATTAGCCTACATGTCAAATTTCATCTAATTTGGACAACTTTGAAATATTAGGATAAGTTTAGGAGAGAGAAATGAGTAAAAAACATAAGTAATGTATAATGTGATTATATAACTTGAAAATATTGAAATAATGGTAAATTCATATTCTACACATCAAATATAACTTGTGGATAAAGTTTGGTCTGATTTGGATGTTGTTTGTGCAGGTTATGCAATTATATGCACATGCTGGACTTTTATGCAATTTACCCAATTGGGAGATTTTCTTTGCAAATTATCACCTGGATTTTAATCCTCAGATATTCCCTTACCATTCACAAGATTTTTAACCATGGGGCATCTGGTTGCACCTTGATTTGAAGGTGTTACTTTCCAAGGGCATTATAGGGATTACCCTCTTTATAAATGTGCTTATCTTTAAAAGCTATCAACCAATGGGGTTATTTCTTTGTTTAAAGGATGGTGGAGATGTCCTAGAAGGCTCTAGGGGATCTTAGGACTGAACTTTGGTATACAAGAAGAGTCTATGAGCTGTCCTCTTGCATGGCCATGAAGCCTTAGCCTAAGGACACATGGAAAGTCACATAGACACCTCATGCTTGCCCCCTTCTTTATAAAGCCATGCCTACCCCTTCCCACCTCCAAACCGAAGAAGCAATCCTCTCCTTCTCTTTCCCACAGCTTATAGAATCGTACCTTCTATGTTTGTCCATGAAGTTGCTGTCCCAAGGTAAAATAGGGTGCCTACCTTCGTGAAGAAGGCTCCTAGGGTTCCAAATTTCTCTATTTAGGATTTCTTAAGCTCCTCCTTGGTGATTTTGACCAAACTAGTAGGAATACTCCTTTCCTTCCTTGTTTTCATCCTTTTAGTATTCCTCCCATCTTCTTCCAGGTCGGAACCATGACCTTCCATGGTAAAACTCCACCTAGAACCCTAAAACATCTCATCTCCATGCTCTTTTGCTATGGTTTGCACCTCTAAAATGGAGAAGGTGATCTTTGCTCAAGAAAGGATCTTGGCTTCGAATAACCATACCTTCTAATCTCGGGATGCTTTTTGTTTGGACCTTATTACCTTCCTAGAGGCAAGTTTTGATAACCCCATTCTCATATATTGCTTAGTACACTCTTAAAACTCATGCTTCTATGTTTAAAATCGATGATTTCCATCTCTTTTTACCATGTTTTTCTAGGGTTTTGGTTTCTTGTTGTTTTAACTTCTCTAGAAGCTCTAGTTTGGTTACCTATTCAACTTCAAACCTGATCTTGGGTCAAATGGTGTTTTCTCCCTCTCCCTCTCTCTTGAACTATCTCGATCGGTTTGATGATGTGGCAATTTCCTATTGGTCAGTATTGAAAAATTCATATCTTCTAAACTATTTATCCAAATTGACAAATAAATATGTTTTGGAATTGGAAAATTAATCTATATCTAATAAAAATATTTTCAAGGTCTGATTTCATGGTTTGACGAAGGGTGATTTTTGTAAAATGAATTTAATGCATAAAATCCATAAAAATTACATCTTAATCATCATAACTCTAAAATTAACATAAAAATATATTTTCTTGATCTGTGGAAATTTTTTAGGTTTATTGGTGATGTTTTAAGAGTCTTAAATACAAGTTATTTCTAACAAGGTCTAAAATTAGGGTTTCTATACATTAATGTGCACTATGTACTCTAATACATGCTAATACATTAAAAATAGGCAAAGTGGAACTTGGACTCAATTAAAGTGGTGAAAGTTAGTAATTGATATCGATAAGAGAGGTATGTGCATTTGCACCTTAAGTTCGGAATAATTGTGCCTTAACCTATTTTTCTATAATGAGGCTTTATTAAACCCTATTTCATATACTCTTGAATCGTTTGCTATACTTGCCTCATAACTCAGTTTCAGAACATTATTCTTGGGTCTTGGTACCCCACTGCCATGCTTATTGATTCATAGGATTATTCTTTCCATGACTATTTTTTCTAGCATGTAGATTTATGTTCTATTTAATTTAAAGTAGCGGTACTTATGTACAACCACCCAGAGAGGGCATGTCCTCTAGATTAGTTTGGCTTGGTAGGTCAAACCTTTTAAGGGGTGGAGAGTAGTTGGTTTGATGATGTTTGGATAGTTAGATTTTGAGGATGAAATCCTTTCCAAGGGAATGGAGTCATGTAACATACTGAAATATAGCTACTCTGGCTTTAGAAACCCTAACTCCCTAATTCAGAAGTTAGTGTTCTTGAATCCTTAGTTTTGACCAAACAAGTTATAGTTGTAACCACATGTTTCTTTATATCCAAAAGAACATATAAAGATCATCTAATGAATAGTTCATATATTTGAACCCTAATGAATATCTAATGCACATAATAAGAGTAACTCACATTTTAATACTAATAATGGATAGGCATGATGTTGACCATGTCATAAACCAATAAACCCTAATGAAATGACAAGAAAGATAATTGTAACCTAATCTTGTATTTAATGCATACTAAGAATGTATAGATGAAGAATAATGATCATGTTAACCTAAATCCTAAGTTGTAATCATCTAACCTTAACATATACATCCTTAATGCCTTTCATGATACATTAATGACATTAGGTGTCATAATCAGTTAACATACTTTGATACACATAAATCATATATGTATAATCATCTAATCACATATTAATCAAGTTATCAATATGAAATTCATGGTATGTTACCTTGTTATCTAATACACACACAATTAGTAACTTAATGTGAATCAATTCGTAATATGCCTCACCTTGATCATTAAAATACATGGAGTGGCTTCAATATGAATATGAAGTGATTTGATTCACATAAATGTGCAAATCAATAATATAAATAAATATGAGAAAATGATTAATCATGACATTAATGTGAGAAATAAAGATAATGTGGCAATGAGATAATGTTTAATATAAATATATGTAATTGATGTGACATAATTTGGATTGAATGAAGATTTAATGACAAATTGAATAATTCATGCAAAATAATTCGTTATAACTTAATGTGGTGATATTATAAGGATTATGAAGTCAAATTTCAAAATATTAAGGATATGATCAAGTATATTGAGGGAATTGAGTAACCCATAATTTTGCAAAAATTCTTAGTAAGATAAATGAGAAATATATATACGATGTTTCATGGATGATAATGAAATATAACTTCCTTGATAAACAAGTGACTATGACATGTCATAATTAAAATAATGGTGATAATGTGATATCATAATGAATATAATGTTAATGAGCCAAAAATGTAAATAATGTTAAATTTCCTAAATATAATATCTAAATAATGAAACCTAGGTGATCCTTGAGAACCTGACCTATGTCGAGATGCTTGTGGAGTATATGTTGATGAGTTGTTTGGTAGAAGTTAAGGTTGGAAAAATAACCTGAAGTTTTGTGATGAGATGTTGCACACTCACCCTTCCCTTCTTGCTTGTGATTTCGGGGACAAAATCCACTTTAAGGGGTGGAGTGTTGTAACATACCAAATTCTAGAATTTTGTATTTTGACCCTCTTTCCCATCTTTCCCTTTCATTTCTATCCTTTATGTCGTTTATGTTTAATTCGTGGAATTTATAGTGGTTTAGTGAACATTTATTCACTAATTATACCAATGGAAGGGTTTATGCACAAATACCTCTGTGAAATCTTATTTAAGGATCTAAAATGTAAAATCACCACTTTTGTAGAACAATGATATATTAATTTGTGTTAGAAGTGCAAGGTCCTAAACCTTGATTAATGTATTAGACAAGCTTAATTACCATAATTAAGTGTTATAAACCTTAATCTAACTTTTTGATGTGATTTGAAAACATAAAATATGCCACATAACTCATTTTAGTGGTAATATGAAGATAAGAAACTTAATTGGATGAACAATTTAGATAATGGGCCGTTAATGGGCCATATGAAATATCTCATAAAAAGAAGTCTCAAAATAAGAAACAAACTTCAAATTCTAAATCTACATATCAAAATTAGCCTACATGTAAAATTTCATCTAATTTGGACTACCTTGAAATATTAGGATAAGTTTAGGAGAGAGAAAATGAGTAAAAAACATCAGTAATGTATAATGTGATTATATAACTTGAAAATATTGAAATAATGGTAAATTCATATTCTACACATCAAATATAACTTGTGGATAAAGTTTGGTCTGTTTTGGATGTTGTTTGTGCAGGTTATGCAATTATATGCACATGCTGGACTTTTATGCAATTTACCCAATTGGGAGATTTTCTTTGCAAATTATCACCTGAATTTTAATCCTCAGATATTCCCTTACCATTCACGAAATTTTTAACCATGGGGCACCTGGTTGCACCTTGATTTGAAGGTGTTACTTTCCAAGGGTATTATAGGGATTACCCTCTTTATAAATGTGCTTATCTTTAAAAGCTATCAACCAATGGGGTTATTTCTTTGTTTGAAGGATGGTGGAGATGTCCTAGAAGGATCTAGGGGCTCTTAGGACCGAACTTTGGTATACAAGAAGAGTCTACGATCTGTCCTCTTGCATGACCATGAAGCCTTAGCCTTAGGACACATGGAAAGTCACATAGACACCACATGCTTGACCCCTTCTTTATAAAGCCATGCCTACCCCTTCCCACCTCCAAACCGAAGAATAAATCCTATCCTTCTATTTCCCACAGATTATAGCATCATACCTTCTATGTTTTTCCATGAAGTTGTTGTCCCAAGGTAAAAGAGGGTACCTACCTTGGTGAAGAAGGCTCCTATGGTTCCAAATTTCTCTATTTAGGATTTCTTAAGCTCCTCCTTGGTGATTTTGACCAAAACTAGTAGGAATACTCCTTTCCTTCCTTTTTTTTTATTATTTTATTATTCCTCCCACCTTCTTCCAGGTCGTAACCATGACCTTCCATGGTAAAAATCCACCTAGAACCCTAAAACATCTCATCTCCATGCTCTTTTGCTAGGGTTTGGACCTCTAAAATGGAGAAGGTGATCTTTGCTCAAGAAAGGATCTTGGCTTGGAATAACCATACCTTATAATCTTGGTATCCTTTCTGTTTGGACCTTATTCCTTCCTAGAGGCTAGTTTTGATAACCCCCTTCTCATATATTGCTTAGTACACGCTTCAAACTCATGCTTCTATGTTTAAAATCGATGATTTCCATCTCTTTTTACCATGTTCTTCTAGGGTTTTGGTTTTTTGTCATTTTAACTTCTCTAGAATCTCTAGTTTGGTTACCTATTCAACTTCAAACCTGATCTTGGGTCAAATGGTGTTTTCTCCCTCTCCCTCTCTCTTCAATTATCTCGATCGGTTTGATGATGTGGCAATTTCCTATTGGTCAATATTGAAAAATTCATATCTTCTAAACTGATTATCCAAATTTGACAAATAAATATGTTTTGAAATTGGAAAATTAATCTCTATCTAATAAAAATATTTTCAAGGTCTGATTTCATAGTTTGACGAAGGGTGATTTTTGTAAAACGAATTTAATGCATAAAATCCATAAAAAATACATCTTAATCATCATAACTCCGAAATTAACATAAAAAATATTTTCTTGATCAGGAGAACTTAATAAGTTTATTGGTGATGCTTTAAGAGTCGAAATCCAAGTTTTTCTAAAAAGGTCTAAAATTAGGGTTTCTATACATTAATGTGCACTATGTACTCTAATACATGCTAATACATTGAAAATAGGCAAAGTGGAACTTGGACTCAATTAAAGTGGTGAAAGTTAGTAATTGATATCGGTAAGAGAGGTATGTGCATTTACACCTTGAGTTTGTAATAATTGTGACTTAACCTATTTTTCTATAATGAGGCTTTATTAAACCCTATTTCATATACTCTTGAATCTTTTACTATACTTGCCTCATAAATCAGTTTCAGAACATTATTCTTGGGTCTTGGTACCCCACTACCATGCTTATTGATTCATATGATTATTCTTGGCATGACTACTTTTTCTAGCATGTGGATTTATGTTCTATTTAATTTAAAGTAGAGGTACTTATGTACAACCACCCACAGAGGGCATGTCCTCTAGATTAGTTTGTCATGGTTGGTCAAACCTTTTAAGGGGTGGAGAGTAGTTGGTTTGATGATGTTTGGGTAGTTAGATTTTGAGGATGAAATCCTTTCTAAGGGAATGAAGTCATGTAACATACTAAAATATAGCTACTCTAACTTTAGAAACCCTAACTCCCTAATTCAGAAGTTAGTGTGCTTGAATCCTTAGTTTTAACCAAACAAGTTATAGTAGTAACCACATGTTTCTTTATATCCAAAATAACATATAATGATTATCTAATGAATAGTTCATGTATTTGAACCCTAATGAATATCTAATGCACATAATAAGAGTAACTCACATTTTAATACTAATAATAGATAGGAATGATGTTGACCATGTCATAAACCAATAAACCCTAATGAAATGATGAGCAAGATAATTGTAACCTAATCTTGTATTTAATGCATACGAAGAATGTATATATGAAGAATAATGATCGTGTTAACCTAAACCCTAAGTTGTAATCATCTAACCTTAACATATACATCCTAAATGCCTTTCAAGATACATTTATGACAATAAGTGTCATAATCAGTTAACATACTTTGATACACATAAATGATATATATAATCATCTAATCACATATTAATCAAGTAATCAATATGAAATGCATGGTATGTTACCTTGTTATCTAATACACACACGATTAGTCACTTAATGTGAATCAATTCATAATATGCCTCACCTTGATCATTAATATACATGGAGTGGCTTCAATATGAATATGAAATGATTTGATTCACATTAATGTGCAAATCAATAATATAAATAAATATGAGAAAATGGTTAATCATGACATTAATGTGAGAAATAAAGATAATGTGGCAATGATAATGTTTAATATAAATATATGTAATTGATGTGACATAATTTGGATTGAATGAAGATTTAATGACAAATTGAATAATTCATGCAAAATAATTCATTATAACTTAATGTGGTGATAGTATAAGGATTATGAAGTCAAAGTTCAAAATATTAAGGATATGATCAAGTATATTGAGGGAATTGAGTAACCCATAATTTTGCTAAAATTCTTAGTAAGATAAATGAGAAATATATATATACAATGTTTCATGGATGATAATGGAATATAACTTCCTTGGTAATAAAGTGATTATGACATGACATAATTAAAATAATGGTGATAATGTGATATCATAATGAATATAATGTTAATGAGCCAAAAATGTAAATAATGTTAAATATCCTAAAAATAATATCTAAATAATGAAACCTAGGTGATCCTTGAGAACATGACCTATGTCGAGATGCTTGTGGAGTATATGTTAATGAGTTGTTTGGTAGAAGTTAAGGTTGGAGAAATAACCTGAATTTTTGTGATGAGATGTTGCACACTCACCCTTCCCTTCTTGCTTGTGATTTCGGGGATAAAATCCTCTTTAAGGGATGGAGTGTTGTAACATACTAAATTCTAGAATTTCATCTTTTGACCCTCTTTCCCATCTTTCCCTTTCATTTCTATCCTTTATGTCATTTATGTTTAATTAGTGGAATTTATAGCGGTTTAGTGAACATTTATTCACTAATTATACCAATGGAAGGGTTTATGCACAAATACCTCTGTGAAATCTTATTTAAGGATCTAAAATGTAAAATCACCACTTTAGTAGAACAATGGTATATTAATTTTTGCTAGAAGTGCAAGGCCTTAAACCTTGATTAATGTATTAATCAAGCTTAATTACTATAATTAAGTGTTATAAACTTTAATCTAACTTTTTGATGCGATTTGAAAACATAAAATATGCCTCATAACTCATTTTAGTGGTAATATGAAGATAAGAAACTTAATTGGATGAACAATTTAGATAATGGACCGTTAATGGGCCATATGACATATCTCATAAAAAGAAGTCTCAAAAATAAGGAATAAACTTCAAATTCGAAATCTACATATCAAAATTAGCCTACATGTCAAATTTCATCTAATTTGGACAACCTTGAAATATTAGGATAAGTTTAGGAGAGAAAATGAGTAAAAAGCATAAGTAATGAATAATGTTATTATTTAATTCAAAATATGTAAATAATGGTAAATGCATATTCTACACATCAAAGATAACTTGTGGATGAAGTTTGGTCTAATTTGGATGTTGTTTGTGCAGGTTATGCAATTATATGCACATTCTGGACTTTTTTGCAATTTACCCAATTGGGAGGTTTTCTTTGCAAATCATCACCTGGATTTTAATCCTTAGATATTCCCTTACCATTCACGAGATTTTGTAACATAGGGCTACTAGTTGCACCTTGGTTTGAAGGTGTTACTTTTCAAGGTCATTATAGGGATTACCCTCTTTATAAATGTGCTTATCTTTAAAAGCTATCAACCAATGGGGATATTTCTTTGTTTGAAGGATGGTGGGGATGTCATATAAGGATATAGGGGCTCTTAGTACCTATCTTTAGTATACAAGAAGACTCTATGAGCTGTCCTCTTGCATGGCCATGAAGCCTTAGCCTAAGGACACATGGAAAGTCACATAAACACCTCATGCTTGCCCCCTTCTTTATAAAGCCATGCCTACCCCTTCCCACCTCCCAATCTAAGAAAAAATCCTCTCCTTATCTTTACCACATCTTATAGCATCATCCCTTATATGTTTGTCCATGAAGTTTCCATCCCAAGGTAAAAGAGGGTGCCTACCTTGGTGAAGAAGGCTCCTAGGGTTCCAAATTTCGCTATTTAGGATTTCTTAAGCTCCTCCTTGGTGATTTTGACCAAAACTAGTAAGCATCCTCCTTTTCTTACCTGTTTTCATGTTTTTCGTATTCCTCCCACCTTCTTCAAGGTCGGAACCATGACCTTCCAAGGTAAAACTCCACCTAGAACCCTAAAACATCTCATCTCCATGCTCTTTTGCTAGGGTTTGCACCTCTAAAATGGAGAAGGTGATCTTTGCTGAAGAAAGGATCTTGGCTTGGAATAACCATACCTTGTAATCTTGGGATCCTTTATTTTTTGACCTTATTAACTTCCTAGAGGCAAGTTTTGATAACCCACTTCTCATGTATTTCTTAGTACACGCTTAAAACTCATGCTTCTATGTTTAAAATCGATGATTTCCATCTCTTTTTACCATGTTCTTCTAGGGTTTTGGTTTCTTGTTGTTTTAACTTCTCTAGAAGCTCTAGTTTGGTTACCTATTCAACTTCAAACCTGATCTTGGGTCAAATAGTGTTTTCTCCCTCTCCCTCTCTCTTCAATTATCTCGATCAGTTTGATGATGTGGCAATTTCCTATTGGTCAGTATTGAAAAATTCATATTTTCTAAATTGCTTATCCAAATTTGACAAATAAATATGTTTTGAAATTGGAAAATTAATATCTATATAATAAAAATATTTTCAAGGTATGATTTCATGGTTTTACGAAGGGTGATTTTTGTAAAATGAATTTAATGCATAAAATCCATAAAAATTACATCTTAATCATCATAACTCCAAAATTAACATAAAAATATATTTTCTTGATCAGGAGAACTTAATAAGTTTATTGGTGATGTTTTAAGAGTCTAAATCTAAATTTTTATAAAAATATCTAAAATTAGGGTTTCTATACATTAATGTGCACTATGTACTCTAATACATGTTAATACATTGAAAATAGGCAAAGTGGAACTTGGACTCAATTAAAGTGGTGAAAGTTAGTAATTGATATCAGTAAGAGAGGTATGTGTATTTACACCTTAAGTTGGGAATAATTTTTCCTTAACATATTTTTCTATAATGAGGCTTTATTAAACCCTATTTCATATACTCTTAAATCTTTTGCTATACTTGTCTCATAAATCAGTTTCAGAACATTATTCTTGGGTCTTGGTACCCCACTTCTATTCTTATTGATTCATATGATTATTCTTGCCATAACTACTTTTTCTAGCATGTGGATTTATTTTCTATTTAATTTAAAGTAGTAGTACCTATGCACAACCACCCACAGAGGGCATGTAAATAATCACCCTGGGGAATGTCTTATTCTCCCCATAAGATTGTAGGTGACTAGGAATGTCTTATTCTCCCCTCACCTATCGATTAGAGGTCCAGTAGGTGCCTCAACCCTACTTAGTTAAGTAGACATAATTATCTTACTTGCAAATCCTTTTTAATATAATTGTTAATGGCAAGTTTCTTTTGAATATGGCCTCATACTCTTGTTATCTTCATCTTATGATGAACCCTATCATGTTCTTATTTGCTTTACTTATTTTAATATCCTAGACTAGTTTTGTGACACATACCTTTCTTCCCTTTCCCTTTTTGCTGGGTGCCTTCCCAACCACCCAGGTGCCGAGCAAGGTGATAAACAAGACAAGGAAGATCATAGCTTTTGGCTTGGACTCAGTTCATGGAGATGTTTCTTGGAGACAAGACTGTAGTAGTCTAGACTTCCCTCTATCTAGATCCTAATTGTGTGTCTTGATGTAAACCCTAATGGGAGAATTTGACGTATTTTTTTAAACCTTTTATGAAATTGAATATAGTCAGTTATTTTTTTTATTCTACTGCTTTCTAATGGTCTTTTGTATACCAATGTTTAATAGATTTGGAAAATTTAAGCCCATTCCATCATACCTCTGAGAGTGTTTGGAATGGATGTCAATTCTTTAAATTTTTAGTAAATGGGTAATTTCACTCTCTTACACCATACTATACTTGTAGTTGAGGGTTCATGCCAAACAAGTAGAGGATAGTGGTCCCAATCCTCCACACAAAATAAAAACCAAGAGCATTGCATTCATTGACAGACACAATGGTTAACTAGTTGAGTTTTGCACGGAATGAACACAACAACTAGTCACGTTGTTGTAATTATATTTCATCTACCAAATTAGACGTATCCATATTAATGGATAAAAGAGAATAGTTACAACTCAGGCATACCTACATTTGTTTATATTATATTTGATCCCACCTATGTAAATTAAGACAACTACCTCTAGCCATGTTATGTGGTCTGAGAATCATGTTAGCCATCTTGGTTCAATGTTCATTCGTACATCTTTTACGATAATTGTTATTAATGTCATGAAGGTCCAATTCTATCACAATAAATGTGAAAGAAAACCTTCAAATATTGTTATAAAACTACCCTATTTTATGTAAATACTAAGCTAAGAATTGAACCCACAACCTACTCACATACGGAATGTCTTACTAACTAGGCATAAATCTGTGCTATGCATGGGTGCCTTAGTAGACTTCAATTAGTAATTTATACGTTGATATTTAAGAAAAATAATGCAATAAATATGTACAATACATATATTAATAGATCTTCTCATACACATAGGAATGAATATGTAAATTCAAAAAAATCAAGAAAATTATATCCAACTCCATATGAGGCTTCCTTATATAGTATAAATGAGTCTCACAGCATATAATTTAAAAAATTAAAGAGAAAAGTGTGGTGTACAGACAGAGAGACCAATATATATTCCAAAAAATAATAGAGAAATTTTCATCAACTCCCTCTCATTCACACGTTTTCCAATAAAGCAACAACTATCCCATCCACCACCAGTAGTTTCCCCATCTTGAGCCAATGATTGACAACATGGTGGTGAGCCATAACGCTAGGAGACAAATGGTGTCTCATTTCTGATTCGTTTTCTACTACACGTAAAAATTTCCTATTTATTTTAATTTCTTTAATCTTGTTACCATAATTGGTCTTGTTAAGTATGTGGAAATTAAGTTTTTTGTAACATATTTTTATAAGGAATCCAACGATTTTTTATTTTGTCAAAAAATTCATTACATATTGGAAGTTATACACAAAGTAATTTTCTCTCTCATCTTTTTTCTCTTTCCTTACAATCATTCTCTTTTCCTCTTTTGTAATGTGCATTATATTTATAAAAAATATGCTAATATAGGTTTTTTGGAAAGTATATTTTACAAGAAATTCAACAATTTTTAATTCATCAAAAAATACATTATGGTTTGAATGTTATGGGTGAAATAAATAAAGATATGTTGTAATGACCCGTTTTCAAATTAGTCATCTAATTAGGGTTTACTTGGATGATTGTATGCTTAACTAAGTTGATCATTATTTAAATCTTGATTAATGATGGTAGTTTAATTTTAATGTTTTGAATATAATGAGAAGGTTTAATCATGCTTTGATCCATAATTAGGGTTAACATTTGGAAACCCTAATCGCCCCAAATTAGGTGTTTGATGACATATGAATATAGAATTTAATAAGTATAGTGTATCACTAAATAATTTTTAGTATTTTATGTGTAAATCTTATTTTAATAAAATTTGGGTATGATTTGGACATAGGGAATGTGAACAACATTGAAAAATATCAAAATTGTTGAAGAATGTTCTGACCTGTTTGTCGGTTGAGTTTCAACCTCGACCGACCATATTTTCATATTGATATAGTAGTGTGGTAATTGCATTTTATCTTTTTATTGGTATATTCAGTTGATCTAAAATTTTAATTGTAGTTGATAAACTCCATTATATACATAATATTAAATTAAAATAATTTTTGGATGATGTTTGATCGCTACAAAGAGGGGTGTCGGTCAAGTTCTGTGAAGGACAAACTTGACCGACCATGTTGCAGACTGTAATATAGCAGTGTAGTATTTGATTTTTGATTATTATTGGTAATTCCAAATGATATAAAATTTTTAACGGTTCTTATAAACTCAATTTTAGACATTGTGTTAAAGTTTATAATTTTTGGACTATTTTTGAGTTCTAAAAAGCATGGTGTCGGTCGAGTTTATAACTCAGCCGACCAACTAGTCTGAGCAAAATAAAAATATAATGAAGGGCTTATTTGCAATTGTTCTAAGCACCTCAATTAATCTATATGACTAACCTAACACACAAGGACCTCTCATAACTTGTCATTCCTATCAAAGAAACGAAATTCTTGAGAGAGAGGAGAGCTAGTGTTTTGAGAAGAGAAAGTGGTGGAGATGTTGACCTAGGGTTTCTCTATCCAAGATATGATGAAATCAAGTTTAGCTTCTTTGCGTAGCATTTCATGGTGAATCTTTTCTCACATGTCAATATTCCATCCCTCCTCTAATTTGATTCAAAATCACATCAAATTTCCCCCTTTTCTCACTCTTTCTCTTCTAATCCCCATTTCTAAGGTTTCTAAGTTGAGAGGAGAAAGAATTGGATTCATTTGCTAGAGTTTGATTGGGTTTCCAAAAATTCAGAGTATGACCTACGAATTTAAGGTGCTTGGCACCTGAGGTGAGTGTTTTTCTCCCTCATAAGCTTTGTATTCATGTTGAAAGCCAAATTCTATTCGGCTAAAACAACCAGAAACCTTGTTTGTATATGTATGTGATTAGATTTGATTTGGGAAAGATATTGGGGGATCTAATTCTATTGATTTTGATTATTTTCTCATTGATTGGAAATTGATTAGTTCCTGATATATTGATTGAGGATCAATGGGTATTCTTATGGGTAGATGACTATGCTATTTCTTGTGAATTTTACGTAAAAATCAGCCCAATGGCCGATATGTTTGGAATTGAATTGACATATATAAAATCATATTTGAATTGTATTAGATTGTATTATAAGTGTATTGTTGAATGTTAATGGAATTGAATGACCACATATCCTGATTAGGATTTGTGTTGAGGAAGTGAATACAATGAGTTAATTAATCAATGTATACTTATGATTGATGAATGAAATGTGTGAAAATGGAAACTAGGATTTCCATTTTTGTGAATAACCCTAATGAACCCTTGAGTCATGATTGGATTACCGAATGATATGATTCTTAAGATATGTTGAATTAAGGAATGACTTATTGAAAATCCTAAAAGTTTATTATTAAGACGATTATGAGTGATAAAGTTAGAACTTGTATATGATGTTGTAAATGTGATCAAATGCTGAAGTTGAAAGTATTAATACTCCAATTGAATATGATGAGTCTTACTAATATTATCTAAGTCTAATGCATTTGTTTTAGTATAATAAAGAATGATCATTGTTGATTATGGGAATGACATTTGAAGTCAATGACATGGTACACATCTAAATTTAAGAAATGATATGAAGAAAAATGTGTTGATGGTGATGACAAGTTAAAGATGAAACTAATGAAGTTATTATGATGGTCTTTAATCCTTTATTTTAATTACATGTGGCTTAAGCCAAATTGAATGAAACATAGTAAAACTAAACTTTGATGGATATCAATGAAATGAGAAGTATTGTATATCAAGTGAGTTAAACATGATTGGTTCCAGTAATTTAATGAACTTGGCATGAGAGAAGTTGAGATTAATGAATATGAATTGAAGGAAAAAGATGAGAAATAGTAGATGAATTTAAGAAACAAACTCTAACCCTAAAATGTTGAACTACATGTTGCTAACGAATAATAATCTCAAATGAGGGATTAAGGAATGTACATAATTGTAGTTTAATTCAATTAAAAGATGAGGTTCAAGCATTTGAATTGATTTACAAGAATGTTTTCTTGTATTGTGATTGTTTGATAGAATACGTGTACTATGAGAATGAACTATTTTGATGGAATTTAAATGATAATCAACATGTGTTGATTAGTAACCCCATATGTAGAATGTGAAATAAAAGAAGAAGAGAACTAAGTCTATTATGCATGTATATGCATGGAATTTCTTGGCATCTATTCAGATTGGATGCAACAAGCATATGTTGTATGATTAATCTATTCTGAGTATGAGGAATGATACATGATATCTATCTGCTTTTACTGTTGCTAGTTCTGATGCCTCTGCTAATATTTGTTCAGAAATGTGATATATAGTGAACTGATAAGATTTATGTTGAAATTGAATTTAACATGCACTCCTTACATTGAGAAACTCTGATAAGAGTAAATGTTGCATAATGAGATTATGTCTAGGGCTGAAAGCCCACTAATGATGATAAAATCATGATGGGGTAAATGATGAACAATAAGACTATGTCTCGGGCTGAAGGCCCACTATTTATGATTGCTATGAGATGATGTAGAAGATAGAAATAATCATATGTGTTGCAATATACCGATTCATTATGATTCTTTCTTTGATCATTGTCCTTATTAATAAAGTTAATCTATTTTATGTTATTCTAGTTATGATAGAATACACAGATATGATGTATGACATTTTGAATTCTTGTAAGATGAGTAAAAGAGATTAATAACAAGTGAAATGATGGAACATCTAGTTAGGTGACTTGAACACCATGAGTTTCCCCTGAGGACCAAACTGGGGAAACAAAACGAATCTCCTTGTAGTAATCGATGAATTATGAGAAGGATTTCTGGAGTGTGGATCGAGACATTTAAGGTTAGACCACTAGGATTTAGGAGTGAGTCATCTGGAGTGGCTCTAGCCCTAAATCCTTGCTATGAAAGTCTATGTCTAGATGGAATAGACTGAAATGAAATATGTGAAATGAAAAATATGTGAAATACTGTGATATGTGATATACTATTTTGCTGGTTCCTATCTCGTGTACCCGAGATGAGGACGTGAGCCTCTTTAGGCAACCCTGAGGTGGCTAGGGTCTGTTGTTGATATCTTAGGGTGGCCAGCTAAACCCTAAGATAGTGAGGTGAGTCGTTGACACGAGAATCAGGCATGGTGACTTCTACTTGGTGAGGTACAAGCCAAGTAGTTTCAGGGCAAATGAATAAAAGATGATAAGCTATGTAGAACATGATTTGAATGGTTGTTACATTTCTTGTACTTCTACTTGATGATTTGTTATTGTTGATTATGCTTCTTGTTGTTGAAAGTAATCATGTTGCTATGGACATTTTCTATTTCATATTATGATATGTCATGTTGACAAGTTATAAATGTTGTTATTTATATCCATTTTGAATATGAGTTACATTGCTTGCTATTTGACAGTATTGTTTGGTAGATATGTATTATGTGCACTTCAGATTTAGGACTGTAGGATGTGTTCCTGGTTCAGCTGGTGGAGTGTCACCAAGTTAATGTTATTGTTATGTATTGATTCAAAATGCTTAGAACTTGACTTATTTCTCATGCAGTAGGGTTCTTAATTTGAACTAAGAAGTATCTGTTGATTTGTTCATTGACATGCTCTAAAAAGTTATTTCAAAGTTAAAATTGGTTTAAGTGATTACCGTATCTGTTGGATTAGATTACCATTATAAGCTAGATTTGACTCATGATAGAACTATTTTCTAGACTTTTCAATATCTACATGTTTCTATTAAGTTTATTATACTTAATCTGATGTTGATGCATGTACCTAGCTTGAGTGGGAGGTATCCGCTCACTGGGGCTCTATATGAGTCTCATGAGGTTGTTTCAAATGTGTTTAGGTATAATGCTATCCAGCGGAGAGGTCATGACAAAGAAGATATAAATAACATAATCTAGATAGATTAGAATGTCCCTATACTCTCTCTTTCTCGGGATGGGTTGTAGACTAAGTTTGTTCATCAATGTATATGTATCTGATGTAAACTGAACTACATATGAGAATAAGATTTGATTATGGTTTTAATTGAGTTGAATAAGATTTGTGATATCTAAATGTGATGTCCTTAAAGTGACATTGATTTATGAATTTGTGAAGAAAGAAAAAGGAAAAAAGAAAAATTTATCTATGTTTTTCATATATTGTTTAATCTCTTTTATTGAGAATTCATTATTTTATTTCATAATTTGGTTTTAGGTTTTGGTGTTATCTCTAATGATTGGTATTTATGTTGATCAAAAGAGTGGGTCCCGACATATGCCCTCAACGATTAAGACCAAAGGTCAAACTCTGACGACCAAGATCAACAAATCACCACCATGACAACCTGCCCTAAAATGGAATCTAAACACTGCCAAACAATCAAGGTGAAATTAGATTGGTTTCCCTAAACTCATGCCAGTTTCATACTTGTCACACTTTGACCCTTTCTACATCGGGCCAACCTCGTCAACCAAAAACCGATCATTATAATTATGACGGTCACATTTAAGCTATAAGGACCCTGACCCACATTTTGGGATTGCCCTATTTGTTTTGCTTAAGTGTGTTTCTTAGCACCTTTCTCTAATCATCTGAGATTTAATTAGGGCATGTTGGGAGCTTAAGTTTCTTATTTGAGATTGTTTGGTTGATGCTTGTGTCTTGTGGTGTGGTTTTGGTGCAAATTGCAATTCACCCAGAGTAAGGATTGATGTGTAAGTTTGCCACCTCTAGAGAGAGATGGACACCTTGTTTGGGTCTTGGTTGTGTTGTGGCATCCTTGGTGATGCTTTGAACACATGGGTGAGGTGTTCCTTGCACCTAGATGTGTTGTCTCGGGCTAGAGAGCCTTGAAGAGGTTATGTATCAGTTTGTGAGTGTGTAGAGTTGCACCCTATCCGTTTGTGAGTGTGTAGGGTTGCACCCGATCGATTTGTGAGTGTGTAGGGTTGCACCCTATCGGTTTGTGGGTGTGTAGAGATATGGTATCGGGCATGACACCTTGGTGTTGATCATCACACTCTCCATAGGAGGTAACTGATTCACCTCTTGTGAGGTTATCCTGATATCATGAGTGTTCAACCGATATATCAAGCTAATCTAAGTTGATACATCCTTAGTGTGGTTGCCCGACACACTTGCAGTGGTCGTCACACCTTATGAGTGATTAACTCGACATGCTTGGGTAAGATAGCCTCAATCAATACCTGATGATGGTGGTTGTGTTACATCATGTTAATGATAAGGTTACCTAGTATGATGTGATACCCTATGGGGTGGTTGTGTGCTATAATCTTTATTTCATAACATATTTCAGAATGATGATGGGAACAATGATCTAAGGGTGGTTGTTGATCCAACCTTGCAAACCCCAATTGATTAGTAGAAACTCTAACCCTAATGATGTAATGTGAATGGCATGAATCTATTGAGATGGTACTGTTGATTATGTATTGTTCTTCTTGTTACAAGTCTCTAACCATATAGGTAACACAAGTTAATAAGAATAGTCACGTATGAGCTATGTTGCTTATGATATGCTTGAATGGGCCTTATGAGGCATGTGAGATGTTGGTATCATTGAAGGAGGAGGAAAATGGTCTTATGACCTAATGATGGCTTATTGCCATGTATGAGATGATAATTTCCTCAACGATGAGATGAGGGGTTGCTACCCCAAAGTATGTGATCCTTGTGATGAGAAATATAGTGATTGGAAAAGATCAAGTGATAATGTGATGGGATCACACCCTATGTGCTCAAATATGTTCCACTGATGTGTTATGCCCTTATTTATATAGAACTTGTTTAGAGTTTATACGTCATAACTTGATTGATGCTAAAAGACACTTAAATGGTCTAACTATTCTCAACTGATTGCGGGGGTGAGGTCATGGATTCCGGCTCTTCCACTAGACCTTGTATGGCACCAATTTTGACTTAGTAGTGGTCGGTTGGATTTGGGTGGTACGACTCAAATTCTTAGGGAATAATAAAATATACAATCATCCGTGCATTATACTTGTATAGGATCAAATACAAAAACTTTGGAAGAGGCCTTGCTTGTTTTCATATAATATTATTGGTAGGGAATATACATGTTCTTCATATTCCTTTTAATTTGTTAAGATGTTACATATTTCAATAGTAATTGTTCATCCTGTTAATAATGGCTACTTGCTTCTTATAGTTATAACTTTACTACTACTATATTTACCTTATCTGTAATCATAATAGAGTTGGTGAAGAGTTATATCTACCTTTGAGATTTGTAATCTCACCCTGTGGGTTTCCCACATCCTTTTTAGGCAGACGTGCACGAAGAGGTAGAGATCGTGTAGTGGAGGTTGAGCGGCAGCAAGAAGAGCAGTAGCTGACAAGGTTGGAAGTGTTTTTGGATGTCTTTTGTTGATAGAATCCTAGAGTTGTCCCTGTACACTCGAGTATTTTTGGGTTGTTTTGTAGATATTTTGTGGATGTGCTTTCGATATGTGGCTGGCTTGTGTGCCCTTTTGTATATAGATATAGTGGATATATGTATATATAATCTGGAATAGGTTCTCCAGTAACAGGATGATGGCATACACAGTAAGTGCTTTGAGGCATGAAAGGACTCATATGTAAAAGTTTTTGCTATTTGACAGTATTATGAAAAAGGTTTTAAATTTTTAGTATTTTCCTAGTAATTTGTTTGTTTAATCTTCTTCTGCAATTTTGTTTTGAGTAATCTCACTTTGTGTGGCGTAAAGTGTCACATAAGTGGGTTCACCTCTACAACTACACCCCATTTTCCCAAGATTGACAATCACACTCGATGAATATCAAACTGATGGGGGTAGTAAACTTGACTCAGTTTGCCCCAAATCCAGTCAAGTTCACTCCGCTTACATAGATTATTCACCTACCACCATAAATGTTGGCCAAGGGTTCCACATTTTTGGTTCCCAGACCTCCTTTGTCAGGTAACACTTTTCTTAGTCAGAGAAGCATTATACATACCTTGTATAACTCGATGTCAAACCTCATTGCTTTATCACATTTTCAACTTACATGTAACAAGATCCTGGATCTTGGGAGTTTTCCATACCCCTCACTTAGTTTAGAATTTCACCTCCAAGGAAAGACTTGAGTTTCATTTTATCATTCAAAGAAGTATTATCTCAAAGGTATCTCTAGATGTTATTTGCAGAAGCTGCCTTAACAGATTTAGATAAGGATATTCTAAGAAGTTAAACATAGCTTGATAAAGTTTTCCCAAGACGATTCTACAATTTTTCCTTCATTTAATACATCCTTATCAATCTTACCTTTATGCCGAGCATAAACCCCTAACATATGATGTCCATACTATCATATTTAACTAAACTAATCCCAAAGTTGGCCTTTCTAGGTAACCAACATAAATCATCTTATTAGAAGTCATGTCCTCACTATCTCATACTTTAAAAATAGAATTTGGACATTAGAATTCCTTACGTTGGTGTTAGTTACATGTATCAAAAACACATCACATCCTTATCATTTCCATCCTCTGTTAATATTACCAAAACCAAATGTATTACTTATCACATATATATTTTGTCTTGGAACCAAAATCCAGGATTAGCTGATACATTTCAAAGTATCCTTCTATAGATTTCTTCTAATCTATGCACGTCAAGTGTCATAAGACTTACTTGATTGTCATGTCCCTGAAAATAAAGAACACAAGGAAACATAGTTCTTTTTATTTCCCCATCATTATCTAGGGCTGTTTATTAAAGAAAAGAGATTATCACCTTCTTCGAGTATTTCATGAACTATCAATTAGTTCATGTGTCATTCAATCTTGTTTCCTCTTAGGTTCCTTGCCATCAACATATGAATTATAAATATGATTACTTATCATCATCCCTTATTATAATCATCATCCTGATTACTAAATCTGGGTATTCCAACCATTAGTTCATCACTGAACATTGTCACCTTTTATCAGGTAACTGTTACCTCTAGGCCCTAAGACCAAGGCATACATTATACTAAACATCTTCTTTTGTTTATAAGTTTATCTGTGATTAACTCAGATTCCTCCATATATCAATTAGGATGTGTTAGAAATATCCATGCCACATCTTCTACTTCATTATGCTCTTTAGATTGTCTCAAAATGATTACTTGATCATAGTAATTAGAAAGATAGCAATGTAATAGTGTCATACTTACCTTGCCTTCAATAGATGAATACCTGGCCAGGGTATTCAAGAACTGAAAATTAGGTAGTATGCATTTTTTTTATATCATGTTTCTTACTTTTTAAATTCTACTACTTAGTATCCCAAATTTTCTCTGGGTGCTTCTTTTACATCTCTTCCCTTTTTACATGAGGAGAGAAATTCAAAACATATGAGAGAATATTGGACTGAATATAAGTTATCATCCTTCTTATCTCTTCCTCATGTCCTAATAGGATTAATTAAAGGAAGCTCAACAACAACTACCTTCTTATGATTATTAGATAAAATCAAGAGAAGACATATCAGAATGAAAAAGCTCTATCTGTCTGTCACCCCTCGCGGTCATCTACCACTTTAGGTTGACTCAAACATAGAGTCAAGTTTTTTCATGTTGTTGCTTTTGTCTTTTTACACTATTGGGTTATAACTTTCGTAAGCCCTGTCAAGTTTGCCTTGGTTTTTGGGTCATTTCCTCCCTTCTTTTTGAACAAAGGGTTTAGTATGCTCAACATGTCCATATCTATAACATGTCTTGTCCTCGTACCATAGTCTTATCGATCTTATTACCGATGTAGAAGCTAAGTCAGGAGTTCTTCCAGGTGGAAAGTTAGGACTTTTGCCTTTACTTAGTGACTACTGCCCTGGTGCACTAGGCATTTATTGCACTGGTGGTACCAAAAATGTTGGTTTTTTAGAACAACTAGGCAAATGACTCTAGAATTATAGAGACCTTTCCTTAATTCTCAACTTATTGCCCCTCCTTGGGCATTGCCATCATAGATGTACTATTTGTCTATACTTACTACATAGTCTATTTTCTTGCCATATGTTAATCCTTCTCACATTTTCCACTGTTCCAACATGACTATATAATTCAGGAACCCTTTCAGAACCCAAAGTTTCTACATTGAGGGCTGGTAATCTATATTGTATTGCTAGTATCCAGTCCAATATATTCATCACTGTTGTCCTAACCTGCTCAACAAGAGCATAAAAAGTAGGATTCTCTATCCTAATTGGGTCAAGATGGGAATTCTCGGGAACTCGTTCTTCTCTTGCATGATCCCTTGCACCTTCTCCTGGTACAACAACATTGCTCTTAGCAACGTGTTCCTCATGTTCTCCAATCATATTTAGACTTCACCCTTTCTCTGCATAAACAGAAGTCACTATAGGATATATTGGAGGACACTAGAACAGACTCAACACCTTAGTCCTATGTCTTTGTAGACTCAATGAACCTTAAGCTCTAATACCAAACTTATAATGACCGCCACCAAACCGAAAACCAAATTGTTACTAATTATGCAGAATAATCATTAATAGTGAATTAACAAAAATCACTAAAAACTAAAACCATTTTTTGTGCAAAGAGATCCATTTTCTAGAAAACTATTAATGAAAGAACCAAAACTTTATATACATTAGGATTCACATTGTACATACAATGTACCATCACCTCCCGAGGATAACACATAATAGTTGCTTTGTTAAAACATATACTGAAGCAACATAAAACCTTGAGGCATACAAGACAAAATCTCAGATTGTTCATAAAACCATCACTTACTAAATCCAAGGACCTGAGAGTATAGAGACGATACATATTGTAACACCCCTGACCTGGGTTATGAACTAACCCTAGGTGTTTTGCTTAAAATTATTATTAAAGGCTTGTAGTTAACCCTTGATATGTCATTAAAGCTTTAGAAGAATCTATATTTTCATTTCTGCCCTTTTTGAACAATGTTGTAAGATTGTTTTGTTTAATAGGGACCTATGTGCAAATTACCCAATTAGAGGCGTTAACTTGCAAATTGCACATGTTAAGATGTTCCTCTGATGATGAGACATCATAAGAATGAATATGATGTGGTGTTATGGATTCCCCAAGCTTGGGCACCAAAATATAGCTTGTAGAGCAATCCTTGTACTTTAAAACCTAGTTTTGGTGTAAAGTGCAATTTACCCAAAACATTGGGTGAAACATGTAAAATATACCCTCTAGAGTACCCTCATGCATTTTATCATCAAGTGGAGTAAAGAAAATGAGGGGGGCACCTCATTTGAGTAACCATATAAGAAGGATAATCATTGTAATTGAATAATCAAGATATATGCAAAATGACCCTTATATATGTATGACTTAATAAAGTGTTTCGCTTCTTTTCCTCTAAACCATGGTTGAGAGATAAATTTGCATGTTATAAGAAGGGAGGAACGTGGCAAAGAAGTAGGAGATGGGCGTGGAGGATATAGATGTAAAAGAGAAGAAGTATTTATCATTGCCTTGGAAATATGCCCAAAAATATATAAGCAAGCTCTTTCTACAATCAGGGGATCGTTCCCTTCACTTCCTCTTCTCATCCTTTTGCTTTGGACCGACTAAGGAGGAGGTTAGGAGCAGAGGAGGACGACCAAGTTGATCTAGGTAAGTTTGGTCATCTTCTAGCTCGGATTCATGGAGGAAATTCCATTACAAGGTTGGTTTGCTAGTATTCCTTACACAACTCTTGCTTCTAGCCATCTTCTCCATCCAATTCTTGAAGAAAGGACCTTGGACGACCCCTGGCGCTCAAGCCACCATTAAAGCTACGGATCTTGGATCTCTATATCAGATTCTAAGGTGGGTTTTATAACTCTAAACCCTTAAACTTTATTATGCATCTTTCTTTCTTGCAAAAATAGTTTGTTCTTCTTTCCCCCATCCTTCCTTGCTTTCTTGCAACTAAAACCATGAAGAACAGACCTGGATCTGGAGGTAGAAGAAGGGGGCGTGAATACCAATGTTACTTTAGCAAACGGTCTTGCACCCTTGGCCAAATGGTTTGCAAACCATTTGGGGGTTTGCAAAACCGTTTGAGGGGCAAACGATTTCACAAGGTCGGTTGGAGAAAACGGTCTCTAAGACCATTTGGTTGAGTTGACCAAGGGTTGAACGTTTTGGATTCCTGTTCAGAATTATGTTGGTTGATAACCCTCCAAATTTGAGGGATTAAATCCAAAGGAATCGTGAGTTAAAGGCAAATCAATTAGATAAATCTAATTGGATTAAGTGCTGATTTTCAACCTGATTAACTTGACCTTTTTGGGAAAACGGTTTCAAAACCGTTTGAGTGCGTTGACCAAGCATTTACCGTTTGATATTATTGTTCCTAATGATGTTGGTTAATTACTTACCAAATTTTATGGGTTAACTCCCAAGGAATAGAGAGTTGAAGGCTAATCAATTAGATAAACCTAATTGGATTAAGTGCTGATTTTCAACATGATTAACTTGACCTCTTTGGGCAAACGGTTTCAAAACCATTTGAGTGCGTTGACCAAGCGTTGACCGTTTGATATTACTGTTCATAATTATGTTGGTTAATAACTCACCAAATTTGAGGGGTTAATTCTCAAGGAATCATGAGTTGAAGGCTAATCAATTGGGCAAACCCTAATCGAAATTATTGTTGAAATTCCAATGAATTAATTTGAGATTTTGGGTTGATTAGCCCAAACGGTTTCAAAACTGTTTGGGGATCACCCAAACGGTCTCAAGACCGTTTGGGGGTCACCCAAGACCGTTTGGAGGTCTAGGGTGAAGTATGGATATGTGTTTGAAGATCCAAAGATGTGGTATGAACCCTAATCAGCTAAATGCTGATTTTGCAAGTGAATGAGATGATGTTTTGGGTTGATTGGCCCAAACGGTTTCAAAACCATTTGGGGATAACCCAAACGGTCTCAGGACCGTTTGGGGATCACCCAAGACCGTTTGGAGGTCTGGGGTTAAGTATAGTTGACCAATTGAAGGTCCAAAGGTACCAAATCATATTACAATTAAGTGCTGATTTGTTGATCAACTCGATAGACCAATCCTTGATAGCATTTCACTAGAATCCAAGGGTTGGATGAGCCAAAAGGTCTCAAGACCATTTGGAGCTCATCCAAACGGTCTCAAGACCGTTTAGAGGTCACCCAAGACCATTTGGAGGTCTAGGGGTGAGTATGGTTAAGCAATGAATGATCCAATGTTATTAAGTTAAAGTGTAATCAATTGTTGTTTTGGTGATCAATCCAATGATCCAAACCTTAATTGGTTGACTTGGATTTTGGTGATATGATGGGAAAACGGTCTCAAGACCGTTTGGAGGTCATCCAAACGACCTCAAGCCCGTTTGGGGTCAGGTCATACCTAATTTGGATGATGGTTCTATGGTTTCTAAGTAACTAGTCTTACATTGATTAATATTGAAGGATGATCGATTCCAACCCTAATCCAATCCATCCAAACCCTAATTGGTGATCAATTGAGGATTAATTGAGGGTCACATCAGTTGAATATTAACTTAATTGGCTCAATTGATACATGTTTAACCATGGCATAAACGATTGAGGGGTTCAACATTGAAAGTCCTAACTCAATTGGAAGTGTTAATACACTTTTTGGTCCATGCGGTTTTGAGGGTGTTTGAGACCAAACTGTCTCAAGACCATTTGGTGGTCATGCGGTTTCAAACCATTTGGAGGTTGAAAGTCCAAAACAATTTGGGTTCTTTTAAGGTCAAGATTGCTTAATGCTTTAAAGGCTTAGATGGTTTAATGGTTGATTAATCTAAATCCTAATGATATCTAAAGAAATTAAGGGAACAAGTAATTAGTTGATTGAAGCATGTTATGATCAATGGTGAGAATTACTAAAGTACCCTTGATGGGTTTAAGTAGTCAACACCTCTTGATCAAGCAAACCCTAAAGAACATTATAGTAATAATGTGACTTATGTTATCAAGGTTGAATTGACCTAATCTAATCATAAGAGATGTAAACATCATCTAACAATAAGAGGGGAGAGAAGACTCCTAATATGAATTAGAATCAAGTAATATACTTCCAACATGTATGAATACACATAATTAGGGTATGATCCTTTACAATGGGATCATGGAAACCCTAATTATGATGATCAATGAATCTTAACCTAAGTGAAGACATGAATGGAAGTAATCTTCATACATAATGATGGTATGATCTCAATTCACTACTATGTGAATAGTAAACCCTAATCTAGGGTAATGTGATGCTATGTGCATAGTAAACCCTAATCTAGGGTAATGTGATGCTATGTGAATAGTAAACCCTAATCTAGGGTAATGTGATGCTATGTGCATAGTAAACCCTAATCTAGGGTAATGTGATGCTATGTGAATAGTAAACCCTAATCTAGGGTAATGTGATGCTATGTGAATAGTAAACCCTAATCTAGGGTAATGTGAAGCTATGTGAATAGTAAACCCTAATCTAGGGAGATGTGATGATATGAACAAGTAACCCTAATTCTAAGTTATGCTTTTAAGCATGAAACTCCATGATTGAGAAATAAGATAGGAATCACTATTCCTAATCTAGTTAAGAGGTGGAATAACTCTTTTTTTTGGTCGAGAAAGCGCGTGTTATTATAATATGAAACCAAACTTTAGATACACAGGGAGCACCTCTTAATCCAAGAGGATTACTAGAAAGAAGATCTATGATCTAGACATATAGATCATTACAAAGAATCCTAAGAGACAAGGAAGGGAAAAACACACAAAGAGAACAAGCACAAGGCACTAGGGAAAACTAGCAATGCCGCAAGCCAGACTGAGGAGCTGCACTATCCATGAAGCCTCCTCATAATGTGTGCAGACACAGTAAGCAAACGAACTCCCAGCTGCCTTTGTGTCTTGAGCTTAGAGCTGCAATGAAATGTAATCCCCGCCTGGTCATGACAACTTCAAAGAAGCAAAACTCCGAAATGTTGGGAGAAGCATGGTTTCCACATCCAAACTAGACTCCTACATACACCATGAGGGTGCACCTATCCACAACACTGATCTGAACAAGTAGATCATTACAACGGGAACTAAAAGACGGGGGGAGACCCAAGCTAGTGAAGGAAGCATCACAAAATGGGGGATGGAAAGTCCACAATCAACTGATCTGAGGAGCTGCACTATCAAGACGTCCACCCACAAAGTGTGTAGGAACAGCCAGCGAGCGTAGACAATCATATCCAAACTGAGCCTATTGCTTGGACTGCACTGAATTGAAGAACAATCTGACTCAACCATCTACAAAATAACAGAACTCCAATCTAGCTGCCATCATCCTATAGAGCACACCATAGACTTCCAAACACAGCAATCAGTAACCACAAACCTACATCTTGCACCTCTCGCACACATAGCATCAAAATCCATCACTGAAGGTAGTGGGTCGAGGAACAAGAAAGAAGGAAGCAGTCAACGAGCACCATATCATATACTAGATGAATCCACGAGAAGATTCAGCGAAACACCATAATCTCAGGAAGAAAATGAGGGTTAACCCCCCTTCTTTTTCTTCCTTGGAGATTTCTTCCTTCTATTAGACTTACATAATCTAAAATCTGGAGGCTCATGCTCCCACAGCTCCGCTTCAGTTTCTGATGTAGATTCCTCCCTGGAGCACTCCTCTTCCGTGAACAGCTTTTCCTTAGTATTAGAATACTCAACCGAAAAGCCTGCAGTCTCCCAAATCTTGTTTATCTTCCAAGATTCAGAACCAGAGTCATCCCTTCTATGCCTATTCACTTCAAGTTCCCAATCGAGATTTAGGGTGCCAATATAGCTCTCTGGAGTAGACCCAAACATGTCAGGTTCCACCAGAAGAGCCTGGTTTCCCTTCGACTGAGTTTGAGGAGAAACAGAGGAGGAAACAAATAAGTCGACAATCTTCTGTGCTATGGAATCACGTAGACCCTCCTCTTCCTGAGTGGGACTAGAGATACCATCTTGAACTACAACATGTTCAATCACTACCTTAGCAGGTCTGACTTCAACATTTCATCGAACACTTCCTGGTTTACCAAATCTGAACTGGAGATCAGCCTTCAAGGCGGCCTTCCTAGCCTTCATTGGATAAGAGGACGCCCGATGACCAAAATGCTTGCAACTAGGACAGACCAGAGGCTTCGCCACCGTATCCACCTTCAGTTGCTTGACAACCCCGTCCACCTCCACCTTAACAGTCCTGGGCACGTTGGAGCTGCAACTGACTTGAACACAGGTAGTTGTGTCACCTAGGCATCCAACTGTGATGGAATGGTCGGAGAAGTCCAGCGGCCGACCCACCGTACTGGCGACACAAGCGTGCGTTGGCGAGTATAAGGGACCCCTACATTCCCGAGTCTTATCCAAACAGGAGCCGTCTGAAGGGAGATAGGTTGTAGAGGAGACCCCAACTTCCAGGCATTAACTACCAACAGGGAACCGTCCATGAACCAAGGGCCTTCATCGAGGATGCGTTCCCTTTCGCTATGGCCCTGGACTCTGATGATGAACCCTTCGGTCTCCTCTACAACGGTAGCGATAGGGCCGCTTGGACGCCAGCGCCGCCTGATCCAGCCCTCGAGTTGACCTTTGTAAGGTTTTCTCCCGATGAAGCGGACAGATAGATGATCTTCCCAATCTGGTTCTGGGCAGTCTGAACTCGAAATTGATGCACACGGCTCCCCGTCTTTGATCGAAGGTTCGACAAATTCAAGCGCCGCAATCTCATCCAGGGTTCGGTCCGCTCGGCTACTCTGCAGCCGATCTGCGACTTGAGAAGAGGAGGAAAGGGCCTGAGAAGCTTCCGTGGGTGGATTTTGAGTGGATGCCGACGCCTCCATCTCCCGTGGTATAGACATACTAGTGCATTTAGGGTGTGTCGAGGTCGACCCGCCTCCATCTCCATCATCCCCTTGTTGGTTGCTCGGAGAAGCCTCCAAAGGCGACTCTGTGGCCGGAGCTTTCCCCTTTCCCTCCCTCCCGCTAAGGTTACGGACACCACCACCCCTTCCGCCTCTCCCTCTCCCTCTCCCTCTCGCCATCTCCCGGATTAAATGAGAATCCTAACCCTAGAAACCAGCCGTGGTATTATGACACGGTCGTGGTGAGTCCTTTATTGCACGATCGTGCAAGGTAGCACGGCCGTGGTATCACATATATAATTTGAGAAGAACCTGTATTGTGCTGTTATGATACAATATGCATGCTATTAGTAAATATTGAGCATGCAGGTTTTCATAAAGAGGTGATCATATCCAGGTAAGGATTATGATATCTTATGTATTGAAATTACTTTACATGCTTCAAGTATAATGATATGCTATGATACCTAGTGAATGGTAAATTATGAGTTCAAGTACCTAGATTCTATAATCATGATGATAAATTTGGAAAGGTACTTGATAAGTTGAGGAATTGATATCCTAAAACTTTGTGAGAAAATGTATGGCTATAGGCCATGACTCCCCAATAATAATGTCAGACATGAGATATATGATCCTAAGTCTGAAGAGAGTTAATGTTGTAATAATGGTTTTATAGTAGATAAATGCCATACATGTTCTTCTATTTCTTAAAAGATAAATGACATATGGGTTTATCAAATTATAGTTGTATTGCTTTAATTGGAAGAATGGTTTAATCTGTTAAACATTGTTTTCACTACTCCCAGACATATATAACTTCTTTGTGTACATTTACTCTCTTAAGCTGCAATAATTATGTTTCTGGCGAAGAGTTATATCTCTCACTGGGACAATTTTATAATTGTCTCACCACGTGGGAAACATATTTTTAGGTGGACGTGGGCGAGGAGGCAGAAATCCTTCAATAGGTGAAGGGCAACATCAACAGTACCAGGGACAGCAGTGAAAGTTTCAGGTGGAGACACTGGCTGTTATGCCACGTATAGATGTAGTTAGAGTCCTATGTGTCGTCTTTGTACTCTCAGGTCCTCAGAGTAATAGTTAATGCTTTCGATTTTTTGGTCCAGTACCTTGAGATTTCTGTATCTTGCCTTATATAGTTAACATGGTAGTTGATTATTGTAATCTCGAGATATGACCTTACAGAGATGTACTGATGGATCGGTTTGTAAATAACTTATCATGTTTCTTTATGAAAAAGCTTTACCATTTAAATATCTCTTCACATAAAGTTTTAAATTTTTAGTGATTTTTGGTAATCCGCTGCTTAGTGAACGTTTCCGCATTAGTTAATCTTCTTTTCTCGAGATAGACATTACATTTAGTGGTATCAGAGCTCTAGGTTCGCTGAGTCTACAGAGACATAGGACTAAGGTTGTTGAGTCTATTCTAAGTGTTTTTCAGATTATCTGATAGTATCTTCTGCTCTCATAGGAGAAGAAGAACTTGAAGATGTCTGGATCACATGAAGAGCATGCTGCTGAGGGCAGTACTGCTGCACCAGGAGTAGGTGCAGGAGACCAAAATAGGGAGGGGCCTGTACCTGAACAGCCCTAGATTGACCCAGCTAAGATAGAAAACCCATCTCTCCATGCTTTATTTGATAAATTCCTGACAGCCATAACACACATAGCAGATAGGGTGCCGCCATATGCACCTAGGGCACCAGCCCATCAGGAAGGTTATGGAGTCGGAAAGACTTTTGAGAGACTTCGCCGGGTGGGAGCCATAGACTATGCTGGTACATCTGACCCAGCAGATGCTGATCTATGGTTGACAGAGCTAGAAAAGGCTTTCAGGATCCTTGATATTCCTGAAGCTGAAAAGGTAAAACATGCGGTATACCTCCTAAAAGGGAGTGCTGGTAATTGGTGGATGATAGAGGAAGATAAGAGACCAGGTGAAGAAATAGGATGGGAGGTATTCCGATGAGAATTTGTCAATAGATACTTCCCTAAGACGTATCTAGATGAGAAGATATCTCAATTTGAGAAGATCACTCAAGGACAGATGACCGTTAGCGAATATGAAGCTAAGTTCATGGAGTTGTTGCGGTTTTGTCCGCAGATGGCAGTTAGTGATTAAGAAAGAATTCGACATTTTGAAAAGGGATTGAACGCTGAACTAGCCACTCCTGTGTTTGCCTTAGAGAACAGAGAAAGGTTTGCCACCTTTGTGGAGTCAGTAAGAAGGATAGAGAGGTCAGAAATCGAGAAACAACAGACAAGTAGTAAGAAGATGTACACCCAGCCTCAAGATCAAAGGCCTGAAAGTTTTAAGAAGCCAAGATTTTCTATACCGACAACAATATCATGATTTCCTACCCAGACACAATGGATGTCAAGTGGAAGTAGGGATCATAGTAGTATACCAAGAAGACCTTCCGACATAGCATCAACATCGGTAACTGGATCATATAGACACCTTGCACCCATGATCTGTTACCAATGTAGACAACCGGGACATCTGGCAAAGGATTGTCCAGATAGGAATACAATAATGACTCAACCTCAAGGACAGAGTCTGCAAGGCTCACAAGGGAGGCAATATAATAATAGAGGACGTGGACAGACGTCCCAGACAGGTCAGATGAAATAAGTTTTGTTTTGATATTTCATATCAGGATTCTATGTGTTAAAGATATGAAAATTAGCTGTTTTTGAATTCCTTTGACTAAGTCCTAGAAGGAAACAACGGAGATAAGAATTTATATCTTACTCAGTATTCTTTAAAACAATTTATAATCTCCCTTTATTGTGTATTAAAAGATGAGATATAGACGTGATACCTAAAGAATAATCTGGTATGGTAAATCCTATGTGTATAATGAAAAACAATGAGGAATATGATGATAAGTAAAATACATACTACCTAATCTCAATACTTATATACCTTGGCCAGGTATATGGTTATTGTAGATAAGGCAAGTATGAAACTCTTAGATTGTTATCTTTTTTATTACTCTGATCATGTAATTATTCTGAAACAATCTAGAGAGTATGAGGTAATTAATGAGAAAAGCTAAGTGAAACTTATAAATGAACATACTCAGTGAATCTTCTTAGTGAATACTTAGTGAATATACTTAGTGAACACACTCAGTGAATTTCCTCAGTGAACACTTAGTGAATATACTCAGTGAACTTCCTTAGTGAATACTTAGTGAATATACTCAGTGAACTTCCTCAGTGAATACTTAGTGAATATACTCAGTGAATTTCCTCAGTGAACACTTAGTGAATATACTCAGTGAACTTCCTTAGTGAATACTTAGTGAATATACTCAGTGAACTTCCTCAGTGAATACATAGTGAATATACTCAGTGAACTTCCTCAGTGAATACTTAGGGAATATACTCAATGAACTTCCTTAGTGAATACTTAGTGAATATACTCAGTGAACTTCCTTAGTGAATACTTAGTGAATATACTCAGTGAACTTCCTTAATGAATACTTAGTGAATATACTCAGTGAACTTCCTTAGTGAATACTTAGTGAATATACCTAGTGAACTTCCTCAGTGAATACTTAGTGAATATACTCCGTGAATTTCCTTAGTGAATACTTAGTGAATATACTCAGTGAACTTCCTCAGTGAATACTTAGTGAATATACTCAGTGAATTTCCTCAGTGAATACTTAGTGAATATACTCAGTGAACTTCCTCAGTGAATACTTAGTGAATATACTCAGTGAACTTCCTTAGTGAATACTTTGTGAATATACTCAGTGAACTTCCTCAGTGAATACTTAGTGAACATAGTGAATTTCCTCAGTGAATACCTAGTGAATATACTTAGTAAACATACTTAGTGAACATACTCAGTGAATTTCCTCAGTAAATACTTAGTAAGCATACTCAATGAACTCCTTCAGTGAAAGCTTTTGAGACAACATACTTAGTGAATTTACTTAGTGAAATCTTCTAAGACAAATTGCTTAGTGAATCTTCTCAGTGAATATTTCCAAATTAATTGATTAGCAAACTTTCTTAGTGAACTATTTCAAATAAATAAAGGATTTTTGAGTGAATTATCTGTGTTAAGGTATGTATGTTTCTCTTTTGATAAACATTCTTGGGTGATACTAGAAGAATGTTCTTGTATGCTTCTTCCTTTCAAAAGTATGGACACCTTATGTTAGGGGTTTATGCTTTACACAAACATAAACAGTGATAAGAAGTAAAAAAATGAAAGGGACTTTGTGTGAATTACAAATCCATAATATCATCATAATTTTGAGATAATATGGGGAAACTTGAGGGCCTTACTAATGAATAATCTGTCCCTTCTTTTCCTGGGATTTCGGGGACGAAATCCTTGTTAGGGGTTTATAATTTGTAACACCCCTGACCTGGGTTATGAACTAACCCTAGGTGTTTTGCTTAAAATTATTATTAAATTCTTGTGGTTAACCCTTGATATGTCATTAAAGCTTTAGAAGAATCTATATTTTCATTTCTGCCCTTTCTGAACAATGTTGTAAGATTGTTTTGTTTAATAGGGACCTATGTGCAAATTACCCAATTAGAGGGGTTAACTTGCAAATTGCACATTTTAAGATGTTACTCTGATGATGAGACATCATAAGAATGAATATGATGTGGTGTTATGGATTCCCCAAGCTTGGGCACCAAAATATAGCTTGTAGAGCAATCCTTGTACTTTAAAACCTAGTTTTGGTGTAAAGTGCAATTTACCCAAAACATAGGGTGCAACATGTAAAATATACCCTCTAGAGTACCCTCATGCATTTTACAATCAAGTGGAGTAAAGAAAATGAGGGGGGAACCTCATTTGAGTAACCATATAAGAAGGATAATCATTGTAATTGAATAATCAAGATATATGCAAAATGACCCTTATATATGTATGACTTAATAAAGTGTTTGGCTTCTTTTCCTCTAAACCAAGGTTGAGAGATAAATTTGCATGTTATAAGAAGGGAGGAACGTGGCAAAGAAGTAGGAGAGGGGCGTGGAGGATAAAGATGTAAAAGAGAAGAAGTATTTATCATTGCCTTGGAAATATGCCCAAAAATATATAAGCAAGCTCTTTCCACAATCAGGGGATCGTTCCCTTCATTTCCTCTTCTCATCCTTTTGCTTTGGACCGACTAAGGAGGAGGTTAGGAGCAGAGGAGGATTACCAAGTTGATCTAGGTAAGTTTGGTCATCTTCTAGCTCGGATTCATGGAGGAAATTCCATTACAAGGTTGGTTTGCTAGTATTCCTTACACAACTCTTGCTTCTAGCCATCTTCTCCATCCAATTCTTGAAGAAAGGACCTTGGACGACCCCTGGAGCTCAAGACACCATTAAATCTACGGATCTTGGAGCTCTAGATCAGATTCTAAGGTGGGTTTTATAACTCTAAACCCTTAAACTTTATTATGCATCTTTCTTTCTTGGAAAAGTAGTTTGTTCTTCTTTCCCCCATCCTTCCTTGCTTTCTTGCAACTAAAACCATGAAGAACAGACCTGGATCTGGAGGTAGAAGAAGGGGGCATGAATACCAATGTTACTTCAGCAAATGATCTTGCACCCTTGGCCAAACGGTTTGTAAAACCATTTGGGGGTTTGCAAAACCGTTTGAGGGGCAAACGGTTTGACAAGGTCGGTTGGAGAAAACGGTCTCTAAGACTATTTGGTTGAGTTGACCAAGGGTTGACCGTTTGGGATTCCTGTTCATAATTATTTTGGTTGATAACCCTCCAAAATTGAGGGATTAAACTCAAAGGAATCGTGATTTGAAGGCAAATCAATTAGATAAATCTAATTGGATTAAGTGCTGATTTTCAACCTGATTAACTTGACCTTTTTGGGCAAACGGTTTCAAAACAATTTGAGTGTGTTGACCAAGCGTTGAACGTTTGAGATTATTGTTCCTAATGATGTTGTTTAATGACTCACCAAATTTTATGGGTTAAATCCCAAGTAATAGAGAGTTGAAGTCTAATCAATTAGATAAACCTAATTGGATTAAGTGCTGATTTTCAACCTGATTAACTTGACCTTTTTGGGCAAACGGTTTCAAAACCGTTTGAGTGCGTTGACCAAGCATTGAACGTTTGATATTACTGTTCCTAATTATGTTGGTTAATAACTCACCAAATTTTAGGGGTTAATTCTCAAGGAATCATGAGTTGAAGGCTAATCAATTGGGCAAACCCTAATCGAAATTATTGTTGAAATTCCAATGAATTAATTTGAGATTTTGGGTTGATTAGCCCAAACGGTTTCAAAACTGTTTTCGGATCACACAAACGGTCTCAAGACCGTTTGGGGGTCACCCAAGACCGTTTGGAGGTCTAGGGTGAAGTATGGTTATGTGTTTGAAGATCCAAAGATGTGGTATGAACCCTAATCAGCTAAATGCTGATTTTGCAAGTGAATGAGATGATGTTTTGGGTTGATTGGCCCCAACGGTTTCAAAACCATTTGGGGATCACCCAAACGGTCTCAAGACCGTTTGGGGATCACCCAAGACCGTTTGGAGGTCTGGGGTTAAGTATAGTTGACCAATTGAAGGTCCAAAGGTACCAAATCATATTACAATTAAGTTTTGATTTGTTGATCAACTCGATAGACCAATCCTTGATAGAATTTCACTAGAATCCAAGGGTTGGATGAGCCAAATGGTCTCAAGACCGTTTGGAGCTCATCCAAATGGTCTCAAGACCGTTTTTAGGTCACCCAAGACCGTTTGGAGGTCTAGGGGTGAGTATGGTTAAGCAATTGATGATCCAATGTTATTAAGTTAAAGTGTAATCAATTGCTGTTTTGGTGATCAATCCAATGATCCAAACCTTAATTGGTTGACTTGGATTTTGGTGATATGATAGGAAAACGGTCTCAAGACCGTTTGGAGGTCATACAAACGACCTCAAGATCGTTTAAGGTCATGTCATACCCAATTTGGATGATGGTTCTATGGTTTCTAAGTAACTAGTCTTACATTGATTAGTATTGAAGGATGATCGATTCCAACCCTAATCCAATCCATCCAAACCCTAATTGGTGATCAATTGAGGATTAATTGAGGGTCACATCAATTCAGTATTAACTTAATTGGCTCAATTGATACATGTTTAACCATGGCATAAACGATTGAGGGGTTCAACATTGAAAACCCTAACTCAATTGGAAGTGTTAATACACTTTTTGGTCCATGCGGTTTTGAGGGTGTTTGAGACCAAACAGTCTCAAGACCGTTTGGTGGTCATGCGGTTTCAAACCATTTGGAGGTTGAAAGTGCAAAACCATTTGGGGTCTTTTAAGGTCAAGATTGCTTAATGCTTTAAAGGCTTAGATGGTTTAATGGTTGATTAATCTAAATCCTAATGATATCTAAAGACATTAAGGGAACAAGTAATTAGTTGATTGAAGCATGTTATGATCAATGGTGAACATTACTAAAGTACCCTTGATGGGTTTAAGTAGTCAACACCTTTGATCAAGCAAACCCTAATGAACATTATAGTAATAATGTGACTTATGTTATCAAGGTTGAATTGACCTAACCTAATCATAAGAGATGTAAACATCATCTAATAATAAGAGGGGAGAGAAGACTCCTAATATGAATGAGAATCAAGTAATATACTTCCAACATGTATGAATACACATAATTAGGGTATGATCCTTTACAATGGGATCATGGAAACCCTAATTATGATGATCAATGAATCTTAAACTAAGTGAAGACATGAATGGAAGTAATCTTCATACATAATGATGGTATGATCTCAATTCACTACTGTGAATAGTAAACCCTAATCTAGGGTAATGCGATGCTATGTGCATAGTAAACCCTAATCTAGGGTAATGTGATGCTATGTGAATAGTAAACCCTAATCTAGGGTAATGTGATGCTATGTGCATAGTAAACCCTAATCTAGGGTAATGTGATGCTATGTGAATAGTAAACCCTAATCTAGGGTAATGTGATGCTATGTGAATAATAAACCCTAATCGAGGGTAATGTGATGCTATGTGAATAGTAAACCCTAATCTAGGGAGATGTGATGATATGAACAAGTAACCCTAATTCTGAGTTATGCTTTTAAGCATGAAACTCCATGATTGAGAAATGACATAGGAATCACTATTCCTAATCTAGTTAAGAGGTGGAATAACTCTTTTTGGATTAAATGAGAATCCTAACCCTAGAAACTAGCCGTGGTATTATGACACAGTCGTGGTGAGTCCTTTGTTGCATGATCGTGCAAGGTAGCACGGCCGTGGTATCACATATATAATTTGAGAAGAACCTGTATTGTGCTGTTATGATACAATATGCATGTTATTAGTAAATATTGAGCATGTAGGTTTTCATAAAGAGGTGATCATATCCAGGTAAGGATTATGATATCTTATGTATTGAAATTACTTTACATGCTTCAAGTATAATGATATGCTATGATACCTAGTGAATGGTAAATTATGAGTTCAAGTACCTAGATTCTATAATCATGATGATAAATTTAGAAAGGTACTTGATAAGTTGAGGAATTGATATCCTAAAACTTTGTGAGAAAATGTATGGCTACAGGCCATGACTCCCCAATAATAATGTCAGACATTAGATATATGATCTAAGTCTGAAGAGAGTTAATGTTGTAATAATGGTTTTATAGTAGATAAATGCCATACATGTTCTTCTATTTCTTAAAAGATAAATGACATATGGGTTTATCAAATTATAGTTGTATTGCTTTAATTGGAAGAATGGTTTAATCTGTTAAACATTGTTTTCACTACTCCCAGACATATATAACTTCTTTGTGTACATTTACTCTCTTAAGCTGCAATAATTATGTTTCTGGCGAAGAGTTATATCTCTCGCTGGGACAATTTTATAATTGTCTCACCCCGTGGGAAACATATTTTTAGGTGGACGTGGGCGAGGAGGCAGAAATCCTTCAATAGGTGAAGGGCAACATCAACAGTACCAGGGACAACAGTGAAAGTTTCAGGTGGAGACACTGGCTGTTATGCCACGTATAGATGTAGTTAGAGTCCTATGTGTCGTCTCTGTACTCTCAGGTCCTCAGAGTAATAGTTAGTGCTTTCGAGTTTTTGGTCCAGTACCTCGAGATTTCTGTATCTTGCCTTATATAGTTAACATGGTAGTTGATGATTGTAATCTCGAGATACGACCTTACAGAGATGTACTGATGGATCAGTTTGTAAATAACTTATCATGTTTCTTTATGAAAAAGCTTTACCATTTAAAGATCTCTTCACATAAAGTTTTAAATTTTTAGTGATTTTTGGTAATCCGCTACTTAGTGAACGTTTCCGCATTAGTTAATCTTGTTTTCTCGAGATAGATGTTACACATATGACTTCTATCTACAAGACATGACAAACAATATACTCAACCTAAGCTGTTATTGTTGTCCCTGTTGTTGTTGTCCTTCCTCTACAGAACGGTCTCTACCTCCTCATGCATTCCCACCTAAAAATGTGGATCCCACGGGGTGAGAAAATTGTCCCAGCGAGAGATATAACTCTCTGTCAACAATATTATTATCACAGGTAAACAATATAAAATTAATCAGAGGTTCTTTTATCTCAATAAGCAAGGTTAATCATTGTGGATAAGAAGATTAGAACATTTCTCATCTTTTAAAGCATTGTAACTGTCTATGATAGGGCAGTAAATCATCTTTTCACTTTATAAAGAATATGAAGAACATGTGTATCATTTACCCATCATATTATACCAACATCTCAAGCTTATCTTGTGATAATATTATCATGGTATGACATCCATGAATCATTCTCATTTCTATCTGTCGGCCTCAGCCAATCTTCTAGCCAGGTATTGGATTGTACCAATCATGTGAATATACATCATTATGTTCAACCAAGTTTTGGTTTGTACCAATCCTGAGATCATAGACAGGTATTGGATTATACCAATCCTGATAGAGTTCAACCAAGCATTAGATTGTTCCAATCCTGAGATCACAACCAGGTATTGGATTGTACCAATCCTGTTATAGTTCAACCAAGTATTGGATTGTATCAATCCTGAGATCACAGAGTTCAACCAGGTATTGGATTATACCAATCCTAAGATCACAACCAGGTATTGGATTGTACCAATCCTGATAGAGTTCAGCCAGGTATTGGATTGTACCAATCCTGAGATCATAGTGTTCAACCAGGTATTGGATTATACCAATCCTGAGATCACAACCAGGCATTGGATTGTACCAATCCTGATAGAGTTCAACCAGGTATTGGATTGTACCAATCTTGAAATCATAGAGTTCAACTAGGTATTGGATTATACCAATCCTGAGATCACATCCAGGTATTGGATTGTACCAATTCTGATGGAGTTCAACCAGGTATTGGATTGTACCAATCTTGAGATCATAGAGTTCATCCAGGTATTGGATTATACCAATCCTCAGATCATGGCCATATTGCTAAGGATCCCATAATAGTTGGGATACCCTTATGTTTCCCTTTCACTTTCATTATGGGATATCAATCCCTTAAATTCATCATTGAATACCACATCACCTTTACTAGGCATTATACCTTGGGTAAGCCATCATACCTATTCACATTCTTTATGTAATACAAGTATTCCTCTTATATCATTTAAGCATATTCAAAACACTATATCCCTTATTTGGCTATAAGCATAAAGCATGTATGACCAATATTTCATTATTATTATAACCATTTATTATTATTATGATGTTACTGGGTTTCCATTTCCCCTAGTTTATTTTGAACATTACCATTTCTTATATGAGACTTTTATAAACATCTTGTCACCTCTCACTAGGCAATAACTATTCACATGGCTCACCAGACCCATTAAATATCTTGTCACCTCTCACTAGGCAACAACTATTCACATGGCTCACCAGGCCCATTAAACATCTTGTCACCTCTCACTAGGTAACAACTATTCACATGGCTCACAAGGCCCATTTAATCATCTTATCACCTCTCTCTAGGCAACAACTATTCACATGACTCACAAGGCCCATTAAACATAGTTGGCTAAATGGACATCTATAAATCCCTTTGTTTTGATTATGACAAACATTTCATTCTTATTGATCTAACGAGCTACTTGAGTGTGCAGGAACAAGGTGGATGACAAAAGCAATCAGGGAAATCCATATGCTTATATTTTCATGAAATGTAATTGCCTTGTAAAAACTTGTACAAATATATAATGTACAAGTACTTAGATTTCATGTAAATCAAGCGTTAGATTCTCCCTAGCTAAACACCATATTTAGATAGGTCATCCCCTTCAAATAGGATCACATATGCACACTCATACATATAATTAGTGCCTAAATTGAAACATTGAAACATGATCAATCTCGGTCGACAAACTCCTCGACCGAGACACTCTCGGTCGACAATCTTCTCGACCGAGAAAGATCCAAAGTAGCCGTTAGACACAACTGACAAGGTAGTTGGCAGTTGGCAGTTGGAGATAGACGTTGCAAATCACTTGTTTCAGAGACCATCTCGGTCGAGGAATGGTCGACCGAGACACCTACTCGGTCGAACTTTTGTCGACCGACAGGCTCTCTGGAACAAGTGATTTGCAACGTCTATCTCCAACTGCCAACTACCTTGTCAGTTGTGTCTAACGGCTACTTTGGATCTTTCTCGGTCGAGAAGATTGTCGACCGAGAGTGTCTCGGTCGAGGAGTTTGTCGACCGAGATTGATCCTGTTTCAATGTTTCAATTTAGGCACTAATTATATGTATGAGTGTGCATATGTGATCCTATTTGAAGGGGATGACCTATCTAAATATGGTGTTTAGCTAGGGAGAATCTAACGCTTGATTTACATGAAATCTAAGTACTTGTACATTATATATTTGTACAAGTTTTTACAAGGCGATTACATTTTATGAAAATATAAGCATATGGATTTCCCTGATTGCTTTTGTCATCCACCTTGTTCTTGCACACTCAAGTAGCTCGTTAGATCAATAAGAATGAAATGTTTGTCATAATCAAAACAAAGGGATTTATAGATGTCCATTTAGCCAACAATCTCCCCCTTTTTGAAGATGACAAACATTTCCAAAATATAAATAAAGGAAATATAAAACAAATGAGTTTCATACCTGAAAATTACCTTTTGTAGCCATTCTTGTTTTGCAAGTGAGTGCTTGGCCTTTTTCATTATGAAACTTAGTTATTATAGTTTTGATCGTTATTTTATTTTGATATTCTTTTCTCCCCCTTTGTCATTTCAAAAAGATATTCTTGTTGAATATTTGATATTACTTCTCCCCCTTAATTTATACTATGCTCCCCTTTAGATAGATACCCCAAGGTATAAGTGCTTTGCAATAGATGTCAATTTAGCCATAACTTTAACTTTTAGGTATTTGCAAAGATTGTCATCCATTTTGATTTATTTGTATTTATTACTCCCCTTATTTTGTATGCTCTACAATAGTCTTATAATCCAAATTCAAATGTTGCCAAAAAGATATCCATTATAAAGATAACCAATTTCATTACAAGCATAAAAAGATAGCCAAATCATGTAAAGATAACCCATTTATTACAATTTTGCAAAGATTCCATTACAACTAATACAACTCCAAATCTCACTGGAAAGACTTAAGAATTACATCAACATCAGGGTCTTAAGAAAATGTTGAGTAATTTGGCATACAAGATCAGCATATGGAGGATTGCCAGAAAACTCAAGCATGTTTTTAAGAATGATGCGGATAAAATTTGTGGGAATACGTTGGATAATGGCATATATTAGACACATACGAAAAATAGGAACTTCAGACTTAATTGCTCTAGGATGTATGTTTGTTGAAACAATAAGGTTTACAATCCTAGCAGCTGGTTTGAGATTTATAGCATAGTATGTGCCCCTATCTTCGTGACAGGTTGTATTGGATTGAAAAATGGTTCTTTTGATGTCACTAAGACTAACGGTATGGTTATCTTGGGAAAATTGATTAAGTGGGTTTCCAGTGGTAAGGTCAAGGGTGTCTTGATATTCATATAGTTATTGTGTCAAACTTATTTTAGGTCGAATTTGACTACGACCATAGCGCCCCTTGGTCAAATTTTATTTTAACCGAGAGGCAAATTTGCAGATTTTCAAATTGAATATATCAAGTATAATATCTGCATAAAATTTGATTAAGTAACAAGTTGAAGCATAATACTTAATATGAAAACATTTGTCCTTTTCTTAAAATATAGGCTTTGCTGTAGTAATATGAATATCAAATTTCACGTCGTTTAGTATCCTCATAAGATTCTTTACTGAAGGCACACTAAATATCTCAAGTCTTTTAAAGATACTAATTGAGAGATTTTATCTTATGTGTTGCACGCATAACATATTACTAATAAAGCATTTGCTTGCCTATCATGGATCCATGTAGACAATTATCTATCAAGCTAATCACAGTACCAAATGGTGAAAGCATATCCATGATGTAATAACAGAACAATAACAGTAAATAATCACATGATTTTAATCACATGATTTCTATATGGATAGACCAGAAAATAAAGAAATCGTGTGAATAATGATAGAAATTTTCTTTTCATTAAACTAAGCATAATTTCAGTTTAAACTTAAATCATTTAGGGAATAAACTAATATTAATTTAACTTTGTAGGGATGATTTCCAAAGAATATATATCCAATCATCAATCATGAATAGATAGCAGTTTTATCAAAGAATTCAGCAATTATGCAACAGACTGGAAATCAGTGACATGCTCGGTCGATAATTTCTCGACCGACAGTATCTCGGTCGACAGTCTCTCGACCGACAATATTCCTAAAACTGTTAATTGCTTCCAATTAAAACATAATTATGCAAGTTAAATATTTAGATACTTAAATTTATTTATTATCCCATTATGTTGAGTTGAGATAGACGTAGAATTTTGCAACTAAGGTTCTTGGTCATATCTCAACTTAATTGCGTTTATTTAGTTTGGAGGTTTTGGAACCCAAACTAACTCGACATCTTTTCTTTTGTAAGGACATGAAAAGGAATAATGACCAAGGCACAAACAATAATGACAGCATATCGAGTCAACCTCATATCTTTTTCTATGGTTGTGTGCAGTGTTGTCATATTGTGATGATGTTCCTTTAGGTACATATATAGATTGATGTGTTTGTGACTTTCTCCAACTAGGTTGTTGATAGGATTTCCCTTTAGGCTTGTAACCTAGTCCTCTTCTCCCGATTTGATGATAGGGATTATCTAAGATTTTATCAAGAATGCCATTACTATTCAAATTACTAACTTTTTATTTTAACTTGGCAATCTCTTCCATTCTCTTCTTGATATCTAGTTTTGCTTGATCTAGATTAGAAGACAATGAATTTCTTTCTTTGACAATAGAATCATAATCTAGATGGTTGCATAAGATGGGTTGTTTTTGAAGATCATTCACTTGACTTTGCAAATTATTTTTCTCTAAAGAAAGTAGATTACAATTTGCCTCTATAGATTTTATCTCAATATCATGATCTTCAATGATCTTTTTAAGATCTTCATTTTCAGATGTAATAGCCAGAAGCTTAGCATGTAATTCATCATTTGCTTTATTAGATTTCTTTAATTTCTTCTTGCATTCAACATATTTAATATATGTTTCTTCAAGGCTGGCAAATAGTTCTTCTTTAGATAAATCAAAAAGACTTACCTCTTCTTCTTCTTCCTCGCTAGTTGTAGCAATGAGACAATCTTTGTTCTCATCTTCCTTCTTTGATCTCCATGGACATCTAGTTGTTGTGTGTCTTGTTCCTAAGCACCAATTGCAACATGTTGTAGTTTTGTCCAAGCAGCACCTTTTGTTGTGATTGTAATTATCATTACCCTCCATTCTTCAAGACCTGGTTAGGGTTCCTTGAAGCCCGCTCTGATACCAATTGAAAAACACTAGAGGGGGTGGGAATAGAGTTTTAAAATAATTTTAACAATTTATTAAACTCAAATAACCACAATTGAAAATTGGAAGAAGGAGACAGGTGTTTAGAGTGGTTCCAACTTTAGAAAATACTAAAGTTGTCAGTCCACTACTCGGTTGCTTACCCAACTGGGATTTTGAAAGTATTTATTTTATTACCTTCTCAAGGATTTATACAAAATAAAATACTTTCCTTTACACCCTTTGAACAGCCTTCACTTGAAGTAGGTGCACCAACTTTGAGGTAGCCTTCTTGAAGTAACTCCAAGCTCCCCCTTGAAGTAGCCTTCCTCTCTAGAAGTAACCTCCCGTTGCACCAGCCTTCTGAAGTAGCTCAAAGTCACCTTCTTCACCAAGAAGATCTCCACCCTCTCCAATCAGCAGCCTCCAACCTAGGAGTAGCAAGGAGAGTACAAACGGTAATAGAGAACAAGAAAGGAAAAAGGAAATTACAACTTATCCTTTGTAGCCCAAGGCTTGATTTGCCAAGATCAAGCGTATAGATCTCCTAACCAAGTGTATGAACTTGTGATTGCAGTGGGTAGGAGATACTAGCCTATAGGACACGAATTTTGAGCTAAGGAAGGAAATGGCCAATTGTCACAATGCTCAAATTGCTCACAAACAGATTGCTCAAAGTATGCTCAAGGATTTCTTAAGTGTAACAAGTGTGTTTGAGTGTCCTATGGCTTGTCCTATTTATAGGAATGGCCTAAGGATGCTTAAGGACGTTCTAGACAACTTCTAGGGGTTTCTAAGTGCTTAACTAGCCGTTAGGTACAAGTTTGTTGATTTAACAACGGCTAATTAATTAATTCTGCAGTTGTTGTCAGAGACCATCTCGGTCGAGGAATGGTCGACCGAGACACCTACTCGGTCGAACTTTTGTCGACCGACAGGCTCTCTAGAACAAGTGATTTGCAACGTCTATCTCCAACTGCCAACTACCTTGTCAGTTGTGTCTAACGGCTACTTTGGATCTTTCTCGGTCGAGAATATTGTCGACCGAGAGTGTCTCGGTCGAGGAGTTTGTCGACCGAGATTGATCCTATTTCAATGTTTCAATTTAGGCACTAATTATATGTATGAGTGTGCATATGTGATCCTATTTGAAGGGGATGACCTATCTAAATATGGTGTTTAGCTAGGGAGAATCTAACGCTTGATTTACATGAAATCTAAGTACTTGTACATTATATATTTGTACAAGTTTTTACAAGGCGATTACATTTCATGAAAATATAAGCATATGGATTTTCCTGATTGCTTTTGTCATCCACCTTGTTCCTGCACACTCAAGTAGCTCGTTAGATCAATAAGAATGAAATGTTTTTCATAATCAAAACAAAGGGATAACCCTTCATGTCTTGCTTTGACATAACATACTACGAGTATCACTCAATCAAGTGCATTAGATTGAGGTACTTCCTCCATATCAGGTATAGAGGTGTAGGTATGCTTCCATATCAGGTATATAGGTGTATCCTCATCATCATATCGTGCATCCATATCGGATTACTCAACCTTAGGGGTTTGCATATCAGGTTTCACAACATCGTGTTGAGTTACAACATCATATCAGGTTAGGGTATATACTCAACACCATATCGGGTATAAGGTGTGTACTTGACCTCATATCGTGCACAAGGTGTGTGTAAGTGTCACTCATATCATCCATGAGGTATAAATTCAGCACTATATCATGCTAGTGGTTGTGTTCATATCATCATATCAGGTTACCATATCAAATTACCATATTAGGTTGCCATATCAGGTTAGCATATCGGGTTAAACCCTTATGTTCATACTCTTTCATACCTTCATGGGATCAATCCTATCATGTATTGAGTGATAGGATAGACAACTGGTTCAACCCTTCACAATCAACCCATTACACCAAATGATAGGGGGTGTGGGGTTCCAAGGTATATCAAATTCTATATCACCATCTAGGGTTTGAACACCATATCGGGTTAGAAGTGTATGTGTGCTCACCATTTACCATGAGGTGTATGTATGCTCACCATATCAACCTTGAAGTGTATATGTGTGTCACCATATCATGCATAAGGTTTATACTTATCACCATATCGTTCTAGAGGTGTATAACCATCACTATATAGGGTTTCAACATCATATCGGGTAAGAGGTGTATCCTTCAACACCATATCGGGTTAGAGGTGCTTCAACCCAATATCGGGTTGAACCATGATGATGTCATCATCATCAACCTCTAGACTCTTGTTCTTATTGTTCTAATTCATGGACAACAGTCCTAGGTTTCTACTAGAGCTCATGGATTCATTAATTATGCAAGAAAATTCTATTTGAAAGTAAATCATTTAACTAAGGCAAGATTGATTGGTAAATAATAGCATAATTGAGTCGAAGTTATATAACCTGCCTCAAGAGCAACTTCGGAGCTCCAATATATAAATCTTCACGTTCCCAAGGTTGAATATGAGCTTATCAAAGGTCCAAGACTTGAGCTCCTCCGTATTATGCATGATACTTCACCACTTTGTGGCTGACATCCCTCACTTGGGTGATATCACTTCACTTTGGCTGATATCACTTTGCTATGGCCAATATCACTTTTCTATGGCCGATACCCAAGCTCCATGCACGATACTTCTTCACCTATGTATGATACTAAGACTCTATGCATGATATCTAAGAGAAAGGGGGTAATAAATTTCAAAAATTTCACTTATAGGTGAAAGGAAGGGTATATATACTTGAGGTTCCTGAAAAAGTGTGTATATGAGGTGTCATCATTTTAAATCTACTAGGTGCCACATGTCCATGCATGGTTGACACGTGTCCTTTAATGCACTCATATTTATCTTGACATGAAAAATACTTGGGGATAATCTAGAGATGATATTTCAGCCATTAGTTATCTTGTTTGATAAGATATCTCATCTTTATCTCACAAATTATGCAAACTGATACAACTTTTGCAAGGAGCATCTAGCTCGTAATGTATCACCTCCTTGAGGTGATTTTCCCATCATGGACAAGGACAAGAGTTCACAAACTGATATGAGACTCCCTCTATGGATCCTTGGCTGATACACACTCTCATATGAACTCTACAACCCGATACAAGCTCACAATAGGGTTTCACATTCAACCCTTTCTTGGTCTTTTCATCACCAAGAATACCATTATCCAAATATGATTCAAACATGGTTCCTACTTCTTTCTCTCTCCTCTAGATGATACTAGGAGGGAGTAGGGACACTCTAGAGGTGGTAATTTTCATATCAACCCTACAATTTGGGTAATTTACAATTGGTACCAGAATTGGTGCACAAGGCACTAACATTATTCAAACAAATTTAAAATTGGCATTTAGGCTTTCCACAAGCCACCACTTAGCATCATCCTATCTCTTATGATGCTAAAACACTTAAGGCATGTTCAAAATGTGACATATTGCAATATAACCCCTTATCTTGGGTAAATTGCATTTTGGTCCAAAACAAGAGAACATTGCTCAAACATTATTTAAACATGAACAAATTTGAAACATAAGTTTGTCACATGATAAAAAAACACTTTAGAGGATTATATTGATTTTTAAGCAACTTATTTAGTCTAAACAAATAGGGTTAGCCCTAAACTCAGGTCAGGGATGTTACAAGTTATAAACCCCTAATAAGGATTTCGTCCCTAAAATCCCAGATGAAGGAAGACAATTGTCATTCAAGCATCATATCATCAAGTCTCCAAATAACATGTTGATGTCATGGAGATGCTATAGAACTTTGACCAGTACAAAGTCCTTGCATTCAGAGTCATCATAGAATCTGTCATACATGACACATATTCCACTACCCTTTTCATTAATGACTATAGTGTCAATTCTGTGTCCAATACCTGACTGTGATCTCAGGATTGGTATAATCCAATACCTAGCTGAACTCTATGATCTCAAGATTTGTACAATCCAATACCTGGCTGAACTCTATCAGGATTGGTATGATCCAATACTTGGCTGTGATCTCAGGATTGGTACAATCCAATACTTGGTTGAACTCTATCAGGATTGGTATAATCTAATACATGGCTGTGATCTTAGGATTGGTACAAACCAATACCTGGCTGAACATAATGATGTATATTCACATGATTGGTACAATCCAATACCTGCCTAGCAGATTGGCTGAGGCTAACAGATAGAAACGAGAATGATTCATGGATGTCATACAGTGATAATATTATCACAGGATAAGCTTGACATGTTGGTATAATATGATGGGTAAATGATAACATAATTGAGTTGAAGTTATATAACCCACCTCAAGAGCAACTTCAAAGCTCCAAGATCCAAAGATTCACATTCTACTACACATAAAAGCCTTTTAGTGTCAGTTATTTAAGCTCTTTAGTTTCGGTTTCAAAGCAACACCCAAGTGGGCGCCGTAAAGGGGGGCGCCTTCGACGTCAGATCCCAACCGATGCCAAAACGTTTTTCACCACCAAAAACGCGCCAGCAAAGGGACTATATGCGTCAGTTGTTTAGTAAAAACCGACGCCCAAACTCTTCCTGCCACCGAAAACGCGCCAGCAAAGGGACTATACGCGTCAGTTGTTTACTAAACAACCGCCGCCAAAACTCTTCCCGCCACCAAAAACACGCCAGTAAAGGGATTATAGGCATCAGTTTTCTAAGAGAAACTGACGCCACATCATCTGAACCGACGTCGATTTTGTGATAATGATTGATGCCCTATCCCTTGTCTGCCACCACGGCTGTGCTTCCCAGCACGGTCGTGGTACCTGTTCACATAGACATCGGTTTTAGGTGGAAAACCACCACCATATAACATAGGTGTCGGTTTTGTTCAAATAACCGATGCCTATGTTTAGATTTTTTTTTCCTGTCAGTCTATAGACCTATTGTGGCTGGTCGCAGGATGAGAAACCTGCAGTTCAGTTATGAACTATAGGTTTTACGACATCCATTGATATCAGCCAACAACAGGCCACAAACTTGCAAAATTAACATGATGGACAATATTATATATATGTGATTCACACTCATGTATAAGAACATTTAATTCATATTATTTTTTCATCACACACATGTAGAAACCAGTAGCAACCTGCAGTTCCATTTATTTCATCTCTTCACATTTAGACACATGTAGAAACATTCATTTATTGATGATTTTCACACACATATGACAATTCATAAAAATTCATTCACATTCACACAAAATTAATTATGAGAACAAAGTTATTCTTTATTCATCATTTTCAACAAAATCATATTGAAAAATTCCCACTCTTTGCAGGGCTTTTGCCCAATCTTCTCTTACAGCATCTAATTCATCTCTCGTATAGGGAGCATGTACATCGAAATGCTTTGCACCTATATTGAAGTCCCCAGTTTTAAATACCTACAAAGAGAATGACGTACATACATAATTATAATAATATATAATAAGATTCATATATTTCATATTATCTAACGAGACTATGTATAATACCTGTTGTATGTTATCGATTTCCAATACGACATGTTTGATGATTAGGTCTATAAATCGCATCACATAGTAGGCACATGCCCAGCTGTTGTCTTGTGTAGCACACTATAAATTGAAACATACAAAATATTCAAAAATACAAATAAGCACATTTCACATAAATAATATATACATTGGAGTCAGGAAATTACTTTCACATTCTCCCAAATGAGTGTCAGATTTTTTTTCCTGGGGACCTTTCCTCCATCTTTTTTTTACTCTTGTAAAGCCCTATATATGTTAATGTAACACATTAAATTGCATAATTAAATAGTAATACAGTAACAGATGTTAACAGATATAAAAACATAAAATATTTCTCATGAGAATAATGGCCTTTTAATTGCATGTCCATATAATACATCCAACTCACTCCCCGTAGGATCTAGATAATAGACGGTGAATGTCTTGGGGACAATAACTAATAACTCCCAATTCTTAGCACTACAGGTGAGAAAGTAGAAAATTAATAACTCAATATCTGCAATAAAAATATAATTTGCTTAAGTCCAAATTACAAGCAAAGTAAACTTACTCGACATTGAATGGAGCTATTATCACCATCTTATTATTTTTACCAAAATATTCAAAAGCATCACAGCAGTATGAAGTAACTGAAGAAGGATCTGTATCTACAAGACTAATCAAAGATGGAACCAAAAATCCCACATGGGAAAACCCAAAATCTATACATGTCTTGTATAAGTGGCTGCAAAACATGTATTACGTATGCATTAATATATAAGAAACCAGATTGCCGTATATAAAACAAGGTATATGGATGTATAAACCAGATTGCCGTATGCATTAATCTCACCATATCCACAGCTCTATCATAGATGTGTTCAGCCATTCATAACTAAACAACTCCAAAATATCTTGTATAAATATGTTGTTTCCGAATGTTTGACCTGTATTAATACATATCCAGAACTTCTATTATGTATGCATTAATACGTATGCTAAACTTGTATAAATAGATTGTTATTGTATGATTTACCTACAACATTCTCCGGAATAGTAACATTTATAGGGAAATTTGGATTATGTTCGCTGATCCATACTGCCACACTCCTACAATTAGGACCTATCGAGGCGTGTAGGTCCCCTGGAAGCCAACTTGGTAGTCCAGGAGGTGGAGGCCGAGATGTAGCGGGTCTCATCTTTTTGACCTGTATATATAATTTCATATCAATTGACTCATATATATATACACACTAACAAATTAAAGTAATGAAAATTTATCATACAATATCAGTATAGAGGACATCCGCTTCGGGCCATAGTATCACTCCGCCTACTGCCTCACCAAGTGTTTCAGCATCTTGGTGTGCATGAGGCAGTGCAAGATTCGTCCAGCCAGCGAGTATATGTATCGGTCTCACACATACCATGCCATCTAGTACTGGACTCCCATGAAACATGCACCCTTTAAGGGGTGGGTAAGCCGATGCATCTGTAACGATATATCCTTCACTTTGTAGTCGGCATGGCTTCAACCCCTACAAATGTATGTAAATAATGTTATATGCATATATACACAAACATATGATCATCTTGAACAGACTAGCTATTATATATGCCATAAAAATACTTACAGAGGATGCTCTAGGTTGTGGGTCTATAGGATTACTCCCAACCTCTGCAGTATGAGCAGTAGGAGAAGAGAGGTTCGCCACAGGTACTATCTGAGTGGCAGTCTGAGACGCCTGCCACTTGTTAAATGCTTCATGGAGTCTTTTATCAACTACTTCCCCGACTCTCCTATCAAATAAGGAATCTACCTATACATGGATAAAAGAAATGCTAGTTTCTGATTATTGAATTCCCTTTCGCAATAATGTTCTAATATAAGAATAAGTTACCTCAGCTTGTGAAAGTCCTGCTTTTGGGACAGGTATGCGCTGGGATGGCCCAAAGAATGCTTTGATGCCCACACCAGCGCCTGCACTAGGGGTGGCAACTGGGTTCGGGTTGAGTTGGTTTTATTTTGGGTCATTTCGGGTCAACACTTTTCGACTTGACCCTAAACTTGCAAAAGATGTATTTTTGGGTCGAAACCCTAGACCCTAACCCGACCCACAAATAATTTTGGGTCTATCGGGTCTGACCCGTAAATCCAACACCAAGACAATAGTTTTTAAAAAAATACTATGATTTGTCTAGTCATTGATGATTCCCAAGTGTAATTAACAAATTTCATTGTGACAAACTTACAATGTGATTGAGAAACACATATAAAGTCTATTGTAGTTTGTTCGAGACTTTTAAACACAAATTCCTAATATAATTTGCAAAATAAATCATACAAATCAATACAAAACCATGTAGAATTGCCAAAATAGACTTCATGATTGATGGATTAGTAAATTAATTGGCCATCGGGTGTCTTAAAGTATAGTATTTGTAATTTTATTTGAAAAGATAATTCTGAATTTCGGGTCAATCGGGTCAATTCGGGTCTATAGTCAAAACTCGGACCCAACCCTAAATTAATTTCGGGTTCGGGTCAATTTCGGGTCGGGTCGAAAAACCTTAGACCCTACACTTGTTTAAAATTTTGGGTTCGGGTCGGGTCTTATTTTTCCAGCCCTATCCTGCACCCCTTACACGTCCAGGATGCTCTGGGTTACCTAGAGCAACTGTCAGTTCATCCCTTGTGCCCCGAGGGATGAACTTGCCTTCCTTCCTTTTCTCGTGAAACTGCCGCTAAGCACCATCAACAAAAATTCGTAACTAAACATAACAATAATCAATATCGATAGATTTCTCTAAGAGTTTGATTTTTACCATTTTTGTAGCCGCCTCAGCGGTTGTGGGCTTCGATATCTCTCCCTTCTTGTTTTGCCTCCCAGCTATCCACATAACATGATGAGGCAGAGGTGCGGGAGCAGCAGTAGAGGACCATGCAGTCTCCTGAATAGCAGTAGGCTGAGTAGACTCAGCCTGTAGTCTTTGGCGAACGCCTACATATCCTCTTGGACCCATTGTGTGGTCGTGCACATTCAATGCACGCCTTGCTCGTTGAGCATCACTGATAGCCTAGTTAGTTAGCACATTGATTTGGTTAGTAACACTAAATGTTAATCTTGAATAGGTGAATACATAAAAATGTATATTAATTAAATTGGGAGTGGCGCTTAATACCTTGAATTCATCTGTTTTTCTTTGGGTAATAAACTCCTCCCATTCTTTGGGGTCCAAGTAGTTCCATTGTTGTGTGGCTTCCTTCTTCCTATATTTATTTTTCAAAGAGAATACAAACAAAAATTATTAGTGTAGAGTTAGTGAAATATTGATCAATGTCTAGAATTGGAATCAATCAAGAACCTATTCTCAGCATCGCGTATGTAATATCGGGTGAGATTGGTCCTATAGTTCCTTAGGACCCTCCCACAATGTTGCCTCACACATTTATGATGCAACTTTTCATCCAGATCAAATATGCTCTGCAAATTAAATAGAATTGCTATTAACTAGTATCCTAAAAATTAGTAATCTTCACAAATAGAATTACAAATAATAATAACTCACGCATAGTTCCTTCCATATGTGGTCTTTCTTCCCCTTAGGAACTTTATGCCATGATTCTAGGATAGGACTGCAATGGCTGTGAGTAAGAACCCCAAGATATGAAACAAATGAGTTGTGGTTCACTCCATATGGATTTCTTACCTGATCAAAATCCACAGCCAATTTGGGTCCATTGCCCCTTTGTTGTATTAACTTGTTCATCATTGTGATGCCCCTCACTTTCTCAATTTTCTTTTGCTGCTCATCAAGTGTTGTAATTTCTTCAGGGGGTACATCACCAACCTAAAATTTGATAAAAAACACACTTACATAATATAATTATAAATGAACATATAGATAGAAACCTAAGGGATATATTCTTAAAACTTACATTGTCAGGCGGTGCAAGCACGTCCTCACCCTCACGGTGATCATCAACACTTTCCTCAGCCATCTGAAAGTTCACATTCAAATTATAAATTTCACATTGTAAAGTAACACTAATTGTAAAGTTCACATTGTAAAGTACACATTCACATTGTAAAGTAATTCACATTGTAAATTTCACATTCACATTGTAAAGTTCACATTCACATTGTAAAGTTCACATTCACATTGTAAATTTCACATTCACATTGTAAAGTAATTCGCATTGTAAAGTCCACATTCACATTGTAAAGTAACATTCAGAAAAATAAAACATAATAAAAATATAAACATCCATGCCTCTAATATTGTGATCTTTTATCAATTAACAATCCTTCATTATGATCCCCGTGAACATACAAGTCATTGTGATCCCCAGCTTCAATGTTTAGTGGTGTTGGCAACCCAACTGAGAATGGACTGGAGTCATCATACTTATCATAGTACTCTTCTTCATCTATAGGATCTTCAATGAACTGTCTTTTACCATGAAGAACAACCGACCATCTATCATTTGCAGGATCATCGATATAAAATACTTTTTTCTCCTGTGATGCCAATATGAATGGTTCACCCTTCTCGCCAATCTTTTCAAAGTTCACTAACGCGAAACCCAATTCATCCACTATAACGCCTTTGTTGTTGTCAACCCAATTATATTTAAAGAGCGGAATTCTGAAATCTACATAGTCAAACTCCAATATGTCTTCAATGACACTGTAATATGACATTTTAGCTTCACGTGGACTTTTATCCTTTGCACTTGCAAAAAACAATGAAGACGCTTGAAGGGTGACCCCACTATTTTGGATAACACTCTTATCGTCTTGACACTTTGTGTAATATGAGAAACCATTTATGTCAAACCCTTCATAAGACATAACATTCAATTTTGGTTTAAAGGCGAGGCATTTGATGGTTTCAGTAAGATTATCTGGTGTTTGAGATAGTTGATGTAAGACTTTATCTTCAAACCACTTAATAAATGTCTTGTTATGCTCTCTAGAAAGCCACATTGTATTGGCTCGAGGATATTATCTCTTGATGAAATTGGTATGTTCCTCGATATAAACACTCACTTCGTCCATGTTGTGTAAAATATACAAGTGACCTTGCTCCAACTGCTCACGGCTAATTACTTTCACCCGTGATCCCAAAACTCCTTTGCCAAAATGCTCCTCAATATTCTTGTCATTCACGGGAGCGTCATTACCACTCAGAAAGTCATTGCAAAAATCCATAACCTCTCTCGCCACATAACCCTCAATAATACTCCCTTCAGGCCGATAACGGTTTCGAACATCACCTTTAAAAATGCTCATGTATCGTTCAAAGGGATACATCCAATGCAAGAAAATTGGTCCCAACATTTTCACTTCCCTAGTCAAGTAGACAATAAGATGTACCATGATATCAAAGAACGACGGAGGAAAATACATCTCAAGCTGACATAGGGAAACAACCACTTCTCTTTGCAAATTATCGAGAGTATCAGGGTCAATAACTTTATTGCACAGACTGTTGAAAAAGAAATAAAGTCTGGTGATTGCAAACCTTACATGCTTCAACAATATAGATCTAATTGCCACAGACAATATTTGTTGCATTAGAGTGTGACAATCATGAGATTTAAGACCTATCAACTTTAGATCTTTCATTGATACTAATGTATAGATGTTGGATGAGTAACCCTGTGGCACCTTAACATTTACCAAGCATTCACAAAATGCTTTCTTCTCCTTTCTAGACAACGTGTAATAAGCGGGAGGTAAGTATGTTCTCTGATTGCTACTAACTACTTCTGTTAATTCTGTCCTTATTCCCATTTCACATAGGTCCATTCTGGATTTTATCCCATCTTTAGTCTTACCTGGTATATTCAACAGAGTACCGATGACGCTATCACATACATTTTTCTCAACGTGCATGACATCGATACAATGCCTGGCTGTCAAAGAACTCCAATAAAGAAAGATCCCAAAATATCGACTTCTTCTTGAATAAAGACTTGTCACTCCTTGTGGCCATCGTACATTGTGATCTCTTACCAAATTCATTGGCGATGTCTTTCACTCTTTCATAAACATCCTCCCCTGATATAGGTTTAGGTGCACTACGTTCCTCATTCTGTCCATTGAATGCTTTGCGCAACCTACGTTACGGATGAAATTTTGGAAGAAACCTTCGATGAGCAACATATACAGTCTTGCCGCCATGTTTTAATCGTATTGAATCAGTGTTCTCTTCACATATAGGACACACTTTAGATCCTTTGACACTATATCCAGACAAATTCCCATATACTGGAAAGTCATTCACAGTGCAAAACAACATAGCGTGCAAACAAAATGTCTCTCTTCTTGAAGCATCATAGGTCATGAAACCTTCACCCCAGAGCTTCTTCAAGTCATCAATCATAGGTTCAAGATAAATGTCGATATCATTTCTAGGTTGTTTAGGGCCCGATATCAAAGACGACAGCATAACATACTTATTTTTCATACACAACCAGGGAGGAAGATTGTATATAACAAGCATAACTGACCAAGTGCTATGTTAGCTACTCAATGTCCCATACAGATTCATCCCATATGTACAAAGCCCAAGTCTTAGATTCCTATCCTCTTCACCGAATTCAGGGTACAATAAATCAATCTTCTTCCACTGTGGGGAATCCGACGCATGTCGTAGGATCCCATCATTATTTTTCTTAACATCTGCATGCCACCTCAAATTCTTCACATCTATAGGATTGGAAAACAAGCATTGAAACCGTGGTATTATAGGTAGATACCACATCACCTTGGCGGGAGAACCCGTTTTGGACTCCCCCGAAGTCGTCAATTTATACCTTGACGCACCACATTTCGAACAATCTTTCAAATCCACATAGTCCTTTTGAAATAATACACAATAATTCTTGCATGCGTGTATCTTCTTGGCCTCCACTCCCATTAGGCACAACAATTTCTTTAACCGGTATGTTGAGATCGGCAGCTCATTTCCTTCAGGAAGAATTTCTTTCAACAAAGACAACAATGACGTGAAGCTTTTGTCACTCCATCGATTGTTAGGTTTCAATTTACACAATCTCAACACAACACTAAGCTTCGTAAACTTACAACCCATGTATAATAGTATCTTAGCATCATGAAAAATGTTTCTAAACATGGGAGGTGGATCAGTTTTGGTGTGCTCTACCCCAAAACTATCCAGCATCGCATCAACGATGTCTACTGGAACTAATTCGTTCACATCTACATCATCGAAGGCAATTTCTTCTTCCACACAAGCACTGCTATCGACATCCATTGGTTTTGGGTTTGAAATCTCTCCATGCCAGTGCCATTCTGTATAGCCTTGTACAATCCCGTTGCACATGACATGACTTCTGATTTCGTCACCAGTACTGACTTTCAAGTTGTTACCGCAATGCCTACATGGACAGTAGAACCTATCTCCAGGTTGTTTCCTATGTTCCTCGACAAATCTAATAAACTGATCAAGACCAGAAATAAACTCTGGGTTGCAGCGATTGCAAATAGACATCCATGATCTATCCATTCTATGATCAAAGAGAAAATAAGTATATATTACAACAAGATTAGGGTCTAGGGTAAACAGATTAGAGTTTATGGTTAAAACTTTAGGGTTTTATACATGTGATGTCATTCTTATATATAATAAATGTGTACCATCTATCCCATTCTTGAACACCTAATCTCACTAGTATGTGTATAATGTGTATTCGGTTTTCAAGAAAATTTTGGCAGCATTTCCCCGCTGTTCTCCAAGTACATATGTACTTAGAGAACAAATGAGGAAATGCTACCAAATTTTCTCAAAAACCCAATACACATTATACACTTACATCCTAAGTGAGATTAGGTGTTCAAGAACAGTCCCAAACCGGAGACTATCCATGATTTACTCTTAATGATTAAATCTTAGACGGGTTTCTAGGCCAACAAAATCATATCATTAAGAGCATGGTTTCATGTTAGGTCATCATGGGTCATAATAATCCACTAGAATGAGCAAAAAAGGTCTCATGGTGTTAAAATAGCATAAAAGTATTAGATCTTGATTCTAGAGTATACAAGACATAATAGTGACTATTGATTTTGTGGGGTGATATCATTTCATGGGATTTATAGATTCAAACTTAACAAGTGTACAAGTTGCATCATTTTAATACTCTAAAGGTGACTAGTGGGTCATAGCACATAAAAGATACATTATAAGGAAATAATCAAGCTAGCTCAATTAACACTCATATCAAAGGAACATTAGTTACTGAGGTACCAGGAAAGATTGATTTTAATCACTAAGATCATACAAGTAGCAATGTTGATTAAGTCTATGTGATTTAAGATCAAACAGTGTAATAAAACAGAGTTTTTGGGGGATGTTTACCTCTGTTTGAGCTCAGCCGGGCCTAAGAAGGGAGAGAGGGCGAGATGGAGGGCAGGCAAGCAGGCAGGGGGCGAGCAGGCAGACGACAGTCAACAGCCAGGCGAGTAGGGAGCCGGCAGGCAGTCGAGCGGGCAGCCGACGAGTAGCAGGTGGCCGACGAGCGAGCAAGGACGAGGGATAAGCTAGGGCGCCGGTGAGCAGTTAGGTGGCCGGCGAGCAGCAGGTGGCCAGCAGCAGCAGGTGAGCAGTCGATCAGGTGGCCGGCGAGCAGCAGGTGGCCGACGGCGAGCAAGGAGAACGGCGGCGGTGGCGGCGAGCAAGGAGAACGACGGCGGTGGCGTGGAGGGAGTCTGCTTGCTCACCGGAATCCCCAGACCCTAAGCCGATTGCAATGAAACAGAGAAAGGAGAAGAGTCGGGCTCGCTCGCACGCTATTAAGTTAACATTCGGTGTCGGTTATTAAACAAAACCGACACATAAAACTAAATGTGTCGGTTAACCACAAAAACCGACACCTGTTCTCAAAGATAATTGTCGATTTTAAATAGAAAAAAACCGACGTCTATCTACATATGCCGATAAAAAATTTTGTTCTCTATTAATGACCATAGTCGTCGGGTTTTTTAAAAAATCCGACGCTCAAAGGGTGTGAAAAATTTCCCGCGAACAGCGCGGGAAAACCCATAAGTGTCGGTCATTGTTGTAAAACCGACGATCAAAATGTGCCCAATTTCTGTTTTGCGAATAACCTTTAGTCGTCGGTTTATTAGTTAATGACCGACGCCATATGTTAAATTTTGGAGGTAATTTTTTTCACTGGAAATTTTGAATTTGGCGGTTAATTTTGGGCGTCAATTTTTTATTAAGGAACCGACACCGAATAAAAACGATACCCATGTCTGGTCGCCCTTCACAGATTGATGTCGGTTTATTTTATAAACCGACGCTTTATTGTTTAGGTGTCGGTGTATTTATGCAACCGACACCTTTAAAAGTGACGTTATAAGCCATTTCTGTAGTAGTGTTCCCAAGGTTGAAGATGAGCTTATCAAAGGTCTAAGACTTGAGCTCCTCAGTATTATGCACGATATAACACTACTTTGTGGCGGATATCCCTCACTTGGGCAATATCACTTCACTTTGGTCGATATCACTTTCTATTGCCGATGTCACTTTGCTATATATATATATATATATATATATATATATATATATATATATATATATATATATATATATATATATATAGAGAGAGAGAGAGAGAGAGAGAGAGAGAGAGAGAGAGAGTCTGGCTAGAATACACTCGAGTGTATGGATCACACGAATACACTCAAGTATGTTTGTATATCAAAACTATTTTTTTAAAAATGTAAACCATTGATCTTCACCGTCATACTATAACTAGGCTACATACAAAATTTGAGCCCATTTGGATGAGTGTAAGTCACTCATCCAAGGGCAACAAAATCGACGCGTGAAACTAATTTGAAATGCATAATTTTTACGGTCTTCATAACATGAGCTATCCATATCCAAATATGCTCAAATTTTGCGTATGAATTGTTCACGAGATGTTTAATAAGATCAACGGATTAGATTTTAAAAAAAAAAGATTACATCATGAAAAACTACTTGAGTGTATTCCGCTCCGGATACACTCGAGTGTATTCTAGCATGACTCTCTCTCTCTCTCTCTCACTCTCTCTCTCTCTCTCTCTCTCTCTCTCTATATATATATATATATATATATATATATATATATATATATATATATATATATATATATATATATATATATATATATATATATATATGGATTCTATTCGCTAGTATTATGGATACCCCTTAGCTGGTCCTCAATGGTCCCAGATTTTGGATTGTGCGGTTTTGGGTTACGGTTTCTTGCCTATCCCCTATAGCATCTCCCCGCTGGATTTTCAGAATTGATAGGTACGTTCTAAGTTTGTGTCAATCACCGGGTAGCACTAATCCCAACCAAACAAATCCTTATGAACTAAGGAATGTATTTATAAGTTGTTGTGGTGCCTTGCCGATCGCTGTTGTTCCAGTATGCCAAGGAAATAAGAGGGTCCCGAGTTATAGGCTAGATCTTTAACGAATTGACAAAGTCGTCAGTTCTCTTTGTTTATATGATATGATGTTGAAGATCCTGCAATAAGAATAAGTTTCTAGGATGTGCTATGTGGACTCAAATCCATACACAAAGCTATAGACATTCTGCGTTAATGCATGCATAAAGATCAAAGAAAGAATGATGTAATAAATGTATATTTCCTCCTGTATTTATGCAAAGAAAAGGTAAAATATATGCAGTTTGTGTGTGTTTTTTAGTCCACACAGCATGTTTCGTAAACCTAATTGTCAAGTGGTGCAGTTCCGGACGTGCCAGGCGTTTAATTATGAAAAAGCTAGGCCGGTAAAATTGAGAGAGCAGAAGCACATTTGGTTAGCTACCGCAGGCCCATTTTCATCGGCCTTTTGCGTCTCTGTACGCTGTAGTTCTTTTGGAAGGTCATTGGGCTCACTCTGACTCTACCATGCAGTCCCGTGTAGTCAGTTACTGGGCCGTCTAGGCGGCCAGCAACATTTACACTCCTGAATTTAAAACGAACCACTGTCGAAGCACTCGTTATTATGTGGGCTCCGAACTGGATAAGAAAAGGGCCTTGGCCTCTGAATGGCCTATTGAACTTGTCGATATCCAGAGGCCCAGTACTGAAAAGCTAAACGGGTGGGTAGATGGGTTTGAAAATCGGAGTGGGTAAGAACCGTACGATGAGCTGCTAATAAGAGCTAGTTACCAGTCATCCATCCACACAACTTGTTTTTAAAATCATCCGTTTGCTCCCTCGCCCATATCCGAATTTGTATTCCTCCAAGTTGCCGGCATTCCCTTCTCGTCACTCACACTTCTGCAACCAGGCCGCCCAACTTATGCTTTCATTATTAGTCCATGGATGTATCCAAATCTCCCTGACCCGGTTTCCTTATCAATTGACATTTATCCCCTCGGTTTTGCATATATGCGAATGCTTGTTTGCAGACTTCAAATGTGATCCAACTAAACATTTTGCTCTTTCTTTGAACAGAGATACATAGCGGATTTCCATCTAAACAAGGGAAGGAGGAGGATTCATAGCCCCAACATGCACATTGCTTCTGCACACACCAACACACAGTGAATGCTATCCTCCTGCTCCTCTGCCTTTCTTTCTGCCCCTGCTTTGCCTCCCCTCCTTCCTCAGATCCTTCTTCTCTCCCTCTCCTTGAGTAGTGAACTATGGTGAGCACATTCACTGGGTCATCGCCTTCATCTGCCCAATTATCATCCGCATGTTTGTTAGTAACCATTTTAATTTGGTTTCGGGTGAGTGAAGAGAACCCAAGGAGCTGTTGCATGGACTGAGAATCCAAGCTGCTGCTACATGGACTGCTGCTGCCCGTTTCTAATTAGCCAGTTTTCTATTTTGTTGGTGTTTTGTTAGGGGTTGATCTCAAGTTGTTGCATCATGAATTTTTCTGTTAAGAGGTTGTAGTCTATGTTTAGACATGGTAGAATGTGTGGTGTTATTTTGTGCAATTATGTAGTATGCTTGGAATTGTTAGGGGTTAAACGTGGTGTGCTATTTCACTCTTTTGATGTGGCTGTTGTATTCGAATTTGTAGTTGATTCGTGTGGTGATTGTGATGTGGTTGATCACATGACGTTTTGTACTTTGTGTGTAATTATATGTTTGATTACACAGTTGAATGGTTAAAATTCGAGAATGATCATATGACAATTTGCATATCGTTTGGGAAAATCATTAGTGCAAAGGTTGATATGTATGTTCAGATTACCCACATTATCAATTGGGCTGTGTACCTTGTAATTATATTAATACAGATATGTATAAATTTTTTTGGTTAAATTCACTTCAACATAAAATATGAATACAGATGCCTCGTGTATTAATATGGATGGCTGGTAAACAATACATTTGCATGTTTTTGTTAAAATTAGTATGTAAACAATACATTTGTATGTTTTTGTTGAATTCAAATCAACGTGAAATATGAATATGGATGCCTCGTGCCATGTAGCAGGTTAAATATATAATTATGTATTGATTTTATGAAAAAATTAAAAATGTTGCATTTCAAATGCATAATTACCAAACAACGTAATCTGGAATGTCAGTAATTATAATTACTGCATTTCTGAATAACCACTCAGCCAAACAATGTAATTAACAATCTCAGGATTTATTACTTAGGTAATCAGAATCCCATGACTTGCTGATTACTGCAGCAGTCACAAATGGGGCGCCCAAACGCAACCTAATTGTCAAGTGGTGCAGTTCCGGACGTGCCAGGCGTTTAGTTATGAAAAGCTAGGCCGGTAAAATTGAGAAAGCAGAAGCACATTTGGTTAGCTACCGCAGGCCCATTTCGTCTCTGTACTCTGTAGTTCTTTTGGAAGGTCATTGGGCTCACTCTGACTCTACCATGCAGTCCCGTGTGGTCAGTTACTGGGCCGTCTAGGCGGCCAGCAACATTTACACTCTTAAATTTAAAACGAACCACTGTCGAAGTACTCGTTATTATAAGGGCTCCGATCTGGATAAGAAAAGGGCCTACGAACAGCCTATTGAACTTGTCGATATCCAGAGGCCCAGTACTGAAAAGCTAATCGGGTGGGTAGATGGGTTTGAAAATCGGAGTGGGTAAGAACCGTACGATGAGCTGCTAATAAGAGCTAGTTACCAGAGTCATCCATCCACACGTACCGAACGCAACGCGTATCAAAAAGTAGAGGTCCTTTCTCCTGTCTGGCATCCATGAGCGAGGATTAACTGCTCCCGCTTTTGACAGGATGACGCTACTCCTACTATCACATCCGTCCACGTGCAAATGCATATGAGTACTACCGGTTTGGACTAAATACTACTTACACGCGGTGGTAAGGAGCAGCCTGCTCCTATCCAAACCCGGTACAGCAAATCCGCTGGCGGCATCCATTCCCGTTCCATTTCGCCGGCGGAGAATCACCCAAAAGTGATCCTGTGGTACTGTACACCTAGTATCGTCCACTCTTCTAGCATGTGTGAGATGTAGTACATCTCTTCGTTTGTGGTGCGACCTTGCTATAAATATGTGGCCGGCCTTGTGTTGTCGATCGAAGAATAAGCGTAGGAGCAACATTCTAGTTACTCTAAACAAGTCTCCAAATACAACATTATCAATGGCAGTCCCCAAGTTGGCCGTCAGCCTCCTCATCCTCCTCCTCGGGCTCCACCTCGCTGAAGCTCAGGGGAATTCAGGAGCGATCATGGACGGGAGGGCTGCCGCTGGGTGCATCAGATCGATTAGAAGATCCCGTGGGAGGCCCTGCGACTGTGCCCGGCAACAATTCGCGCAGGTGCCACTGTTCGGCGGAGGGATCTGCGGTAGTGCTGGAGCTACGGCTTCAGCTTGTGCAGGGGATGCATACGGGAAGATTTCCAACTTCTGCAGCTACTGCCAGGCGAACAACTACCCGATCCGTGCCGGCTGTGGCCTTGTTAAAGTTTGAGGATGGGATACTTGATTCTTTATCAGGCTATAGTCCTTCTTAACTATACTGTCCCCCTACGCAATCTCATCTACGAATGTAATATGTAGAAGCTTTATCACGCGTAACTAATATTTTACTTGATAGTATAAATCTACCATGCATCCTAATCAAACGATTCGTGCTTCCAGGAAAATGTTTGTCCTAACCGATATACATCTGTCTTAGTGATACCCCAACGAATAAAGTGCCATGTTATGAACAAAAGCTACGGTTAGTAGCAGTGGCGGAACCAGAAAATTACACTAAGGCGGGCTGAAATCATATATGTGTACATTTTAGCACAGCGGGGGGGCTGAGCAAAAAATGTTGTCACATTGAGAATGGAACCTGCATCATTTGCTTTAAAAACCAAATTTTATACCACTCCAGCTAGTCCCATTCTTTGAAATTTATACGTAGTTAATGTATTTATTTATACTTTAAACTATACTTAATACTAAAAAGATAACTATTTGTATTAGTTTTTTGGGGGGAGGGGGGGCTAAAGCCCCGGCAGCCTCCCCCCAGTTCCGCCCCTGGTTAGTAGTAGGGTTCTCATCCTCTCCCATGCACCTTGTCCTAGTCGATTGGTCTCCCAATTGTTGCCTTGTTGAAGTTTGAGGATGGGATATGCTTGTTTGTTTATCCTTATTGCCTCCAAACTGTTTTCTCCCTGCCATGATCCTTCTTTAAAATTACTGTCTCCTACGTGAGTTCATCTCCAAAATGTTTTCTCACTGCCATGATCCTTCTTTAAAATTACTGTCGCACCTTTTCGTTTGGACGCTTCCCAACCGCAGCCCAGTTTTGCAACCGCAACACACCCTTTCCTTGTTATTTATGTTTGTTTTCTGATGTCGTTCGGAATATACAGAAACTTCTCTCGTTTCTACTTCCTCTCTTCTCCGCCGCCTGCAGTCTGTCCACTGAAAGAACGATCACTTGTCTTTCGCCCGTCGCCGTGACTGCATGTGCATACTTCACGTTGACACATGTTGTTGGATCCTAGGAGAGTAGTCGCGCAGGAGACTTCTGCACAGACGTTCGCCGTCGAGTACCGTGAAAATACTCTTAAGGACAGTGCATCTCGCACGCCTCAGCGCAAATTTGGTATACTCTTATACATTTACGCCTTCAAACACGGTTTGTACCCTTATACGAATAACAATCTTAAGAGCATTTCATTCACTCATGGATATTAACATGGAAGGTTTTAAAACCCCCTTTACGCCTATGACACCCTCTAACAATAACAACCAAATTGTTACTGTTTCTACTGTTTCACAAACACCAGTGCCTGATGTTACGAAAATTGAACAATTTAATAGACAACACTACAGGCGTTGGCAAGAAAAAATCATTACTGCTTTTGAAGTTTCTAATGTCTCGTTTGCTTTAACTGAACCCAAACCTGAAAATGATTCTGTTGATTGGGAAAAAGTAAATCGCATTTGTCGAGATGTGATTCTAAGTACGTTATCTAACTAACTATTTGATGCTTACTTTCCAATTAAAATTGCATCCAAAATTTGGAAAAGTTTGAATAAGAAATACATTCTCGAAGAGGCTTCTACCCAAAAATTTACTGTTGCAAATTTCCTAAATTTCCATATGACTGAAGATAAAGAAATTACAACTCAAATTCATGAATTTCAGATTTTACTTGATGATTTGAAAAATGAAAAAATTGATCTTCCTTAGTCTTTCGTTGTGGGTTCTTTAATTGAAAAATTGCCTAGTTCTTATAAACATTACAAGAACAATTTAAAGCACAAAAGAAAGACCATGTCACTGGATGATGTAATAATACATATCCAAGTTGAAGATCAAAATCATACTAGAGAAAAATCTGAACTGAATAAAGAGTTGTCATGTACTGCTAACTTTGTTAATAATAAAGTTAAAGAAAATAAAGTTTCTACTGATTAGTCTAAAAATAACTGGAAAAATACGAAAGGGAAAGGAAAAAAGAATAAATATAAAGAAAACAAAGATATTAATAAAAAGAATGTTTTTTTCTATGTTTGTGGCAAACCTGGTCATACTTCTACTAAATGCAGGCATAGGAAGAAACAAGCAGTCTAGGATTCAAAGGATACATCAACCAACATTGTCACGGAGGACGTATTTGTGGCATTTGTCAGCATTGTCAGCATAGGATCATTCCACCAGAACGATTAGATCATTGACTCCGGGGCTAGTTGCCACATCAGTGGCAACAAAGATGCTTTCGTGACCTACACTGAGGTAGGGAAGGAGTAACATCGGGTTGTCATGGGAAACTCTATTGCTTCTCTTGTGAATGGAAAGGGCAATGTCATGATCAAGATGACTTCTGGAAAAATTCTACTGATCAAAGATGTGTTGTTTGTCCCAGATATCCGTGTTAATTTAATTTCTATTTCTCAACTTGTTAAGTTTGGGGTGAAAGTGTCCTTTGAATAAAAAAAGGTCATTCTCACCAAGTCTGGGGACTACCTAGGCATTGGTTACTACTCTAATGGGCTCTTTCTGCTGAATGTATAAAACTCTTCTGCTAATGAAATAAGTCCTTCTGCTTATATCATGAATTCTTTTGATATATGGCATAATAGATTAGGACATGTTAATTTTAAATACTTACAACACATGAAATCTTTAGGTTTACTAAAGGATATTAATGGTGTTGTTAATTTAAATAATAAATGTCAAATATGTGCTGAAACTAAATCTACCAAGAAACTGTGTCCTCAAATTTCACAAAGAAATTCTGAATTACTAGATTTAGTACACACCGATCTTGGAGATTTAAAAGGAAATCTATCTACAGGTGGGAAACGTTTCTACATTATTTTTGTAGATGATTTCTCACGATATACAAAAATATATTTACTACATTCAAAGGATGAAACTTTTGGAATGTTTGTTAAATATAAAACAAAAGTAGAGAATCAACTTAATATGAAAATAAAACGTCTTTGCTCATATAGGGGTGGTGAATATGATTGTTCTCCTTTTAATGATTTTTGTGTAAACCATGGTATTATACATGAATACACACCTTCATATTCGCCTCAATCAAATGGAATTGTTGAACGTAAAAATAGAACTCTAAAAGAAATGATGAATTCTATTTTAATCAATTCAGGTGCACCCAACAACTTGTGGGGGGAAGTGATTTTATCATCTTATTTTCTTCAAAATCGCATCCCTAGTAGGAAGACAAATAAGACACCATATGAATTATGGAAAGGATACCCTCCTAATTTGAAATATCTCAAAGTGTGGGGGTGTCTAGCTAAAGTCTTATTATCTGAGCCTAAGAAACAAAAATTGGGAAATGTTCCTCAAGTGTTGAAGCATCATAAGAATGAAAATGATGCATAGGTATGGCTTCCAGAAGCCTGAGCATCAAGAAAGAGCTTATTAAGCAATGTTTGTGCATTAAAACTAGTTTTGGTGTAATGTGCAATTTACCCAAAACCTAGGGTTCAATATGCAAAATACCACTTTTAGAGAGTCCCTAATATTTCTTGGTATCAATTAGAGACAAGAAAATCATAGTGGCATCTCATTTGAATCTCTTTGGAAGAGAGAGAATCTTGATATTAAAATAATCAAGATTTAAGCATAATTGAAACCCTAATTCAATTTAATGCAAAAATAAATATATTAATAGAAGTGCCCTTCAACCAAAAGTGTGATGGTTGAATTTATATAAGTATGGACGTCCTTGTGCCTTGAAATGGCACTGAAATATCTAAATTGAGTGGAGAGCCCACTCACATTAGTTAAAGAAAAAGTAATATCCACCTAAATGGTGTTTTTATAGGTTATGCTCAAAATAATACCACATATAGATTCTTGGTTATTAGAAGTGGCAACAATGTTGTAGAACCTAATAAAATTGTTGAATCTAAAAATGCTAGTTTTTTTGAGCATATCTTTCCTATGAAAACTCCCTTAGAAAACTTATCTAATCCTTCAAATGAAATTTTAGAGAATATCCCAAGTACATCAAATTCTAATGATAATTTAAAACCTGATGATATAGAACCTAGAAGATCCACTAGGATGAGGAAGGAAAAGAATCTTGGTGATGATTTCTATTCCTTTATAGTGGATAATGACCCTCAATCTTATAATGATGCTATTAAATCAACTGATTCCTCTTTATGGAAGGAAGCAATTAATAGTGAGATTGAATCTATATTATCTAATCATACATGGGAACTAGTGGAACTTCCACCAGGTATTAAACCCATAGGATGTAAATGGATATTTAAAAGAAAATTGAAAACAGATGAGACTGTAGATAAATACAAAGCTCATTTGGTTGCCAAGGGGTATAAACAACAAAAGGATATTGACTATTTTGATACCTTTGCTCTTGTTACTAGAATCTCTTTAATCAAGATTTTAATCACTTTGGCATCTATTAAGAATTTAATTATACATCAAATGGATGTTAAAACTACTTTCTTGAATGAAGATTTGGATGAAGAAATTTATATGGATCAACCTGAAGGTTATGTAGTTCCAGGAAAAGAACATATGGTATGTAGACTAATCAAATCTCTCTATGGTTAGAAATAAGAACCTAAACAGTGGCATGAGAAATTTGATAAGGTAATTGTATCATATGGATTCCATATAAATGAAGGAGATAAATGAATATATTCAAAAGTCGATAACCAAGGTTGTGTTATTATATGTCTCTATGTAGATGACATGCTTATTTTTGGCACTAATATTGATGTTATAAATAGTACAAAAGGCTTCTTGGCTTCTAATTTTGACATGAAAGATATGGGTGAAGTAGATGTAATCTAAGGAATTAAACTCCTTAAACATGATGATTACATCATGCTATCCCAAGAACATTATGTTGAGAAAATTCTCAAAAGGTTTTCAATGTTTGATTGTAAGCCAGTAAGTACACCTTTTAATTCTAATTGCCATCTTAAGAAAAATAAAAGTACTAGTATTCAACAAGTCAAATATGTACAAGTAATTGGAAGCCTGATGTACTTAATGAATTGTACTCATCCAGATCTAGCATATGCAGTGGGAAGATTAAGTAGATATACCCAAAATCCTAACACGGATCATTGGGATGCTCTACATAGGGTTTTAAGATACCTTGAAGGCACAATTAATCATGGATTGATTTTTGTGGATCTCCAACTATGCTAGAAGGATATTGTGATGCCAATTGGATTTCTGATTCAGATGAATTAAAATCTACAAGTGGTTACATCTTCACTATGGGTGGAGGTGTTGTGTCTTGGAAATCCTCTAAGCAAATATGTATAGCTCGTTCCAGTATGGAATCTGAGTTTATTGCCTTAGAAAAGGCTGGAACTGAAGCCGAATGGCTAAGACATGTTCTAATGGATCTTTCCATTTGGGAGAAACCTTCTCCACCCATTTTTATACACTGTGATAATCAGGCTCCCATAGCAAGAGCTAAAAACAAAGTTTATAATGGGAAGAGTAGACATATTCGTCTATGTCACAATATTGTGAGGCAGCTTGTATGTGATAGCATAATCTTAATGCATTATGTAAAGTCAGAATTAATTTTGGCCGATCCTATGACAAAGCCATTAAGTCAAAGACTGGTGAGCGATACATCGAGGAGAATGAGATTATGCCCATACCAAAAGTCAAAGTGATGGACACCCAACCTTCATGAACGGTGATCCCAGGAAGAAGGTTCAATGAGAAAAACTAAGTCACTAGAGGACTCAATATGTTGTAATAAATATATCTCATTCTTATGATGTAAACAGCCATTTGCAATGATTCAGTTGAATATATTTCTTAATGGATTTCATAGCCATTAATGGTGGTGTATATACTACAATATATGTTTGATGAAAGTCCAACTATATGAGTGTGGAGTGAGGCCGCTCCTATTGAGATTCAGACATATCTCAGAGCATTCATGAATATTCTCAGTAGGCGCATGACCTAAACGTGTCAATCCGTATGAAAGGTAATTGATTTTATGAGTGCCATGTGAGTAATGTACCTCTAATAAGGTAAAGAAGAATTGGTTCAAGAACATAGATCCATCAATGTTCTACAGATTACGTACATCTGCTCTATGCTTTGGTTTAATGAACTCAATTCCACCAAGGCTTATGCATGCCATTGTTTAAGTTCTTCCAGTGGTCAACTCGAATTTTAGTTTGTTTTGTTTTGAAATACTGGGGGATTGTTGTGGTTTCTGCTGTATTTCAAAGCAAAACCTTTTGTCCCATATTGCTAGTTTTAGGGACTTTCGTGGGTTTGATATATGGCTGCTGGTCCATGTAATATTTGAGGAATAAAATAGAATGTGGGCTTCACACACGCATACTGGGGAAGCTCAAGTGGGTTTGGGCCGGTCCGGTCTGAAAACCCTTTAATCGGGCACATCGGTGCACGTCGCATCCCGCACGCATGGGGGGTGCAAATCCGGCCTCCTGGAGCCCCTTGCGTGGGCGCGACCCCGGCTTAGTTTTGCTCTCTGGATCACTGAATCAAATTGTAACATGTGCCACAACTTTTTGCGTCACACCTTTTCATTTGGATGCTTCCTAACCGCAACACACCCTTTCCTTGCACTTTTCCGTTTTATTTATGTTTGTTTTCCGCTGTTGTTCGGAATATACAGAAACTTCTCTCGTTTTTACTTCCTCTCTTCTCCGCCGCCTGCAGTCTGTCCACTGGAAGAACGATCGCTTACTTTTCGCCCGTCGCCGTGACCGTGTGTGCATACTTCACGTTGACACACGCTGTTGGATCTTGGGAGAGTAGCCGCGAAAGAGACTACTGCACAGACGTTTGCCGTCGAGTACCGCAGAAATACTCTTAAGGACAGTGCATCTTGCACGCCTCAGCGCAACTCTGATATACTCTTACACGTTTACGCCTTCATACGCGGTTTGTACCCTTATACAAGAAATAGTTTTCTAAATCTGATCTACATGTGTGTTCGTTGAAATACCCGCGATGAATCATATGCATCCCTGGTATGAATGTCTCATCATCTTGCATGCAACTTGGCCGCGACATTTGTCTCAATCTGTTGGATTATCTGCACCAACACTATTGGTTATGTCCGTGATGTTTGCCATGTCATTTGTTACATAACCATTCTGCATATGTAAATTAATTAGTACATCCTTTGCGAACACGATGATATGAACGAGTACGGAAGACATTACCAGGTACAAAAAATACCTAGATAAAACAAAGGCTGAAGAAAAGGACCATAGAGTATGGATTTCCTTTCAAACAAGTCAGTAAAAAGGAAAATCTACTAAATTATTCTTCTAAATACGACCACTTGTCTCGGTCCTGTTAGTTCATGTACAAACAGGGACAGATCTACTGGGAAAGAGGGGGGGGGGGGTTGTTGGGGGTTGGGGCTTTAGTTCTCCCTCTCAAAATTTAAAATGTATATTTATTACATTGTAAGTACAATACACATACATCGGTTTTAGATATTTGACAAAGTAAATAAATAGTTGGATTGATTAATTGCCTTGTTGTTATAAAAACTAACGAGAGAAGAATATATTGCTGTTAAGCATACAACAAGAATATATTGCTGTTAAGCACACAACACCACTACTGTAGTGTGTCTGTATTTATAGAGTAAACGAGTACAATATACAACAGACTCTATAGAATGCCAGGAACGTGGTTCCGCTATACATGTTATATCTACAAGACCCGGACTATCTTGTAACAAACAATACACGTGTGGCTAGTAAGCCTCGTCGTCTACACATAACTCTAACAGATTGTTTTGACTGTATCAACACACCCCCTCAATCACAACCACTTAGCACAGGTTGAGATTGTGTCGAAATTGAGTGAAGCTGTGAACTATAAGAGATTTAATAAATATATCGGCTGTCTGATCTCGAGATCAGATAAAGCGAATATCTAAAAGCTTCTTGGCAACCCTTTCTCGCACAAAATGGAAATTAACTTCTATGTGTTTCGTTCGTGCATGGAAAATAGGGTTGACAGAGAGATATGTCGCACCCAGGTTATCACACCACAGAAACATCGGTCTCGATTGAAATATTCCCAATTCCTTCAGAAGTGACTGAACCAAGAGAACTTCAGCTGTTGCATTCGTCATGCCTTTATATTCTGATTCAATACTTGACTTTGAAACTGTATGTTGTTTGTGTGAGCTCCAGGAGATTAAGTTGTTGCCAAAATACACTAAAAAACCACTAGTCGATCGTCTGTCGTCGGAGCAGCCGGCCCAATCGGAGTCAGTGAAGGCACTGATGAGATTGGAATTAGATTTTCTGAAGTAGAGCTCCATATTTTGTATGTGCTTCAAGCATCGTAATATTCTTTTGACTGCAGACTAGTGGAGTGATGTTGGGGCATGTAAGAATTGGCAAACTTTATTTACTGAGAAGGCAATGTCCAACCTTGTAATCATTAAGTATTGTAGAGCTCCAACAATACTCCTGTATTTTATTGCTTCAGCTTCAATTAGAAGTACTCCTTCAGTCTTAGACAATTTTTCAGAGAAGTACATTGGAGTAGCAGCTAGTTTGCACTTGTCCATAGCTACTCTATTTAGTATATTACTGATATACCCCCATTGTGTCAGCGCTAAACCCTCCTTCTTGTATATCACCTCAATACCAAGAAAATAGTGTGGTGAACCTAGATCTTTCACAACAAAGTCTGTATAAAGTTGATTGATCAACTGTTCCATGGCTTATTGGGAGGAACTTGCAATGACAATATCATCAACATAGATTAGTATATAAATTGTAACTCCATGTTTTTTTATAAATAAACAAGGAAGCATCATCATGCGATGATACAAAACCAAGCTCTTCCAGTCTACTGTTGAGTTTGGAAAACCATGCTCTAGGGGCATGTTTAAGACCATATAATGACTTATCCAATTTGCAAACATATTGAGAATAGCGAGGGTCTTCATAATCGGGAGGCTGTTTCATATAGACATTTTCTTCTAAATCTCCATGTAAGAAAGCATTTTGAATATCAATTTTCCTTAAAACGCATCTACGAGATACAGCTAATCCAAGAATAAGTCTAACTGTTGTAGGTTTCATGATTGGGCTAAAGGTATCTAAATAATACAAGCCATACCTTTGTTTAAATCCCTTAGCAACCAGTCGTGCTTTGTATCGATCAATACTGCCATCAACTTTACATTTTAGCTTGAATACCCACTTACAGTCGATGATATTTTGACCAGGCTGTCGTGGGACTAGATGTCAGGCTTTATTATGCATCAAGGCATGATATTCAAAATCCATTGCTTGCTACCAATTTGGATCTTGTATGGCCTCAAGGTGATGTACTGGTTCAATGTTAGTGGCTGAAGTGGATAGAGTCGTTACGTTCTCTCTTTTTGTGTATATCGAACAATACCGTCTGTAAACTTGCAAGGCTTCAAAATATTATTCTGAAGTATGGTTCGCATACCTACAGGTGGCTGTTTGGGTGGAATAATAGTTGTAGGTGGAGATTCTGAACCATCCAAAACTGCACTTGCAGGGTTAGTGCTATTGATGGATAAGGAAATACCATAATTATTCGTATGGTTACTCATAGTTGGAATAGAAGTGGATGAAGGTGGGTTTGTGAGAGATGATACTTGTAGATTGAGAGGGAGTAGTACATCCTTTTGGTGTTCATAATGACATAGTGTTGATGTTGAGTTGGTACCAAAAGGAAAAACATATTCATCAAAGATGACATCCCTAGAGATATAAACACGCCCATTGGTCCTATCCAAACACTTATACCCTTTATGAAATGGGTTGTAACCAATGAAGACACATTATTTGGATCGAAATTGTAGTTTGTGAGAGGTATAGGGTCGCAAGTTGGGCCAGCAAGAACATCCATATGTTTTCAAAAACAAGTAGTCTAGTTTAGTTCCAAGGAGTCTTTTAATGGGTGTGGAGTTTTGAATAACACGACTCGGTAATCTATTGATTAGGTAGCTGGCTGAACAGAATGCCTCATCCCAAAATTTTAAAGGCATGGATGCCTGAGCAAGCAGGGACAAACCTACTTTGACAATATGTTGAAGTTTTCGTTCTGCTGAACCATTCTATTGGTGAGAATGTGGATAGGAAATAAGATGTCGAATGCCATTATTTTCACACATCTTGTGTAATGTTTGATATTCACCTCCTCCATCAGACTGGAAAACAACAATTTTCTTATTAAGCAAGCGTTCAACATGTTGTTGGAATCCGGTAAAAACAAGGGCAACATCAGACTTGAGTTTTATTGGATAGAACCAGACAAATTTGCTATGATCATCAATAAAACTAACATAGTAGAAAAATCCTCATACAGAGGTTTGGGTTGGACCCCATACATTAGTACAAATGAGATCCAGTGGAGAGGACGATACAGTATTTGAAATAGAAAAGGGAAGTTGGTGCTTTTAGCCGCTTGACATGCATTACAAACATGATCAACTCCTTTATTGGAAGCAACAAGAAGATTGATTGAGTGGAGAACACGATCAATAACAACTGAAGAGGGATGTCCTAATCAAAGATGCCACAGTTTTGGAGAAGCTTTGACGCTAGTGAAGGTTGTTTTGCATAAGGTGGATGATGCGTTCAGTGGATAGAGACCCTTCTCACATGTTCCTTGAAGAAGGATTTTCTTCGTTGCTCGATCCTTTATAAAGAAATAATATGGATGAAATTCAAGGAAGGCATTATTATCCAAGGCGAGTCTATGCACAGAGATTAATTTTCTATGGGCACTAGGAACATGTAGAATATTTTTGAGTGCAAGACGACTAGAAATAGTAGGAATGTGAGTTTTACCAATATGAATAATTGGCATACGTGCTCCATTGGTAGTTTGCACTTGATCCTTTCCTTGATATTTGTCTCGAACTGTCATTTTATAGTTCAGTAGTGATATGGTTGGTTGCTCCAGAATCTATGTACCAGTTTGTATCAACACCATGAGATGGTGTTGCAGCTACTGCAGCCATGTGATTTTCTTCAGCCTGATAGGAATGATCAAAATGATGATAGCATTTCAATGCTACATGGCCTGGCATCTGACAAACTTGACATTTCAGTTTGTTGTATGATTCAGTGCCATGCCCATGGCTATTGTTGCGGGCATGGGGGCTTCCATTTCTGCCCCTACCTCTATAGCTATTCATACCTCCATGATTGTTAGGATGAGCCACATTATTTGTAGAAATTTGGAATGATCCTTATTGTTTCTCCTTGAGCATCTCAAAGATGAGCATGTGTGCATATAGATATGTCAGTAAGAAAGGCTCAGAACGGGTGGTGATTGATGTCACCAGAGGATCATATTCTTCTCCAAGGCCGGTGAGCATATAGGAGCTAATCTCGTCATCCCTCAATGGAATTCCGACGGATGATAGAGTGTCTGTAAGGGTTTTAACTTTGTTGAAATAATCAGTGATAGAGAGATCATCTTTCTTGACATTATCCAGTTGCATCCGAATTTGCATAATCCTAGCCTTGGATCTCGAAGAGAACATTTTCTCCAGCTCTATCCATACTTTGGCAGAGGTCGTGAGGAAGAGGACGTGTCCAAGAATCTCTTCAGACAGAGATGACAAAAGTGCGCTCAACACAAATTGATCCTGCTACAACCATTGTTGATATGCAGGATTGGGAGTCTGAGTTGTGCCATCTTCTGTTGCTAGAATAATTTTCTTCTTTGGCACAACTGTGGTTCCATTGACATAGCCTAGCATTTGTTGGTTGTGTAGATATGAAAGGAATTGGGCCTTCCACAATAGATAGTTGGTTCTGGTAAGCTTCACATTGATCAGGTGCCCAAAGTTTGGTGTCATTCCTAATTAGGAGGAGACAATGGAGTTAGAGGTGGAAGAGGAGGAGGCTGACATGGTGCTTTCTAGCTGTAGTGGTGGTGAGGCTCTGATACCATATAAAAACTAACGAGAGAAGAATATATTGTTGTTAAGAACACAGTAGCACTACTGTAGTGTGTTTGTATTTATAGAGTAAAAGAGTACAATATAAAACAGACTCTATAGAATACCAGGAACGTGGTTTCGCTATACATGTTAGATCTACAAGACCTGAACTATCTTATAATAAACAATACACGTGTGGCTAGTAAGCCTCGTCATCTACACATAACTCTAACAGATTGTTTTGACTATTTCAATAGTTGTAAAGTCAAAGACTCAAGTTTGAATCACACTCCCAATATATTTTTTTGACTCAATTCCCCTACCACAACAAATACCCTCTCTAATTAACTCAACATCCTCTGCCCCTTATATTATTTCCTCAATCTGCCACTGTATACACCCCTTAGAATCTTATTATGTTAACCATTTATTAACTTTTAAAACACGATCATATTCATTCCATAAGTTTAGACCTACCAATTGGACTCTAAAGCAACCTATTTGTTTCTGCAAAATCAGATTGCAATTGCACTCAAAACATCACCCACCTAGTACATGCTCTTTTTTCATCATCCCTTTGGATCCCCACAACATATACATCATCATGCTTAAGGTCGTTTGCCTATATTCATATGCTTGAAGCATACAGATCTCATACTTTGCATCGATCATCTGCATATCCAGAGAGCCTTGATTTATATCTCCATCCCAGAAACACCTATTACCTTAGTTCTGATTCCATGAGAGTATTACCAATACATCACCAATAGAGGCCTTTATCAGACATGTAAAATAGTCCCAAACCTCTGAGTACTGAGCCAGTTCCTGGGCTTATAAGTTGTGTGGTGTCTTTACTCCTTATCAATTGGTTTTCGATTGAATACCACACATTTTAATATGGTATATAAGCGGGCTGCATAAAAAAGTGTGAAGACCACACCCTATTTAAAATAACAAGTTCTAGCACACAAAAGTGATTGTACTTGAGGGGGATGCAAAATATCTCACACCTCTAATTTCTGGATTGGTCTTGGACTTATAAGGTGTGCGGTCTTTTCACCCATTGCTAATTGATTTTGGGTTGAATACCACACATTCTAATAAGCCATGCCAATGACACCATGATTCAATTTTCCATCTTGCGGTCAGACTTTGAGGATGATTTTCTTATACATATAGATTTATGACGTGTAGCCAGATCACACATTAACAATTACTCGATCATATTTTTCAAGGTATCCTATGTGTTCTTAGGACGTATGAGGCCGTGAAGGTATTTAGGACTCATAGAAAAAGTGGTGACTTCACATGTTGTAAGCGTCAACTGAGTCAGTGGAAGGTTTGTTTGTGATGAGAGCTCAGAGATAATACTATGAGATGGGAATGTAGGTACACATCATAGAATCTACCATAACCATAATCTACGATCAAAACTTAATATACAAAGTTATCCATTGGTGCCTATTTCAGTTCTCTGATTGATTTTTGGCACTTAATGTAAAAGAAGGAGACAAATCGAGTAACTACATACCTATACTTGAACTCAGGAGAATCACTATCACATAGGTTCTCTCCTCATCCATCTATACATTTTTCCAGTGACACAAAACTTCTTTCCTAAAACCCCTACAACATAACAAACTAAAGAACTGTGCACCTATAAATTTAGGCACTCCAACAATGTACCTCAAGTTACGGATCTAGTTCATCTTGGGGAAAATGTACATTACATTCTGAATGTATCTATGGTCTTCTCTCATAAATGTGATGAACTGAGAACATATGCACTAATAGTATAATAAAAGATAGCTTTGTTTAACAGTTCAACGAGGTGCAGATGGTATTTTTAGTTTCATATCATCATCCAATTGTGTCATTTGTTAGGATATACACATCCAAAGACTGAGAAGCCTCCATGATCAATGATCTCATTCCTTCTGTACACGCTGAAGGCAACACTACTGGCTAATAGGAACAGTGAAGTTGACAATGACACAATGAGAGCAAAAGTCTAGGATGAGCAAACGAAGGAGATCTTGGAAACGTTGTCTGTGGACAAGGGTTCTCCAAGCGGAAGCGAGCGCTCTCAAGCGATCATGCGTATTCTGTGTATGGGGAGTCAAGTTTTCTTTCCTGTAGATTCTCTAATGGATGGATGTCGATTATAGGAAGGAATACCTGATGAGAGGACCCATCCTAAATATATAACAAACTTAATGTCTCTCTCTCCATAATGAAGAGACATGATAGTTATGAGAATCTGTCTACCCCCCAATGAATGCATCTCTCTGAGAAAATAAATAAGATAAATATTCAAAGAATTATTTGGGCCATGCTATTTCTTTTAACATTTTCCCAATTGGCCCAAAATGCCATGGAAATAATATTTATTCATTTTCCATTGATATTCAACATAAATACTTCTATATAAAAGGGCTAAATATGAGTCATAGTGTTTGATGCTCAATAAATGAGTACTTCCTTCTATGCACCACAATATTCAATCATGTTATATGTAGTGACACAAACTTTATGAATAGATTGACCTCAAATCTTTTCTTTGGTTCAACTTTTTGTCAGAAATGACATTCTGTTAGAACAAGTATTAAAATAGAAATAGAGAGTTAAATATGTGATCAAATAATATTTATGATATTGTAAAATTATATTGATCATTACACTTTAGATGATTTTATCAGGCCTATACTTTATATATGAGATGTATACTGTTAAGAAGTGAAACCACCTCTCTACTAAAAATTTGAAGAATCCAACCTCCAATAAAACATACCCAAAAGATATGTTGGGGTGGGTGTAAAATTTTCAAATCTTTTAAATAGTATTCAAAACAACCAAAGTGTAGCAGCGGAATAAAATATGACCATATTCAATTTATAAAACAAGGTAACATCTTAAACTTACATGTAGGGTACATCATAAGGATCCATGTAGAGGAAATAAAAACCACCTCAAGATTGTCTCCAAGCTTTAACTTCTCAAACTAAGTCCAAGACAACATGCCTTGTCATCCAAGTCCTCCACCTAGGGTTGGAAGCATACCCCAACAAGAAAAGAAAAATGAAAAAATCAGCAAAAGCTGGTATGTGCATATTAAACAGGAAAATTGAGCAATATATAAAGAATAAGGGACATCAAAATAAAAGGCTTCCCATGCAAGATATAAGGACTACCCAATCGGGCATAAAAGAAAAGAATCATCATCATCATAAACGAATATACTTTCCATACTCAAAACAATAAAGTAGTGCCACATAAGCACATATCATGATCTAGGCACATAACCCATCAAGATTTTTGGGCACATAACCCATCATCAATTTGGGCACATAACCCATCATAAACATCGTAAACCTACATGCATGTGAGATAAGCATAGCCCTAGAACAATATAAATAACAATGGCGGACAAGCCTCATAAACTTGAAACCTGGTAAAGAAAGGAATACTGCCAATCTCCCAAATATATATAAAAATATGGGCCAAGAATCACACATCTTGCCCTGGGTATGAGGTTCCTTGCCATCCCAAAAGAGTAGGAAATATCACATCTACTCGGTGTGAAATAACTCATCTGCCATAACAAAAGCAATGCAATTACACTACTCTAGTGCTACTGAATCTCATAGCATGTTAAATGTAGAGGCAAGTAGAAAAGTATGGTTATAATTATACAATGTTTCCATCACACAATGGACAACACAAACATATAAACATCCACTTCAAAGTGGGCACATATCAATATAAAAGACCAACATGCACCAAGGCACAAGATAGATATCAAGAAAATATCCAAGTCCATTACAAGCAAGATAGTTCACATGAACCATGATATCAAGAGAATATACATATGTGTAGGCCAAAGTCAAAAGAATGATATGATAGGTGAATTGCTCAACATAGAGGAATAGGGGATACAACATACCTCAACTTCAGGGTCTAACGACCAAAGTCACTTTTGGGTCCAAGCCTAGACTTCCAAAAAACCTATGATGCATATATGTGGAATTAGGGTTAGGTTTCCATCATTTATTCAAAACCCTAAAAATTGCCTTTTTATTATTAATGAATTAGTTTATCAAAACCATGCCATGTTTTAGGTTATATATTTCTGAGTTCAAAATATATTTTATTATATTTTTTTGACTTATAAATATTTAGTTATGAATTATACAAGTTATTATCTTATTTAGTTAGATCCATTAAAATCACATCTTTATAACATTAGATTCAGGTGAAAAAACCAATACCAATAGAAAACTTAACATTTTTCTGAATCCAACGACTATTTAATTGTAATTTTCTGATCAATATTTAATTAGTTATGAATTTCTTAAGCACAACCAATCAAAAAAATCCATATAAGCGATAGACTCACAAGAGAGACAGAGAGAGGGAGAGAGAGCGTGACTGATCTGTGACTTGGCCCAATAGGAAGTGGCTACATCACCAGTCAGCCTCTTGGTTGACCTCGCCCAAAGCAAAGCAACTACACAACGAAAAGATGAAAATACCCTTAACGAGAAAATGAAAGAAAGGAGAAGCACAGAGGGGTAAAACTGGAAAACAACAGGGGAAGTCATCCCCTTCCTCAGTCCTCCGCCATGGATGTGAGTAACAAGCTTACTTGCTACGTCAAATTGGGGAAAACTAAGGTGGCGACTTCCAGGCCAAGACAACTCGTCCTTTAGTAAGCAGGGGTCCCGAAGAACCTATCTCTCAGAGCAATCTGTCAAAGAAGATGAGTTACAATGATGGTGAGGGTTAAAACGATGGAGGGGAAAATAGCTTACCGATGGAGCTTTGAGAGATTAGGGCTCCATTCATCTAATGGCCGAGTTCCTGTGTGTGTCACGAAACTACTGTTATGCTCAAATATTTATAGGTTTCATCCTTACGGCATGTGGAGTCAGGCTCTGAGACAAATAGAGTGCAAGATTGGGCAAAACTCGAATAACTTGAGCTAGGCTCTGACCAATGGGTCATTATATGCAGAATCTTCCCACAAAATTGATGCCAGAAAAATCACGAAGAAAGGGCAAGCATCGAGCGAGAAAATAGGAATTTACAGTAGCCTGCAGAAAAGCCCGGTTTCCGGTTTGGCTCGGGGTTGAAGACAACCCGCGGACCCTCCGATCGAGATTCGACGGTCAGGATCAAGCAAAAATTTACCAAGATACCAAAATTAGATATAGCGTGACATCTAATCCTAATTCGAATAAAGTTTTATTTAAATTATTTTTCTTTTTCTCTTTCTTTTTTTGAGAGTGCAAACAAATCCCAAAATTAATGAAGTTTGACATGCAGCCTGTTTTTGATATGAGGAATCTGAATATGCAATTAGATTTTCCTGTTGAGAACATTTAATGTATTAAATAAATCATATTATATTTTCTCTTTCCTCCTTCATTAAGGGCATTAGGATTATCCAAATTTGATGAAACTTGACCCACAAGTTATAGTTAATGTGTTGGATATAAATTTTCCATCAATCTTATGTTTTGAAGTTGTTTGAGCATTTATTTAATATTTTGAAGGTTCTACACACGTTCTGTCTCCTAATTTCACCTTTTAAGCAAACTTTCTCCAAATTAGATGAAATTTACCCAAAGGCTATATTTATTATGTATATTACGAATCCAATATTATTTTCCTCTTTTGGAGTTATTTATTATTTTATTTGATATTTTGGGGAAAACTTAGATCCTCTCTTTCCAAAAAGAATTCAATTAATTAATATTATGTGAATAATGTGATACTTGACTCCCAAGGTAATTGGGACCCAAGGAACATGATTTTTAACTTAGATTTCACTTTTGGGATTTCTTTTTATGATATATGTCGTATGGCCCATTAATGGCCCATTACATAACCAATTAAGTCCTTTATCTTTTTATTACCATCCAAATGAATTATGTGACATATTAGATTACCTTATTCATGCATTTGATTATTAGGATCACTCTAACCTCAACTTTGTTTGGTCAAACCCAAAAGGTTAAATTTCTAGGGTAGGGTCTAAGATTTGATATGTTACAACACTCCACCCCTTAAAAGGATTTCATCCTCAAATTATATTGATCCAAACATCTTAAACTTACATGTAGGGTACATCATAAGGATCCATGTAGATGAAATAGAAACCACCTCAAGATTGTCTCCAAGCTTTAACTTCTCAAACTAAGTCCAAGTCAACATGCCTTGTCATCCAAGTCCTCCACCTAGGGTTGGAAGCATACCCCAACAAGAAGAGAAAAATGAAAAAATCAGCAAAAGCTGGTAAGTGCATACTAAATAGGAAAATTGAGCAATGTATTGATGTGTTTTATTATCACACTAACAAATTCACTCGGGGTTGAAATCCCTGAGTTTGTAACCAAAACCTTATGCAATAATACCACCCTGTGGACGGATCTTATCGCATTATAGTTAAGGATCGAATCCCAAAGGACAACGTACTTAAGAATCGTTGCTAGTCGAGTCTAGCTCAAGTAAGACTAATATTTAGAATAAAGGTTGGTTTGAGGTTAATTAGACTAAATGTAAGAAAGTAAAGAGCGGAATAAAGTTGGATCTAGATTAATGATGGAGATCACTGGGGTGGCCCCGGGTTTCACCACACTACATATGCAAACACATCCAATCACAAACATCCAGGAAAGATCTAACCATCCAAATAGAGCTTATGTGAACCCTCCATTAGGATGTTTAGGTTCACATAAGTATCACCTTAGGCATCAGATTTCTCATCGCCATCCAGATCACGTACTTACGGCTCCGAAGATACATATATCCAACTAAAGCTTCGTCCCTCCGTTAGGATGTTTAGGTACACAGAAGCATCACCGTGGGCTAGATGGCTCATCCCCTCACGGATCACACACTTACAACCTTAAGGAATCCCATATGATTTCTCATCAAGGAGTCAACCACATTAATCGACATTCAAATCCTACATATAGAAGTCCTCGCAACATAGGAACGAACAAGATAAGTGCAAGAAGGTGATAAATCCACAAGCACACATCGACGATTAACAACGAAATGAAAAGTTACACACATGCCATGGAATGTTTAACAAAAAGACATGTAAGCATGGGTAGCGGGGCTAGTCCCCGCACCCCAGCAAAATGAAACTACTCGCTCATGATGCGAGGAACAAAAAGAACAAGAGAGAGGGAATATTCTACCATGAGCATGATGCAGAAGATGTTTGCAGCTCGGTGAAGATACAATTTTCTATGCCATGTCAGAGTAGATCTGGACGAGGAGCGAGAGACACTGTGACAGATGGGGCAAACCTTCTCTCTCCACTTTCCTTCTCTTCTCATTGTTCTTGCTCGCAGCAGGAGGGGCAGCCTTAGGATGCGTATGTGGTGTGGATGCACGTAGATGGATCGAGATCCCTTTCCAGGGGTTGAGCCTATGTTCAAGTAGCCTGGAGGCGTCCCAAATCTCCCTCCCTAAATGAGGACCCTTTAGATCCTATGTATAGTCTCTGCTGGAGTCTTGAACGGTTTGGACTCTGGTCTTCACATTTTTGGGATGGGTCAGTTTTACACGGTTTGGAAACCGTTTAGCTATCCTTCACGGTCCTGAAATCGGCAAGACTCTTCACAGTTTTGGAAAACAAATGCTCCCTCGCACAATTTCAAGATCAATTACCACCCCCACACGATCTCAAGACCATTCAACCACCACTAGGTCTTCTCGTGGATTGGAAGATCGCGGTCCCTTCCTTGCGGTCTCGAAGACCGGTTCCTTTCCTTTCAGTCTTGCGACAATCAATCTTGGAGACCACTGCTTCCCTCACGGTCTTCTTGACCGAACACCGGCCTTGCAGTCTCAAGACTGATCAGTGGCCATATGGTCTTGAGCAGGCAGGGTGATGGGGTCACGGCAGGTTGCACAGGAGGTGAAGGTCACAATGATGGTTATGAAGCCACGGTCGTGGCTGGTTGCTACTGTGGATGGGGTAGTAGTGGAGATGCGATGGAGATGGGGGAGGTGGAGGGCACTGTAGACATAGGCGACGGAGGTGGCAGTGGCTCATGATGGAGGTAGAGCGGCAGGTGGTGGTCTTCACGGTCTCGGGACCATGAGGGCGCTCCTCGTGGTTTGAGGACCGCTAGGATCCTAGCGGTTTGAAGACCAATTGGGCGGAGTCTTTTCTCGGTTTAGAGACTGTGCGGAGGAGAAGTTGATCACAGGTGAAGAGGGAATGAAGGAGGATACCTCGCGGTCTTGCAGGTGTAAATCTATGCGGTCCCGAAGACCGTTTGGATGAAATTGATAGGTCAAGACCGCTAGAGGGACTGAATGGCCAAGACCGCATAGGCAAGACGGCTAGGGTCAAGAATAGAATGGAGGTCACAGTTAGGGTTGCTGGAGTAGAGGAGAGCCTGGTTGAGGTGTGAAGATGAAGGAGCCCTCGACGCTACTATGACTTGAGTAAAGAGAAAAGGGCCACGATGGTGGATGGGCCTTGGAGATAGGGCCCATGTGCTCCAATTCGACCTGTACAACAAGAATAAAATCTAATTAAAATAGAGATAAAATCAATTAGGCTAAGTAAGGATGTATGAGTAGATTTAGGCAATAAAAGTGAATGATCGGAGAAAAATTGGGCCAAGGATGGCGACTGAAACCACGATGAATATGCATTCATCATGTATAAAGAATAAGGGACATCAAAATAAAAGGCTTCCCATGCAAGAGATAAGGACTACCCTATCGGGAATAAAAGAAAAGAATCATCATCATCATAAAAGAAGACACTTGCCATACTCAAAACAATAATGTAGTACCACATAAGCACATATCATGATCTGGGCACATAACCCATCAAGATTTTTTGGCACATAACCCATCATAAATTTGGGCACATAACCCATCATAAACATCATAAACTTGCATTCATGTGAGATAAGCATATCCCTAGAAAAATATAAATAACAATGACGGCCAAGCCTCATAAACTTGAAACCTGATAGAGAAAAGAATACTGCAAATCTCCCAAATGTATATAAAATCATGGGCCAAGAATCACACAACTTGCCCTGGGTATGAGGTTCCTAGACAACCCAAAAGAGTAGTAAATATCACATCTTCTCGAAAGGAAATAACACATCTTTCAGAACAAAACCAATGCAATTACACTACTCTTGTACTATTGAATCGCATAGCATGTTAAATGTAGAGGAGAGTAGAAAAGTATGGTCAGAATTATACAATGTTTCCATCACATAGTGGAAAACACAAACATATAAACATCCACTTCAAAGTGGGCACATATCAATATAAAAGACCAACATGCACTAAGGAACAAGATAGATATAAAGAAAATATCCAACTCCATTACAAGCAAGATAGTTCACATGAACCATGATATCAAGAGAATAGACATATGTGTAGGCCAAAGTCAAAAGAATGATAAGATAGGTGAATTGCTCAACATAGAGGAATAGGGGATACGACATACCTCAACTTCAGAGTCCAAAGAGAAAAGTCACTTCTAGGTCCAAGCCTAGGCTTCCAAGAACCTATGATGCATATATGTGGAATTAGGGTTAGGTTTCCATTATTTATTCAAAACCCTAAAAATTATCTCTTTATTATTAATGAATTAGGTTATGAAAACCACACCATGTTTTAGGTTATATATTTCTGAGTTAAAAACATATTTTATTATATTTTTTGACTTATAAATATTTAGTTATGAATTATACAAGTTATCATCTTATTTAATTAGATCCATTAAAAGCACCACTTTATAACATTATATTCAGGCAAAAAAACAAATACCATTAGAAAGCTTACATTTTTTTGAATCCAAAGATTATTTATCCACTAAGTGTGGAACTTGAATTGAGGGTCTGTGATCGTGGGTGGCACAATTGGGTGCTGTGCATATCCAGTTTTTAGAGTGAAAAAATCATTTAGTTGTTTTTGTGTCTCAGACTCCCTATGAGAGGCTTCTATGGCATCTTGCTCAACGATATAGGCTGTGCGTAAGTTGGCTTCTTGAGCTGAATGTTCAACCATCATCAACTCTCTTTGAGCTGCAAGTGCTTGCTCAATCCTACAAGCAACCTCCTCTTTGTCCATCCTAAGTCAGTTTTGTCGATTTAAGCAATGGAAAGTTCTTTCTGGTTTGGCATAAAAAACTAGCGGCGTAAGATCTTCGATGGGAGACACATGTACAGTTATACAAATGTATTTGTTTATAGAAAAAATGTACCGCTGGAATGGAAACTCAACAGAAAGAGGAGACAGAACTTCTAGAATTTTAACCGAAAGGCATAAAAAAAATCCGGTGTTTGAGAAAATGATCTGTTGTCCCTGACAACGGTGCCAAAATTGATATGCGTCATTTGCACACCAATTTACTCAAAAAATTATCCTAGAGTTTAATCCTTTTTTACTTTCTAATTAAGGCTAGCATAGAAGGGTCGATCTCACAGGACAACATTTTAAGATATGTTTCTTCTAAACCCGGTTTATTTTTGAAATTATTTCTTTTTGATATTTTTGAAAGAATTGCATAAAGTAAAGTCTGATTTGAGGGGGGATTGATTTATCTAATGTGAGAAAGGAAATTGTAAGAATAATAAAAAATTACACTAATGCAAGGAAAATAAAGGATTATTCTAAACAAGGGAATGTAAAAGAAGAAGTCATTAGCATAACAGAATATCTAAATAGAAGTAAAATGCTGAAAAATAAATGGAAAATTTGAAAGCACATTTAAAAGCGGTTTGAAATCAAGGAGGAAGGCATCGAGGTTTAGGGGTTTCACCACCTTATCCCTTGTGGAAAAAAATCGAACATGACAATAAGAAGGAAGCAGATATGTGTTTTATTTGTAAATAAAACACAAAAGAGGGGTCCTGGTATTCATGTATCCTTGTTCTTCATCCTAAAGGTTTTTTTTCCATGGTCACATCATTCAGTTTAGGTGTTCTAAATCCTAGTTTCCATTGTCGCATCAGTCGGGATTAACAAGCGATAAAAATGATTAATCACATTGTTTAAAACTATGATTTCTAAAAGGAAAACCATTCATCTGTATAGTCGTGTAAAACTTTATCTGATTAACACATGGCTGAGGGGCTATTCCCCTTTCCTCAATAAGAGAACTACTCACTACTCATGGCGAGGATGGGAAAAATAAGGAAGGAAAGCAAGAGAGCCATAGACCGCAAATCTAGATCTCTATAGAGTCCAAGGCGGTGATAGTTAAACGACTCGTTTTCTTTCTCTCTTGCTCCAAGAAGAAGCGAGAAGAAGAAGAACCAGAGAAGAGAGATATAGAGTTGAAATAAAAGAGCTAACTTTACAAAAGAACTAACTTTATTGTTCTTGAATGGAAGATTACACTAAAAATGAACGACAATTTCCTCGATTGATTTTGTAAAAAAACTTGGGACCTTTTTCTTAGTGGAGTCCCCCCTCCTTTTATAGGAGAAGGAGGGGTGGAAACCCTAAGAGGGGGAGGAAAGAAAATAAGTGATGACTGCTGAAAAGTGTTGTTCGCGTGTCACAAAATGGTTGTGTGGTGCTGATTAGATGCTCATCTAGAACGTTCCGTGCGAAACCCTAATGAGGGTAGTGGCGGCGCCTGTATGGAAGATTACGTGGGCTTCAAGCGACGTTCCAAACGGCCGTTTGGTGTCTATGAGCTGCCCGTTCCATGCGTGGTGTGGATTGAATTGGAAGCGGAGGCTAAACCCTAATGGTGGCGCTCGTCTCTCATTTCTTGGTCTCAAAGTAAGACTGTGAAATAGGCGTATGGGAGGCTCAGGCGGTCGTCTGGCGTCACTATGCGTGAATGCAGGATCATATCCTCGTTGATACGAGGCTAGGTCTGGGCAACCTAGCCGTCTGGCTATGTGAGAGTGCTCGTATGATTGGATGAAACGATTGTCTCACCTAGTTGATATGATCATTTGACTTTCTAAGTCAACTGATTGAGCTAAAGCCAGGTGGGACGCCTGGCTCTGGAACGAGGGCCTTTGTGCACGTGAGCTGACCATTTGGGTCTAGGCATCTCACTGACTTAGAGGGTCAAACCGGACTTTGGAGAAAATACCTAGAATATTAAGGAAAATTGGGTAAGAATTTGCATAAATAATCAAGAAATGGGAAATTTACAATCTAGTCTATAATTCACTAAAAAGAAGAAAAATGTAATGAAATTGACAAAGAAAAATATGTGAAAAGATGGATTAAAATGCATTCATTAATAACTCATGGTGTTCGTCTAGAATGATTAACTCTAATTTGTTACAATGTTCATCATCCTCATTTGGGTTAAGAAATGACATTAAGATAGAAAATTATATACAAGGATCAGTGTAGTTGAATTTTATGTATAATCTAATCCACACTAGTTTAGATAAGGCAAAAAAAGAAATGTATTTCAACATTCATTATCATTGAATAATAATTAAAAGGTAACATTAATATAGGGTTTGTGTCTAGACACAACACAACCTTGTATAGTATTAATATCAATATGGATTAAAACATCTTCAAATGTTGGCTAACGCGAACACTATTTAAACAAATGATGGTAATTTCAAATGTATTGAAAAACATTGTGTTTTTGTCTCCTTCCTTGAGCTATTTGATGGTTTATAATGTTTAAACTGAATGTTGGTTGATATGATATATGGTTACTAAGGAAAAGCTTTTAAGGTTCATAACTGAACAATCATGTTTGGATTTTTATTAATAATGAATAAGCAAGACAATAAGTTCTTGTAAATATTGAATCAATGATCATTAGAATTTTACGTATCACAAAACCTAGTTACAAATAATGTGGAAGTCTAGTTCAATTTTCATTTAAATAATGGTTAAAAATTCAAAAAATCCTGAGTAGTAAAGAAACTCAGTTCTTAGTGTTGGATTGGAAGATTAATGTAACTATTGGAAACATTAAAAGTTATTATGATAACCTTTTACACTAAATTAGATTACTCAAAACATAAAACACAATCAATCACTAATTGATCACATACCCAAAAAGATGGGTAAATTAAAACCGATTTCAACATCAACACCCACTCAAAAATATTTACATATGAGCCCAACATCTTTCTTGTATCCATACTATGCCAATAATTTGATACAAATTGTTCTATTGTCTTAGCCACAAATATATATACAGGAGAACAATATTCATATATGCCACACAAACAAGCATTAATATGCTAACAAAAGTCTGATTTATTTGAAACACCATATACAAATTTTCTTGCCTGAACCTGAGAGTACTAGGATGATTCTAATACACACTAGACATCTAATCAACTTTATCAAAGATTCTTTACTATAGCTCCTCGTTGCTGCCACATGTTTGTTTTTGTCACTTCCAATTACCTAAAAAATGTGGCGAACCACAAGGGTGAGACCCATGTCCCAGTAAGAGATATAACCTCCAATAATGTTATTGATTACAACATTTTTAAGTAATTAAATAGCTAAGCAGTTTAATCAGATATAACAAATAAGATCAAAAACATTAATGATTAACAAAATACATAAAGGAGAAGATAATAGCTATCATCATTATCCAGACTATCGTCCTTTATCTTGTTGACAATATAAGCAATTCGGTAGCATATGCATATCTAGCATCATGAGCAAGTCTAGTAACATAGGATAGCTAACAACATGAGCATGTCTAATTGGTTGAACATATCAACATCATAAGAAGAGCTAAAAACATAAGAACAACTATCTGGATAAGCATGATTAGCAGTATATGCATCTCTAGTTACAAAGGCATGGCTAGCATGCTAAACATAATTAACAACATGAGATAGCTAGCATCATGATTATAATCAGCAGTAGTAGTATAGTTATCAACACAAGCATAGCTACTACATGTATGCATCTACAATCTTAAGAATATCCACAACCTAAGTGTATCCACTATCTCTCAATTGCACTAAGCATCATCTTTATGTAAAGATAACAAACAAGGGTTATCATCCAATGTGAAACGTTGTGTATAACCCTAAATAAATATGCTACATGGATGTATTACATCTTTTATTATGCCCTGGGGAATTTGAATCGTACCATTCAAAGTCCAACCGACCCCTACGAAGGGCTATTTGGTTCTGTACAAGATCTAGGAGTGCTAGTATCCTATGATCTCCTCCCCTCAGTCAGTACGAGTAAAAAGGCAGTGACATATCAGTCAAAGCTACCACCACGGTGACATATAATCAAGCTACTAACCACTAGTCCACCCTTGGTACAAGTCACGACACTATAAAATAGGGTATTCAAACCCAATCACTAAGGTACAACCGTAGTTGTCCTCTAATCACATCATGTTATAATCACCGAGACATGACCACAACCAATTCTCAATCACATCAGATGTATGAGGCATGACCATAGCCAACCTCCACAACCTGCATTTTGGATGACATGGATATATCCTCAACCTACCACCCCCACATACTCAACATTATCTGCTTCGAGTTTCCCTTAGGAATACTCATTTCACAATCCAGCAAGTTCTGACACTGAAGATGGCTCTACAGCACATGGCACTACATGATTAGAGTTGCACTTAATTAGTTATGCCAATTGGGTGAATTAAGGCTACATCAAACAAGTGGACATACAAACCCTAATTCACTTCTAGAAAGCATATAAATATCAAGACTTTGAAAATCTATAAAACATGTAAAACATAATTTCTCATCTCATCATCACATGGTACTATTCACTTGCCATTCTTGAGACCACACTAGTCATCATACTATCACAAGTTATAAATCCTTTTCACAATATCACAGGGTATAAACCTATCAACACAAGAGGATTACACCTCATTTAGGGCTCAACCATGCCCAAAGGTCATTAAGACCATCATACTATTCCTTGCAAGATCATCATTATCTTTGCATGCCTTATAACAAGGCTCAACAACATCACTTACATATAATGCATCAGATCAACACAAAATTGCATTAATGAGCAAGGAGATATTCATAAAAAATCATAGCAGGGTTATATTAACATTAAGAACATTCCTTTATTACATCAACATGCAAGGAATCTAGATATGATTAACTCTCATCATATTCATAATGCACATGTTTATCATAAGAAAGTATCAACCATGTGGCTATGATAACCACCAATTAACATATCATTGTTATGATCATATTAAGGAGGTTATTCCACCATCATTCCATCATATAAGAATGTTAAACATGAATACACGTCTTTATCTATTTTCATTAGAGTTAGGTTCACAAGATAAATTATATTAATGTTACTAATCAACACTCTTACCCAAACACTAACTCACGACATCCCCATTAGATCATGGGTGCATAAGGTGAAGCATCACCATCACATTCCATACTATTCTCAAGTATGAAACCACACATAAATTAAGGTGTAACCATCGGGTTATAGCATACTAGGGTTTCAACAATAGCAAAAGAGTACTCCATGATTGTATTAGTCAATCAAGGACTATCCATACCCAATTACCATCATTTAGTTATATTAAAGCTAGGTATAACAAGCTATACCTCTTTAGGGTTACATATCAACACAATATGATTATCATCCCTTATATTCATATGAGTGAATAAGTACGACTACCTTATTAAGAGTAATCCTCCATTTGTTCCATCATCAACCCATATCACCATACCACAATGTCACCCAGAACCATTGGATGTTTAAAAGGTAAGGCCATTAGTTGTTTACATAAGCAAACACCTTGGATAAACCACCTATGAAGTCCTTGAGTTTTTCTCTAGAAAGAGTCACCATTTAACCCTAGACATCCATTGATTAACAACACAAAAAGTTCCATTGAGAGTAGGGTAAAGCCCACAGTCGACTTTTCATTTAAAATAAGCCATCTATTGTCAACAAGTAAGCTCCTTAAGTTGATCATATAAAGGAAACCATATAAATCACATTATTAGGACCAACATATTACATTAGACATCATTCCACTTTCTTGGAGGAATAAAAATTAGATCTTGACCATTGGGTCAAGTTCATATGTTAAAATCATCAATTACAGTATAGGTCCGACCATTGCATCAAGTGACCCAAGAAACCATTGGTCTAAGGCTTAATTGATGCTACAACTACAATGCTTAACTAACCATAGGTTGTAGAGACCTGATCCACCATCATTAGTGATCATTAAATCACCATAGGTTGTTAGATCAACACTATATTCATTAATCAGCATGAAATATTAAGCCAATGTCATCATTGATTGATAACATCGATAGGGTACTTAATGGTTGATCATTAAACTTCTAATTGATCCAAAACCTGACCTAAGGGGGTGACCATAGGTTGTCACCATCATCTGACACATTTGATCTCGACCATCAGTTGTCATGAAGATAACCCCATAGGGTTGTTGCAATGGTACCATCATCGGGTCATGGGTATATAGAAGAAATCAGCTTTAAACCCTAAAATTGACCATTGGTTGTTAGGTGCTTAGCACAATGGGTTGTCAAACCAACCTGATCCATGTCATATTATACCTTAGGAATAACATACACATGATCACAGGTTCATCTAGAACTGAAATAAGAATAGGAAACATTATAAAAATCGAAGTCCAAGTCAAGCATATCTTTTTAGTGCATGAATCATCATTTTCAAGCAAGAACATGAGCTAGAAAGCTTATGGTAAGCAATAAACGTGGAGCAAGTTATAAAAATTGTCTCTAATGAGAAGATGAAACCCCACACAGAAGAAAACTCGAGAAGGTAGGGTATAAAATCCAAGAATAAGTTATGAATTCGTCCATCTAGCACCTTTGTTCATCAAATGAGCAAACCCTAAGCATAAGGAGCAAGAAAGGTAGGGTTTTAAAGCTTTAGAGCAATTTCTATCACGGTACAGCAAGGTTCCGACCTGGAGAAATGTAGGAATAAGGATAACAAAGAAATAAATGGATGAAAGAAGGGAATTATTACTATTTTAGGTCAAGATCACTAGAAGGAAGCTTTTTCAACCCTAAAATGAAGTCAATTGCAACCCTAGATCCTTTTTCCAAGAAGATCCCCACTTTCTTCTTCCTTGGACAGAAAAATTTGCAGCAGACCATAGGAAGAATGAGGTTGGGAGAAGGAGGGAAGTGGTGGAGATAAAATGGCTCGTTTTGGTTCTTAGGGATAAGTATATGAAACTTTAAGATAAAGAAAAAGAAAAAGTTGAAGTTCTGGTATCTATCCAAGTGTCCATGGCCTTAATTTATTAAGAATATACAAGCACACACACAAGAAGGTCCCACACCATCTGTATAGACCTTATTATCTTTCCTTTTTCAAATTTCCCATCCAATCAAATAATTCATTAGTTGATAGCTACTAAAGGTAGCTCATCCATGAAGGGGTAAACCCTAAAATACCCTTGGAGAAAACACCTTCAAATCAAGGTTTAAATAGACACCCCATGGCTAAAAAAGCTCAATAATGATGATATAATATCCAAGGAACATAATGTAAGTGATAAATTGAAAAGCAAATCATCAATTCGGTAAATTACAGAAAAGTCCAAAATGTGCATAAAATTGCATAACTTGCTCAAATAGTGTCCAAATTGGACCAAATTTGAAACTTAAGCTTGTATTATGATTTCAAAGCATATAACAAGGTTATATTAGGGTTATAAGAATTAAATTATGGTAATTAAGATTGTTGAACTCATTAAAAAAGTTTATAGGCCTTACAACTATAAACCCCTAACATGGATTTCGCCCCCGAAATCCAAGGTAAACAAAGATGGATACTTCCTTTGCACCTCATCCTATTACCTTCAAATTGTTACTTGCATATCATGATAATTTCGCATCATTCATACATATCTCCTCTTGGGTCAGCACAACCCCCTCCCCACATAAGAAGACATTTGCAAATATGGAACATAGAAACTTGTTGTGCCACCTATACAAATCTAATAGTAACTTTCAACTTTCAATTCTATCTATCATCCTGAAATTATATCTATTGTATCAACACGTTACTCAAAAGTCATACTTGCTAGCTTCTTACCAATCATGGCATGTGCCCCACACCATTCCTTGAAGCATAAAAAAGGCAATGCATCCATCCTTTTTTTTACACTAACACTAGAACTCCTATCAGTTCTTTTTCAGCATCAAAAGAAATGCTGACGCTGGCATCTCTCATTCCATACAAGGAAACATCATTCCTATTCAACCTTGTTAGGGGTGAAACAACAACACTATCTTTACCTTACTAGGATTTACACAACCTACTTAGAAGACATATCATGATCCCATAAAGAAATTTAATCAACCCCATCGCACTCTTGTTCAACCTATCTCATAGCTGTTGCTACTTCGGCAACCCTAAGGTTTTTGATGAAATATTGATCATATTTGAAATACTTTGACATGTCATCATTTAAAACTTGATATAACTTGTATGAAAAGACTGAAGCACTCTATTCCTCCTATTCATAAATTCTGTTTGTACATTGGTTAGTCTAAAGGACATAACTCTAAACTCATCATGGTAATGCGAATTATGTCATCCAATCTAAATCTTATGCATTGATATTTGATCATAGGTTAATCTTAAAGGAACACATATCACATATCTATTGACCAACAGACCATCTATCCTTCATAGTGGTCTTGCCCAGCTATCACTGAACCATACACAACATTATATAATCACTTTTGTTTTTCCTTCCAAACAACATTTATAAGATCATCATAAACTCTCTCTCTCTCTCTCTCTCTCTATATATATATATATATATATATATATCTACGGGAGAGGAATGCTTAGAATGTTCATTTAATAAACATCTCCAACCTTCACATATTTCTCATATTGTTGATACATCTTGGATACTAGGATTCATTACCTTGGTATCCACCTCATGTGCTATAAGGAACTCCCATCCTTATCTCATCTACTTTTACCAACATAATCAAATCTCAAGACATATTAGAGGAGTCTTCCTAATTATTGGAAGGCTCAAAAGCAAACTCATCACAAACTTTATGATCTTGGAACCATAGTCCAAGCAACCTTATGCTATAATAAGCTATCCACCGTCATGTTTGCAGCAAATCCACATGTACCAAGTGGCAATGATCCACTTGAAAGTTGTTCCCTAGAAAGGAAAGACACAAAGGGAAACACACTTCCCACGTCATAGAAGATTTTTTCAAGGGTCACTAGCAAAAGGTAACCAATTCTATTTTCATTATGCGAGTTACAACTTCTTATGTATCATTTTACCCTTTCCATTTTTGGGTTCCTTGCCATTAGCATAGGAATCATCATGATTAACATATCTCATTACTCCTTCCTTGATGACTATTTATCACACTTGGGTATGTTCTCTTATTTTATTATGTATTTCAACCACTTATCAACAAGTAAATCATCATATTCCACATTTTCTTCATTAAACATGGATCATCTCCCTTAATTTCTTTCACATGACGTACTGGTTTTTCATTAACATTTCTTACATACATAGGTTGGTCTAAGATTTACTCAGGTTCCACCTTATTCCTTTGTCATTGTTCCCATTCATCTTCTCATTTTGTACTTGTTATCGGAGTTCTCTCCATCTTATGTGGATTTCATAGCTTTATTCACTTTATAAGCATACACTTATCTGTCTTTTACTTTATTATCTTCTTGAAGCACATCATTAAGAACTCCTCTTTTTCTTATTTGTATTCTGATTTAGATACCATTGTGTTGTATCTTTCTCTTATAATTACCAAACATTCAAGTTTTGATAGATAATGATGCAATTCTCATCTTCTTTAAGGTAGGATTGAGATATTCACACCATGATTTCTTATTCGTTATGGTCTTTAGATTGTCTCAAAATGACTACTTGATCTGAGTAATCAGAAAGATAATAATCTAAGAGTTCCATACTTACCTTTCTTCAATAATTGAATATCTGGCCAAGGCATCCAAGTACTGAGATTAGGCAGTATGCACCATGTTTTTGTTTCACGTTCCTAACTTAGACATCATCCTAGTCTTAAGTCCTAGTGTCCCTGTAGACTCAGTGAACCTAAAGCTCTGATATCATTTTGTGAGAACTCGTTACACCAAACGAGATTACTCAAAACATAAAACACAATCACTCACTAATTAATCACATACCCAAAAATATGGGTAAATTAAAATTGATATCAACATCAATACCCACGCAAAAACATTTGCATAAGAGTCCAACATCTTTCTTGTATCCATACTATGCCAAGAATTTGATACAAATTGTTCTATCGTCTTATCCACAACATATATATAGGAGAACAATAATCATATATGCCATACAAACAAACATTAACATTCTAACAAAAGTCTGATTTATTTGAAACACCATATACAAAATTTTCCTGCCCAGACCTGAGAGTACAAAGACGACTCTAGGACACACTAGACGTATAATCAACTTTATCAAAGATTCAGTACTATAGCTCCTCTTTGCTACCACATGTTTAGTTTTTTCACTTCCGATTACCTAAAAAAATGTGGCAAACCACAAGGGTGAGACCCATGTCCCAGCAAGAGATATAACCTCCAACAACGTTTATTGATTACAACATTTTTAAGTAATTAAATAGTTAAGCCGTTTAATCAGATATAACAAATAAGATCAACAGTACAAATGATTAACAAAATACATAAAGGAGCAGATAATACCTATCGTCATTAGCCAGACAATCATCCTTTATCTTATTGACAATATAAGCAATTCGGTAGCATATGCATATCTAGCATCATGAGCAAGTCTAGTAACATAGCATAGCTAACAACATGAGCATGTCTAATTGGTTGAACATATCAACATCATAAGAAGAGCTAAAAACATAAGAACAACTATCTGGATAAGCATGATTAGCAGTATATGCATCTCTAGTTACAAAGGCATGGCTAGCATGCTAAACATAACTAACAACATGAGATAGCTAGCATCATGATTATAATCAGCAGTAAAAATATAGTTATCAACACAAGCATAGCTATTGTATGTACGTATCTACAATCTTAAGAATATCCACAACCAAAGTGTATCTGCTATCTCTTAATTGTACTAAGCATCATCTTTATGTAAAGATAACAAACAAGGGTTATCATCCAATGTGAAACATTGTATATAAACCTAAACAAATATGCTACACAGCTGTATTACATCTTTTATTATGCACTGGGGAATTTGAATCGTACCATTAAAAGTCCAACTGGCCCCTATAAAGGGCTATTCGGTTCCGTACAAGATCTAGCAGTGCTGGTATCCTAAGATTTGTTCCCCTCAGTCAGTACGACTAAAAAGGTAGTGACATATCAGTCAAAGTTGCCACCACAATGACATATAGTCAAGCTACTAACCACTAGTCTGCCCTTGGTACAGGTCACGACACTAGAAACTAGGGTATTCAAACCCAATCACTGAGGTACAACCACAGTTGTCCTCTAATCACATCATGTTATAATCTCCAAGACACGACTGCAACCGTTCTCAATCACATCAGATGTATGAGTCATGACCATAGCCAACATGCACAATCTTCATTGTGGATGACAAGGATATATACTCAACCTGCCACCCCCACATACTCAACAGTATGCACTCCAAGTTTCCCTTAGGAATACTCGTTTCACAATCCAGCAAGTTCTGACACTGAAGATGGCTCTACGGCACATGACACGACATGATTAGAGATGCACTTGATTAGTTATGCCAATTGGGTGAATTAAGGCTGTATCAAACAAGTGGACATACAAACCCTAATTCACTTCTAGCAAGCATATAAATATCAAGACTTTGAAAATATATAAAACATGTGAAACATAATTTCTCATCTCATCATCACATGGTACTATTCACTTTCCATTCTTGAGACCACACTAGTTATCATACTATCACAAGATATAAATCCTTTTCACAAAATCATAGGGTATCAACCCTTATCAACATAAGAGGATTACACCTCATTCAGGGTTCCACCATGCCCAAAGGTCATTTAGACCATCATACTATCACATGTTATAAATCCTTTTCATAATATCACAAGGTATCAACCCTTATCAACACAAGAGGATTACACCCTATTTGGGGCTCAACCATGCCCAAAGGTCATTAAGACCATCATACTATTCCCTGTAAGATCATCATTATGTTTGCATGCCTTATAACAAGGCTAAAAAACATCACTTACATATAATGTACTAGATCAACACAATATTGCATTAATGAGCTAGGAGATATTCATAAACTATCATAGCAGGGTTATATTAACATTAAGAACATTCCTTTATTACATCAATGTGCAATGAATCTATATATGATTAACTCTCATCATATTCATAATGCACATGTTTAGCATAAGAAAGTATCAACCATGTGGCTATGATAACCACCAATTAACATATCAATGTTATGATCATATTAAAGAGGTTATTCCACCATCATTCCATCATATAAGAATGTTAAACATGAATACTCATCTTTATCTATTTGCATTAGAGTTAGGATCACAATATAAATTATATTAATGTTACTAATCAACACTCATACCCAAACACTAACTCACGGTATCCCCATTGTATCATTGATGCATAAGGTGAAGCATCGCCATCACATTCCATACTATTATCAAGTATGAACCCACACATAAATCAAGGTGTAACCTTCAGGTTATAGCATACCAGGGTTTCAACAACAACAACAAAGTACTCCATGATTGTATTAGTCATTCAAGGACTATTCATACCCAATTACCATCATTTAGTTATAGTAAACCTAGGTATAACAAGCTATACCTCTTTAGGGTTACATATCAACACAATATGATTATCATCTCTTCTATTCATATGAGTGAATAGGTAAGACTACCTTATTAAGGGTAATCCTCCATTTGTTCCATCATCAACCCATATCAGCATACCACAATGTCACCTAGAACCATTGGATGTTTAAAAGGTAAGACCATTCGTTGTTTACATAAGAAAACACCTTGGATAAACTACCTATGAAGTCCTTGAGTTGTGATCTAGAAAGAATCATAATTAAACCCTAGACATCCCTTAATTAACAACAGAAAAAGTTTCATTGAGAGTAGGGTAAAACCCACAATCGACTGTTCATTTAAAACAAGCCATCCATTATCAACAAGTAAGCTCCTTAAGTTGATCATATAAAGGAAACCATCTAAATCACATTATTAGGACCAACATATTACATTATCCATCATTCCACTTTCATGGAGGATTAAACATTAGATATTGACCATTGGGTCAAGTTCATATGTTAAAACCATCAATTACAGTATAGGTCCGACCATTGCATCAAGTGGCCTAAGAAAACATTGGCCTAAGGCTTAATTGATGCTACAAATACAATGATTAACTCACCATAGGTTGTGGAGACCTGATACATCATCATTAGTGATCATTAAATCACCATAGGTCATTAGATCAACACTATATTCAATAATCAGCATCAAATATTAAACTAATGTCATCATTGATTGATAACATCGATATGGTACTTAATGGTTGATAATTAAACTTCTAATTGATCCACAACCTAACATAAGGGGGTGACCATAGGTTGTCACCATCATATGACACCTTTGATCTCGACCATCAGTTGTCATGAAGACAACACCATAGGGTTGTTTCAATGGTACCATCATCGGGTCATGGTTTTATAGAAGAAATCAGCTTTAAACCCTACAATTTACCATTGGTTGATAGGTGATTAGCACAATAGGTTGTCAAACCAACCTAATCCATGTCATATTATACCTTAGGAATAATATACACATGATCACAAGTTCATCTAGAACTGACATCAGAATAGGGAATATTATAAAAAATGAAGTCCAAGTCAAGCATAGCTTTTTAGTGCATGAATCATCATTTTCAAGCAAGAACATGAGCTAGAAAGCTTATGGTAAGCAATAAACGTGGAGAAAGTTATAAAACTTGCCTCTAATGAGAAGATGAAACCCCACACAGAAGAAAACTTGAGCAGGTTGGGTAGAAAATCTAAGAATAAGTTATGAATCCGTCCATCTAGCACCTTTCTTCATCAAATGAGCAAACCCTAAGCATAAGGAGCAAGAAAGGTAGGGTTTTAAAGTTTTAGAGCAATTTCTACCATGGAACAGCAAGGTTCTAACATGGAAAAAGGTAGGAAGAAGGATAAAAAAGAAATAAACGGAGGAAAGAAGGGAGTTCTTACTCTTTTAGGTCAAGATCACTAGAAGGAAGCTTTTTCAACCCTAAAATGAAGTCAATTGCAACCCTAGATCCTTTTTTCAAGAAGATCCCCACTTTCTTCTTCCTTGGATAGAAAAATTCACAGAAGCACAAAGGAAGAACGAGGTTGGGAGAAGGAGGGAAGTGGTGGAGAGAAAATGGCTCATTTTGGTGCTTAGGAATAAGTATATGAAACTTTAAGATAAAGAAAAAGAAAAAGTTGAAGTTCTAGTACCTATCCAAGTGTCTATGGCCTTAATTTATTAAGAATATACAAGAACACACACAAGCAGCTCCCCCACCATATTTATATACCTGCTTAGCTTTCCATTGTAAAAGCCAATCAAATAATTCATTAGTTGATAGCTACTAAAGGTAGCTCATCCATGAAGGTGTAAACCCTAAAATACCCTTGGAGAAAACACATTCAAACCAAGGTTTAAATAGGCACCCCATGGATAAAAAAGCTCAATAATGATGAGAGAATATCTAAGGAACATAATAAAACTTATAAATTGCAAAGAAAACCTCTCAATTGGGTAAATTGTAAAAAAGTCCAAAATGTATATGAAATTGCATAACTTGCTCAAACAGTGTCCAAATTGGACCAAATTTGAAACTTAAGCTTGTCTTATGATTTCAAAGCATATCACAAGGTTATATTATGGTTATAAGAATTCAATTATGATAATTAAGTTTGTTCAACTCATTAAGCAAGTTTAGAGGCCTTACAGTTATGGGTTCCTTCGAAACTAGATTGGGATATACCGCATCATATATGTTGTTGGCATGTCTTAACTTTAATAGCTTCTTCGTATCCTACCCTAGTATCATTAGGATCTACATCAAAGTAATCTAAACGTACATTAGTAGCAACTTGTTTTAGGACGAGGAATGTGTATGACAGAACTCTTCACAGTTGTTTGCTTATGTAGACTAATTGACTTGCCAACAATGACGTTTTAAGCATATATCTATATCAGTGGACCTAGATGAATCAAGATATGATACTTATTTTTATTAGAAATGAAAATCTCCTACAAGATCTATTTGATCAGAGTGTTGTGTTGTTCTGCAAAGAAATTGACAAGGAAGGGAGAATGTATCAATTATGCTGAGTAGCGATGTACATGACAGAAACACTAAAAATTTGGATTTTACGAAATAAATTAGACTTCTACGAAAAAAAGAAATCAGACATTTGTTTGTTTCAAAAATGTAAATGTGTGTGTGTTACACTCCCTTTTTTACTCTAATTAGATTGGATGACAGAAGGTATTTATTCAGCAAAATTATTTGTCATGCTGGAACTCTACTCGCTTGACACATATATATCTTCAAACAGGGCAGTAGGCGAGCAATATTGTCTACTAAAATATCTTCTTTCTAGAAAAGAGAAAGATGTTGCTTTAAAAACAAAATGAAAGATATCAGAGATCTTCTAACCAGAAGACAAGAATGAGGTTTTTTGATAGCCAGAAGTCAGTGCTGATAGTGGTGTTTTATGACCAGAGAACACCTTGTCCGAATGCATGAAGGTGTTGATCTAAATAATCACATCTTTACCAAGAGACCGATGTAGTTAACTTTTGAGAGAGGGAACGACAAGAAAGTGTGCGCGGAATGCAGGACGCAGAGAAGGAAGAGAAACATATATACTCATATATATGTGTATGTACTTTATCCTAAGATAAAGAAGACATTCCATCTGATTAACGGACTGAGCCACACCACCTGCCTACAAAATATATAACGCCGAGATTATCCCGCACTCTTCGAATTGCTCAATTAAAAAATAATAAATGAACGGCTGTAAATGCGCTCGGATCTTTCGCCCCGCTTGTGACCCCTTTCTTGATGGAAAAACTTATTATAGGACCAGTCCTATAATAAGTTGGTAGGATCCAATAGAAATTCGTTATACAGCATAAAATGCGTTTCTCTCTCCTTATTTTTTTTAGGGGTTGGGATTTTGAAGATGAGAGAGAGGAAAATATTGCAATGTGATTGGTGGTCCTATAAAAATCTTATAGGACTGGTCCTATAGTAAGTTTTTGGCTTCTGCATATGGGGAGCATGGAGCCGCTACTGATGGGGATTTCGAGTCCTATATCCACACATGTTCCAAATGAATTCGTAGTTCCTTTCCAACCTGTTGGGGAGCAATGATTGTGGTCTATCCTTTCTCTATCCGAACTGATGTCCAGGTTTCGGTCTATTTCGCCGGCGAAGAGGACGCTAATGTCCTAATTTTCATAAGTGCGGAATTAACCGTCCATCTTTTCTGCTGGGTATGTCCTGGAAGTTGCTATAAATCCTCGGGTCACAGATAGAAGCAGAAGCAAGGGAGCAATAGCTAGTTATTCAGCAGAACTCCAGATACAATAGATCCATATAACAATGGCATCGAAGCTGCCCATCTGCCTCTTCCTCCTCCTCCTTGGGCTCCACCTCATCGAAGCTCAGGATGCCATGGCGTGCATCAGATCCATTAGATTTGCAAACGGGAAGCCCTGCCAGTGTGCCCAGCAACAATTCTCCCAGGCGCCACTATACGGGGGAGGAATCTGCGGTAATAGTAGAGGTCCGGCTCCAGCTTGCTACGGTGATGTCTACGACAAGATTTCCACCTTCTGCAACTACTGCCGCACGAACAACTATCCGATTCGAGCCGGCTGTGGCCTTGTTAGAGTTTGAGGACGGGATGATTGTTTAATTTTCGGTATTGGCTCCAATTCGCTTTCTCCCTGCCATGTCACCGGATGATCCTATTTAGGGTATATGGTCTGAGGATCTATAGCCTGTAACTAAAATAATGTCTCTTATTATGTTCAAACTGTCCCGTACTTTGTTTGCGTTTGTAAACCTATCAGGTATATTGTTGAAGAATAATAGATGATTCTAAATGTAAAATCTTAATCAAAGGTTTAGTACTTTGTTGTCTTAAACCGATATGGAGATGAATCACGTGCCATACATTGAAACTGAAGCAACGTAAATTTGTAGGGGTCTCCTCTTGAACAAATTGCACCGACAATGGTCCGTAATGTAGGATCCTTTTTCATAGATACTTGTTCCATATATTAAGAACTTCTATGCAGCCACATAGTGGTGATAAGTACATGATCTAATTGTAACATCTTATGGTGATAGTAGAGCACGAGAAGTGCCTATTTGTCATATATGAGAGATATCAATAATAAATGTGTGAACAAAGTCGGGATACTCTTTATACAAGCCGAGTTACATATGGTCCATATAACAATGCCTAATTTGCATCAGCCCCTTCAAAGATCTGTTCCATGGTGAAGACCCGATGTCCGTTGTTGTTTTCTTTTCCTAGTGGAGTGTTGGTCTATCGTGCCAGAATGCAACCAACATTACTTGTCTTATCTGCATGTAAGGAAGCCGTTATAGCACTGATGCATGTGTTTTTAGTCGTTATTACAAACCCATTTTTCGTTGATTTCATGTATAGATTAGTCATTTGTTTGATTTACCATGCATGAAATGTCATAAATGACATGTTGCTATTGAATGCATCGAATTATATGATTTTTAACTATTTTATGTAATAATTTACGCATCCCAAGTATTTATGATGTTTTTGTGCATTTTTAGGTACACGGAAGAGCTACAGACTCGGTATTACTGACCTGGCAACAGTTGCCGGTACCGACTTGACGTTAGTAATGGACCCAAAAGCTCACCCAGAGTCGGTGGTACCAAATCAGCATCAGTAAGCCCTGGCATGAATCGAGAAAACTCAGTGTCACCGAGTTTCCAACTCGGTGCTCCCGAGTTGACGTCAGAGAGGCATTTCAAAAATCACAAAACTTGGGGCTATCGAGTCCAGTCGATAGTACCGACAGGATCGGGATCGCGCGACCAAACCTAAGTGACTCGTTAATACCGACTCAGCTAGTCAGTACTACCGAGTCTCCCTAATCAGGGCAGCCGCAGATTTTACTCTTTTTCAACGGTGGACGTTATTCGGTACCCTAAGTGTCTTCTATGACTTAGGGGGACGACATCCAAAGAAGGAGAGGCAAATGTTTTTAGTACACGACAACCAGAGAGAGAAAAGAAGAACTGAGGACTGGAAGCTTCAAACGAGGAGATCTGGGCACCTCTGGAGGATGATTCTACAGCCAAAAAGCAGCATAACACATGTACGTCGGAGGGGATCTTTCAGACGGGTGGAGATTCAGGGGTTACCTTAGTTGCCTAATGTTTCCCACATTTTTCTTCTTCCTTTCATGTACTCATTGATGAATACCATGCAAGGTTAAAAACCTTTATTCCTTAGGATCCGGGAGTAGCCCGTGTATACACTGTGATTGATTTCTATGCATTAATATCAATTTTATCTCTTTTACTGGATATAAATCTATGAAAGCTATGTATTCTACTTGTGCTTGATCACCATGAGTGGATTGATAGACGCTTACTCATCTCGGGAGAGAGGTTGAGGGTCCGAAAGCATAGATTTACCTGTGTACTGTGCCCTTTGGGAAAAGTGGAGTATAAATGGGAGGAGAAACCCAGAGTATAATCATAAATCATCTTACTAATAAACCAATAACTGTATAAGTGGGATTGCCATTAGATTAGGTAGTTAATTACACCGCGGAAGCATATAATTCTAGCTACATTCTCCTTATCCAGGAATATAGATAATAGATGTTAGTATGTGTGAGGTCAATTATTAGTGTTATCCGTGGTGAAACCACTGTCCTAAGGAATTCACCCCATCTCTGATTAATTCAACCTTTAATTCATTTTATTTCTTCCTTTGCTCTTTTGCTCAACTCAATTCAATCATTTACAACCAACTTAGTTGATTTGACTGCAGTTAGTAGTAGTCTACTGGAGAAACACTTCCTCGTGTTCAACTCGGGCCTCACAAGGCCTTATTACTTCGATACGTTCACTTGGGTACTACACACGGTAAACTTGTATCATGTTTTTAGCATTGTTGTCAGGGAAGCGACAACATCCAACATTACAAGTGTTGTGGTCGGCCACTCTAGGCCAATTTTTTATTTCATTTTATCATTTTTAAAAAAAATTAAGCTGAATCATAAGATCTTTCTGATACATCATAAATTTCTTACGCTAATACCTACTTTCTACTATTTTAGGGAAACTAGTACATGGAGCTTACTAGAGCCATAGAATACGGAGAACCATCCTCACTAGGCTTTTGACAAACAAAGCTCTTACAAGGTCAATGGGAGTCTGGCAGATCTGTGGACAGGTTCAAATGAACCCCTCCACCTCCACCTCCACCTGGGAGACCTACGACACCAGAAGAACCAGAGACAACACAAATAAAGGGAGAAGAAGAAATGATAGTATGGGAAAGGATAAAGGCTTTGTCAGCTATGGCCCAAAAAGGGCCCATGAAAAGGCAAGCCATCAATGTGGGCAGCGACAAGATAGATCATGGACTTGTTGCCTTAGTCAAATCTCAAGCATTCCATTGCCATCCTTTTGAAGATCCAATGACACATATCAGAAATTTTGTGGAGAACTATAACATGGTCAAGATAGATAGGATCCCAACGACTACAATATTTGTTAAGCTATTCTCGTCTTCATTGGCAGATAATGAAAAATCATGGTTCAACAATCTTGATGATGAGATCATTGAGACATGGGATTAGATGATAGACACATTCTTTGAGCACTATTTCCCTCCACAAAAGACGAATGATCTAGTGAAGAAGATTCACAACTTCAAATAGCAAGCAGATGAGTAGTATTCAAAGGCTTGGGAGAGGTTTCATAATATGTTGAGAAAGGTGCCTCATCATGGCATTGATCTACTAGGGCAGACCAAGATTTTCCACTATGGCCTATACAAGGGGGAGAGAACAACTCCTGACAGCATAGCAGGAGGCTTCTTCCTCAACAACAAGCCTGCTCGCTGTCATGAAATCCTCAAGAACATATCTAAAAACCAATAATGGGGAGAAGAAAGAGAGCCACCGACAACCATCAAGAGTATCGGGGAATCCAAGGCGATATCTGCTTTAAACGAGAAGTTAGATCTCATTGCTAAGAATCTATGTGCTACAGACAGAGTTCATGTTGAAGAAGAAGTAGAGTGCAAGTATGTGCGTCAGGGGAAATATAGAAACAATGATTATTCTTGGAGGAAGGACCCCAAATTTTCTGGGAAGGATCCTAACAACTTCCAACAAGATCCATCACAAGAATAGAAGCAACATCCTAAGACACAACATTATGGTGGTCAAGCACAATATCAACCAGAGCAGCGAAAAATTGACAAGATTGAAGAAATTATGGGCAAGCTGTTGAGTCAGAATGAGCTACAGATTACACAAACTCAAAGGGATCTTCAAAATCAAGGGGCACATATTCACAACATAGAGACACATATCTCTCAGATAGCTACAGATGTGAGTGCATTAACAAAACCAACCCAACAAGGATTTTCAGTGAACACCAAAGTGCCTTCCGGGAACCAGCATGTGAAAGCGGTTCTACTATGTAGTGGCAAGAAACTACTGAATGATGCATCACAGGGTGTTGTTACTAAAGAAGTTACAAATCAAACTATACTAATGGATGCAGAAGAACCAAACATGCCAACACAGGAGAAGACAAGAGAGGGGCAAGTTGATGAGGTTGGGGGTAATAAAACTCAGGCTTATATCCCACCTCACTAGAGGGAACTTGTATCTCCTGTTCCCTTTTGCAAATAGTTTGAAAGTGACCAAGATGGACTGACAGTTCAAGAAATTTCTATACAATTTTTGGAAGTTATCTATAAACATGCTATTGAACAGATACCATCCTATGGGAAGTTTTTGAAGGATATAATTACAAAGAAGAGAAAGATACCAGAGTCTGATGTTGTAGTTCTAAAAGAGCAGGTTAGTGCCTTCATCTTGGGGACACTTCCTACTGAAAGACAAGATCCAGGATGCTTTAATATCACATGCTTCATAGGTAGGGCAAAATTTAGAGAGGCTCTATGTAATTCAAGGGAAAGTATAAATCAGATGCCTCTATCTACCTTCAAGAAGCTCAGACTTAAGGAAACCAGGAAGAGAAGCATGACAATCTAGTTGGAAGACAACTCAGTAGTTAAGCCATATGGTATATGCAAGGATGTCCTTGTGAAAGTGGATAAATTTTCTTTCCTATAAATTTTGTTGTGATGGAAATGTAGGACGACCATGGCAATGAGTTTCTACTTGGAAGACCATTTCAAGCCACTGCAGACATGATACTTGAGATGGGAAGAGGACGTATGACTATGGGAATCCAAGATGATAGGTTCGAGATCAAGATGCCGGAGCACTCTCAAGCCACGAGAGATAAGGTGCAATGCAACATGCTTCAGCACATGGATAGCAATTTTTCTCTATTTCTAGGGAATCTGTTCCTGGATATGGCTCATGTTATGACGAAAGTAGAAACAGGTACTCTAGAGGTGGACATCCTGGAAAATACAAAGGTGATCTCGCTGACCCAAGAAATGCGCTACCCGAAAGATGAGGGAGAGGACTATGACCCTGTTGTCGAAGAAGAAGCCGTAGATGCTTCTGTGATATAGTCATCACCCAAGCTACCCTTAGAAGCATGCTTAACAAATAGAATGGAGGACAACATTTGCAACAACCATCTAGAGGAGTGTGTTTTTATGTTGAAAGAAGTACCTTGCTACTATGCAAGACACTTTGAAGACCTTGGACCACCACCCCCACCATTGGTCCCATCTGTATTGAGCACGCCAGACTTGGAGCTGAAGCCATTACCGCTGCACCAGAAGTATGTCTTCTTAGCTATAGAGGAAAAACTCCCAGTGATCATATCATCTTTTTTGAGTGGTGAAGAGGAAGGAAAGTTACTCACCATGTTGAAAAACCACCGAGCTGCATTCGAGTGGTCCATAGCTAACATTAAAGGGATCTCTCCAACCTTGTTCCAATAGAAGATCCGGCTCGAAGAAGGAGCTAAGGCAATCATCCAACCTCAGAGACGTCTCAATCCAATTATGACTGAGGTGGTGAAAAAGGAAGTCATCAAGATATTGTCGGCATGTATAATCTACACAATTTTAGATTCAATGTGGGTTAGTCCTACCCAGGTAGTTCTAAGAAAGGGGGATCATGGTCACTACTGATGCAGCTAATGAATTGATTTCCACTAGGCTAGTGACGAGTTGGCGAGTGTGCATAGATTATCATCGGTTGAATGCAGCCACCCTTAAAGATCATTTCCCTTTACCTTTAATTGATCATATCTTGGAACGATTCTTTGGCCATTTGCACTTTTGTTTTCTTGACGGGTATTCTGGGTATAATAAAATTTCCATTGATCCTAAGGATCATGAGAAATCTACTTTCACCTGCCCTTATGACACGTTCGCGTACCGACGAATGCCTTTATGCTCACCATTATTTTGGCATGGTAGAGTGGTGCTTAGAGGTTTTTATAGATGATTTTTCTGTGTATGGGGAATCTTTCAATGATTGTCTATACAACCTTGATAGGGTGCTACAGAGATGTGAGGACACTCACCTAGTTCTAAACTAGGAGAATTGTCACATGATGGTAAGTGAAGGGATCATTCATGGACACAAGGAGTCCAACAAAGGAATGGAAGTGGATCCCATAAAGATTGGAGTCATCTCCACATTACCTCCACTAACATCAGTGAAAGGAGTGAGGAGGTTTTCAGGACACGCTGGATTCTACCGCCGTTTTGTCAAGGATTTATCAAAAATTTCCAAACCATTGTCTGAACTTTTAGAGAAAGATGTCGAGTTTTCCTTTGATGAGCTATGTTTAAAAGTTTTTGAAATCCTTAAATAAAAACTGATCTCCGCACCTATTTTGTAGGCTCCTGACTAGAGCCTTCCTTCTGAGCTGATGTGTGGTGCATTAGATTATGCAAGGGGTGTTGTGTTGGGTCAACGCAGAGACAAGACCCCAACTGTAATATATTATGCATCAAAGACTTTGAATGATGCCCAGTTGAATTACATTAGTACTGAAAAAGAATCGTTAGCGGTAGTGTTTGCTTTTGAAAAATTCTGCCAATACCTAGTTGGGGCTAAAGTGATAGTTTGAACTGACCATGCTGCCATCAAATACTTGTTACAAAAGAAAGACACTAAACCCAGATTGATTAGGTGGATTCTTTTGCTTCAGGAATTTGACATTGAAATTAGAGATAAGGCAGTGGTAGAGAATGTTGTAGCTAACCATTTGTCTAGGTTAGAAAGGACAGATGAGAAAGATATATCTATCCCCATTATTGAGGAATTCCTGTATGAGAAATTGTTTGCAATTAAAACTGAAGATCCTTGGTTTGCTGATATTGTTAATTGCATGGCTTGTAAGGAATTTCCTGCAGATTGGGGGTACCAAGAGAAAAAATGATTTTTCCACTCATTGAAGTTCTATATTTGGGATGACCTGATTCTTCTTAAGCTATGTAGGGATGGGTTGTTAAGAAGATGTGTACACAAATGTAAGGTGGAGAGCATTTTGGCACACTGTCATTGTCTATCCACGGGCGGACACCATGCAATCTCTAGGACTGCGGGTAAAGTCTTAGAGAGTGGGTTTTATTGGCCTACCTTGTTTAAGGATGCTCACAACATTGTTCGTCGTTTGGTGAAGCATGTCAACGTGCAGGTAATGTCTCTAAGCAACATGAGATGCCCTTGAATGTGTTTCAGGAAGTTGAAGTTTTTTTTATCTTTGGGGTATTGATTTTATGGCCCCATTTGTGTCGTCTAATTCCAATCTTTATATATTACTTACAGCTGATTATGTGTCTAAGTGGGTGGAAGCAATTCCATCCCACACCAACGATGCACAGGTAGTGCACAAGTTTGTGGAGGAATACATATTCTGTAGGTTTAGTGTCCCCTGCCTAATTATTAGTGATGGTGGTTCCCATTTTACTAATAGTTAATTTGGAGCTTTACTTAGCAAATATGGGGTGAATCATCGAGTGGGTACTCCATATCACCCATAGAGTCAAGGACATGTTTAGGTGTCCAATAGAGAGGTAAAGAAAATGTCATGGATCCGGAATCCCAGTCCCATGAACCAAACGAATACCAAAGGTGACATGCGGAAGCATAAAGCTTAGCACACATGAATAAGTAACAAAAGAAAGGCAACAACATAGTCTCAACATTCAACAAGTATAAATTATACAAAATGCATTATATTCATGAATTCAATTACATATTTCCATAGTCAAGGTACAAGTCATTCATGTGCACTAAAACTGGATCTTACAACAAGTACACCTAGCATAGCTCACCAAGCCCATCAACCTTCTAGCCATCTCTAAACCTAAAAACAAAATACGAGAAATGGGTCAACACACGAGGTGTTGAGTATGGGGCAGAAAGATACATATATGTATAAGATTTGCATAATTTTGAAAAGATTTCAAGACTAAACGAACAAGAATAAACATGTTAATTGTTTAACAAATGCAAAACCATATATTATGTCATTTCACTCCATTATACCAACAATATCAAGCATGTTTAAGGCCTTTGACCATCTTCCCATCGGAAGGGTCTGTAAGGGTGCTCAAGATTAGCTAACCCTTTTATATGAGAGGGACCTCAAGGCCATATCCAAGAGCTAACCCTTTATCAAGAATATTATAATGGAGTTCTATCTATATATGTGTTCAAGTTATAAAACTGACGAGGCAAGCATCGAGTAAGACATAACAATACTACATGGCAATATTTGAGCAAATAGACAAACAAGCATACAATATATGTCTTTTCAAGCAAGAAAGCGGTAGTCATATAACTAGATAAGGCCCATACCTGATTTAGAGATTCATAACCTAACTTATCTTTCATCATCTAGCCACATACCAAACCTGTTTAACAACAAGATTGTATACATGCATTAGATTCTCACCATTAACCCTAATTCTCTTCATTTTAAGGGTTTTGGCCAAGTTGGGTTACAAGTTTCTTGTTAGTTCATTAGGTGATCTTATAATGATTTAGAGGGCATCATGATGGTGTGGGTCGAGTTTCATGACATTGTTACATTCCATGCACTTTCTATGATCATATCAAGGTTTAAGGCATTTACATGCATTCTAGGTTCGAAAGACTCACAATAGAGCATCCTAGATCATGATTCATCAATCCAAGAGGTTCATACCTAAAGATGTTTTAGATCAGCAACATTAAGCCATTAGAAACACTTAAAAGATTAGGTGGGTGACCATTAGAAGCAAGATTAGCAATCTAGGGCAAGTTCAACATTATAGTCCAAAGTAGGCACAAATGTACAATTGAGATCATTCATGAGAAATAGGGAGAGAAGGACCTTCTTTAGGGCTACAAAGACATTATAGTTATTGGTTTGATGATAACAGATGTAAGAGTACATAAAAGATTTCAACTTTATCATGGATGTACATGTAACATGGTCAAAGAAGGTTAAATTTCGTATTTTAGCCAATTATTAGAATTCCAATAGGAATCAGGGTCTGCAAATATTCCCATGTTGTAGATCTTTTCGAAATGATCAATTTGATATATAATTTTTCTATATTTGGCCTTAAAATGAGGAAGATATAAATTTTAGAAGATTAAGCCCAGAACTATAGAGAAATGGATGAGATGTTACCAATTCATTGATTAAAGTATGTAAGCCATTTGATGTGGAACACCATGTGCCCGTTAATCCTACGGTCAGAGATCATTGGCTCCACTAGTCGAGGTTTTGACTGTGTTGACCACGTCTCTTCGATCCTGGCCATTCGTTGCCTTGGGGTCCATCATGTTCCCATCCGGATCAACGGCTCTCGTCCGAGGCCCACCTCGTCAAGCTTACATGAAAGCCATGGTGGTGGCTCACTGCTGCTCATCAGAGCAGCCACCACTCGCCCCGATCTAGGACTTGGGGACCTGCTGTGGTGCCGGGCGAACACCAGAGGGCCGGCCGGACCTATCCACCGCCTCACCTGCGCCTGGGCCACTCTCCCTATCTCGCCCTAGTGGCCACATTCTCTGTTCTCCCTATTCTGAACATGGGAGAAACAAGGGCTGAGGTGGAGGTGTTAGAACCCGCCGGAGCTGAGTAGGAGATGAGTGCTAGACCCTGGATGGCCATCAGGGTGTTTTCAGTGGTATGCGTGGGCCGCCTCCTAGCCTACACCCTTGGCCACTACGATCGGCCCGGAGAAGACCTGCTAGGATGGTGTTGGAGCCGTTCTGGAGTAGGAGACGGGGAAGGCAGATTGAGGAAGATGGTCGGCAACCGAAGGATTTTGGGGCGCGTCGTCATCCTCGCTTGAGGCTCCCCCATCGTGCCTACCTCTGGTATGGTGTCAGCATGTGGGCAGCCAACAACTTGCTTGGCACCGGGAGCGTGAGGGGTAGGCAGGCCTTATGCCACTGCTATAGGACTAGAGGAAAGGAGGAAGAAAGAAGAAGAAGAAAGGGTGGGGGAAGAGGGTTGACGGCTGGAGCAAAAGAGGGGAAAGAAGATGGGGCAAACTAAGGGGTTTAAAAAGAAGCATCCATCTAGGGTTCTCAATTCCCTCTGATACTCGATTTGGAGAGGGAAAGAAAAGAGGAGCAACCCCTGCCCGTTGATGGTTTCCCAAAAGGGAAAAGGGGGTTAGTGAGGCACAAGGGTAAAGCATGGGTCGCGTGCCTAACTAGGCCCATTAAGGCCCAAACTCACAAAAGTAATTAAAACATGTACAATTTGGGTCAATTTTCAAATACCCATATCTTGGGCTAGGATGGTCCAAACGATGTAATTTTTGTACCGTTGGGAAGATAAATGAACACTCGATATTTTGAAACATATTATAGAGTAAGGTGGTCATACTAATCAGGTTCAAGATTATTTACAAAGTAGTGAATCATTAAATAGTGAAATTTAGATCAAGAGAACAAATCAAATGTACACATTGTGAAATTGGTCATTATAGTGGCCAAATTAGAAATTCTCAACCCTCCAATTATGAAATTGACATCAAATTCAGTAATGGGCCACTTTATGAGAGAGTAACATATCACTTGAGGAGAGAGAAAAGGTCAGGTTATCACAGAAAATCTTGGAAAGAACGGTCTCAACCAATAGGATGAACTGGAGTTATGTGCTAGGTGATGCTCTTTGGGCTTACAGAATTGTCTACGAAACCCCATTAGGAATAACAAAATTTAGGCTGGTCTAAGGTTGTGCATTCCATATACCCATAGAGCTTGAGCATTAGGCTAAGTGGGCAATGAAGAAGTTGAATTTCAACATAGATTAAGCGGGTAAAAAGAGGCTTTTGGACATTAATGAATTAGATGAGCTTAGGATGGATGCTTATGAAAGCTCTAGGATATATAAGAAATGACTAAGAAAATTCATGATAGACACATTCTAAATAGGTTGTTCCTCCCAGGTCAAAAAGTCCTTATGTTTAATTCTAGACTTAGGCTGCATCCAGATAAGCTAAGGTCCAAGTGGAGTGGACCGTTTGTGATTGAGAACGTCTCCCCCATGGTGTTGTAAACATTGTAGATGGGAACATGTCATTCCTTGTAAATGACCATAGGTTAAAGCACTATTTTGGAGGGGAGGTGGAGCCACGATTAGAGGAGGTGTAACTTTGCACCGTTCTATAGATTCTTTATCTAAGAACCGTCTAGTCTAGGACGTTAAACAATGATGCTTATTGGGAGGCAACACAATCTTTATTGCATTGTTTTTAGATTCAATTTCTATTTTTAGTTGTTACTTTACTTAAATTTCTGTAAAAATGGTACCTTGACCCATTTTGTGGAGTGTGTAGGGCTTAACAGTTGGTACCACTGAGTTTAGCAGTCGGTGGCACCGAAATGAGGTCAACATTTTGTCTACAACTGCAACACTGACTCAGTACCACTGAATCCACTGGTCGATACCACTGAGTCTCTGAAGATCTTTTGAGCGCTCACTGGTAAGGATTCAGTACTACTAACGTTTTGAGTCGGTACTACCGACTTTTGGATGTGTCCAGGTTTGGTATACTGAGTCCACAAATTTGAAAGCACTAACAATTTCAACAACTCGGTACTACCGACCCTCAAGTCAGTAATACTGACAAGCCACATCAGCAATCCAGGTGTTCACAATCCAACAATCATGATGCGCTTCATCAGGCGGTTGGTGGTACCGATCTATGACACAAGTCAGTACTACCAACTCATCGTCAGTACCACTGACTCGGGAATATCCACACCATCAACATCATCCAATCGTAAGCCGTCGATGCAACTGACCATGGATTGTGGTAGCCAACTTGGTACCACTAACTCAAAAGTCAGTAGTACCGACTCTGCCGCGTTCAGCTATATAAGGAGGGGTGGTGGAGCCATTTTCTTCACACCCTCAACTTCCACTCCTACATTTCAGAGCAAGGTTGCACCAGGAACTGACAATCTACCCTGAACTTCTATTCTCTTAACCAACTTCTTGCATCAACGACATGGCTCCTAGGAGAGGAGTTGTTCCCCCGTAGGGCAAGTTCGTCCCCTGGCTAACCCACATTCAACACCCATACTCAGAGATAAGGAAGCTCTATGAGGAGTTGTAGACAAGGCAGATCAACCCAACACGATATGGAGATCACACATTGATCGAGAGTGGGAGCTTTACTGACAACATGTGTTGGGTAGTCAGAAGCAAGAAATGGAGGGGGATAATCCTTTCTTAAGTGACTGGCAGACCTACTAGATCTCGTCTTGGAGTTCTTGGTGTCGCTTGATGTTCTTGTTGCCCCAACCAAAAGATAGGAGGCAAATGGCGGGAAGGCAAGGTCAACTTTCGCCTCTTCAACAACAACTATTCTCTCACGCTGAGGGCCTCCAACCATATCTTCAACTGGGCTCACATCCCAGAATGCTCGGTCCCATCTGAGTTTGACTATTACTTGGCCTGGGAGTAGTTGACTGAGGTGCCAATGGGATTTCGTATAAACTGGCATATCAGTTTTCTTACTGATATTGAGCATCCTTTTACTCGTACGCTTCATCTCCTCTGCACCAATAATATTGTTGTTCGATCTGGTCAAGCTCAAGGGAAGGTCCAGAAGGAAGACCTCTACTTTCTCTACATGCTACTGGAGGGGGAGACTGTTAACTTTGGAGCTTTCCTTCTGCTCCATATGATTTCTGTGAGGTGCAATGTGAAAAGGAATGTGCCGATTTTATTTGGGGGGTCTCATCACCCCTATTTCTCTCCATTTACACTAGGGCTATCAATGGGGAGGGTATGTGGAGGGTAAGGTCTTACCCTTACCCTTACCCTCTTTGGGTAGCAGGTAAGGGTAAGGGTAATTATCCTTCTCAACAATCCCCTTACCCTCCCCTTACCCTTACCCTCTTCTCCACAGGGTAAATGGGGAGGGTAAAGGGTAAGCGGGTAATTTTAACAAAAAAGAATTTTATACACATTGTGTGTTGATTTTTAATAATTTTATAACTAATTTATTGATGACAACATATAAAACATTATATCCAATTGAAAATCATATGTTTCTCCGTGTAAAGTTAACTCAATTCACACAATAACAATTTTTATGCATAATTCATTTTTTTCCTTTGCATAAGTATGCATAACAAATTTGTGTAACCTTCATATCATGTGCGGGTAAAAGGGTAAAGAGGTATGGATAATGTCTATACCCTACCCTCCCCTTATAGTATAGCGTGGAAACGGGGAATGGGTAAATGGGTAAAGGGTAATAAAAATCTCTACCCTTACCCTTACCCTCCAGGGTATGGGTAAGGGTAAATGGATAATACCCTCCCCATTGACATCCCTAATTTACACCTTGATTTTCCCACCCTCGATCCATTGGAGGATACAACAAAGCTTGACCTTCTTCACTTCTGCAAGGAACATCTTCTCTAATACCACAACAATGTGCTCTATGTGCATTGCACCTACTGAGACATATTTTGGGAGTTGAGCCTCCCCAACCCAATCTTCAACCTATGTGGGGTGAACCATCTCCTATGACCACTAAATGAGGGAGAAGCAAAAGATCTACCCAGAGCAGCAACTCATGGCGTCGACGAGGAGCACAACAGTGACATTGATGACGACATTGGGGAGGTGGATCCCACCATCCCCATCACCAGGAGAGTGCTCCCATGCAAACGGGCCCATACATATGTTTCCTCGACTTCCTCATCCCCACCACCTTCCCAAGAGGAGCAAGACACATACAACATGGTGGGTATGTATACCATGCTGCAGGAGATCTAGACTAGACAACAACGGCATCAGGCGACGCTCGCCGACGTGCATGATATTCAAGGAAGGTTGTACCAAAACTAAGAGGCGATTTACAAGAATGAATGCCTTCTCTTGGCCAACCAAGAGAATGGTCACATGTTCCTACAGCAGATGGAGCAGTTGCAGTAGCCTTTATTTACAACTAATGGAACTGTGGATACTTCGGGGAGTACCCATAGCCACCACCTATGCCGCCTACAAACCTCTCATTCCATGGGATGTTCCCTCCATACGACCCCAATATTCCACCTCCACCATTCTGAGCCCTGGTACCATTGTTCCACCTCTTGGGTGAAAGTATTGACTATGCAGATATAGTCATATTCAAGCTTAAGGGGGGGTGCTGGAACAACATTCTATCTTTATTTTTTTTATTGTTTTTATCTTTAGTTGTTTGTTTCATTTTTAGTCGTGTAAGTGTAGGATCCACATCTATCTAGTGTAATTGTGGAGTAGTAAATGCATGGTTTTGTTTTCGAATAGATTGTACTATCTGTGTTGTTGCATGAAAATGGTCATATCCTTCAAATCTTAAACTGTAGAATCCTTCTGTAACACCACATGAGGAAGTGTTTGAACTAGTAAGCATTAGGACTTAGGATATACATGAAAGTATGAATCAACTAGAGAATGTGAATGATGAAGATGTTGAACCTAAACTAACCAAATCATAATAAGACCTTAAATGAAAATACTAGAAATAAACCTTTAGATCACCCAAAACACAGGTTAATTAAGAGGGACACATCATAATATAATGAAAGGCATTGACTATTAGTTGTTGATTCCATTTCTCTTACATTCATTTTGACTCACCACCTCAAAATTCATGAGTACTCCAAGCTATTTTCCTTGATTGCACTACCTAGAACGATAGGAACATATTAGTTAGTTTGCTTGAATTTGAAAATAAAGAAAAACATTGCATGTGTATGCATTAACTTTAGTGCATATCATCTTAGCTTGCATAACACAATTCATGTAGTTGCATACATTTCAACATCGCATGCATATTTTCCTAAACATATGGATTTTAATTTCAAGATTATGAAGCTTAAGTGCAGGGATATACCTCCAAGAAAGCAAAAAAAAAAAATCAATAAGGAAGGCAAGAAGCAAAAAAAAAGTAGCCTTTTGAAAAAATGATAGAAGAAGAAAATTGTTCAAAAGAAATAAAGAGAAAGTATATCCAACATGTTTTTTTTAGTGTTGATGTAATCCACATGTGTGTTCTCTTGAGTTATCAAGGAATCTCAACTCGTTCATACATGCATCATTTCATAAAAAGAAAACATTTTAGGCATTAGGATTCATGCATGGCATTGTTTTCATCCATCAAGGTTGATTATTCTCTATGCATAAATAGGTTTGATGTACTTATGAATTTTCATTTTCCACCCATCTTGAACCATTAATTGCTCTTATTAGGCCACTCTAATAATTTATCTCCTCATTCATGCTTATACAGAGATCTGCTTGCAAATAGTTGGTAGTTGGGAAAGAGCATTTTGATGTAGGGAATCACACAATACACCAAGCGAATGGCTGAGTAATTATGATGTAAACTGCTTTCTTAATAGTGTCATTGACTTAAGATGGACATCTTTTATGGAAGTTTTTGGTCACTTTAGAGAAGTTATCAGTTTAGTGGTCAGTGAAGGCTGGTTTAGGGTTGGAATGGTGGATTTGATTAAGAAAGGAATGTATGTTTTATGTTCTTCTACTGACGCTTGTCAAACAGATCTAAGAGAGTGTTACACGAGGATGAGAAACATTTGATCTTATGGGAGTTTGATGCATATGTTATTAGTCATTATTACAGACCCAATTTTCCTTGATTGCATGCGTAGATTAGTCATTTATTTGATTTATCATACATGAAATGTCATAAATGGCCTATTTCTATTGAATGCATCAAATTATATGATTTTTAACTATTTTATGTTATAATTTACACATCCCAAGTGTTTATGATGTTTTTGTGCATTTTAGGTACAAGGAAGAGCCACAGACTCGATATTACCGACTTGGAAATAGTCAGTGGTACTGACTTGATGTCAGTAATGGACCTAGAAGCTCTCCTAGAGTCAGTGCTACCGAGCACCAAAGTCGGTGGTACCAAATCATCATCAGTAAGCCCTAACATGAATTGAGAAAACTTGGTGCCATCGAGTTTCCAACTTGGTGCTATCGAGTTGACGTCAGAGAGGCAATTTGAAAACCACAAAACTCGATGCTATTGATTCCATTCAATCGTACCGATAGGATCAGGATCGTTCGACCAAACCTTAGTGACTCGGTACTACTGACGCACCTAGTCGGTACTAACAAGTCTGGATGATCAGGCCAGCCGCATATTTCACTCTAATTCAAGGGTGGACGTTATTTTGTACCCTAAGTGCCTTCCATGACTTAGGGGGATAACAACCATATAAGGAGAGGTAGCCGTTTTCATTGCACGACAACCAAAGAGAGAGAAAATAAGAACTGAGGACCAAAAGCTTCAACTGAGGAGATCCAGGCACCTCTGGAGGACAATTCTATAGCCAGAAGATAGCAGAACACACGTATGATGGAGGGGATCTTTCAGACGGGTGGAGATTCAGGGGTTACCTTAGTTTCCTAATGTTTCCCACATTTTTCTTGTTCCTTTCCATGTACTCATTGATGAAAACCATGCAACGCTAAAAACCTTTATTCCTTAGGATCCGACAGTAGCCCGGATATACACTGTGATTGATTTCTATGCATTAATATCAATTTTATCTCTTTTACTAGATATAAATCTATGAAATATTTGTGTTCTACTTGTGCTTGATCACCATGAGAGGATTGATAGATGCTTAGTCATATCGGGAGTGACGTTGAGGATCATAAAGCATAGGTTTACCCATGTACTGTGCCCTTTAGGAAAAGTGGAGTGTAAACGGGAGGAGAAACCCATAGAATAATCATAAATCATCTAACTAATCAACCAATAACTGTGAAAGTGGGATTGGCATTAGATTAGGTAGTGAATTACACTGCAGGAGCAGGTAATTCTGGCTACAGGCTCCTTATCTAGGAATTGAGATAATAGATGTTAGTGTGTGTGAGGTCAATTATTAGTGTCTTCTGTGGTGAAACCACTATCCTTAGGGATTCACCCCATCTCTGATTAATTCAACCTTTAATTCATTTTATTTGTGCCTTTGTTCTTTCGCTCAACCTAATTCAACCATTTACAACCGACTTAGCTGATTTGACTGCAGTTAGTAGTAGTCTACTAGAGAAACGCTTCCTCGTGTTTGACTCGATCCTCATAAGGCTTCATTACTTTGATACGTTCAGTTGTTTATTACGCATGGTAAACTCGTGTGAAGCACATGACACCATTTTGAATAAGTTGATTCATACTTGGTATTTTGTTTTCATACTTTGTTTGGTTTCTTTTGATCCAAATAGCCTAGAGATAGCCTCATAAATGATTTGTTCGTCAGTGATACTGTTCCTCTGACTTTACTGAATAGGAGTCCTTGTTCCATATTAATTTAGTGTTTGCCTTTATCATGATGACAGTTGTGACGACTTGAGGGTTATACATTGTCCATATTTCGATAATGACTTAACCATTCCATTCCTATGTATCTAATATGTTTGTTCAAGATTGATTTTAGGCTTTAGGTACATGAAAAGGATCAAATTACATAAGCCCTAGCTCGTTCAAGTTCAATCCAAATGTAATGCAAGTGTACAATTTGGGAAATCACTCCAAATGACCTTAGATAATTTTTGTAATCACTTATATCGATGATATGGCTTGTAACTAAGATGTGAAAAAATCAGGGACACTTAATTCCATGGTTGAATCACTCAAATGTCAATTTAGAAAATTTGTCACAGGATGTTCATCGGTCAAGTTGGAAACTCGACCGATCCTATGATGGATTTTTTTGAAGCTGACCCATCGGTCGAGTTGTACACTCACAGAACTTGACCAATCGACTCACTGAGCAAACCTTATTTTAGCTCATCGGTTGAGTTTCCCAGAACAAACACGATTGATAGTTTGAAAATTGTCTTTGTCATTTAGTGGATCATTCGAGTTACCTTTATTGAAACTCGACCGAATGTACTGTACAGAAAACACATAAAAAGTGACTATAACCATTGGTGAGTTGTTTTGGGCAAAAATAGATCCATTGCATATTTGAAAACGGATATATTTCGACCCTAAGTGATCCCATACTCAAGGGAACACCCCCAGCTATACATAGGACCCCTTGGAGTTCATTCCAAGTTTGCTCATTCATTCTATTCTAATTCCTTGCTATAGTTGAGTGTGTTGCAACTCCTTAAGCCCCTTTCTCTCTCTAGTTTACACTTCATTTTGTGATTATGAATGAGATAGATATGTTGTAAGAGAGCTACTTCCTTTGTGACGCCCCGACCTCCGTGCCATCTCTAATGACCCCGAAGACTGGGGAGTCACCCTCGGTAAACCACTCTTAACCTTTTCTTTTCTTGATCACTTAGGTTAACTTAAAAGAAAACCATTAAACTTGAATAGCATCAAATTATAATAAAACTGCGGAAGTGACTTTCCATTAGCCTTACTAAGAAGAAAACAAGTTCGCATGACATATTACATTTCTTATGCAGACTATAAAACACAGCAGATAATTGAAAACTAACTACATATTTTACCACATTCTCTCTCTAACCCACCATATGCCCAAGGACCAAGGGGAAAGGACTAATAGACCTCTAACTAACTACTAACTACCTTCTATGTACTCAGATGATATGATCCTTCAGCCTCCTCATGCTGACGTTGACCTGAAAAATGTTTCAGTAGGTTGGTGAGCTACTGGCTCAGTGAAAAGAATTTCACCCAACCATCACAGAAAAACTCATTTGTGTTTATTATTTAGAATAATATGCAAGAAATACTACACTGAGCAGGTCTGAGAAATTTAATTTAAACAACAGAAGGTGTCAACATTTCATTATGATAAATAATTGATGCAAAGCTGTAAATACAATTAATTAAATAGAAAATACTTAAAGAACTACTACTGTGAAGCTAACTTGTAAATTTCTTAACTCTTGAACTTATAAAAACTCTGTGAACCAATATGAACATATTTTATCTTATGCCCTGCTCATATGCAGTGTACTCTACATATGAAGACTCATAGCGAACTACGATCCCACCGTATAAGACTTAGCCAACACATTAGGATAGCTAAGTCTGACTGCTGTCCTGGTCTGCTATAGGAACTCTGTCTCTCTGGCCTCGACATCCTATGGTGCCGTAAACTAGACTCCTCCTCTAGCTGAGTACATAGGCAGAGGGTCTGAGACGCTCTATGGGACTCAACTTGGTATGCTCTATGGGTACCTCTTGGTTACCACCGGGACGTCCGGTTCATGTTGGGTAACCTATTTTCTCTTAGGAGACTTTCTCAAGGGCTTCATCTCCCTGCATGCTTTGTGGGTGTGTTCCAAACCCCATATATTGGATGCACCGCCAGGGTAGGTCATTTCATCCCTAAGGTACATACCTCTCATAGGGATTCTACGGTGTCAGGGCCCTTAATATAATATTTTATTATTCTAGAAAGGCTCTACTACATTGCAATCTCTCTCTTACTTGTTCTGGACTTTGGTATCTCTATGGTACCTCATCTATTTGATTGCAGTTCAAATTGCAATACGATATCTTTCTGGAACTGATAGAGCAATATACTCAAAACCATTATAAATATTGAGTAATCCTTATATCATGCATGCAGACATATTTAAAATTCATAAATGACCCAAACTCGTATCAATTTGCACATACATACTGAATTCATACAATTGAACATCTTATTGCACTTATAAGAGTAATTTACTTCACATATAAGAAATTATCCATAGTATTTATCAATTATTTGAAATTTCTTGAAGAACGTGCACATTAACCCTAATCCTGGTTTGTGCATCACATAACTCAATTAAGAGTTACTTATGTATCATAACACGAATTATTAACAATACTTGAAAATTTCTAGTAATATCTCAGAGAAATGCTCCTATTCATGTAAATATAAATCCATTCACATTAAACATAACAGGGAGCATGCAACAAGGTTTTATTGCATATTTTTAATGTTATCATACTTTCTTTGAAATCGTGCATTTGATAATTTACAAAATCTGTATTGCCTGGGTTTATACCCAAACCGTATCAGTCGTGTATTTCTAATTTCAACATTCACACTGAGCAATTTAGGTTCCGATGAACCATGTAAATTTAATGGTCCAATCCACACTGATCAGATGCTAAACTAGATCATATTAAAGCGTAAAGAAGCAATTTATGCAATAAAAAGTTGGGCGATGTCAAATACTGCCCAACACCTGATAACTGCTATTATCAGCGAAAAACGCAAAATTAACCAAAAATTTCCAAACACCAGAGTTAAATCATGATAGGTGAGTGAAATCCTACTCACAGTGGTTCAGGATGTCTGGATTCGTCCGGAAATGCGTCCAGAGCCTGTTTCTGGGCGATTTTTGGATTGTTTTCAACCTTGGATTTCACTGTTTATGGTCCTGCTACAACAAGTTGCTTCACGCTCTAGGCTCAGGTTGAAGAGGAGCTCGGCTAGGAGCTGAATCGAGGGCTAACGACTACGGATTCCTGATCTGGACCTCAAGCTGAAGTCAAAGTGACATTTTGGAGTACTGGTTGCCCCCAAAAGCTCTTGGTTCAGACTTGCAACAATCAAATAGTTGTTTCCCCCACGTACAGGTTGAAGAAGAGCTTGATTAGGATGCTAAAAACAGCTAGAGCTATGAAGTCTTGCACGAACCTCAAGGTCAAAATTGGAGGCGTCATTTTCCTGGTGCTTTGTGCCCAAATGGGCTTCTGGCCGGCGTTCTGCTGCAGCTGCAGCTACTGGCCACCAACGCCCAAGCCGCTAGGGCCACAGGTGGCTGGGAGCACCGCAAGGGCATGGTAGATAGGAAGGAGAAGGGTAGAGGAAAGAGACTGGAGGTCGAGTCCTTCCTGAGATGCCCTAAATCACCCTAAAATGCCCGTCCTAGCACCCTTTACTCCAGGGTCGATCGACCTGTTGAGCGCCGCTTACGGCTGCTCTCTGTTGTATCAGGTGAAGGAGAAGAAAATATAAAGGAAAGAAAAACAACCGACCCACTTAAGGAAATCAAATTCTGGTAAAATTGCATCCAAGTCCAAAGGAACATGAAAACGTCATAACTCTTGCCTTGAAGGTCCGATTAACACGATTTATTATGCACATTTTCAAGTGTGAGATCGTCTACAACTCCAAGGCATAAAAAACATGCTAATTATCTTGTCTCAACTAATCAAAACTCTAATCACACATAAGCACTTAGCTTAGGTCAATTAACTTGATTATGCATTAATCATGATACTTACTAGTTAATCATGGAGTGGGTCATAACACTCTCCCTCCCTTATAAGAATTTCTTCCCAAAATTCCTAAAAGAGAAAAGGAAACTTGTTACGCATATCAGACTCAATCTCTTACGTAGCTTCCTCTAGGTTATGGTTCCTCCATAGAACTTTCACTAAAGGTATCTCTCGATTCTTGAGCTTCTTGATCCTCCGATCGACTATCTGTATTGGTCCCTCAACATAGGACACATCTGATCTGAGTTGTGCTGGTTCTGGGTCTATTATCTTCTCTGTACCAGGATAACATTTCTTCAGCATCGATACATGAAACACATCATGTAAGTTAGCCAATTCGGATGGCAATTCCAACCTGTAGGCTATAGGTCCAATCCTCTCAATGATAGGATACTGGCCCATAAACCTAGGAATCAGTTTGCCTCTCTTATTAAACCTCAACACTCCCTTCCATGTTGAAACCTTCAGGTACACTTCATCACCAACCTCAAACTCAAGAGGTCTACGTCTCTTCTCAACATAGCTCTTCTACCTGTCCTGTGCAGCTTTCAACTATTCTTTAATCACATTAATCTTTTCAGTGGTCAAATCCACTATCTCTGGTCTAAGAATATGCTTTTCACCTACCTCATACCAACATATGGGTGATCTACACTTTCTACCATACAGAGCTTCATACGGGGCCATACCAAGACTGGAATGGTGACTATTATTGTATGCAAACTCTATAAGGCTCAAATGTTCTTCCCAACTTCCACTGAAATGCAAGACACATGCTCTCAGCATGTCCTCAAGATTCTGAATGGTCCTCTTTGACTGACCATCCATCTGGGGGTGAAAAGTTGTACTGAATCTTAACTTTGTGCCCAAAGCACGATGAAACTAATTCCAAAACCTGGATGTGAACTTAGGTTCTCTATCTGATATAATAGAAACTGGGATACCATGCAATCTGACTATTTCATCCACGTATATCTTGGCCAACTTCAGGACATCAAAGGTTGACTTAAGAGGAAGAAAGTGAGCAGACTTAGTTATTCTATCCACAATCACCCATATCGAGTCACAACCTCTAGGTGTCCTGGGTAACCCTATCACAAAATCCATTGTGATATGTTCCTATTTCCATTCTGGTATAGGAAGAGATTGCAAGGTACCTGCAGGTTTCTGATGCTCAGCCTTAACCTACTGGCACACACTACATCTAGCCACGTACTCAGCTACATCCTTTTTCATAGCTGACCACCAGTACAACTCCTTGAGATTCCTATACATCTTAGTGTTACCTGGATGCATGGCATACATCGATGCATGTGCCTCCTCAAGAATTTGTTCTTTCAAGTCACTGTCTCTAGGTACACACAACCTGTCATGCTGATACAACAAACCGTCATATGAAAACCTGAACTCTGGTCTTTTTTCTCTTTGTCATATCCTGCATGATCTGCTGTAACTCACTATCATTCTGCTAAAGTTCCTTGATTTGATCATAAAACGTAGGCTTGACTTGCATTTGTGCAATCAAACCACTCTGTTCTGTCACCCCTAAGTCTAAGTTCAACTTCCGCATTTCTACTAGCAGGTCTCTCTTGAAACATGCCATAGAGAATGCATCAGCTACTGAACTAGACTTTCTACTAAGGGTGTCTGCTACCACATTCACTTTACTAAGATGATAATCTAACGTCCCATAAAAATCTTTAATGAATTCTAACCATCTCCGCTGTCTAAGATTCAAATCCTTATGGGTGAAAATATATTTCAAGCTCTTATGATCTGTAAACACTTGGCATGCCTCACCATAAAGATAGTGACACCATGTCTTAAGAGCATGAACTACAATAGCTAACTCCAAATCATGTGTCGGATAATTCTCCTCATTCTTTTTAAGCTGTCTAGATGCATAAGCTATTACTTTGCCTTCCTACATCAATACACAGCCTAAACCTCTCCTGGAAGCATCACAAAACACTGTGTAGCCCTTATCTGCCTCAGGCAGGGTCAACACTGGTGATGTAGTCAATCTCTTCTTCAAAATCTGAAAACTCTTCTCACAGTTGTCTGACCAGACAAACGGTGCATTCTTCCTTGTTAAGCGTGTCAGAGGTGACGCTATAACACTAAAGTTCTGGATGAACCTTTTGGAGTAACCTATCAATCCTAAGAAGCTTCTGATCTTAGTAGGAGTCTTAGGCTGCTCCCACTGTAGAATAGACTCGACTTTCTTAGGGTCAACACTTACTCCATCTCCTGAGATGACATGTCCAAGAAAAGACACCTCAGCTAACCAAAACTCACACTTACTGAACTTAGCATATAACTGATGTTGTCTCAATAACTGTAATGCTATACTCAGATGCTGCTCATGCTACTCATCATCTCTAGAGTAAATTAGAATATCATCTATGAAAGCCACTATGAACTGATCCAAGAACGGCTTGAAAATCCGGTTCATCATATCCATAAAAGCTGCTGGGGCATTAGTCAGTCCAAATGACATGACCAGAAACTCATAATGCCCATATCTTGTTCTGAAAGCCAATTTAGGAATATCTGAAGCCTTTATCCTCAACTGATGGTATCCAGATCTCAAATCTATCTTTGAGAAGATCGTCGCTCCACGCAACTGATCAAATAGATCATCTATCCTTGGCAGCGGGTACTTATTATTGATAGTGATCTTATTCAACTGTCTATAGTCTATACATAATCTCATAGTACCATCTGTCTTCTTCACAAATAAGACTAGAGCTCCCCATGGTGAAGAACTAGGTTGAATGAAACCCTTATCCAGTAATTCCTGTAACTGGATCTTGAGTTCCTTCAACTCTACAGGTGCCATCATGTAAGCTGGCAGCGCTATAGGTTGACTACCTGGAAACACCTGAATCTCAAAGTCTATCTCTCTTTCAGGAGGTAGACCTGGAAACTCATCTAGAAAAACATCTGGGAACTCACAAACCACTAGCACATCCCATAGGCTGACTGTGCTCTTTTCTACTCTAGTATCTACCACATGTGCCAAGAACGCCTCACAACCTTTCTGCAACATCTTATCAGCTACAGCAGCTAATATAATACATGTAGGTAAGACTTTTCTGTCTCCAGAAAAGACACAAGAAAATTCACATTGTTGAAAGAAAGCCTCCTTCTTCCAACAGTCAAGTTGAACTCGATACGTCTCTAGGCAATCCATACCCAATATAACTTGAAAAGAGTTGATATCTAGGGGTATTAGATTAACCGCAATGGTGTAACCACCAAAAGTCAATAAACATCCAGGGAAACACTCTATCAACACTGTCAGTTCTCCTAATGGAACCCTCAACAACAATTCAATTGGTAATTCTTGTGTTAAAAAGTTAAGATGGCAAGCTAAGGAACGTTGTATAAACGAATGAGTGGTACCCGGATCTATCAAAACTGTAACTGACATGCTATTAAAGAAAAGCATTTCTCCTGTAATTACTTGACAAGAAACAATACCTTCTTGTGGTGTCAGAGAGAAGAAGCGTCCTGAGGCTCTTCCTCTCCCACGATGTCCACGTTGTCCTTCCCTAACACTGGGTGCTACACCACCTCAGGAACCTGAAGCTACAGAAGAACTGGGTCCTCCAGCTAGAGTCTGTCTCAGAACATTTTGATATTGTGACTGGGAACCCTGTGATGCTAAATGATGTATCTGGGGGCAATTCCTCCTGATATGTCCCATCTGTCCACACTGATCACATCCTTGAAACCCTATTCCCAAACACTATCCTAAGTGTGATCTTCCACAAATGTCACATGCTCACATCTCTTGCCTCGGTGGACCTGTCACTGAAACCGATGATCCAGATGACCTAGTTGGAGGTGTCCATGTAGGCTGTGTACCCCATCTTCCGGAACTGGGTCTTCCTCCACTTGATGAAAAACTAGATCCTTGTCTACCAAAACAACCAAGTCCTCTTCCTATCTTTGAAAATAAACCACCACCACCTCTATATCTACCACTGCTTTGTCCTCTTCTAATAAAGTCTCCAGATCTTTTCTTACTTTCAATCTTCTTATCAGTGTTAACTGACTCTTCTACACGTCTCGCTGCCTCAAGAAATTCTCCGAAGTTCTCTCTTTTTCTTTGGCCAATAACAGATACAGTATGCCAAATTTCAAGCCTCAATCCCTCCTGGAACCTTCTACACTTTTCCACATCATTTGGGACGAGCTGTGGGCAGAAGTTTACCAACCTGGTGAAGTGTGTCTCATACTCTCCCATTTACATATTGCCTTGTCTGATATTTTGCAGTTGTATTATCTTCTCATTCAGAAATGTAGGTGGGTAGTACTTAAGATGAAATTCATCAACAAAGTCCTTCCAAGTCAGTGTCGTGTTTCTCATTTTGTCTTCCACTCCATGCCACCAGAGTTCTGCATCACCCTTAAGAAAATAAATTTCATGATTGATTTGCCTTTCCTCTGACAGCTCCATCAGACGAAACACTTTCTCAATATGCCTCAACCATTCATCTGCCACTGCGGGGTCCGTAGTTCTAGTGAACTTAGTACCCCCAAGCTTGTGAACCAGTTCATAGGATCTCATCAGATCCTTACTACTCGAGGTAGAAGCTTGTTTATCTGACTTATATTTTTCCTTGGTTTCCAGAAACATTCTGTACATTCTTGCTACCTCATCCACCTCTTCACCACCACCTGGACCCATCTCCTGGGGATTAGGTCCAATATGGCTCTCAGCTTGGTCCTCATGACCACGTCCTCTTTCTGCCATCTGCAATAGTATAATAAAATATTTCTTGTTAGAAAACTACAGTTAGAAGAAAGATACTTAAATCCTAATCCTATTGGTCTCTTATCGTCCCCTGAACTTGACTTAGAGTAACTACGTACTCAACCTATGCTCTAATACCAAAGCCGTTGTGACGCCCCGACCTCCGTGCCATCCCTAATAACCCTGAAGACTGGGGAGTCACCCTCAGTAAACCACTCTTAACTTTTTCTTTTCTTGATCACTTAGGTTAACTTAAAAGAAAACCATAAAACTTGAATAGCATCGAATTATAATAAAACTACGGAAGTGAATTTCCATTAGCCTTACTAAGAAGAAAACAAGTTCACATGACATATTACATTTCTTATGCAGACTATAAAACACAACAGATAATTGAAAACTAACTACATATTTTACCACATTCTCTCTCTAACCCACCATATGCCCAAGGACCAAGGGGAAAGGACTAAGAGACCTCTAACTAACTACTAACTACCTTCTATGTACTCAGATGATATGATCCTTCCGCCTCCTCATGCTGACGTTGACCTGAAAAATGTTTCAGTAGGTTGGTGAGCTACTGGCTCAGTGAATAGAATTTCACCCAACCATCACAGAAAAACTCATTTGTGTTTATTATTTAGAATAATATGCAAGAAATACTTCACTGAGCAGGTCTAAGAAATTTAATTTAAACAACAGAAGGTGTCAACATTTCATTATGATGAATAATTGATGCAAAGCTGTAAATACAATTAATTAAATAGAAAATACTTAAAGAACTACTGCTGTGAAGCTAACTTGTAAATTTCTTAACTCTTTAACTTATAAAAACTCTGTGAACCTATATGAACATATTTTATCTTATCCCCTGATCATATGCAGTGTACTCTACATATGAAGACTCATAGAGAACTAAGATCCCACCGTACAAGACTTAGTCGACACCCCGGGATAGCTAAGTCTGACCGCTGTCCTAGTCTGCTGTAGGAACTTTGGCTCTCTGGCTCTCTGGCCTCGACATCCTATGGTGCCATAAACTGGACACCTCCTCTAGCTGAGTACACAGGCGGAGGGTCTGAGATGCTCTGTGGGCCTCAACTTGGTATGCTCTATGGGTACCTCTGGGTTACCACCAGGATGTCCGGTTCATGTTGGGTAACCTATTTTCTCTTAGGAGACTTTCTCAAGAGCTTCGTCTCCCTGCACGTTCTATGGGTGCATTCCGACCCCCGTATACTGGACGCACCTCCAGGGTAGGTCGTTTCATCCCTAAGGTACAAACCTCTCATAGGGATTCTACTGTGTCAGGGCCCTTAATCTAAAATTTTATTATTCTAGAAAGGCTCTTACTACCTGCAATCTCTCTCTTACTTGTTCTGTACTTTGGTATCTCTATTGTACCTCATCTATTTGATTGCAGTTCAAATTGCAATACGATATCTTTTTGGAACTAACAGAGCAGTATACTCAAAACCATTGTAAATACTGAGTAATCCTTATATCATGCATGTAGGCAGATTTAAAATTCATAAATGACCCAAACTCATATCAATTTGCACATACATACTAAATTCATGCAATTGAACATCTTATTTCACTAATAAGAGTAATTTACTTCACATATAAGAAATTATCCGTAGTATTTATCAATTATCAGAAATTTCTTGAAGAACGTGCACATTAACCCTAATCTTGGTTTGTGCATCACATAACTCAATTAAGAGTTACTTACGTATCATAACACGAATTATTAACAATACTTGAAAATTTCTAGTAATATCTCAGAGAAATGTGTCAATTCATGTAAATATAAATCCATTCACATTAATTATAACAGGGAGCATGAAACTAGGTTTTATTGCATATTTTTAATGTTATCGTACTTTCTTTGAAATCGTGCATCTGATAATTTACAAAATCTATATTGCCTGGGTTTATACCCAAACTGTATCAGTTGTGTATTTCTAATTTCAACATTCACACTGAGCAATTTAGGTTCTGATGAACCATGTAAATTTACTAGTCCAATCCACACTGATAAGATGCTAAACTAGATCATATTAAAGCATAAAGAAGCAATTTATGCAATAAAAAGTCGGGTGATGTCAAATATTGCCCAATGCCTGATAACTGCTGTTATCAGCAAAAAATGCGCAATTAACCAAAAATTTCCAAACACCAGAGTTAAATCATGATAGGTGAGTGAAATCCTACTCACAGTGGTTCGGGATGTCCAGATTCGTCCAGAAATGCGTCCAGAGCCTATTTCTGGGTGATTTTTGGATTGTCTTCAACCTTGTATTTCACTGTTTACGGTCCTGTTGCAACAGGTTGCTTCATGCTCTAGGCTCAGGTTGAAGAGGAGCTCGTCTAGGAGCTAAATCGAGGGCTAACGACTACGGATTCCTGATCTGGACCTCAAGTCGAAGTCAAAGTGACATTTTGGAGTACTGGTTGCCCCCAAAAGCTATTAGTTCTCACCTGCAACAATCAAATAGTTGTTTCCCCCACATACAGGTTGAAGAAGAGCTTGATTAGGATGCTAAACGCAGCTAGAGCTATGAATTCTTGCACGAACCTCAAGGTCGAAATTGGAGGCGTCATTTTCCTAGTGCTTTGCGCCCAAATGGGCTCCTGGCCGATGCTCTGCTGCAGCTACTGGCCGCCAACGCCCAAGCCGCTAGGGCCGCAGGTGGCTGGGAGCACTGCAAGGGCATGGTAGAGAGGACGGAGAAGGGTAGAGGAAAGAGAGTGGAGGCTGAGTCCTTCATGAGATGCCATGAATCACCCTAAAACATCCGTCCTAGAACCCTTTACTCCGGGGTCGATCGACCTGTTGAGCACCGCTTACGGCTGCTCTCTATTGTATCAGGTGAAGGAGAAGAAAAGATAAAGGAAAGAAAAACAATCGACACACTTAAGGAAATCAAATTCTGGTAAAATTGCATCCAAGTCCAAAGGAACATGAAAACGTCATAACTCTTGCCTTGAAGGTCCGATTAACACGATTTATTTTGCAACTTTTAAGTGTGAGATCCTCTACAACCCCAAGGCATAAAACATGCTAATTAGCTTGTCTCGGCTAATCAAAACTCTAATCACACATAAACACTTAGCTTAGGTCAATTAACTTGATTATGCACTAATCGTGATACTTACTAGTTAATCATGGAGCACTACTACAGAAATAGCATTCAGTGTCACTTTTCTTGGTGTCGGTTATTAAGGAAAACCGACGCCTAACATATAAGGCGTCGGTTGTTTAAGCAAATCGACGTCTATATTCGAAGACCAGCCAGACACGGGTACCGCTTTGTATTAAGCGTCGGTTGTTTATAACAAACCGACGTGTAAAGTCGCCCGCGAAATCCATATTTCGATCAAAAAAATAGTGTCATTTTCAGCGTCAGTTATATACGTAGAAACCGACGCCTATGTGCGATGAAAATTTGCACGAAAAGTGTCACTTTCAGCGTCAGTTATCCTTGTAGAACCGACGCTGAAAGTGGTTCCCGCCAAATAATTTCATGAAAATATCGTCCAATTGGACATCAGTTTTTTAAAACAACCGACGCTAAAGATGTTTAGGCATCGGTTGTTGTAAACAACCGACGCTATTTGGGAACTTCATTACCCTCGATCGCCCGACTCTTCCCCTTTCTTCTGTTTCATTGCGATTTCCCTATTTCTCTGCTGCCGCCGATTTCTCTCCGGCGATTTCTTCTTCAGCTCCCCTTCTCCAGTGCCCCCTTCTCCGCCACCACTCCTGCTCGCTGCCGCTCCTGCCGCCATTGGACACCTGCTCACCGCTGCTCCTGCTCGCCGATGCCTGTTGTTGCTCTGCGTCGCCGCCACCGCCGCCGCCTGCTCGCCGCCGCTCCTGCTCGCCGACGATCATGCTCCTGCAGCTGCTCTGCGTCGCCGCCGCCGCCGCCCACTCCTTCCTCCTTGTTGCTGCTCTGCGTCTCCTTGCTCACGCTCTAACTCTGCTGCTCACAAGGTACTAGCATCAAACCCTTCCTCTGCCATTCTTTCTAGGTTGACGCCCTAACTCTGCTGCTGTTTTAATGCTAGTGTCAGGGCTATCTATCTAGGTTGATGTATGAGCTATCCCCTTTATTGTTTTTCCTGCTCTCTTTGTGTGTATGAGCCTGTTCCTTGGTTGTGTATATATGGTCTTGCTGTTTGGAGATGTTTTGATCCCCTGTGTGGGATACTTTCTCCTTTTGTTCTTTACGTTTGGTCAGGTGTGTTGTCTGTAAATGCCCAAAGTTTTTTTTGGTATCAATAGTTGAGTGTTTTTCACAAAAAAAAAGATGGAGAAGTTAAATGGATACAACTCTGTACATAGGTAGGTGTAGTTCTCTAGCTAATTACAACAAGAACATGACAATATGATAATAAACATCTACAACCTAATGCCACCTACCAAGACATATACTAATACCACCTCCTCACCTATCAAAATCTTAAGGTTAGACATATAAAGGAGGAAGAGTTGTGAAACATGTGTACATGAATCTGAAGCCACTATACAAACTCTGTTTGAGTGTTTAAGTATCAAGCATCGTTAGTCCAATACATAAGTACTAGAAGTATCCATGGGTTAAATAAGGTGAACTAGCTGTGTAATGTTAGGGTTTCTGTAGTAGTGGGTGCGCCTACTACATTTGGGGGTGCGCCTTATACTATTTGATATCCTTGATTTTATCTTCTATCCTAAATAAAATTAAGGGACCCATGATTAGAAAACAATTCCAAACTTGGCACCCACACTAATTGGAAGGAAATAAAATATGATTATTGAAATGCACATTTGTGATGTGATACCTTTTTTAGGATGCATATATTAGATTCAACCTTTGAGACATCCTTTTATGAGTTCCAATACAATTAGGGTTTCATTTCATTGCCATTGTATGTATTATAATATTACATCTTTCACATAAAAATTAATTAAATTGAATCCTATTGGAACCCTAATTTAAATCCTAATTTGATTTAAACTTGTCCATTCTAGCATCCTAATTTGATTTGATTAAACCCTAACATTGTTTAAACCCTAACATCAATTGTGATGAAACCCTAACATGTACATATCTATTATTGTGTTTGTTGGCCTAGAAACCCGTCCAAGATTGACTCATTAGGAGTAAATCTTGGATAGTCCCCGGTTTGGGACTGTTCTTGAACACCTAATCTCACTTAGGATGTAAGTGTATAATGTGTATTGGGTTTTTGAGAAAATTTTGGTAGAATTTCCCCGTTTGTTCTCTAAGTACATATGTACTTAGAGAACAGCGGGGAAATGCTGCCGAAATTTTCTCGAAAACCCAATACACATTATACACTTACTAGTGAGATTAGGTGTTCAAGGATGGGATAGGTGGTACACATTTATTATATATAAGAATGACATCACATGTGTTTGTTGGCCTAGAATGTGAACAATCATTGTTTTTTATATTACTTGTACATTGGTATAAATTAGAATGAACAATCACTAAATTATATACTGTTTGTATGGAGTCCGGCTTCATTGTAGATATCTATTATTGTGTTTGTTGGCCTAGAAACCCATCCAAGATTGACTCATTAGGAGTAAATCTTGGATAGTCCCCGGTTTGGGACTGTTCTTGAACACCTAATCTCACTTAGGATGTAAGTGTATAATGTGTATTGGGTTTTCGAGAAAATTTTGGTAGCATTTCCCCGTTTGTTCTCTAAGTACATATGTACTTAGAGAACAGCGGGGAAATGCTGCCGAAATTTTCTCAAAAACCCAATACACATTATACACTTACTAGTGAGATTAGGTGTTCAAGGATGGGATAGGTGGTACACATTTATTATATATAAGAATGACATCACATGTGTTTGTTGGCCTAGAATGTGAACAATCATTGTTTTTTATATTACTTGTACATTGGTATAAATTAGAATGAACAATCACTAAATTATATACTGTTTGTATGGAGTCCGGCTTCATTGTAGATATCTATTATTGTGTTTGTTGGCCTAGAAACCCGTCCAAGATTGACTCATTAGGAGTAAATCTTGGATAGTCCCCGGTTTGGGACTGTTCTTGAACACCTAATCTCACTTAGGATGTAAGTGTATAATGTGTATTGGGTTTTTGAGAAAATTTTAGTAGCATTTCCCCGTTTGTTCTCTAAGTACATATGTACTTAGGTTCTCTAAGTACATATGTACTTAGAGAACAGCGGGGAAATGCTGCCGAAATTTTCTCGAAAACCCAATACACATTATACACTTACTAGTGAGATTAGGTGTTCAAGGATGGGATAGGTGGTACACATTTTTTATATATAAGAATGACATCAGATGTGTTTGTTGGCATTTCCCCGTTTGTTCTCTAAGTATATATGTACTTAGAGAACAGCGGGGAAATGCTGCCTAATCTTTTCCTAATATATACTTGTTTCCTAATATATACTTGTTTTCTCTGATCATAGAATGGATAGATCATGGATGTCCATTCGTAATCGTTGCACCCCAGAGTTTATATCTGGTCTTGATCAGTTTATTAGATTTGCCGAGGAACATAGGAAAAAACCTACAGATAGGTTCTACTGTCCATGTAGGCATTGCGGTAACAACTTGAAAGTCAACACTGGTGAGGAAATCAAAAGTCATGTCATGTGCAACAGGATTGTACAAGGCTATACAGAATGGCACTGGCATGGAGAGATTTCAAAATCGAAACCAGTAGATGTCGATAGCAGTGCTTGGGTGGAAGAAGAAATTGCCTCCGATGACGTAAATGTGAACGAACTAGTTCCAGCAGACATCGTTGATGCGATGCTGGATAGTTGTAGGGTAGAGCACACCGATCCACCTCCTATCTTTACAAACATTGTGCATGATGCTGAGATACCGTTATACACAGGCTGTGCTAAGTTTATGAAGCTTAGCGCTGTGTTGAGATTGTATAAGTTGAAAGCTAACAATAGATGGAGCGACAAAAGCTTCACTTCATTGTTGACTTTGTTGAAAGAAATTCTTCCTGAAGGAAACGAGCTTCCAATCTCAACATACCAGGAAAGAAAATGTTGTGCCCAATGGGAATGGAGGCCAAGAAGATACACGCATGCCCGAATGATTGTGTATTATTTCAAAAGGACTATGTAGATTTGAAAGATTGTCCAAAATGTGGTGCGTCACGGTATAAATTGACGACTTCGGGGGAGTCCAAAACTGGTTCTCCTGCCAAGGTGTTGTGGTATCTACCTATAATATCACGGTTTCAACGCTTGTTTGCAAATCCAAAAGATGCGAAGAATTTGAGGTGGCATGTAGATGTTAAGAAAAATAATGATGGGATCCTACGACATGCGTCTGATTCCCCACAGTGGAAGAAGATTGATCTATTGTACCCTAAATTTGGTGAAGAAGATAGGAATCTAAGACTTGGGCTTTGTACAGATGGGATGAATCCGTACGGGACATTGAGCAGCCAACATAGCACTTGGCCAGTCATGCTTGTTATATACAATCTTCCTCCCTGGATGTGTATGAAAAATAAGTATGTTATGTTGTCATTGTTGATATCGGGCCCTAAACAACCCGGAAATGATATCGATGTTTATCTTGAACCTTTGATTGATGACTTAAAGAAACTTTGGGCTGAAGGTGTGATGACCTATGATGCTTCAGCAAGAGAGACATTTCGTTTGCACGCTATGTTGTTTTGCACTATTAATGACTTTCCAGCATATGGGAATTTGTCTGGATATAGTGTCAAAGGAGCTAAAGCGTGTCCTATATGTGAAGAAAACACTGATTCAATAAGACTAAAACATGGCGGCAAGACTGTATATCTTGGTCATCGAAGGTTTCTTTCAAAATTCCATCCGTATCGTAGGAAGCGCAAAACATTCAATGGATGGAATGATGAACGGAGTGCACCTAAACCTATACCAGGGGATGTTGTTTATGAAAGAGTAAAAGACATTGTTAATGAATTTGGTAAGAAATCACAATGTAGTATGGCCACACGGAGTGACAATTCTTCTTTCAAGAAGAAGTCAATATTTTGGGATCTTCCTTATTGGAGTTCTTTGACAGTCAGGCATTGTATCGATGTAATGCACGTTGAGAAAAATGTCTGTGATAGCATCATTGGTACTCTATTAAATATACCAGGTAAGACTAAAGATGGGATAAAATCCAGACTGGACCTACGTGAAATGGGAATAAGGTCAGAATTAACAGAATTACGTGAAATGGGTAATAAAAGAACATACTTACCTCCCGCTTGTTACACGTTGTCTAGAAAGGAGAAGAAAACTTTTTGTGAATGCTTGGTAAATGTTAAGGTGCCACATGGTTACTCATCCAACATCCGTAGATTGGTATCAATGAAAGATCTGAAGTTGATAGGTCTTAAATCTCATGATTGTCACACTCTAATGCAACAAATATTTCCCGTGGCAATTCGATCTATATTGCCGAAGCATGTAAGGTTTGCAGTTACCAGACTTTGTTTCTTTTTCAACAGTCTATGAACAAAGTTATTGACCCTGATACTCTCGATAATTTGCAAAGAGAAGTGGTTGTTACCCTATGTCAGCTTGAGATGTATTTCCCTCCTTCGTTCTTTGATATCATGGTACATCTTGTTGTCCACTTGACTAGGGAAGTGAAAATGTTGGGACCAGTTTTCTTGCATTGGATGTATCCCTTTGAACGATACATGAGTGTTTTTAAAGGTGATGTTAGAAATCGTTATCGGCCTGAAGGGAGTATTATTGAAGGTTATGTGGTGAGAGAGGTTATGGATTTTTGCAATGAATTTTTTAGTGGTAATGACACTCCTGATAATGACAAGAATATTGAGGAGGGCAAAGGAATTTTGGGATCACGGGTGAAAGTAATCAGCCGTGAGCAGTTGGAACAAGCTCACTTGTATATTTTACACAATATGGACGAAGTGAGTGTTTATATCGAGGACCATACCAATTTCATAAAGAGACAACATCCTCGAGCAAGTTCAATGTGGCTTGCTAGAGAGCATAATAAGACTTTTACTAAGTGGTTTGAAGATAAAGTCTTACATCAACTATCTCAAACACTAAATGATATTACAGAAACTATCAAATGCCTCGCCTTTAAACCAAAACCGAATGTTATGTCTTATGAAGGGTTTGACATTAATGGATTCACATATTACACAAAGTGCCAAGATGATAAGAGTGTCGTCCAAAATAGTGGGGTCACTCTTCAAGCGTCGACTATGTACTTTGCAAGTGCAAAGGATAAGAGTCCACGTGAAGCTAAAATGTCATATTACGGTGTCATTGAGGACATTTGGGAGTTTGACTACATAGATTTCAAAATTCTGCTCTTTAAATGTAATTGGGTTGATAACACCAAAGGAGTTATAGTGGATGAATTGGGTTTCACTTTGGTGAACTTTGAAAAGATTGGCGAGAAGGGTGAACCATTCATATTGGCATCACAGGTGAAACAAATATTCTATATCGATGATCCTGCAAATGATAAATGGTCGGTTGTTCTTCATGGTAAAAGATAGTTCATTGAAGATCCTATAGATGAAGAAGAGTACTATGATAAGTATGATGACTCCAGTCCATTCTCAGTTGGGTTGCCAACTCCACAAAATATTGAAGCAAATGATGACTTATATGTGCGCGGAGATCACAATGAAGGATTGTTAATTGATAAAAGATCACAATTTTAGAGACATGTATGTTTATACAAATGCTAAATGTTTGCCTTTTTCTAGTTAATACAAATGCTAAATGTTTGCCTTTTTCTAGTTAATACAAATGCTAAATGTTTGCCTTTTTCTAGTTAATAGAAATGCTAAATGTTTGCCTTTTTATTGACATTTTCAGATGGCTGACCATGATGAGCATGATGTCCATGATGAGCATGAAGTCCATGATGAGCATGTTGTCCATGACGAGCATGGCGAGGATACTAATGTAAGTTCTAAAAACATATCCTGTATTTCTATAAAATTCATTATCTTCTAGTTATGTCATATATCCTATATTTCTATATTGGGCTAATTTAGTGTGTTTTATTTTTGTCAAATTTTAGGTTGATGCACCTGTACCCACTGAAGCACTGGAGCAACTTGATGCGCAACACCAAACACTTAACAAGAAAAGGGGCATCACTCTGTTGAAGAAGTTATTAGCGCTAAGTGGTAGTGGATCCAAATTGGTGGTGGAGTTTGATAATGGAGGAAATCCAATTGGAGTGAACCGCAATAATTTTGTGAACTATCTTGGGTGTACCACTCGGAGCCATTGTGGTGTTAAGTATGACAATTGGCATAAAGTTCCTCAAGGGAAAAAAACACTTGATATGGAAGGATTTATGCGTGAGTTATTATTATTTGCAATTCTATTTTGTAGATTACAAATTCTATTATTTGCAATTCTATTTTGGATACTAGTTAATAACATTTCTATTTTATAGAATCTGTTTGCATTGGATGAGAAGTTGCATCGTAAAAATGTGATGCAACGCGCTGGAAAGATGCTTAGGAATTATAGGACAAATCTGAACAGAGAATACATAAAAGAGGGTGATAAGAAGAAGAAGTCAGCCCTTAAACAATGGAACTTCTTGGACAAAGAAGATTGGGACAATTTTGTGGCTTCAAGAAAATCTGAAGAATTCAAGGTATTAGGTGTCACTCCCAATTTAATTAATATACATTGTATTCACCTATTCAAGATTAGCATTTAGTGCTACTAACCAAATCATTAATGTGCATACTAACTAGGCCCTCAGTGACGCACAAAAAGCAAGACGTGCACTGAATGTGCATGACCACACTATGGGTCCAAAAGGCTATGCAAGCGTTCGCCAAAGACTACAGGCGGAGTCTGCGGCTACTCAGGAGTCTACTCCTACTCAGGAGTCTGCCACACCCATGCCTCGCCATGATATCTGGATAGCTGGCAGGCAAAACAAGAAGGGTGAAATAAAGAAGCCTGTAACTGCTGAGGCGGCTGCAAAAATGGTAAAATAACACTCTTAGAGAAATCGTTTGAATATTGATTATTTGTGGTGTTAACTTACCAATTTCTGTTTATGGTGATTAGAGGGAGCTGCACGAGCAGAGGAAACAAGGCACGTTCATCCCTCAGGGCACAAGGGATCAATTGACAGTTGCTCTGGGTAACCCAGAGCATCCTGGATGTGTTAGAGGTGCCAGCGCTGGGGTTGGCATCAAAGCATTCTTTGGGCCATCCCAGCGCAAACCCAGAGTGGGACTTTCTCAAGAAGAGGTAACCTATTCTTTTTTTAGAATGTTACTGCAAAAGGAAATTCATTAATAAGAAGCTAATGTTTCTTTTATCCATGTATAGGAGAATAAGAGAGTTGAGGATTTAGTTGCTAAGAAGGTCAACGATGTAGTTGCTGAGAAGGTCAAGGAAGAATTGCTGCGGTGGCAGGCATCTCAGGCTTCCAATCAGCCTATGGCGACCCACTCTTCTCCTGATGCACAGACTGCGAGTAATCCTGGAGACCCATCGCCTAGCACGTCTGCTGTAAGTATTGTTTATGACATTGTAGCTAGTCTTTTCAAGATGATATGTTTTCAAGATTATATGTATATATGTATAACATTCTTTACGTAAATTTGTAGGCATTGAAGCCATGCCGCTTAAGAATACAAGACTATGTTGTTGCAGAGGCGCAAGCTTACCCGTCCCTTCCTGGGGAAAGGTTTCATGGGACTCCAATGCCACAGGGCTATGTTCGTGTGGGCCCATTACGTGTGTTACCCGATTGGAGGGAAGTTGCGTTGCCATATGCCCACCCAGATATTGATACACTTGGTGAGGCAGAAGGCGGGGTCATATTGTGGCCCAAAGCAGATGTCGTCTACACGACTAAAATTGTAAGATACATTTACATTGATTTAGACTGTTAATGTGTATATATGATGTCAACTGATCTGAAATTATATATACAGGTTAAAAAGAAGACACCAGGAGCACCTAGGCCTCCACCTCCACTTCCCGCATTACCAACTTGGGTTCCAACTGACCTAACATACCTGTTAGGTCCTGCTTGTAGGGGAATGGCATGTTGGCTACGGGCACATAATATACATTGCCCTATAATAGTTTCTTTAGATGTAGATTATGCATGTCGATCATACGATAGCTCTTTATTTATACAAGATATTATTGAGCTGTTTATGTATGATTGGCTGAATACATCAATGATAGAGACATGGATAAGGTGAGATCTTGTTTATACATCCATATACCTTGTGTAAGATCCGGTGATCTGGTTTCTTATATATTAATGCATACGCCTATATGTTTTGCAGCTACTTAGTCGAAGATCATTGCAAACAATTTGCATTTGATCATGTGGGATTTTTGATTCCATCATTGATTAGTTTGGTAGCTAAAGACCCTGATAATGTTCAACAATACTGTATAGATGCTTTTACAATTTTTGGTTAGCAAAAGAAGACGATAATAATAGCTCCATTCAATGTCAAGTAAGTTTACTTTATTTATAATTTGGACTTTAGAAAATTCCATTTTTATTTTGCATTTTGAGTTATTAATTGTTAACTTCTTACTTCTAGCGGTAGACATTGGGAGTTACTAGTTATTGTCCCCAGGACATTCACTGTTTATTATCTAGATCCTGCGGGGAGTACATTGAACACTAAAATTGGACACGTAATGAGAATGCCATTATTCTGGTGAGAAATATTTCATTTTTATATCCGTTAACATCTTTTATTACATTACTATTTACTTATGCAATTTATTGTGTTATATTAACATGTAGGGGTTTAGATGCATTCAAAAAGGCTGGAGGAACGGTCCCAAGGAAAAAGAACCAGCCAATAAATTGGCAGAACGTACAAGTAAGTTCCCGACTCGAATATATATATTATTGATGTGAATTGTGCTTAGTTGTATTATTTTGTATGTTTCAATTTATAGTGTGCTACACAAGACAATGGCTGGGCATGCACATACTATGTGATGCGATTTATGCAGATGATTATCAAATATGCCGCATTGGACATCGATACCATACATGAGGTATTATATATAGTCTCATTAGTTAGTATGAAATATATCAATCTTATCTTATTTTTATATTATTACTTATATATATACATCATTCTCTTTGCAGGTGTTTAAAACTGACAACACTACAGGTAAACGCTTAAAAAATATACATGCTCCATATACGATGGAAGCATTAAATGAAGTAAGAGAAGAATGGGCAAAAGCCATACAAGCAGTGGCAACTGTAAGATATAATTGGGATGTTGATAGCGATAATGAATGATACTTTGTAAATGAATATTTCTGAATGTTAATACATGTATTTGAATGTTTCTATATGTGTGAATGTGAGAATTGAATTGATGTCTGAATGTATGTACTTGTGTAGAATTTTCCTTGTGACTTTTGCAGGTTTGCGGCCTGTTTGTAGGCTGATATCAATGGATGTCGTAAACCTGCAGTTTAGAAAACTGAACTGCAGGTTCTCATCCTGCTGACCAACCACAGCAGGCCTGCAAACTGATATGAAAAAAAAAAATATAAATAGGCATCGGTTATTTATTGAAAACCGTCAGCAAAGACATACAGCGTCGGTTATTTGATAAAAACTGACGCCTAATAGTACAAACAACCCGACCGTGCAGGATAGCACGGCCGTGGTGGAAAAGGCATCGGTAATTCATATAAAACCGACGCCTATAGTACTAAACACGGCCGTGCAGGGAAGCACGGCCGTGTCATCTTGAAGTACAAGCGTCGGTGTTTTAGTATATAACCGACGCCGAAAGTGTTCACGCCACAGAAAATGGCGTCATCTAGGTCACTTTATGTGTCGGTTATCTACTAAAACACCGACGCTATATTCTATATAGGCGTCGGTTGTTTAGTAAATAACCGACGCACAAAGTGCCCTAGATGACGCCATTTTCTGTGGCGCGAACACTTTTGGCGGCGGTTATTTACTAAACAACCGACGCCTATAGAACAAATAGGCGTCGGTTAAAAAACCGACGCCGAAGTGTTCGACCTTTAGCGGCGCCCACATAGGCGTCGGTCGGAAACCGACGCCAAATGGGGTTAAACGACCGACGCCAAAGGCCGTTTCTGTAGTAGTGGAGTGGGTCATAACATCCTTGTTCTTGTAAAGCTGTCATCTATTCCACCTTCCCTACCGCTTTCCTCCATGAAGAAAAGGTGAAGCAAGCTACTCTGAGTGAAGGTGGAGCTGTTGTTGTTCTTCTTCAAGGTTGAAGAATAGGTGAAGATCTTATCCAAGTGAAGGAGAAGGCAAAGGATGAAGATCCATGATGAGTGCAAAAGTCCTTGAAGGTAGAACACTTGTGCAAGAGTGGGTAAGACCTTGGAGAAGGCTAAAGACTCTTGGTAAAGTGGGTAAGTCCTTGGTAAGGTGGAAGACTCTTGGTTCTTAGATGGGTAAGTCCTTTGTTGGTCATGTGTTGTGACTCTTATTGGTCAATATATAGAGAAAAGCACTTTAAAGCACTTACTAAGTCCTAGAGGCTGACCTCTCTAGGTAGTGGACTGACTCTCTCCTAGTTTGGAGAGTGGAACCACTCTACATGACCTTGTCAAGTGTTTGCTATCAATTCCTCTCATCTTTTCTATGCTTGTTAGTTAGGACTTCAAATTTCATTTAACCTATTGGTTTTAAGTCGATATAATTTGAAGGTCTAATATATCTTGTGAGAATTTTTGAAGCTTTATTCACCCTTCCTCTAGAGCCCTAGATCCAACAAGTGGTATCAGAGCCGATGATCTTCTCCAACAATCTCCCATGAGATGAGAAGATGGATGAAAACCTACTTGGTTCTCTCAACCTAGAGGGAGGATTCTCCATGCAATCTCCAGTCTTTGATGGCACCAACTTCCTCTTTTGTAAGAGGCGTATGCAATTATACATTCAAGGCATGAACTTTGACATGTGGAAGGTGATGGTCACACCTTACAAGGAGCCAACCAGAGCTGTTGTGACATGGAGTGAAGCTGCACTCAAAGAAGCCCAACTCAATTCCAAAACCATAAGCATCCTCTATGCACCACTTACCCCAACGGAGTTCAACTGGATCTCATCTTGGGACACCGCCTATGAGATTTGGGACAAATTGTGCATCACGTATGAAGGAACAAAGAAAGTCAAGGAGGTCAAGATATACATGTTGAACAATCTTCTAGAGAACCTCAATATGGGCAAGAAAGAAGGGATTATGGTGATGTACTCAAGACTCAATGTCATCATCAATGGGCTAGCTGCATTAGGTAACACTTTGGATAGAGGTGTAATCAACTCCAAGATCTTGAGGACTCTACCAAAGAGATGGGAGTCAAAGGTGATCTCCATTGAAGAAGTGAGAAGCCTTGGTGACATCCCAACCGAAGATCTCATTAGAAACCTCCAGGCCCATGAGCCAAGGCTTGACAAACAAGAAGAAGAAGCCAAGCAAGAAGAAAAGGAAGCCAAGAAGATCAAAGATAGTGCTTTCAAAGCACAGGTGGAGGCGGTCATCCTTCAACAAAAACTTGCTTTCTGAACTTCTCTTTCCTCCTCTAGTGAAGGTGATGGCCCATGTGAGCATGAAGCCAACTACATCAAGAGCAAACACTTCAAGGGAAAGCAAGCCTCCTCCTCCTCTACTCCTAGATGCTACAAGTGTGGACAAAAGGGGAACTACAAGAGTGAATGTCCCAACTCTAGAGAGTGACACCACAAGGTAAACTCAAAGAAGGAAGAGGAGTACAAGAAGGATAGAAAGTACAAGAGTAAGGATAAGAAGGAGAAGAGACAAAAGAATGCAGCTCATGCATATTGGGAAGCTTCATCTTCAAGCAACTCAAGCTACGAAGAAGATGGTGTAAGGACCCTGACCTTTGTTTTGGGCTTACCTTGTTTGTTTTGCCTAAACCTTGTGCTTGGTTGCTTGCTAATCATCTTTAGTGGTGATTATGGTTTTCTTGTGCTTAGTTGAGAGCTGGAGGTGCTACTTGCAAAATAACCTAAGGTAAGGTTGAAGAGCAAGTTTGTCACCTTGAGAGATGGCTTTCTCTCTCTTTGCTTCCTCTAGGGTTGAGAGGAAGGTTTGGGCTCGTGCCTTGAGTTGTCTTTGACTTGGTTGAGCTCTTTTGGGCCTTTCCTTGCTTGGTTGAGCCCTGTATCGGGCAAGAGTGCTTTGTGTCAGCCATGGGGTATTTCCCATGGGGGTGTGTTGGCCATGGAGGAGTAGTGTGTCGGCCTTTGAACTTTGTTGACCTTCTTGCCTTGGTTGTGTCACCCTAGATTGGACATGTGGCCGACCCTTGGGGGAGTAGTGGCATGGCATGTGCATGAGTTTTGCAAGGTGTTAAAATGTGTGGACAAGTGTCCCTTGGTAAGGTGACACCTTGCCTTGGTTTAACCTTGACCCCCCACCTATATATGCCTTGCCTTTCTCTTCCTTGGGAACCCTTTAGCTCTTTGTTTCTCATTTCTTCCTTGTGTACACGATACACCTCTCCCTTGAAACCTTGGTGGCCGATACCCTTGGAAGAGCTAAGGTTGGTGGTCGATCCCCTTGGAGGAGTTCCCTTATTCTTCCTTTAGCTTGGTGGACGAACCCTAAGTGGGTCTTGTTTCCTTGGTAAGCATCTTCCTTCTCTCCTTAGCATCTTCTTCTCCATTTTGCCTACTCTTTGGCCATGGTGGTTATGCTTCTTGTTCCTTTTTTTTAGGTGGCCGAAGTAGTGTGCTTGGAGTTAGGATCTTTGGAGCTTGAGGAGTTTGCTTAAGGCGGGTTACATAACTTCTAACCCTAGCTATATTACCTTCTCTATGTTGTATGTCTCATATATGTGGATGATCGACCATTGCATGCTATGTATCTTTCTCTAGTACATGTTGTTGATCTTGTGGATATTATGAGTATGATGTTGTTTATGTTGTGGATGGTCTATGTTCCTTACACCTAGTTGTCCGAACCATGGTTTAAGGTTTCCTTGTTGAGCAACACTCTTTTCTCTCCTTGGTCTAGAGAAGTGAGTTTGAGCTCTAGTAATATGGGCAATACCCCTCTCTCGATTAAGTTGAGAGGTGAGATTATATTCTAGTTGCTTGAGCAACACCCTCCTCTCACCATGGATTAGAGAGGTGATCTTTTGGGTAGATGATGACCTATGTTGGGGTGGATCCTTGTGGTTTCCCGATTTGTGATAGAGGTTGTGCAAAACACCTCTCTCTTGGTTGTTGAGAGGTGAGCTGACCTTCTTGATCAATTAGGGTCTGGTGCCTATGTGCTTGAGGTTGAGGATGACCTTGTGGGGTTGTGCCTTGCATGATATGACCTTGGAAGTTGTGCTTCCTGATAGCCTTGTTTGGAGTTTCACCTTTGGGTGAAATACCTTGTTGAGATAGTTGGCTTGGTGCCCATTATGCTCCGGTCGATATAGAATCTCAACCCTAGCATGGGTGTTAGAGTTTCTTTGGACGACATGAGTTGCCTACCATTGTGGCATGATATGTTCTTAAGGTGGAATCCTTAGTAGATATGCTTGCTCAGGCGTTAGGTGGATCCTTGTATCCTTTGGACGATACACCATGTATAGAGGATGCCCGACGCACCCCCTGTCTTGAGATGGTCTTGGCCGATAGGCTTTGATAGCTTGGTGCCTGGCACAACCTTGGTCTTTATCCTTGTTTAGATGAGCTTGGGTGATATGGTATGGTTCCCAGGATGGCTTTGGCCGATACCACCATGTCTTAGTTGAGCTTTGACTTATACGAAGTGTTGGACGATATGACTACATGCCCGACATGCTAACCCTAGAGGCTGGCTGTTATAATGCTTCATGGCCATGCACGACACCACTCTTGGGCGTCATGGGTACCCTTCCCGATAGGGTTAACCCTCGGATGATGCTAAGACGGTTGCATGATAGGAGCACCTTGGGCGACACCCTTTGGTCGATATGGCTCATGTTGAAGGTTAGCCGATTGTGGAACCTAACCTTAACCATAGCTTGGTGCACGTTAGACCCTTGGCCGATAGCCATGGTAGTGCTGCACGTCATACCTTGGTGCTGGATGCCCAACACCATGCGTGCTAATGGAACCTTGATGCATGTTAAAGGATGTGTATAGGTTGGCCGATATGGTGGTGAGTTGCCTTAGGGTTGGAAATCCTAGCCGTTATACTCATGGATGCTTCTTTATACTTGATAGTATAATAATAATCCTATTAATCCATGATGGCTCCAGTTATCTGTGTAGAGGTGTGCATTAACCATGCATGTATTTCATGTGGATTCATGGCCTGGTCAGAGCTATGAGGTATATGTGCTTTGACTAGCACGATGTGATGACAATCCTTGTTAATGAAATAACAAGTTGATAGGTCTGAGGACCTGATATAAGGCTGAGTGCCTAGCTGAGGTGTTATCCTCTGATGATGAGATAAGGGATGTGTTCCCAGGATGTTGATGCATGATTGTGATGCCTTGATAGGCAGTGGTTGATATCCTAAGGGATTGAGGTCCCATGACAGTAGGTTGATGGAAATAATGATGTAATTCCATAAGGCTATGTTATACATTGGTTGCCTCAACAATTGGCTTAAAATATACTAATTAATTATAGATAAACATATCATGTAGTTTTCCCTTGCCATAGATCCATCATCATCAGAACTTGGTGATGGTGAAATAGGTTTATCCTGCGGGATTACCTGGAGCACATATTGTTGAATATGCAAGGTTTCCCCAGCCTAAAATAGGAGGGTTGAGTGCAATTGTAGTTGCAGAATCAGGATATATGGAGCATGGTGAACAGGTGCATGGCTCAGGATTTGTGATGATGAGCATGATGCGTTCATGGCTCGGATGTATGTACTGGCACCTATGATGAGGTGAGCTAAAGATATGGGTAGCTTGCAGAGCTGACCCAGAGGCTGAGGCCTATAAGCAAAAGACTACGGTCTTGCTTGATGATTCATGTACTGACCACGGGAAGGTGAGGTCATGGAGTCCGGATCTCCTTAGACCTTTTATGGCACCGAATTGGGCTTTGCAACCAATGGCTGGATTTGAGCAGGGAAGGCTCACTTCCTCAGGGCATAATAAAATGTAATCTAGCTGAATAGTATATCTTGCTTAGAGCAAAACACGGAACATTGATTGAGGCCTTGCTTATATAGCTGATCTAGTTACACCTTGCATATAAATGTACGATCCTTATTTTCTATGATAAGTTTTTGTAAAGATTATCTTGTCAATCATGTTCCATAAAGAATACTTGGTTATATGCCTTCCTGATATCTTGGTAAGCTCGATGGTAATAATAGCTTCGCTCAGTATGCTGCTCTTATTATACGCTTTACCAGTTATCTGCTTTAACCTTCTGAGGTTTTATAGTTTCAGTGGGGAGTTATGTCTCTCGCTGGGACTGTGTGTCTCACCCCCCTGGTTTACACCATTTTTAGGTGATCGCTCTAGATGCAATGGTGGTCGTGAGGTTGCGATCGAGCAACAAGAAGAGCAGTAGAAGGCAAGAGATGGACACACTGCTGTTTTGGTGGTTTTGTAGTAGCGTCCTAGCGTAATCCCTGTACACTCAGGTCCTTGGAGGTGTTTGATGACATTTCATGATGTCTAGCTGTTGTAATCTTTGTATAACCTGCTGATGGCCGTACGTGGCCGTTATGTATGTATAAACATGTGTTGAACTCTGGTGTGAACGGTACAACTGGTTCCGTTAAGCTGTGTACCTATACCAAAGCTTGTGAATGTTTATATAACATGTTTCTCTACAGGATCTGGATGCAAAAGTACTCTCATGTATGCTTTCCGTAATCGATTTTAATTAACCCGTGTTTTCGGTAATGTGAGGTTCCACACATTTTTGCACGTCATCTCATTGTATGTGTGATGGCGGGGTGTCACCGCTGGTTTGCTATCCGAGCTCTAGGTTTGCTGAGTCTACAGGGATCTAAGACTAGGTTTGTGTCTGTTCTTGTGAGTTATCCAGATTTTCTTACAATAACCTTCTGCTCTCAACAGAAGATAAAGTTTAAGATGTCTGGAAACCATGAAGAACATGCTGCCGAGAGCAGTGATGCTGCATCAGTTGATGGAGCAGGAGGGCAGACACATGAAGATCTGGTGCCTGAGGTCCCCCAACTTGACCCAGCCATTCTCGAAAATCCTACCTACCAACAACTTATGGGGCAGATGATGGATACGATGAATCACATGATGGAAAGGTTTCCAGTGCCTCAGCCAAGAGCACAGGCTCCCCATGGTGAAGCATCGGGTATTGGGAAGACCTCTGAGCGGCTTCGTCAAGTCAGAGCTTCGAATTATGCTGGGACGGCTCATCCAGCGGATGCAAATCTATGGTTGACTGGTCTTGAGAAGGCCTTCCGGATCCTCAAAATCCCCGAAGTAGACAAAGTCAAGCATGCTGTCTACCTTCTGAAGGGTAGTGCTCGCCAATGGTGGGCCATCGAGGAGGAGAAGCGACCTGGTGAGGAGATCGTTTGGGAGGTTTTCTGGCGAGAGTTTGTCAGAAGATACTTTTCGAAGATGTATCTGGACGAGAAGATCAACCAGTTTGAGCGTCTATGCCAAGGATCGATGAGCATCACCGAGTATGAAGTCAAGTTCATGGACTTGTTGAGGTTTTGTCCTCACATGGAGGCAACAAATGATGAGTGGATCAGGCAGTTTGAGAAAGGTTTAAGTACTGAGCTATCGACACCTGCTACTGCTTTAGAGAATCGGGAGTAGTTTGCCACATTTGTGGAGTCCGTCCGCAGGATTGAACGCTCTGTTAAGGAGAAAAGGGAGTCCATGACCAGGAAAAGGCATACTCAGTTCCAGGGACAGAGATTTGGTAGCCTCAATAAGCCAAGGTTTTCAGCACCTTCCACGATGTCGAGTTCTCGTGCACCGTCACAATGGTCCCCGAGTAAGGTAAGAGGTTATGTTTCTTTGCTGTCGAAGGCACATAGTACAACTTTTGTGGTAGTAACAAAGCCATCTAGACTGCAGGCAGAAGGCAAGTCATGTTACCACTGTGGTCAGCATGTGCATTTAAAGTCAAATTGCCCAAGAAGAGACGTTGAGGTAACACAACAACTGAGACAGAGTCAACAAGGGTCAGACAGACAACAACCTAGTGGTAGCAGAGGGTGAGGACGCGGTCAGGCATCGCAAGAGGGATCGTCTGCTCAAGGAAGCAGAGGATGTGGACAACAAGTAATGGCTCGATTTTATGCTATAAGTCAGCCAGAGGCGATAGTCAACCCGCGAGTGGTGATAGGTCAGATGGAGTTATTTCATTCTGATTTGTCTTCTTCTTGCTTTATATCTATTTTGGTTGACCCCGGTGCTACGCACTTTTGTATTGCACATAGACTGCTTGATAGCTGTCCTTTACCTATTAGTTGTAAGAAAGATAGCCTGTGGTTAGAAACCCCTCTTGATGGTTCCTCGATGCTTCGAGAGGAGTGTCCATCTTGTGTCTTATCTTTTTCGGGACACAGTATACAAGTGAATCTTATACCACTTGATATGCATGGATTCGATGTGATCATTGGGATGGATACCCTAGAAAAGTATAAGGTCGTGTTGGACTGTGGTTCCAAGCAGGCAGTGTTTGATGACGATGGAAAGAAGTGGATCTTCCAAGGAGATAGGAAGATTCTTCCAACATGTCTAGTGTCAGCAATGGTGGCAAAAAAGTTGTTGCGACAAGGTTGTAAGGCTTTCTTATCTCACGTTGTGGATACCAAGGCAAAAGGTCCTAGCCTTGAGGAGGTAACGGTTGTCCGAGAGTTTGCGGATGTGTTTCCTGATGAGTTCCCCAGTGTTCCCCCACCCCGAGAGATTGATTTTGAGATCAATCTAGTACTAGGAACACAACCAGTTGCACAAACACCATATAGGATGGCTCCAACAGAGATGGCAGAATTGAAGAAGCAGTTACAGGAGTTGTTGGAGAAAGGTTTCATCCGATCGAGCACGTCTCCTTGGGGTGCTCCAGTGTTGTTCGTTAAGAAGAAGGACGGGTCAATGCGGTTATGTATATATTACCGGCAGTTGAATAAAGTCACGATCAAGAATAAGTACCTGTTACCGAGGATAGATGATCTGTTCGATCAGCTGTGTGGCGCTATAGTGTTCTCAAAGATCGACCTACGGTCTGGATATCATCAATTGAGGATTAAGGCAGACGACATACTAAAGTCAATGTTTAGGACGAGGTATGGTCACTTTGAGTTTGTGGTTATGCCGTTTGGGCTAACCAATGCACCTGCTTCTTTCATGGACCTGATGAACCGAGTGTTTCGTTCGTTCCTAGATCAATTTGTTATAGTCTTTATAGATGACATTTTGATCTATAGTCGAGACAGGCAAGAACATGAGTGACATCTTTGACAAACGTTGACTCTTCTTCGCCAACATCAGTTATACGCCAAGTTCAGCAATTGTGAGTTCTGGTTGAAGGAAGTGACTTTCTTAGGTCATGTGATATCTGCAGAAGGAGTCCGGGTGGACCCTAAGAAGGTGGAGTCAGTTGCAGATTGGGAGCAACCAAAGACGCCGACGGAAGTTCGTAGTTTTCTGGGTTTAGTAGGATATTACCAGAGGTTTATAAAGGACTTCAGTGTGATCGCGTTGCCGATGACAAAGTTAACTAGGAAGGATGTACCTTTTGTTTGGGATGATCATTGTCAGCAAGCTTTCTAAAGTTTGAAGGAGAAGCTGACTAGTGCTCCAGTGCTAGTGCTACTAGAACCTGGGAAGGGCTATGTTGTTTTCTGTGATGCTTCCAAGAAAGGCTTAGGTTGTGTGTTGATGCAGGAAGATCATGTGGTTTCTTTTGCTTCACGATAGCTTAAGAAATATGAGGAGAACTATCTGACACATGATTTGGAGTTGGCAGCGGTGGTCCATGCATTAAAGATTTGGAGACACTATCTTTATGGGGAAGTGTGTCAGATTTGTACAGATCATAAGAACTTGAAGTACATCTTTTTGCAGAATGAGCTGAATATGAGACAACGTCGTTGGATGGAGCTAATCAATGATTATGATTGCACCATTGAGTATCATCCTAGTAAGGCAAATGTGGTAGCTGATGTGCTTAGCAGAAAGTCTTCTTCTCTCCCCATGAAGAAAGGACAGTTGAGTTCCTTGGTATGCCATAGGAGGGATATGTTTGTCTCCTTACGACAGATGAATGTGCAGTTGGAAGTTTCCTTGTTGGCAGGACTGTTGGAACAAATGCAAGTTAAGCCTACGCTGAGACAGCAGATCAAAGACGCACAGTAGGCGGATGATACAGTACAGTTGATCAGATCAGAGCTTTGTAGAGAAAAGCATGATGGGTTCCTTGAGTTTGAGGATGGAGTAGTTTGCTATCATGGTAGAATGGTGGTCCCCGATGTTGATAATCTAAGGAAGCTAGTGCTCGAGGAAGCGCACACATTGATGTATGCTATGCATCCAGGAGTCACCAAGATGTATCATAATCTGAAGGACCTGTATTGGTGGTCTGGCTTGAAGAAGGATGTAACTGAGTTTGTGGCTAAGTGTGCAGTATGTCAGCAAGTTAAAGTTGAGCATCAGAAGCCGACAGGTACGTTGCAACCCATGCCAATACCATAATGGAAATGGAATCATATAACCATGGACTTCGTATTTGGTCTACCAAAGACAGTTAGGAATCATGATTCCATTTGGGTAATAGTGGACAGGCTGACAAAATCTGCTCATTTCATACTGGTAAAGACGACATATACAATAGAGAAGCTTGCTCGGGTGTATGTGGATGAGATAGTGCGTTTGCACGATGTATCAACAACGATAGTTTTCGACAGAGGTCCTCAGTTCACAAGTCATTTCTGGGACCAGTTGCACAAAGCATTGGGAACGTAGTTGAGGTTCAGTACCGCCTTCCACCCATAGACGGATGGACAGTTTGAAAGGACTATTCAGACTTTGGAAGATCTTCTCCGAGCTTGTGTTTTGCAGTTTCTAGGCAGTTGGGACATGCATCTCAGTTTGATAGAGTTCACTTATAACAATAGTTATCAGCGGAGCATTGACATGGCTCCTTATGAGGCTCTATATGGAAGGAAGTGCAGATCCCCTTTATGCTGGTATGAGTCTGGTGAGTATCAGCTTTTGGATCCTGAGTTGGTACTACAGACAATAGAAAAGATCAGAGTGATACAAAAAAAGTTGAAAATGGCACAGGACAGACAAAAGTCTTATGCAGACAATCACTGACGACCTTTAGAGTTCCAAGTGGGAGACAAAGTGTATCTCAAGGTATCACCTTGGAAAGGCATGCTAAGGTTTGGCCCGAAAGGCAAACTGGCACCCAGGTATATGGGGCCATACCCGATAATAGCACGTGTTGGCAAGGTAGCTTACAAGTTAGAGTTTCCGCCAGAGTTGCACAGGTTGCATCCAGTATTCCATGTCAGTATGATGAAGAAAAGTCATCCCGACTCAGGGACAGTGATACAGCCAGTTGAAGTTGAGCTTGATGAAGACGGGACTTACGAGGTGGGTCCGGTGGAAATCCTTGACAGAAGAGTAAAGAAGCTGAAGAGGAAGGACCTGGTTCTTGTAAAGGTTCTTTCGCATCATGGTAGTATTGAGGAAACCACGTGGGAGCTTGAGGAAGAGATGAGGTGGAAGTATCCCTCAGTTTTCTCGTCGGATTTCAAGGGCGAAATCCCTTTGTAGAGGTTTATGGCTTGTAAGGACCCTGGCCTTTGTTTTGGGCTTACCCTGTTTGTTTTGCCTAAACCTTGTGCTTGGTTGCTTGCTAATCATCTTTAGTGGTGATTAGGATTTTCTTGTGCTTAGTTGAAAGCTGGAGGTGCTACTTGCAAAATAACCTGAGTTAAGGTTGAAGAGCAAGTTTGTCACCTTGAGAGATGTCTTTTTTTCTCTCTCTTTGCTTCCTCTAGGGTTGAGAGGAAGGTTTGGGCTCATGCCTTGAGTTGTCTTAGGCTTGGTTGAGGTCTTTTGGGCCTTTCCTTGCTTGGTTGAGCCCTATATCGGGTAAGGGTACTTTGTGTCGGCCACGGGGTATCACCCATGGGGGTGTGTCGACCATGGAGGAGTAGTGTGTCGGCCTTTGACCTTTGTTGACCTTCTTGACTTGGTTGTGTCACCCTAGCTTGGACATGTGGCTGACCCTTGGGGGAGTAGTGGCATGGCATGTGCATGAGTTTTGCAAGGTGGTAAAATGTGTGGACAAGTGTCCCTTGGTAAGGTGACACCTTGCCTTGGTTTAACCTTGACCCCCCACCTATATATGCCTTGCCTTTCTCTTCCTTGGGAACCCTTTATCTCTTTTTTGCTCCTCTCTTCCTTGTGTACACGATACACCTCTCCCTTGCAACCTTGGTGGCTGATACCCTTGGAAGAGCTAAGGTTGGTGGTCGATCCCCTTGGAGGAGTTCCCTTCTTCTTCCTTTAGCTTGGTGGCCGAACCCTAAGTGGGTCTTGTTTCCTTGGTAAGCATCTTCCCTCTCTCCTTAACATCTTCTTCTCCATCTTGCCTACTCTTTGGCCATGGTCGTTATGCTTCTTATTCGTTTTCTTGAGGTGGCCGAAGTAGTGTGCTTGGAGCTAGGAGCTTAAAGCTTGGAGCTTTGGAGCTTGAGGAATTTTCTTAAGGCAGGTTACATAACTTCTAACCCTGGCTATATTACCTTCTCTATGTTGCATGTCTCATATATGTGGATGGTCAGCCATTGCATGCTATGTATCTTGCTCTAGTACATTTGTTGATATTGTGGATATTATGAGTATGATGTTGTTGATGTTGTGGATGGTCTATGTGCCTTACACCTAGTTGGCCGAACCATGGTTTAAGGTTTCCTTGTTGAGCAACACTCTTTTCTCTCCTTGGTCTAGAGAAGTGAGTTTGAGCTCTAGTAATATGGGCAATACCCCTCTTTCGATTAATTTGAGAGGTGAGCTTATATTCTAGTTGCTTGGGCAACACCCTCCTCTCACCATGGATTAGAGAGGTGAGATTTTGGGTAGATGATGACCTATGTTGGGGTGGATCGTTGTAGTTGCCCGATTTGTGATAGAGGTTGTGCAAAACCCCTCTCTCTTGGTTGTTGAGAGGTGAGCCGACCTTCTTGATCAATTTGGGTCTGGTGCCCTTGTGCTTGAGGTTGAGGATGATCTTGTGGGGTTGTGCCTTGCATGATATGACCTTGGAAGTTGTGTTGCCTGATAGCCTTGTTTGGAGTTGTACCTTTGGGTGACATACCTTGTTGAGATAGTTGGCTTGGTGCCCGTTGTGCTCTGGTCGATATAGAGTCTCAACCCTAGCATGGGTGTTAGAGTTGCTTTGGACGACATGATTTTCCTACCCTTGTGGCATGATTTGTTCTTGAGGTGGAATCCTTGGTAGATATGCTTGCTCAGGCGTTAGGTGGATCCTTGTATCATTTGGACAATACACCATGTATAGAGGATGCCCGATGCACCTCCCCCCTTGTCTTGAGATGGTCTTGGCCGATAGGCTTTGATAGCTTGGTGCCTGATACAACCTTGGCCATTATCCTTGTTTAGATGAGCTTGGGCGATATGGTATGGTGCCCAGGATGGCTTTGGTCGATACCACCATGTCTTAGTTGAGCTTTGACTTATACGAAGTGTCGGACGATATGGCTACATGCCCAACATGCTAACCCTAGAGGCTGGCCATTATAGTGCTTCATGGCCATGCACGACACCACTCTTGGGCGTCATGGGTACCCTGGCCAATAGGGTTAACCCTCAGACGATGCTGAGACGGTTGCATGATAGGAGCACCTTGGGTGGCACCCCTTTGGTCGATATGGCTCATGTTGAAGGTTAGCTGATAGTGGAACCTAACCTTAACCATAGCTTGGTGCACGTTAGACCCTTGGCCGATAGTCATGGTAGTGCTGCACGTCATACCTTGGTGCTGGCTGCCCGACACCATGCATGCTAATGGAACCTTGATGCATGTTAGAGGATGTGTAGTGGTTGGCCGATATGGTGGTGAGTTGACTTAGGGTTGGAAATCCTAGCCGTTATACCTTTGGTAAGGGTATTGCTATACCAGGGCACACCCTTTGATGAGAGATGGCACTGCTCGCCATGCTTAGTGAGGGTTTCCGGAGTTTTGGGTGAGGGTTCTGATAACCCGAAATGTAAATAGTTGATGGTTCTCTTTTAATAATGATGATACAAGTGAAATGATGTGATCACATTGAATCCTGCAAATATGTTGATAAGTTTATTTAATAGATTGTGAACCAGGAAGCTTGGAAGCATATGATGTTGCTACACATGTTGATATGACACATGCATATGGTCACAAGTGTAAGGCATAATATATTCCCATGATTTATAATAATACTATGAATGATAAAGCTTATGTGTGATGTACTCATGGATGCTTCTTTATACTTGATAGTATAATAATAATCCTGTTAATCCATGATGGCTCCAGTTATCTTTGTAGAGATGTGCATTAACCATGCGGGTATTTCATGTGGATTCATGGCCTAGTCAAAGCTATGAGGTATATGTGCTTTGACTAGCACGATGTGATGACAATCCTTGTTAATGAAATAACAAGTTGATAGGTCTGAGGACCTGATATAAGGCTGAGTGCCTAGATGAGGTGTTATCCTCTGATGATGAGATAAGGGATGCGTTCCTAGGATGCTGATGCATGATTGTGATGCCTTGAGAGGTAGTGGTTGATATCCTAAGGGATTGAGGTCCCATGACAATAGGTTGATGGAAATAATGATGTAATTCCATAAGTCTATGTTATACATTGGTTGCCTCAACAATTGTCTTAAAATATACTAATTAATTATAGATAAACATATCATGTAGTTTGCCCTGTCCATAGATCCATCATCGTCGAAACTTGGTGATGGTGAAACAGGTTTATCTTGTGGGATTACCTGGAGTGCATATTGTTGAATATGCGAGGTTTCCCCTAGCCTAAAATAGGAGGGTTGAGTGCAACTATAGTTGCAGACTCAGGATATATGGAGCATGGTGAACATGCCCATGGCTCAGGATATGTGATGATGAGCATGATGTGTTCATGGCTCGAATGTATGTACTGGCACCTATGATGAGGTGAGCTAGAGATATGGGTAGCTTGCAGAGCTGACCCAGAGGCTGAGGCCTATAAGCATAAGACTACGGTCTTGCTTGATGATTCGTGTATTGACCACGGGAAGGTGAGGTCATGGAGTCCGGATCTCCTTAGACCTTATATGGCACCAGATTGGGCTTCACAACCAATGGTTGTATTTGAGTAGGGAAGGCTCACTTCCTCAGGGCATAATAAAATGTAATCCAGCCGAATAGTATATCTTGCTTAGAGAAAAACACAGAACATTGATTGAGGCCTTGCTTATATAGATGATCTAGTTACACCTTGCATATACATGTACAATCCTTATATTCTATGATAAGTTTTTATGAAGCTTATCTTGTCAATCATGTTCCATAAAGAATACTTGGTTATATGCCTTCCGGATATCTTGGTAAGCTCGATGGTAATAATAGCTTCGCTCAGTATGCTGCTCTTGTTATACGCTTTTCCAGTTATCTAATGTTATCTGCTTTAACCTTATGAGGTTTTATAGTTTCAACGGGGAGTTATGTTTCTCGCTGGGACTGTGTGTCTCACCCCGCTGGTTTACACCCTTTTTAGGTCATCTCTCTAGACGTGGTGGTGGTCGTGAGGTTGCGTCCGAGCAGTAAGAAGAGCAGTAGAAGGCAAGAGATGGACACACTGCTGTTTTGGTGGTTTTGTAGTAGTGTCCTAGAGTCATCCCTGTACACTCATGTCCTTGGAGGTGTTTGATGATGTTTCACGATGTCTAGCTGTTGTAATCTTTGTATAACCTGCTGATGGCCGTACGTGGCCATTATGTATGTATAAACAGGTGTTGAACTCTGGCGCGAACGGTACAGCTGGTTCCGATAAGCTGTGTACCTCTACCAAGGCTTGTGAATGTTTATATAACATGTTTCTCTACAGGATCTGGATGCAAAAGTACTCTCATGTATGTATTCCACAATCAGTTTTAATTAACCCGTGTTTTCGGTATTGTGAGGTTCCGCACATTTTTGTGTGTCATCTTGTTGTCTGTGTGATGGCAGGGTGTCACAGATGGAGAGTGCCACCTTGCACTCATGGCCTCTACTAGTGAATAAATTGGTGAGGTAAGTGAGGTAAGTCTGCATGAGTTATCTACGGAATCTATTATTTACATGCTTATCTCTACCCATTCATCTTTTGCTAAATGTAAATCTAAAAGAAAACAATTAGGAAAAATCATTGATGATCTATATGCTAAACGTGAAATCCTTGAGCTACATGAGAAAACTAATCTTGAGAGTATTGATAATTTGCAAGGGAAATACCTTGATCTTGAGCTCCAATACAATGGAGTTGAAGTTGAGAATGATATCTACCTTAAGAACATTGAAAACCTTAAGGAAGAAAACCAAAATTGCCTAAAAGAGCATGAAATGATTAAAATTGAAAATGATGAATTTAAGCTTCTTATTGATGCTCGTAGAGATGACATAGATGTCTATCTTAAATAAATCCAAATGCTTAAATCTGAAATTGCTTGGTTTCTTGGTCAAGTCAATGATTTATCTTCTAGAACTATATTGCCTAGTCATAATGTTGCTTCCATTTCCCTTGATAATGATTCATATATAAATAAATCCCTCTGTCTTGAGGCTGATCTTGTTCATGCTAAGGATGACATAGCTAGCTTATCTTCTACTATTATTTCTCTAAATGATGATAACCATAGATTAAGAATATCCCTACAAAAGTCCCTCAAAGGGAAGAACTCCCTAAATGAATTCCTTGATAATTCTACCAAACAAAGTGGTACTAGTTGTTTGGGATTTGTAGGGGGAGCACCAAAGGTCAAGATCAAGGACAAAGGTAAGAAAATAAGCAAGGAGACCTCTTTCTTTGTAGGAGAGTCTTCCGACACAAAGAATCCTATGGTTTGTTCTTAATACAAATTTGATGATCATTACTATACTTACTATCCTTACAAGCCTATGGGGACCAACCCAAAGATGAAATGGGTCCCCAAGCTAACTCTAAATCCCAAAGTTTGAGTTGGGAACCAATATTCTACTTTCTTGTAGTAAAAAGGAAGATGGATTGTTGATAGTGGTTGAACTAAGCATATGACATGTGATATAAGCCATTTCAACAACTTCACTAAAAAAGAAAGGAGGTTCGGTCACCTTTGGGGACAATACGAAAGGTAAAGTCAAAGGTGAGGTTGATGTAGGTGAATCCTTGTGTATCAACAATGTTCTCTTTGTGGATGGCCTACATCACAATTTAATTAGTGTTAGTCAATTATGTGACCATGGTTACCTTTGTTGGACCTAGGGCTCTAGAGGGGGGTGAATAGAGCTTCAACAATTCTCACAAGATAGATTAGACCTTCAAATTATATCAAATTAAAAAAATACCTTAATTGCAGTTTGAAGTCATAACTAACAAGCATATCAAGGATGAGAGGAATTGATAGCAAGTACTTGACAAGGTCAGGTAGAGTGGTTCCACTCTTCAAACTAAGAGAGAGTTAGTCCACTACCTAGAGACTTTTCAAGTGCTTTTCTCTATATATTCATCAATTATAGTTACAACACAAGACCACCAAAGGACTTACCTATCCAAACACAAAGAGTATTCCACCTTATTAAGGGCTTACCCACTTTTCAAGAATCTTCAACCTTCTTCCAAGGTCTTACCCACTCTAGCACAAGTCTTCCATCTTCAAGTACTTTTCCACTCTTCTTGGATCTTCAGCCTTTGCCTTCTCCTTCACCTGCATAAGATCATCACCTCTTCTTCAACCTTGAAGAAGAATAGCAACAACTCCACCTTCACTCAGAGTATCTTGCTTCACCTTTTCTTCATGGAGGAAAGGGGTAGGGAAGATGGAGTAGATGAGATCTTTACATGCACAAGGGAGTAGTGCTCTTACAACAGGCATATCTCACTCATAATCAAGAAATGAAGTGTAAACTAGAGAGAGAAAGCGGCTCAAGGAGTTGCAACACACCTAACTATAGCAAGGACTTAAAATAGCATGAATGAGCACCTTGGAATGAACTCAAAGGGGTCCTATTTATAGCTGGGGGTGTTCCCTTGAGTTTGGGATCACTTAGGGTCAAAATATAGCCATTTTGCAAGATCCAACAGATCTATTTTTGCCCAAAACAACTCACCAATGGTTGTAATCACTTTTTATGCTTTTTCCGTATAGTACATTCGGTCGAGTTTCAATATAAGTAACTCGACCGATCAACTAAAAGACAAAGCAAATTTTCAAACTATCAGTGGAGTTTCTTTTGGGAAACTCGACCGATCAACTAAAAGACAAAGCAAATTTTCAAACTATCAGTGGTGTTTCTTCTGGGAAACTCGACTGATGAGCTAAAATTAGTTTTTCTCAGTGAGTCGGTCTGTAAGGACCCTAAAATTCATCCTGGGCTTACCCTGTTTGCTTTTCCTAAACCTTGTGCTTAGATGTTTGCTAAACACCTGAGTTGTGGTTTGGGTTCTGTTTGTGCTTTGTTGGGAGGTTGAGGTGCAACTTGCAATTTACCCAAGTTTTAGAGTTTGTCTACAAGATTGCCACCTTCAGAGATGTCTTTCTCTCTCCTTGCATCCTCTAGGGTTGAGAGTATGAATTGGGCGCCTTGCTTGAGTTTTTTTGGGCCTCGTTTGAGCTTGTTGAAGCTTAGGCTTGTTGTTGGGCTCTCTTGGGCCTTGTTTGAGCTTGGTGCCACCTCCTTGCTTGGTGTATCGGGAAATGGTGTATTGGCCAAGAGTGTGTCGGGCAGTGGTGTATCGGCCAGGGAGGCATATCAGACAGAGGGTGATGGTGGGTGTTATGGGTTGCCATGTTGGGTGGCACACACCCCTCCACCTAGCATCATTTGTGTCACCCCTTATGGACACTTGGTGCTTATTCCTAGCAAGGTGGAAACGGCTATGGACAAGTGTTCTTAGGGAGGATGAAACCTGGCTTGTTCCTACCCTTACCCATTTCTATATATCTCTCTCTTTTCTCTTGCTTGGGATCTCTTTTCCCCTTATCTATTTGCTTCCCCTTACTGGTCGAGAACGAGAAGAAGGAAGGAGAGGTGGTGGTCGATATAGCTACTATTGTTGCTGCTTTCTCCTTAGTGGTGGTCGATACATCCTGCTTCTTTTCTTCTCTTGGTGGTGGCCAAAGCTTGGAGCTTGGAGTTGTGCTTAAGGTGGGTTACATAACTCCTAACCCTAGATATACTACCTTCTTTATATACTGCTTGTTTACATTTTATCTAGATCAGCCATGCATACCTAGTTAGTGATATTCTTGCTCTAGATTACGCCCTTGATCTTGTTGGATGTGGTGACATGGTTATGTCATCTAGATGTGTTCTTGGACCTTGTTGGTCGAGCCATTGGATTAGGGTTCCTTTGGGCAAAACCCCTCTCTCACTTAGTTGTTGAGAGGTGAGCCTAGGGTTTCCTAATCCAATGGTGCGCGTGGTGTGTTCTTGGGGAAAAACTCCTTTCTCTCCCTTTGGTCTTGAGAGGTTAGCTTGAGCTCTAGTGGTGTAGGCAAAACCCCTCTCTTCCTTAGTCGTTGAGAGGTGAGTCTATACTCTAGTTGGTTGGGCAACACTCCTCTCTTGCCATGGACTTGAGAGGTGCCCCTTTGGTTGGTCTTGACCTAGTTGAGGTTGGTGGGTTGCCCGATATGGTGATGACCCACTTTGATACCTGATATGTGACAGAAGTTGTGAAAAACCCCTCTCACTTGGTTGTTGAGAGGTGAGCCAACTCTCTTGATCTTTAGGGTTTGGTGGATGTCTTGAGGTTGAAGATGACCAACCTGATAAGACCTTTGGACCCTTACCCGATATCCCTTGCTACCCGATATCTTTGACAACCCAAGATGCCCTACTCATATCGTTCTGTGTAGGGTGGTGCCCGATATCCCTCTCCTAGGATTGAGCTTGGACGATAAGATAGATGGGTGTCTTGTTGACCCCTTTGACCATTATAAGTCTTTACCCCTAGGTGTCTTGCTACCTAATATGATGGGCTGGCCGATATGCCTTGTGTTCGTTATCAACTTGATGGGGTGACACAGCGTTAGCCGTTGTCTTTGGGAGAGATATCCCGTTATGAGTGATAACTCAGGAAGGGTGTTAGCTGCTGTGTTGGTCCCTTGAGTATTAGGTGGTTTGTGTTGGGTGTCATGGCATGTCGGTGCCTTGCATGACATCCTCTTGGATGGTGCTGCCCAACAACTTACTGGATGATGCCTTGCCCATTAGACTTGGATGATAGATATGTCTGATGGCCGTTATCGGGAGAGTAAGGTGACGTTGCATTTGGGCTGGGCATCAGGTGTTGCTGTTGCCTTGCACGATATGATGGTGTGTTGCTTGGGCGTTACAGGTTAAGCGTTGCCCGATACCAGTTAGTAGGTGTTTCCTAGCATGGTGCCTTAGTGGCTTGGGCGATACAAAGTGGACGTTAGTGTTATGAAGCTTACCCTCTCTTCTTACCCGATATCTTCTTGTGATGCTGCCCGATAGTCTGTTGCAACACTTTGCCCGTCATGGGGCATTGCATGCCTTGGGCGACACAAGTTGTGTGCTGCCCGATACCTATATGATAGTGGTTGGCCGATATGGCTGTAGCCCTAGAAGGATGCTGGGTGATACATCAGGTGGTGAAGTGTTGCCTTCCTAACTGATATAGTGTTGGGCGTCACACTCTTTGGTGAGAAACGTCATGCTTTCAGTAAGGGTTGTGGTATACCTTTGGTGAGGGTTGTCCCTTACCCGATACACCTATAGTGAGGGTTGTACCTTGTGTTCGGTTAGTAACCCTAATGTTTGTTATGCTTTGGTACATGAGGTTGTTATGCTTTGATATAGATATACGAATGCTATTCTTTGATACATTCATCTATGTTGCATGGTTAATTCTATTATAAAGTAAGGAGTTGTAAATGTTCCTTGTACTAGTATCATTGCTCCTTTGTGATTTCACTAACCATGCAAGTAACAGTTGCACGATGAGGCCATGGTAATGGCATAATAGTAACATGATGTGGAACATCAAGGGTTATGATGTACCCAATGATATATGATGGGTGTTACCCATTGGATGGCAATGTGTGCCTTGATGATGGGATTGAGTCCCTGTAATGTTAATCCTTGAGATGGATCTAGATGATTGGCAAGAGGCCAAGTGGTAACATGTAATGTGGGATCCTTGTGATGGATCAGGATGATTTTTATGGCTTTGAGATTAGAAGTGATAGTTTGACACATGATAATGAGATCTATGTTGCTTACTTGTGTTATAGTTTACATGTTACATAACTTGGTTGAATCTTGTAATCCACTTAAAATGCAATAATTAATTACAAAGGAACTTTTCGTGTAGTTTGCCCTGGCCATAGATCCATCATCGTCAGGAGTTTGGTGATGGCGAAATGGGTTCTCCTACGGGTTAACCTAGAACACATATTGTTGAATATGCAGGGTGCGCCTACTCCCTAAGTAGTAGTGCATGTTTAAAGCACGGTTTCAGGCCCATGGCTCAGTGTGGTTAGAGCATGTGAACAGTCCCATGGCTCAGGATATGTGATTGAGCATGGTGAATAGGCCCATGTCTCAGTAATGATGGAGCATGGTAAATAGGCCTGTGTCTTGGTTTTCTAGCACCGATACCTGTACCAAGGTGGGCTAGGCAGAGGGTAGCCTGACCCTGTGTGGCTGAGGCCACTTGAGCATGAGACTGCGGTCCTACTTGTTGGTTCTCGTGCACTGACCACACGGTGGTGAGGTCATGGAGTCTGGCTCTTCCATTGACCTTGTATGGCACCAGTTTTGGGCTTCACATCCGAAGGTTGGATTTGAGAGGTACGACTCATTTCCTCAGGGCATAATAAATCATAATTCAACCGTATAGTGTAAGTTACTTAAGGCAAACACAAAACATTGGTTGAGGCCTTGTTTGTATAGTTGCCCTAGTTATATCTTGTAGCTAATTACATATTCCTCAGATGTTATGATAAGTTCTTATTAGACTTGTCTTTTAAATCATGTTCCATAAGAAATATCTGGTTATATACCTCTCAGATATCTTGGTAAGATGTTATAACAGGTTAGTTCTGCTCAGTATGCTACTCATATACAATATGTTTATATAAATTACCTATTCTATCTATTCTAAATCTTATTTGAGGTTTTATAGTTTTGAAGGGGGGTTATGTTTCTCACTGGGACTGTGTGTCTCGCCCCGTTGGTTTAAAACATTTTTAGGTGATCAAGCTAGACGTGGTGGTGATCGCAGGGTTGCAGCTGAGCAGCAAGAAGAACAATAGAAAACAAGGTTGGATATGTTGCTGCTATTGTTGGGTGTTTTGTAGTAGAGTCCTAGAGTCATCCTTGTACCCTCAGGTCCTTGGAGGTGTTTTGATGAGGTTTCATGATGTATAGTTGATGTAGCTTGTTTATCCTACTGTTGGCCTGATGTGGGCCATTCTGTATTTTAAATATGTGTTGAACTCTTGTGCTTATGGGATAGCCATATCCTATGATATGCAGACATGTATCAAGTTTATGTGTATTTATATAACACGTTTCCTTGCAGGATGTGGATCTTGATGTAATAGTTCCTTTATTATCTGCTTTCCTCAATTGGTTTTAATTCACCCGTGTTTTTGGTAATACGATGTTTATGACGGTTCTGCACATTTTCGTGTGGTGTTTTGTTGTCTGTGTGATAGAAGGATGTCACAATAAGTTTCGTATTAGAGCTCTAGGTTCACTGAGTCTATAGGTATCTAGGACTAGGTTTGTGTCTGTTCTTGTGATTTTCTCCAGATTTTCTCATAATGACTTATGCCCCCAGCAGAAGATAAAGCTAAAAGATGTCTAGAAATCATGAAGAACATGCTGCCGAGAGCAGTGCTGTTGCATCAGTTGATGGAGTGAGTATGAAGGCACATGAAGATCGGGTGCCTGAGGTCCCCCAAATCAACCCAACCATTCTTGAGAATCTTGTCTATTAGCACCTTATGGGACATGTAATGGCTACAATGAATCTCATGGTGGAAAGATTGCCAGTGCCTCTGCTAAGAGCACATGCTCCCCATGGTGAATCTTCGGGTATTGGGAAGACCTTTGAGCGGCTTCACCGAGTCAGAGCTTCAGATTATGCTGGTACAGCTGATCCAGCAGATGCATATCTATGGCTGACAGGCCTTGAGAAGGCCTTCCAGATTCTCGACATCCCCGAAGCAGACAAAGTCAAGTATGCTGTCTACCTTCTGAAGGGTAGTCTGGCCACTGGTGGGCCATCGAGGAGGAGAAGCGATCCAGTGAGGTGATCTATTGGGACGTCTTCCAATGGGAGTTCATGAGTCGATACTTCCCGAAGACATATCTGGACGAGAAGATTAGTCAGTTCAAGCGTCTACACTAAGGATCTATGAGCATCACTGAGTATGAAGCCAAGTTTATGGACCATCTGAGGTTTTGTCCTCACATGGCAGTGACAGATGATGAGACAAGTAGACGGTTTGAGAAAGGTCTGAGTGCTGAGCTGACGACACCTGCTGCTACTTTAAAAAATCGAGAGTGGTTTGCCACATTTGTGGAGTCTGTTCGAAGGATTGAATGGTCAGTCAAGGAGAAGAGAGAGACCATGTCCAAGAAAAAGCTTGCTCAGTTCCAGAAGAAGAGGTTTGACAGCCATAAGAAGCCGAGGTTTTCTACACCTTCTGTGAGGCAAGGTTCTAGTGCACCATTGTAGTGGTCACCAAGTAAAGGAAGAGGGTGTGGTTATTCGCCATCCCGAGCTTATAGTAAAACTTCAGTAGCAGTGAATGGGCCATCTAGGCTACAATTAGAGGATAGGTCATGCTATCTTTATGGGCAGATAGGGCATTTGAAGTCAAATTGCCCAAGGAGAGATGTCGAAGTGACGTAGCAACCGAGACAGAGTCAACAAGGTCCAAGCAAACAACAATTTAGTGGCACCAGAGGGTGAGGACACGACCAAGCATCGTAAGAAGGATCGTCTGCTCAAGGAAGAAGAGGACATGGACAACAAGCAACGACTCGATTCTATGCTATGAGTCAACCGGAGGCGATATTCAACCCGCAAGTGGTGTCAAGTCAGATGGAGTTATTTCATTCTGATTTGTCTTCTTCTTGCTTTGTATCTATTCTGGTTGACCTGGATGCTACACACTCTTTTATCGCTCGTAGTATGTTTGATAGCTGTCTTTTACCTGTTAGTTGAAAGAAAGATAGCTTGTTGTTAGATACCCCTCTTGATGGTTCCTTGGTGCTTCGAGAAGTGTGTCCATCTTGTGTTCTATCCTTTTCGGGACACAACATACAAGTGGATCTCCTACCACTTGATATGCATGGATTTGATGTAATCCTTGGGATGGATATCCTAGAGAGGTATAAGGTTGTGCTGGACTGTGGTTCCAAGCAAGCAGTGTTTGTTGACGGTGGTGAGAAGTTGATCTTCCAGGGAGATAGGAAGATTCTTCCGACATGTTTGGTATCAACCATGGTGGTAGAGAAGTTGTTGCGGCAAGGTTGTAGAGCATTTTTGGCTCATGTTGTGGATACCAAACCGAAAGTTTCTAGCCTTGAGGATGTGCCTATTGTCAAAGAATTTAAAGATGTGTTTCCTGATGAGTTTCCTAGTGTTCCCCCACCTTGAGAGATTGACTTTGAGATCAATCTAGTGCCAGGGACACAACCAGTTGCTCAAACACCGTATAGGATGTCTCCATCTGAGATGGCAGAACTAAAGAAGTAGTTACAGGAGCTGTTGGAGAAAGGTTTCATCAGACCGAGCACATAACCATGGGGTTCTCCAGTCCTATTCGTAAAGAAGAAGGATGGATTGATGTGTTTATGCATAGATTACCGGCAGCTGAACAAAGTGACGATCAAGAACAAGTACCCTTTGCCAAGGATAAATGATATGTTTGATCAGTTACGTGGTGCTACAATGTAAGATCGATCTATGATCTGGATATCATCAGTTGAGGATCAAGGAGGATGACATACCAAAGTCAGCTTTTAGGACGAGGTATGGTCAATTTGAGTTTATGGTTATGTCGTTCGGGCTAACCAATGCACTTGCTACTTTCATGGATCTAATGAACATGGCGTTCCATCCATTTTTAGATCAGTTTGTTGTGGTCTTCATAGATGACATCTTGATCTATAGTCGGGATAGTCAACAACATGAACAACTTCTTTGACAAACGTTGACTCTCCTTCACCAGCACCAGTTGTATGCCAAGTTCAGCAAGTGTGAGTTCTGGCTGAAGGAAGTGACTTTCTTGGGACATATGATATTCGTGGAAGGAGTCAGAGTGGATCTCAAGAAAGTAGAGTCAGTTGTAGAGTGGTAGCAACCAAAGACACCGACTGAAGTTTGTAGTTTTCTGGGTTTAGCTGGATACTACCGAAGGTTTATAAAGGACTTCAGTGTAATCACATTGTCGTTGACGAAGTTGACCAGGAAGGATGTACCTTTTGGTTGGGATGATTGTTGTCAGCAAGATTTTCATAACATGAAGGAAAAGCTGACTAGTGCTCCAGTGTTGGTGCTTCCAGAGACTGGGAAAGGCTATGTTGTTTTCTGTGATGCTTCCAAGAAAGGATTAGGTTGTGTGCTGATGCAGGAAAATCATGTGGTTTCTTTTGCTTTGTGACAACTTAAGAAACATGAGGAGAGTTATCCAATACATGATTTGGAGCTGGCAACGGTGGTCAATACGTTAAAGATTTAGAGACACTATCTTTATGGGGAAGTGTGTCAGATATTTACAGATCATAAGAATATGAAGTATATCTTCTCGCAGAGTGAGCTGAACATGTGATAGCATTGCTGGATGGAGTTGATAAGTGATTAAGATTGCACCATCGAGTATCATCCTGGTAAGGCGAACGTGGTAGCTAATGCGCTTAGCAGGAAGTCTTCTTCTCTTCCTACGAAGAAGGCACAATTGAGTTCTTTGATATGCCATAGGCATGATATGTTTGTCTCTTTGCGAAAGATGAATGTATAGTTGGAAGTCTCTTTGTTGGTAGGACTGATGGCACAGATGCAAGTGAAGTCTATGTTGAGGTAGCAGATCAAAGAAACACAATAGGCAGATGCTACAGTTCAGTTGATCAGATTAGAGTTTGGCAGTGAGAAGCGTGATGGTTTCCATGAGTCCAAGGATGGACTAGTTTGTTATCATAATAGGATGATGGTTCCTGATGTTGATGATCTGAGGAAGTTGGTGCTCGAGGAAGCGCACACCTCGATGTATTCTATGCATCCAGGTGTCACCAAGATGTATCATAATCTAAAGGATCTGTATTGGTGGCCTGGTTTGAAGAGAGATGTGGCTGAGTTTGTGGCTAGGTGTGTGGTATGACAGCAGGTTAAGGCTAAGCATTAGAAGTCGGCAGGTATGTTGCAACCCATGCGAATACTGCAGTGGAGATGGGATCATGTAACCATGGATTTCATAGTTGGTCTTTGAGGACAGCTAGAAATCATGATTCCATTTGGGTGATAGTGGAAAGATTGACGAAGTCTACCCATTTCATACCTGTGAAGACAACATATACAGTAGAGAAGCTTGCTCAAGTGTATGTGGATGAGATAGTGCATTTGCACAGTGTGCCAGTAACGATAGTCTTTGAAAGAGGTCCCCAATTTACGAGTCATTTTTGGGAACAGTTACACAGAGCGTTGGGAATGCAGTTGAGGTTCAGTACCGCTTTCCACCCATAGACAGATGGACAATCTGAAAGGACTATTCAGACTTTGGAGGATCTTCTCTGCACTTGTGTTTTGCAATTCCTAGATAGTTGGGACATGCACCTCATTTTGATAGAGTTTGCCTACAACAATAGTTACCAACGGAGTATCGACATGGCACCTTATGAGGCTTTATATGGAAGGAAATGCAGATCTCCTCTATGTTGGTATGAGTCTGGCGAGTATCATATTTTGGGTCCTGAGTTAGTGCAGTAGACAACAGAGAAGATCAAGGTGATACATCAACAGTTGAAAGTGGCACATGATAGACAAAAGTTGTATGTAGATAATCGTCAATGACCTCTAGAATTCTAGGTGGGAGACAAGGTGTATCTCAAAGTCTCTCCATGGAAAGGTGTGCTGAGGTTTGGCCAGAAAGGCAAGTTGGCTCCCAGGTATATGGGGCCATATCCGGTAATAGCACGTGTTGGCAAGGTATCCTACAAGTTAGAGCTACCACCAGAGTTGCACAGGTTACATCTGGTGTTCCATTTTAGTATGTTGAAGAAAAGTCATCTAGGAACAGAGACAGTGATATAGCCAGTTGAGGTTGAGCTTGATGAAGATGTGACCTATGAGGAAGGTCTGGTGTTGATCCTTAACAAAAGAGTGAAGAAGCTGAAGAGGAAGGACCTGGTTCTTGTGAAGGTTCTTTGGCATCATCGTGGTGTTGAGGAAGCCACGTGGGAGCTCGAGGAAGAGATGAGGAGGAAGTATCCCTCACTTTTCTCTTCAGATTTTGGGGACAAAATCCTTTTGTAGAGGTTTATGGCTTGTAAGTACCCTGACCTTCGTCCTGGGCTTACCCTATTTGCTTTGCGTAAACCTTGTGCTTAGATGTTTTCTAAACACCTGAGTTGTGGTTTGGGTTCTATTAGTGCTTTGTTGGGAGGTTGAGGTGCAACTTGCAATTTACCCAAGTTTTAGGGTTTTTGTGTAAGATTTCCACCTTGAGAGTTGTCTTTCTCTCTCCTTACATCCTCTAGGGTTGAGAGGATGAGTTGGGTGCCTTGCTTGAGTTTCTTTGGGCCTCGTTTGAGCTTTTTGAAGCTTAGGCTTGTTGTTGGGCTCTCTTGGGCCTTGTTTGAGCTTGGTGCCACCTCCTTGCTTGGTGTATCGGGTAAGGGTGTATTGACCAAGAGTGTGTCGGGTAGTGGTGTATCAGCCAGGGAGGCGTATCGGCCAGAGGGTGATGGTGGGTGTGACAAGTTGCCATGTTCAGTGACACAAACCCCTCCACCTAGCATCGTTTGTGTCACCCCTTATGGACACTTGGTGCTTGTTGCTAGCAAGGTGGCAAAGGCTATGGACACGTGTTCTTAGGGAGGATGACACCTTGCTTGTTCCTACCCTTACCCTTTTCTATATATCTCTCTCTTTTCTCTTGCTTGGGATATCTTTGCCCCTTATCCATTTGCTTCCCCTTGCTGGCCGAGAACGAGAAGAAGGAAGGATAGGTGGTGGCTGATATAGCTATTGTTGTTGCTTCTTTCTCCTTAGTGGTGGCCGATACATCCTGCTTCTTTTCTTCTCTTGGTGGTGGCCAAAAGTTGGAGCTTGGAGTTGTGCTTAAGGCAGGTTACATAACTCCTAACCCTAGATATACTACCTTCTTTATATACTACTTGTTTACATGTTATCTTGATCAGCCATGCATACCTTGTTAGTGATGTTCTTGCTCTAGAATGCACCCTTGATCTTGTTGGATGTGGTGACATGGTTATATCGTCTAGATGTGTTCTTGGACCATGTTGGTTGAGCCATTGGATTAGGGTTCCTTTGGGCAAAACTCCTCTCTCACTTAGTTGTTGAGAGGTGAGCCTAGGGTTTCCTAATCCAATGGTGCACGTGGTGTTTTCTTGGGGAAAAATTCCTTTCTCTCCCTTTGGTCTTAAGAGGTGAGCTTGTGCTCTAGTGGTGTAGGAAAAACCCATCTCTTCCTTAGTCGTTGAGAGGTGAGTCTATACTCTAGTTGCTTGGGCAACACCCCTCTTTTGCCATGGACTTGAGAGGTGAGCCTTTGGTTGGTCTTGACCTAGTTGAGGTTGGTGGGTTGCCCGATATGGTGATGACCCACCTTGCTACCCGATATGTGATAGAAGTTGTGAAAAACCCCTCTCACTTGGTTGTTGAGAGGTGAGCCAACTACCTTGATCTTTAGGGTTTGGTGGCTGTCTTGAGGTTGAAGATGACCAACCCGATATGGCCTTTGGACCCTTACCCGATATCCCTTGCTACCCGATATCTTTGACAGCCCAAGATGCCCTACTGATATCGTTTGGTGTAGGGTGGTGCCCGATATCCCTCTCCTAGGGTTGAGCTTGGACGATATGCTAGATGGGTGTCTTGTTGACCCCTTTGAACGTTATAAGTCTTTACCCCTAGATGTCTTGCTGCCCGATATGATGGGCTGGACGATATGCCTTGTGGTCGCTATTAACTTGATGAGGTGATGCAGCATTAGCCATTGTCTTTGGGAGAGGTATCCCATTATGAGTGATAACCCGGGAAGGGTGTTAGCTATTGTGTTGTATCCCTTGAACATTAGGTGGTCTGTGTTGGGTGTCATGGCATGTCGGTGCCTTGGACGACATCCTCTTGGATGTTGTTGCCTGACACCTTGTTGGATGCTGCCTTGCCCATTAGACTTGGATGATAGATATGTCTGATGGCCGTTATCGGGAGAGTAAGGTGACGTTGCATTTGGGATGGGCGTCAGGCGTTGCTGTTGGCATGATATGATGGTGTGTTGCTTGGGCGTCACAGGTTGAGCATTGCTCGATACTAGTTGGTAGGTGTTTCCCGACATGGTGCCTTAGTGGCTTGGGCAATACAAAGTGGACGTTAGTGTTATGAAGCTTACCCTCTCTTCTTACCTGATATCTTCTTGTGATGCTGCCTGGCAGACTGTTGCAACACGTTGCCCATCATGGGGCGTTGCATGCCTTGGGTGTCATAGGCTGTGTGCTGCCCGATACCTATATGATAGTGGTTGGATGATATGGTTGTAGCCCTAGAAGGATGCTAGGCGATACAACAGGTGGTGAAGTGTTGCCTGCCTAACTATTATAGTGTTGGGTGTCACACTCTTTGGTGAGAGACGTCGTGCTTTTAGTAAGGGTTGTGGTATACCTTTGATGAGGGTTGTCCCTTACCCGATACACCTATAGTGAGGGTTGTACCTTGTGTTCGGTTGGTAACCCTAATGCTTGTTATGCTTTGGTACATGAGGTTGTTATGCTTTGATATAGATATAAGAATGCTATTCTTTGATACATTCATCTATGTTGCATGGTTGATTCTCATATTAAAGTAAGGAGTTGTAAATGTTCTTTGTACAAGTATCATTGCTCCTTTGTGATTTCACTAACCATGCAGGTAACAGTTGCACGATGAGGCCATGGTAATGCCTTAATAGTAACATGATGTGGAACATCAAGGGTTATGATGAACCCAGTGATATATGATGGGTGTTACCCATGGGATGGAAATGTGTGCCTTGATGATGGGATTGAGTCCATGTAATGTTGATCCTTGAGATATATCTAGATGATTGGAAAGAGGCCAAGTGGTAACATGTAATGTGGGATCCTTGTGATGGATCAGGATGATTTTGATGGATTTGAGATTAGCAGTGACAATTTGACACATGAGAATGAGATCTATGTTTCTTACTTGTGTTATAGTTTACATGTTACATAACTTGGTTGAATCTTGTAATCCACTTAAAATGAAATAATTAATTACAAAGGAACTTTTCGTGTAGTTTGCCCTGGCCATAGATCCATCATTGTCAAGAGTTTGGTGATGGTGAAGCGGATTCTCCTGTGAGTTAACCCGGAATGCATATTGTTGAATATGCGGGGTGTGCCTATGCCCTAAGTAGTTGTGCATGTTTAGAGCACGGTTTCAGGCCCATGGATCAGTGTCGTTAGAGCATGGTGAGAAGGCCCATGGCTCAGGATATGTGATAGAGCATGGTGAATAGGCCCATGGCTCAGTAATGATGGAGCACGGTGAACATGCCTGTGGCTCGGTTTTCTAGTGCCGATACATGTACCAAGGTGGGCTAGGCAGAGGGTAGCCTGACCCTGTGTGGCTGAGACCAATTGAGCATGAGACTACGGTCCTGCTTGTTGGTTCTTGTGCACTAACCATGAGGAGGTGAGGCCATGGAGTCCAGCTCTTCCATTGACCTTGTATGGCACCAATTTTGGGCATCGTAGCCGAAGGTTGGATTTGAGCGGTACATATCATTTCCTCAGGGCAAAATAAATCGTAATTCAGACATATAGTGTAAGTTTCTTAAGGCAAACACGAAACTTTGGTTGAGGCCTTGTTTGTATAATTACCCTAGTTATATATTGCAACTAATTACATGTTCCTCAGATTTTATGATAAGTTCTTATTAGACTTGTCTTGTCAATCATGTTCCATAAGAAATATCTGGTTAGATACCTCTCAGATATCTTGGTAAGATGTTATAATAGGTTGGTTCTGCTTAGTATGCTGCTCATATACAATCTGCTTATATCAGTTACCTATTTTATCTCTTCGTTGAGGTTTTATAGTTTATACGGGGGGTTATGTTTCTTGCTGGGACTGTGTGACTCACCCCATTGGTTTAAAACCTTTTTAGGTGATCGAGCTAGACGTGGTGGTGATCGCGGTGTTGCAGCTGAGCTGCAAGAAGAATAGTAGAAAGCAAGGTTGGATATGTTGTTGTTGTTGTTGGGTGTTTTGTAGTAGAGTCCTAGAGTCATCCCTATACCCTCAAGTCCTTGGAGGTGTTTTGATGAGGTTTTACGATGTATAGTTGATGTAGCTTGTTTATCCTAATGTTGGCGTGATGTGGCCTGTTCTGTATTTTAAATACGTGTTGAACTCTTGTGCTTATGGGACAGCCAGATCCTTTGAGATGCGGACATGTATCAAGTTTATGTGTATTTATATAACATGTTTCCTTGCAAGATGTAGATCTTGATTTAACAGTTCCTTTATTATCTTCTTTCTGCAATTGGTTTTAATTCACCCATGTTTTTGATAATATGATGTTTATGACGGTTCCACATGTTTTTGCATGGCATTTTGTTGTCTCTTTGATTGCAGGATGTCACACGGTCAGTCGATTTCTATGAGTGTGCAACTCGACTGATGGGTCATCTTCAGAAAATCCATCATAGGATCGGTCGAGTTTCCAACTCGACCAATGAACAACCTATGACAAATTTTCTAAATTGACTTTAGAGTGATTAAACCTTGGAATAAAGTTTCCCTAATTTTTTTGCATCTTAGTTACAAGGCATATCATCAATACAAGTGATTACAAAAATCATCTAAGGTCATTTGGTGTGATTTCCCAAATTGCACACTTGCATTGCATTTGACTTGAACTTTAACAAGCTAGGGCTTGTGTAATATGATCCTTTTCGTGTACCTAAAACCTGAAATCAATCTTGAACAAACATATTAGATACATAGGAATGGAATGGTTAAGTCATTATCAAAATATGGGAAATGTATAACTCTCAAGTCAACAACCTTGTGTTATTTACTTCCTTTGAATGCTTGATTCTAGATTCCCCCACTTACCAAGTTATATATAAGCGAACTAGAAGTGGTAATATTTATGTTATTGTTCTTGACTCTATTAAGCTTGTTGTTGGTAGATGCCTAGTAGTCAACTTGAATGATATTTCTCTTTGGCACCGTCGGCTTGATCATGTAAATATGCATCAATTGAAGAAGTTAAGCAAAAAGGAGTTGGTCAAGGGACTTCCTGAATTGGATTTTGAAAAGGATGAGGAATGCCAACCTTGTACCGAAGGAAAGAAAATCAAGTCCTCCTTCAAATCAAAATGAGTCCATTGTACCAAGAGAGCTCTTGAGCTTCTTCACATTGTTCTATTTGGACCAATGAGAACTCAATCAGTTCGTGGTTCCAAGTATTGCCTTGTTATTATCGATGATTTCTCTAGATATACTTGGACCTTATTTCTTGTTTCTAAGAGTGATACACTTGACACTTTCTCAAGCTTTTATAAATGAGTTGAGAATGAAGCTTCTTTCCTCATCGTTTCCATCCGTAGTGATCATTGGGGAGAATTTGAAAATGATATTTTTGAACATTTTTGTCAAGAATCTGGTTATGCACACAACTTCTCTTCACCTCGAACACCTCTACAAAATGGGGTTGTAGAGAGGAAGATAAGGTCTTTACAGGAGATGGCTAGGACCATGCTTCTAGAATATGATACTCCAAAGAAGTTTTGGGCTGAAGCTGTCAGTACCTCATGTTTTGTGCAAAACTGAGTTTTTACTCATCCTTCTTTGAAGAAATCCCCTATGATCTATGGCGTGGTAGGAAGCCTTCTATCGAGTATTTCATGTTTTTGGATGTACTTGTTTTTTTTAATATAAAAGATTCTCTCGACAAGTTTGATCTGAAATCTTATAAGGCTTTCTTTCTTGGTTATAACACTACTAGCAAGGATTATAGAGTATTTAATGTTCATCTTGCTAAAGTAGAAGAATCCATAAATGTTAAGTTTATTGAGACTAGCCCCTCTATTCCCAAAGATATTGTTCCAAATGATGTTGTTGCAGGTGAAGTAATTCCTATTCTAAAAGATCTTAACATCACCAAAAAGGGAAAAGAGGTGGCCACTCAAGAAGAAGAGAAAGATGAAGAGAAGAAGGATCCAACCCCCGGTTTGCAAAGAATCATCCAAAGGACATGATCTTAGGTGATCCATTTGAAAGAGTGAAGACACGGGCTGTATTCAACAAAGAAAAAGTCAATAGTGCGTTAAATTCACAACTCGAGCCAATGAATATCAGGAAGCTCTTGGGAATGATGAGTGGATCCTATCTATGTAGGAAGAGTTGGAGCAATTTGAAAAGAATAAAGTTTGGACCCTAGTGCCAAGACCAAGTGACAGAAAGATCATTGGCACCAAATGGGTCTACTATAACAAGCTTGATGAAAGTGGCAAAGTGGTAAGGAACAAAGCAAGGTTAGTGGCTCAAGGCTACAATCAACAGGAAGGTATAGATTTTGATGAAACATATGCACATGTAGCTAGACTTGAGTCCATTCATATGTTGCTTGTATTTTCTAGTTTTAAAAACTTTCTTCTATATGAAATGGTTGTTAAAAGTGTGTTTTTGAATGGTACATTTGAGGAGGAAGTGTATGTTGCACAACCACCGAGCTTTGAACATGATAGTTTACCTAACCATATTTATTTGTTGCAAAAAGTTCTCTATGGACTCAAACAAGCACCTAGAGCTTGGTATGAGAAATTAAAGATCTTTTTATTAGATCATGGGTATATCATTGGAAAAATAGATTCTACCTTATTTCTAAATCACACTTCTAACAATTTCTTATTATACAAATATATGTTGATGATATTATTTTTGGCAGAACAAACATTGATCTTTGCAAAGAATTCAGTGATCTTATACAGAGTGCATTCGAGATGAGTATGATGGGTGAGCTCACGTTCTTCCTCAGCTTTCAAATCAAGCAAACAAAAGATGGGAACTTCATCAACCAAGGCAAGTATACAAGTGAACTACTCAAACGCTTTAGGATGGAGAATACCAAGCTGATGGACACACCAATGTCAAACACCACCAAACTTGACAAAGCTGAAGAAGGTGAGAAGGTAGATGAGAAGCTCTATAGAGGTATGATTGGAAGTTTACTTTAGTTAACTGCCTCTAGACCTGATATAATGTTTAGTGTTAGCTTGTGTGCTCACTTTCAATCAAATCCCAACAAATCCCATCTTATATCTATCAAGAGGACTTTAAGGTACTTAGCCAAGCAAGGGAATTTACTCTTACTGCTTATAGTAATGTGAATTATGCAGGGTTCTTGATTGATAGAAAGTGCACAAGTGGCACTTGTTTCCTCCTAGGACCATGCTTGGTGTCTTGGTTCTCCAAGAAATAGAGCACAATGGCATTATCAACCACCGAGGCTGAATACATTGCAGTCAAAAGTTGTTGTGCCCAGGTCCTGTGGATGAATCAAATTCTCTAAGACTTTAACATTCATTTTGATGCTTCTCCTATCTATTGTGTTAATACTAGTGCAATTAACTTGTCATATAACCCTATCTTTCATATTATAGCTAAACATATAGAGGTTTTCCATCATTTTTTCTATGATCACATTTCCAAGAAGGATATCTATATCATGCATGTTGATATGAAAAATCATTTGGCGGACATTTTCACTAAACCTCTATCTAGAGAGAAATTTAACTTTATTATATCTAAACTACTCATAACTACTTTGAATGAATCTGATATGCCTTCTATATAGTTGTCATCTATCTATATGTTTTACCTCTATTTTGATCACCAATTGCTTGCTAATATGCTAAAAATATGTTTTTCATATTCATTTTGCCTTGCTTTTCTCTTATTTTTGGGTAATTTTCGCAAGTGCATGTTTTACCACAAAATAGTATCCAATGATGAGTAATACGTGCCTATGTATGTTCAAAATTCATAATGGAATTGAAAAATAAATTTAATTAGCACTCTATTTGCTAGAAACTAAGTTTTTAAAGTTTAGGTCAAGTTGACCATCGGTCAAGTTGCCAACTCGACCGATCGGAGGCCGAGAGCTTTTTTTAAAGAGCTTATCGGTCAAGTTTCCAAGTTCATAGAACTCGACTGATGGTCGAGTTGGAGCAAATTTAATATATGTTTGGCCGACTAATCTCCCTCTAAACTAGAGAAAAGTCGACTGATCCGACCTCCAGTTCCCCAAAGCTCTCTACCCTTGCCCTAACCTTCCTCTTCGTAGCTCTAGTTCAACCTATCTTGACCTCCCTTGACCTCCCCCCGTGCTAATCTAGATCTTTGGATGAGTTTTGTTGGTTAGTCTTTGGCTTTTTCTCTCTCCTTCCTCTCCTTTTTTGTCTCTATGGAATCCAATAGGAGGAAGAGGGCTTCCCCAGCTCATGTACCTTCATCTTCGTCTAACTCCCGCTTGATTCCATTTGATGACACTTTATTTGTTTCAAATGAGGCTCTAAATATGTATAAGGAGCTCCTTCCCCGAAACCCTTTCCCTTTTCGTGCCCTATTGGAGCCTAAACCTCAAAGACAAGACGTCATAGATCAAGTAGCAGACTTCCTTTATAATCTCCATCTCTCTGCCTTGGGTGTTGAACGTGCTTTCTAAAACAATTCCATCACTAGAACCAAAGTGGTTCACAAATTATATGCTAATTTGCGTTGGAATTACGACACCCTCGTACCCCCTCCTGATACTGAAGTAGTCCTCACATCCATGATAGCTGGGAAGAAATTTCAAGTCTCTAAGGATACCCTGAACATCTTCTTTTCAGGTATCGAAGTGACTAACACCTGGAGTAAGGACTACCTAGAGTACATTGACTTAGTTGATCCTGAGGCCTTCTACAAACAATATTCTCTTACTCTGTATGATATTCATAATTTCTTGAAGAAGCCTCAATTATCATATAGGAAGAAGTGCACCCTTCCCTCCTCTACCTTGGACCTCAAGAGACGCATCCTCGCCCTAGTTGTTAACTGCAATATTCACCTAGAGAAGAATCAAACTGAGATTGCAGAAAACACTATGGTGATCATGTATTTCCTCTTGAAGAACATTGGAGTCAAGTTGTCAAGATATGTTATCCATCATATGACCTACTTTGACTCAGGAAAGAACACCTGTGACACCCACCCACCCTACCCATCCCCGATCTGTGGTCTGTTCCAACTTGCCACTGAAAAATCTCTTTTCCACGACCTTCATTACAAACCTACCCAGAAAGGAGTTTGCATCAGTGAGACCACACTTCAAAACTATATCCTATTCTCTCCTCCACCACACCTGGTGCCTCTACCTCTGGCTCTACCTGAGCACCTCCACCACCTCAGCCTTCCCGACCTACCCGTGCCTCATTCCATGTGTCAAATGAAACCCTTATGGGCTACATGATGCATCACCAGACATACAACCTTCAGGTTCAAGAGTACCTGCATCAAGACCTATGTTCCATCATGTATAAACATGAACATGTCCTATGCACACCCCTACCTACCTACCAGCCCTACCCAGTAGGTGACTATGCATCCTATGAATAAGATCACTTTTACCCTTCCCCTCAACCCACATCTTCTGTTGTTGCACCCTCTATTGTTGGTGGATCTACTTGTGGTGTGTTGCCTCTGCTAGTTGGCCCCTTGGCCACTCTACTTGCTAGCCTTGGTAGTTATGCTCCTTCCTTCCCACAGGACAATAAGATCCATGCTCTTGCTATGTCTTGGGATGAGAAGAATGCATGTTGTCCTGGTAGTGGTTTCGGCCCCTCTGCTGATGAAGAGATACTGGACCAGGCTGATGAGGAGGCTGTTGCTACTGACGAGGAGGTTGATGAGGATGACAATGATGCTTCTGATGATGGCTCTGATGGCTTTGCTAGTGACTCTGGTGATGATGTTGCACCTTCAGATGTAGATGATGACTAAGAGCCTAATGTTGATGATGTTGTGGATGATGTTGATATAAATGACCTAGATGTTTAGTTGTTCTAGTTTTTAGTCTAGTTTCTGACCATATAAATCTTTCTAGGCTATTTTGTATTTAAAAACATCTAGGCACATGTTCAAGCTGTACTATTTTACCATCTAGCTTTCATCGTTATGGTTTGTTGTAGTTGTATTCTAAGAACTTTCTTTATGGGTTGTAATATTATTTCTATGCACACTTACTCTTTGATTTACTATATCTCATGAGTTGGTGCCATGTTTTACCATATTTTGATTATGACTTAGAATGTTTGTTTCTCTCATCTCTATTTGGTGTATGCTTTGAGATTGCATGTTATGGATGTATGCTGGGTTGTGCTTAGAGAAGACATGTTTCTATGCTCTTCTACCCCTTGCTTTTTTTTAATGTCAAAAGGGGGAGAGAAATTCAATGTTTTGAAGCTCAACCATATTGTCTTTATTGCCTATGTGATCCTTTTCTTGTAAATTATATGCTTTATCATGCGACTTGCTAAAGGACCATATAGTGCATATGTGTTAGATTGCTTTGTGTAGATAGACTAACTATGCAAGTTAGAGTAAGCATAGATTGAGGGGGAGCAATTCACATTGTTCAAATCTTCAATCCCCTTGTAGTTCACAAGGCAAAGGTATAACTTCAATATCTTTTTCAAAATGATTGAGGAATGGTTTGTCATTGTTAGAAAAGGAGAGAATGTTGACCTGAGAGTTATACATTGCCCATATTTGGATAATGAATTAACCATTCCATTCCTATGTATCTATTATGTTTGTTTAAGATTTATTTCAGGCTTTAGGTACATGAAAAGTATCAATTTACACAAGCCCTAGCTTGTTCAAGTTCAAGTCATATACAATGCAAGTGTGCAACTTGAGAAATCACTCCAAATGACCTTAGATAATTTTTATAATCACTTGAATTGATGATATGACTTGTAACTAAGATGAGAAAAAATCAGGGACACTTAATTCCATGATTTAATCACTCAAATGTCATTTAGAAGATTTGTTACAGGTTGTTCATCGATCAAACTCGACCGATCCTATGATGGATTTTCTGAAGATGACCCATCGGTTGAGTTGTACACATAGGATTCGACCGATCGACTCAATGTGCAAACCTAATTTTAGCTCATCGGTCGAGTTTCCCAGAACAAACTCGACTGATATTTTGAAAATTGGATTTGTCATTTAGTGGATCGGTCGAGTTACCTGTATTGAAACTTGACCAAATGTACTATACAGAAAATGCAGAAAAAGTGATTATAACCATTTGTGAGCTGTTTTGGGTGAAAATAGATCTGTTGCATCTTGGAAAATGGCTATATTTCGACCCTAAGTGATCCTACACTCAAGGGAACACCCCCAACAATAAATAGGACCCCTTGGAGTTCATTTCAAGTTTACTCATTCATGCTATTCTAAGTCCTTGCTATAGTTGAGTGTGTTGCAACTCCTTGAGCCCCTTTCTCTCTCTAGTTTACACTTCATTTCGTGATTATGAGTGAGATAGGCCTATTGTAAGAGAGCTACTTCCTTGTGCTTCTAAATCTATCATCCATTCCATCTTCCCTACCCCTTTCCTCCATGAAGCAAAGGTGAAGCAAGCTACTCTAAGTGGAGATGGGGCTGTTGTTGTTCTTATTTAAGGTTGAAGAAGAGGTGAAGATCTTCTCCAGGTGAAGGAGAAGGCAAAGGCTGAAGATCCAAGAAGAGTAGGAAAGTCCTTGAAAGCGGAAGACTTGTGCAAGAGTGGGTAAGACCTTGGAGAAGGCTGAAGACTCTTGGAAAAGTGGGTAAGTCCTTGGTAAGGTGGAAGACTCTTGGTGCTAGGATGGGTAAGTCCTTTGGTGGTCTTGTGTTGTACCTCTTATTGGAGAATATATTGAGAAAAGCACGTGCAAAGTCCTAGAGGCTGACCTCTCTAGGTAGTGGACTGACTCTCTCCTAGTTTGGAGAGTGGAACCACTCTACATAACCTTGTCAAGTGCTTGCTATTAGTTCCTCTCATCCTTGCTATGCTTGTTAGTTAGGACTTCAAATTACACTTAAGCTATTGGTTTTAATTTGATATAATTTGAAGGTCTAATCTATCTTGTGAGAATTTTTGAAGCTCTATTCATCCCCCTCTAGAGCCCTAGATCCAACAAGTTGTATAGCACATCCAAGTACATCTCGCCTCATGGCAAGCTAGAAAAAAAGGTGTTGATTAGATTAATTCACTTTTTCAGCACATTAAGCACACATCGATGTTCATGCAACCCTAGTCTCCTAAGTTTTGTTCATGGGATTTTTGTCATGCCGTAAGATCCATAAGATAATATGCATTTTTGCAGGAAGGTAACACCCCATATATGTTTGTGAGTAAATGATAATTCTTTGTGAATGTAGATGTGGTATGCTATTTTTGAGGTGTATCATGGGCTCTAGATCTAGGTGATGGTAGTATATGTGTTAGTTTCATGTTAGTGTAGAATATAAACGACTTTGAAAGTGGATATTGTGGTTGTGATAGTGTTTTTGAGTTTGTTTTGTCTTTGTGAGATGAGGTAAAACAATTCTCTTTGTCTACTTCTTTGTACAATTTGTGTAGATTCATGATGTGGTTAGTTTGGTGGTTGATAGGGGCCAAACTATAGAACCATGTATCGAACATAATCGAACATTTAGCATATGGAGTGGTGGGTTGTGTATGTCACTTTGGATAATGTATATAATTTTTGAAATGTTCTTCCATAATGGTAATAAACCGAATGTGGGTATGTCTCACCATGGGCCATACACTTGTAATATATATCAATAATTATATCAGTCTATATCTTTTGTTCTTTGCAGAAGATGGGAGTCTAACTTCCCTAAATCACACGTCCAAATAGGAATTAATCTAGGGTAGTCTGACTCTTAAATTTATAACCCGACACTCAAGCCCCCACATATATTATACGGGGTCCAATGTAGTAGATTGTGATCGATCAACAGGAACAAAGAGTGGTATGTGCTAAGAACGTAGAGTCTTGGTTTATTTACACCAACCAAAGAGGGAGAAAATATTTGTGTGTTCATTAGGGAACAATGTTACTCCAATAAATAAGTAAAGTAAAAAAAGTAAAATTAAACAAGAAACAAAACAAAAGAACAAGTAAGATCTAAGAATACAATATTCAGTAAGGATAGGAGCTTGCATTGGGTTTCACCGGCTAAGGTTTCTCACAAACATGTAATACTCACACCTAATGATACCCTCAATAAGATTTCAAGCAATCACCATATATGTATATTCCCTCCTATCTCAAGCTTAGGATAGATTTATATCATAAGGTTGTCTTTGTCTCTCAAGATGGAAAATAAACAATCACAATATACATATGCATTTTCATGCATTCATGTAATTCCATAACACTTAAATAAGGTTAGTACTACTCTTTCAATGCACTAACAATTAAACATCTTATGGTCATAGCTAATCATACAAGTTAAGCAATAAGAATTGTATGTAGATAAGCATTTCTTAGAGCATATATTCAATGGATATAAGTATTTACATGTTGGGAGAGCCTTAGTTGGTACTCTCAACACAACCTATAAGTTTATTCACTCATGTTGATGAGTAACATTACAGAATTACAAATATGGACATACATGAAGTGTTGTCAAAATAGAATGGAAGAAATGGGAGTAGGGAGGTAGATTCAGGGAAAGGACGAAGGGAGTGGCACCAACTATGACCAATAACGGTCACAATCAATGGTTTGATGCTCTATGCATGTGGAATCTAGTGTAGTTTAGGCAAAGCCCCTACCCGTCATACTCCTTATGATGATGAAAAACTTGAACAAGGCGGTGGTGGATTGGAACAATGACGAAGACATCAGATTCTCATACCACAAAAAAATGGTCCAGAGATGTTAATGGAGGTGGTGAAATTTGGAAGACATTTCTCATCCTCTGTGCATGGAGACCTCCTAGACAGTGCCACATACATCCTATTTATATATTTGTCTTATTTCCTTTTGCTTGAGCCACAAGTTCTACGCATGTGTCTCAGGGTGCATGCCTAACAAACTTGAAATGATGGTTCAATGGGGCCATCGAGGCTTGGAGCATAGCTTGTCCTGGAGACCTTTAAGGGGACCTATCTTCCCATCAGTACATGAACTAGTGTGGTCATTTCTTGCTGCCATTGTGGCCATATGTTGTTGAACTAGAGAACCCATTAGTTCTTGGTAACCAATGTCTATTGCAGTGGTGATCCAATGTGCCATTGAATTTGAAGAATGATGCTTTTGTAGAAAGGAGGGTTGGCCAGGAAAGCCATCAGATCCTAACATTTGATGGTCACGCAGATTGACCATCGGATCCTGACTGATGGCTGCACTGACTGGTGAAGGTCAAGTCTAGAGAAGCCATCAGATTATGATATTTAATGGTCGCACAGAATGGCCATCACATGTGAATCAAGTCAGCAACATGTTCTCCTGGCTCAAGAAACATGTTCTCCTAGCTCAAGACCATTGGTTTGTGATCCAATTATTACACTAGTAGTTGCTTCATAGCATTTTTGTGGCCTCCACTAGTTATCGGAACAGATGGTCTTCCTAGTCCATGGTAGAATCCTTTATTTCTTAGGTTACTTGCATAGAATGTCATTGTTACCTTCAAGACAATGCGTAAGAGGTATTTAAGTGTAAAATAGAGGAAAGTTAAGATAACTTTGCATAATGAGGGGAAATAAGGAGCAGATTAAGGCATGAAATAACCAAAAAATTTGATCTGATCACCCATGAAACATAGTCTTACTTGTCATCAAGCTAACTTATAGAATGAAAGCATCAAGAAAAGCCTCTGGACTTTATTGATTTAGTAATTTTCCTCATATAACCATATCCATATACCATCCTTAGGTCAAGATCTCTTTCTGACAGCTTGGTCCACCTTAGATGTCCTCTAATTTCATTCCCTTAGACCTAGAGTTGTGTGACTTTTGTTCCTACTGCTAGCTTCCTTCTTATGGAATGGATTTCTCCTTCATGATGTGCGCAAGACACCTTTTCTTACCTGCAAGGTTATTTGTAGGGGTAGATTTCACACCCAACTTTTATTTAAAGGATATTCTAGCTATTGGGTTGGAGTGGAAAACAGTTTAGGTGTTCTCTTTCCTTTCTCAGGGTCGCTCAACCATGTATCATGTTGTAGTGACAGTGACACCGAATTTTGGGTCCTGATGTAGTTTCAGGTGGTTATTTGAGGTATATTTGAAAGGTAGGTGGGAAGTTTTTGGGCTTGTTCCCCTACACATATTTTCTATTTGGCACAATTTTCAAGATTTTTTTTCACTTGCTTTTATTCCTTTTCGAAGGCTTGGGGGTGATAGGATTTTTTTCTAAAAATGGTTTTAGACCGTCAAGCCTCTTTTGATCCCAAAGTGGGGAATTTTGTACTAGAAGGGGTAGTTGTTTCCCCTATCAACAAGGATTTTGCATTTTCCAACCTATAGTAAGAGGTTATGGTACTCAACTTGGACTGTAGTGGGTTAAGTCCTCCTTATCCATGAAAATCCTAAGGGCTAGTAGCATTCTTTTGTTATCCACAGTTTCTTGAGAAAAGAATGGAACGGAGACAAGGTTATACACAACAACTTTTGTTAGGTGAATTTATAGCACAATGTATTACTCTTGAGATAACTAGTGTGAGGACAATCTCAGGTAATTGTTGTGACAACACCAAGGAAAATTGGATTCACAATTTTCTTTTTAATGCTACTTATGCATCAAATTTTCCTTTAAAGAGGCAAGAATATATACATGTGCAATATTTTAATCTAAATCAACCATTTCAATTTTTAAAAAAACAACAAATTTTTTTCCAAGAAAAGGAAAGGAAGGGTAAGGTAAAGTAATGAAATTGAAAGGTTGAGCATAACAATGTACCAAGCTCGTCTATTCAACCCCCCTCAAACTTATCATCCACCTTGTCCTCTGGGTGTCAGAGAATGAGGTGGATCTAGGAAAGAAGAGTTAGGGTTGGTCTTATAGTTCTGCCCATTCTGAACATAAATTATTCATTATGTGTTATCCTCAAAGATGGTGATAAAAATCATTTTGTTAGTGTTACACCTTCTGATTTTATGTTGCTAGCACCTACATCCAAAATATAAACCTTGAAGGGAAGTCCTTGTTGGGGGCTTCTGTGAATAAAATGTGTCTTTTCAAATATAAACCTTCACTTGGGAGGCCATGATCATATAATTGTATCAGTTCCACAATTCTTGTCGACACTTGTGAGGCCTTTTGCTGGATGACATTTTTTGTTATTTTGTGATATGTTATACATTTCATGCTAAATATGGCTTCAGAACTATTGTAAAAGGTTGTTGTTTGGTTCACTATATCAATCGTAATTGCGCCCAGTGACCATCATGCATATTAGGTACAAATATACACCAAGGGACATTGTATTATAAGTGATTAATCAAGATATTTAGTTTGCTAGAATCCTTCTTTGGGATAATGTCCCCAACTATTTTGTAGAAGGACATCTACACATCAAGGAGCTCATCAACTACACGTAACTGGTAAGCAGTCATGAAGTTGACACTCATGTAACCTCTGATTTTTAAGTTGTCCTAAAGGTTTGGCAGTAGAATTTTAACCTTATCTCATTTAAAAGTTATTATGAAGTCGTCCTCTCACGGTTACATTTAATTCAGGAGAAAGTTGACTTCTTCATCTGAGAATCCATAACATGCATGTTTGTCAATGTTTTCAAATGTGGTCCGAATTATATCTACTAGTTATGGTTAATCTATTGGCTGATCGTCAGTTGCACCTATTTGTTCGTGAACTACCGCCTCTTGGTCATATGTTGTGGCATCAACATCTTCTTTATGGGTCATTTCTTCTTTGTTATCCCTTAGGTTAGGCAAGATAGGGGCCTGCTCTTCTATAATGTTTGCTACTTGTTCTTCTTCTTCCTCATGTATGGCCATATTTTGTTGAGGTGGAGAAGTGGTTGCAAATGTATCTAGTTGAGTAGGTGTTGTAGTGATATTTAAGTCTATTTCCTTGGAGAGGGCAATGGTGGAGGGATGTTTGAGTTTTGTGGTGGGGATGTAGGTATATTTGAAATAGAGGGAGGGGCTATCGGGTTGGAGGAACTTTCATGTGGAGTAGAGACTTTTGTTGTCTCCTTAGTTTCTTTAGTTTCTCTCTCCATGGGATTCTTTCAGGTAAGGGGATAAGCAACTACATCCTCCTTGAAATATCTCCCATGAGTTCGTCGTAGAAAAACTGCCTGTCATGGATTATTTCCATGACATATTTTTCCTCTTAATACATGGAAGCATTCATCGGCTATATGCTCAAGCAAGATTCCCCTAATAATGGCCTCTATCATCCATAGTGCTATAAATGTTCTTCCCCCCAAGTTGTATTTTTCTTGGGTCATTTCGTTGTTGATAGAGATCTCTTTCCCATTTGTATGATACCATCCACTGACTCCTTATGCTAAATTTTCAAGATGAATTGGGATTTCTTGAATCATCATATGTTCAGGCTTAGAAAAGATCATCCTCCCACATGGCAGGTGTCTTGTACTACTCTTCTTATGGAAATATCATCCACCATTAGGATCTAATGATTAAAAGCCATGAATATTTAGGTTAAAGCTTTTGTTTTGTCCAGAGTGTCTGGAATCTCTTTTAGTGAGGTTGCATTGCTTCTTTCTTTGTATAGTTGGGCGTCTTGGTTGGATGTCACATTGAAAATCGGCCCGATCTTGTCTTTGTACATGTATTCTTCAGTAATAATCCCGCATAAGACTTTGAAAAAAGTTCTGCTTGTATTTCCTTTTCTGCCGAAATATTGATTGTGGATCTTTTCTTGTCAAATTGAATTGATTGTTGTTGTAAATGATGTCTTATCTGGGTTTCTCATCATCCAAGATGCTAGATAGGACATGAATGTCACGTACGAGAATTCCTAACACAGAAGTGATGTCCATATCTTCCATTTTGCACGAATACGGTGGAGGTGTTGCTGGACTTGAGTTGGAAATTGTAAGCAGATTAGAAGACAATGGGTTGGTTTGCTTTGGAGGTTCTTTAGTGAACATGTTGTTTAGGTTTCCTTAAGAAACTTTGGATGCTTGATGTTTTATATCTACTTTAAAGATTTTGGGGAGTTCTCCCCCTGCAATTAGTTCATCCAACAATAGATCATTCACAAAGATATCGTAGTACGTTGGTTGTGGTGGAACTTTGTGTGACGAAGTGGTTCCAGCCCATCCATAACATCTTTTTTGGTCTCTGGTGCCTCCTCCCTCATTTCTAGTATGTTCAGGGTGACATCATTATCGCTGAAAACTTCTATGTCTTCGGTGGGGATGATGTTTTGTGAGGATTGTAGGACATCCTAATGTAGTAGTGCTTTGAGTTTCCCATCATGGTGATTATTGAGGGGATGCCTTGGGGAAGTTGGGGAAGTGGAGAGATTTTCTTCCCCAATGAGCACTTACCTACTTTCCATATACTCCTCCTCCCTTAGTGAAGCAGTGTGTTCTGTATTGGCCTCTTCTTCCCAAATGTGGCACAACCCATTGGTACTGTAGCTAGAAACATGTCAGCTTTGAGATGGACATCAATATTTGCTTCTATAGGATATGAGATTTCAGCGATGGTGCTATGTTGTCTTTTTGGGGATGCCTCATTGCTGGTTGTAGGGGACTCCATCCTTTTCACTACCTCAACTTGTATTTGTATGTTCTCTTGGTATAGATCGTTACATTCCTTTTAGAGAAGGGCAAGTTTGTTCATCATTTCTACCAGTGCCTCCATAGCCCACAATTGATTTGCATCCATCTATTGAATCTGTTGTGGTAGGATGAGTATAGGTTGAATTCCTACTGCTATTTTCTACACCTGTAATGTTAGTACAAACATGTTTGTAGTTAAGTTAATAATATTTATAGTAGAGATTGAAACGATCTCATGCAGGTCATCAATCTCTTGCCCTATCTCCATGACTCTGTTCATAGTAGGTTAATGACATGGGTTTTTGTTTACTCATAGAGTTCACTTCATGTCTCTCCTTATTTTCTTGTATGGATTCTTCATGATATCCTATGGGATGCATGTTGTACTCTTGTTGGGGCTATCATTTTTCTTGGATCATTTTACCTAGCATCCCTCTTTCATATTTGTTCAAAGACATGTGAACTATATTTTTGACTACTGTCTCCTCAGGTCCCTCATGGTGGGAGGCATTTATAACTTCTAGAGAGGTTCCTTGTCCTAAAATAAGATGGCCAACTCTTCCATTACCTTGTCTTATACATTCATTAGGGGTTTAGTCTATACCCCTTTAGTTGTCTCAAGGATGGTGATAATGAGTGTGGTCTTAGAATTTCTACTTCATTTATTTCTAGGTTCATTGTATTGAGTGCAAAGGATTCCTTCGTCTTGGTTTTAGTCACCATCTTTTTGGGAAGGTGTAATATTACCCTCTTTCTTGTGTATTGATTTGTAGGGACATACTTTGGTTGCTTTCCACACTTCTCAACTGACTCACGTGTGCTCATAGTTTGTAGAGATTTCATCATGACATTCTTCCTCTTTGAATATGAGTTTGTCATTATCATATTTACTAGTTCAAGGAGAGGCAAATAGTGTTTGGTTCTGTAGAATCTATAGTAATACTTCTGATTCTTCCTTCTCAAGATGTTTGTGGCATCTAGATATCTGACATCAATCAGTATATCTCCCTCTGACCTAAGGAAGAATCTTAGTTCGTCGGGGTACCCCGAATGATGTGCAATATATGTAATAAGGCCTCCCATGTAGAAGTGACAAGATCCTTCTAGCGCAACTGCCACATCTAGCCTATCGATTAGTATCTTTCCAATGTTGACTGGCTTGCCTTCCATGATACTCCATAGTATTTGGAGATCCATTCTAGATACATTGCATGTATTTATTCTAAAAAAATAGGTATTAGTAAGGAGTTAGTGCAAGATTCTCATAAACCTAAACTACATCATGGAGGCTTTGGATTGTATGGAACTGTATCGGCCTTCTCCTGGCAACTTTTCCCATGGCTTATCCATGAGGAAACCTCGTGCATCCCTACCTCCTCATGCCTTATTGGCTCATTTTTCTTGTTCATCAGAATTTGTGAAAATTGGATTGATCCACTTATCTATCAATATGTAGTCTTCATTGATAATGCACATTTGTAGTTTGTAGTCTCCCCCACACTCATTTTTTTCTTATTGTGTCACTGGAAGCTTTCTTAGAGATGACTTGAATTCTAAAGTATGTTCATCATAAGAGGCATGCTTGTTGAAACAGATCTTGTAAATTCCTATCTTTTCTAGACTGTGTTGCAGCCTTTGATAGATTCCTAGTTGTTGCAGGATTTCTACATCACCAAACCTGGTATCCTAAAAGTTCTTTTTTTTTAAACATTTCTACCCAAGTTTCCATGTGTTCATCATAATTGGGTAGGAAATAGTTTTCAGGATGTTCCTTATAGACCACATTTTTGGTTTGTGCAACAATGCTGACTTGTGCTTCTGAAGTGGTAGCCATCACTTGATTTGGTTCTGTTAGTTCCATGGAAGAGTCCACTACATGTTTCTTGGTCATCTTACAAGGCCTCACTTGGTCAGGACTAGGTGCACTCCTTTTTCTTAGTTTCTAAACTTCTTCAGAAGGTGTGTATTTAGCTCAGTCCCTATGTGTTCCTCCAAATTGACAAATAAACCTCAAGGATTGGCTCATGTAGCCTCTTGATCTTGTCTACTTTTTTTTAAGGTAAGCCAAGCTACTAAATAAAGGAATGCCATACAACATCTACAAAGACTAAGGATCCATACAATCTTGTCTACTTCTAATTGTGCCTTGATGTGCACAATTATTTCATGAGTGGGATCCCCATGTAATTTTATATTGGTTTCTTCTTTGTCTTTCAATCTTTCAATCCTCTCTATTTCTTCCTGAGTCATAGATGCCTTGTGTTTTTCTATCACAAAAGACTCTTGAATCACTATGCCTCTATCTTGGTTACTTGCCATTGTTTCTTTGTAAATACATATGTATCTCATGCAAAGTTAGCATGACAATTAGGAATGTAGTACATGTCTAGTAATCTTATGGTTTACTAAGACAAACAAACACTCGATGGTTTTTAGAGAGGGAGAAACAAACTGATGGGTTTTGTTGGTAAGTATTGGTTCAAAGAGAACTGATGGTTTTAGCTCAGTAGGCTAACAACCGATGGTTGGGCGCAAGTGGCTGACAACCAATGGTTGTGACTTGTGGGTCAACAATTGATTCTTATACGCAAGGGGTTGACAATCGATGGTTTTGAATTGAGGTCAACAATCAAAGGTTGTGAATGAGGGGTAGAGGTGGTGAGAGAGAACTGATGGATAGTTAATTTCAAGAGGAAGTGAAATCTGATGGTTTTACCTAGGAGGCAAAAATGAGAGTGGTTAATCAAAGGTTATTCTTTATGGTTGTCGAAGAGAGAAAATTAGCGGTAGGTGAAGCGTCTTATGATGGTTTAAGAGAGTCATCAAGGGAACCAATGGTTTCCTCTTTAGGGAAGAAGTTGAGTAGGCACCATGAAAGGGGCAAGTCAGGGAAGATGAAATTGTAGAGGGAGCTCACAGAATAGAAGCAAAAAGGGATGAATATTGGGCTTTTATCAATTGTCATCAACAATGTTTGAGTTCTCATTTTGGATCGTCTCTGCTCCTTGTTCTGTTGGGGTTTTAGCTCAACAAGTACGTTGAAAATATTGGACGAACTTCAATGACGATGCTTCAAGTATGTCTCATAATGATCACTAATGGTTGAGTTGTTCTCCTTTGGAACTCGTCTTTCGATTGGCAGAGGTTGGCGATGACGAATTCTAATTTTCTTTGTGCTAAGGTGCTTGGTTGCCTTAGCTCTGAGCTCTAATGTAGATAGGGTTTCCAAGTGTGGGATCCATCGGCCCAGGTGAGACCTTTTATAGGGGTCTAAGTGACAATGGTAGTGGGTGACCATTGAGTCTCGCTTTCTAATGGTGCGGTCAGGAGAAGTGATCTGATGGTGTTCCCTGAACAACATCTGATGGTTTTACTTGTCAAGCTTGAAGGATCTTGTAACATCCCAAGATTTGAGGCCTTGGATAAGTTGATCTTAAAAATGAATGATTGGACTACCCATATCACCAAGGTGAACCTCCTTTTCTGGGAGCCCATCACTAAGAACTCCATAGTTAAGCATGCTCAGCTTTGGAGTAGTACTGGGATGGGTGACCTGTTGGGAAGTTGATCCTGGCATGCGTGTGAGTGAGGACAAAGCACACAGTTAAGGCTAGTGGTGGTCCTTGGGGACAATCTTCATTCCTAAGACTCTACTAAAGCCTTGGGCAGTGGGCCCGGGTGTTACAAATGGTATCAGAGCCATATCCCCTCCAGTAGGTGGGACCCACATGGGCATGTGGCATGCCAGTCTTGAGTCGTGCGGTCCAGGCAAGTTGGAAAGGGCTATCCGTAGAGACGAGATGGAGCCGCCCTTGTGCTGGTAGCCGTGGATGAGAGATGGGTGTCCATGGGCCATTGTGGGTCTGCACTGAAATGGGGTCAGATTATGAGGCCATATAGTTGAACCTTGATGAGGATGTCAAGAGTCTAAGTGAGGGAGATTGTAACATCCCAGGATTTGAGGCCTCGGATAATATGATCTTAAAAGGAATGATTGGACTACCCATATCACCAAGGTGCACCTCCTTTTCCAGAAGTCCATCACTAAAAAACTCCACAGTTAAGCGTGCTTGGCTTGGAGTAGTAGTAGGATGGGTGACCAGTCGAGAAGTTGATCCTAGCTTGCACGCCAGTGTGGACAAAGTGCGCAGTTAAGGCTAGTGGTGGCTTGTGGGGCCAGTCGTCGTTCCTGAAACTCTACTAGAGCTGTGGGCAGTGAGCCTGGGCATTACAGTTCTATCAAGTACTTATTGTAGAAAACAGACACCTAGTCCACACTCTTATGATGGGCTCTATTATTGCAAGAATTCGATCATGAAACCATTGACAAGACATGGACAAAAGCAACATTCCTAACCACTTTTCAAGAATCATAGTTACTTAAAAAGATCCTTTACCTATTAATGACAATTATGTTAATGAATCTCTAATGATGGTGAAGTCGTTTGAGTCCAATTTACCATGGTTTTCCAACAATCTGCAGCTATTTATCATGTCAACAATTGTCGAGGGATACCACCTACACCCACAAGAAGAGCATTTTTTTTTTTGAAGAATTACTAGTGGGATGATCCTCTCCTCATTAGGAGTTGCACTAACAACCTTTACCGCAGATGTATCGCTAAAGAACAAGTACCAATGATACTCTATGAATTCCATTCTTCAGATTATGGTGGCCATGTTAGCGGAGAAAGAACAACAATAAAAGTCTTGCAATTCGGGTTTTACTGGCCTACACTGTTCAAGGATGCACATGCCTATGTAAAGACATATAATGAATGCCAAAAGGTCAGGAAACATCTTCAGAAGAAATGAAATATCAATGTAAGATTTGATCAAGGTAGAAATTTTTAATGTCTAGGGGATTGATTATATGGGACCCTTCCCATCATCAAAGGCAACCAATACATGTTAGTTACAATTGACAATGTCTCCAAATATGTAGAAGAAGTAGCGACCCCCACTTGTGACTCAAAGACGGTAATCACACTATTTGAGAACATTATCTTTCCTAGGTTTTGTGTCCCACACACCGTAATTAGTGACAGGGGATCTCACTTTGGAGAAAGTCAATTTGAAGCCTTGTTGAAAAAGTACGAGGTTAGACATAAGGTAGATACACCATATCAACTACAAAATCCAAAACAAGTAGAAGTTTTGAATTGTCAGATTAAGTAAATTCTGGGAAAATATAGTTAGTCTTACTCCAAAGGACTAGTCAATGAAGTTAAATGATGCATGATTGGTGTACCTCACTACACCCTACCAATTGATTTATGGGAAGTCTTGTCACCTACAAGTGGAATTAGAGCATAAGGCCTTTTGGGTAATCAAATTTCTAAATATAGACCCAACCTTGTCTAGAAACAAAAGATTCCTCCAACTGTAAGAATTAGAAGAGATGAGACTACATGCCTATGAAAACACTAGGATTTATAATTAACAGACAAAAGTGTGGCATGGTTCCCACCCGAAGAGGCAAGATGTGTTAGAAGGGGACAAAGTCCTCTTCTTTAATTCAAGCATCAAACTTTTCTCAAGAAAGCTCAGATAAAGATGGTATGGACCCTTCACTGTAACAAAGATATATCCCTCAGGGATGATGGAGGTTAGTAGTAACAAGACTAGAACATTTAAAGTGAATGGACATGCAATTAAGAGGTACGATGAAGATGAAGCATTCACAATAAGAGAGGAACTCCATCTAGAAGAACCCCCACCTGCACCGCCTAAAGAAGTCTGATGAAAATAACTAAGAGATAGTCAAGCTAAAGACTATAAATGAGTGCTTCTTGGGAGGCAACCCAAGGATTCCTTAACATATTTTATAAACTTCTTATCTTCTTTATATCTTTTTAATTAGATTAGATTTTCATAATTTCTAATGTAAAGCTTCATCATTCGTTTTGGCATTTTGTTATGTTGCATAGTTTCTAGTGTACATAGAGTAAAATCATAAAAAACTTGACTCCTCTATTTGTTGCAGGAGACATCTATAGGAACCATCGATCTTTTAAAAGGACTAGGAGTGAAGCACCAACACACCATCGAATAACAAGTCCAAATGAACCATCCTATCACATTTTTCTTGTCCATCATTAGATGGTCAAGGATAAGATCCATAGGATTTGGGAGTACACTGCCTAACAGTTGGTTTTCTAGAAGCTAGTGTCACCATCAAAAGGTATTGAATGCTAGTAGAGTCATTAGATGAGGAGCTCAAATGAATGCAATCCATTCCAATCATTGAGTCATATTAATTGATGGTTCTAACAAGCCATCAGATCCTCACTCAACTACCATCTAATCTTTAATGAACAAAAATTGACCAACACATCCTCACTAACTAGCCATCAGATCCTGTAACCATCAGATCTATAACGTCCTAGGATTTAAGGCCTCAGATAACATGATCTTAAAAGGAATGATTGGACTACCCATATAACCAAGGTGCACCTCCTTTTCCGAGACCCCATCACTAAAGAACTTCATAGTTAAGCGTGCTCAGCTTGGAGTAGTACTAGGATGAGTGACCATTTGGGAAGTTGATCATGGCTTGCGCGTCAGTGTGGACAAAGTGCGCAGTTAAGGCTAGTGGTGGTTTTTGGGCCAGTCGTCATTCCTGAAACTCTACTAGAGCCTTGGGCAGTGGGCCCGGGTGTTACAGGAACCATGGTCAATGTACACCTTGACTTTCAATCCTATTGGATAGGACCTAAATTTTTAAAAGTGAATACTATTGTTGGCATCTCTTTTTCTTTGGTGGTATAGTTGACTTGGGCATCATCTTGGGTTTTTATGGTGTAGTATATCATATGGTGTTTCTTGTGTTTTCTAAGTCCAAGAACTGCTCCAATAACATAGTCGCTTACATCACATGTTATCTCAAAGGGTAGCTCCAAATCTAGAGCTTGCAAGACCAGAGATGTTGTCAAAGAATTTTTTAGAGTATTAAATGCCTCAAGACATTCATCTATAAATTCGAACCTAACATCTTTCATGAGCAAACTAGATAGAAGTTTGGCAATCTTAGAGAAGTCTTTGAGAAACCTTTTGTAGTATCCAGTGTGTCCTAGTAAACTTCTCACCCCAGTTACATACTTAGGGTGTGGGAATTTAGACACAACTTCTACCTAGCAAAGGTAGACTTCAATCCTATTTTCTAAAATATTATGTCTGAGAACAATACCTTCTTGCGCCATGAAGTGGTACTTTTCCTAGTTTATCACAAGTTTTTTCTCTTTGCATCTTTTCAAGACTTGTGATAAGTTCTTTAGAAAATTTTCAAAATGGGTTCCATATACGAAAAAATCATCCATGAAAACTTCCATGATATCTTCCAAGAAGTCAATAAAGATCAAAATCATGCACCTTTAGAACATTGTAGGCGAGCTTCGTAAACCAAATGATAGTCGTCAAAAGGCATAAATGCCATAGATGCACATGAAGGTAGTATTTTATTGATAGTCATGGTGGATAGGAACTTGATAGAACCCTGAATATCCATCTAGGAAGAAGAAATGCGAGCGGTGAGCTATCTGTTCTAGGACTTAATCATTGAACGGTAGTGGAAAATGGCCCTTCTTGGTGGTGGGATTGATCTTTCTATAATATATGTACATCTGCCACCCGGTCAGTGTTCGTGTGGACACTTCATCTCCCTTTTCACCTTTCACAACTAACATTCCTCCCTTTTTGGATACACATGTATCACACTTACCCAATTTTTGTCGCTTGTTGGGTATATAATACCAACATCACGTAGTTTTATCACATCCTTCTTGACAACCTCCCTCAACATTTGATTCATCTTTCTTTGAGTTTGGGATAAAGGTTTAGTAGTTTCTTCCATACTTTTCCTATGCATGTAAATAGCCAGGTTCAAATCCTTGATGTTTTCTACAAAGTACCCTATCACTTTCCTTTGTATCTTGAGTTCATTCAACAACTTCTCTTATTGTTCATTTGTCAAGGAATAGTTTATGATATCTGATTTCCTTTCTTCATTGTCCAGGAGTTCATACTTTAACCCTATAGGTAGTTGTTTCAACTCTGGTTTCAACCTTGGTGCTTCTTTCTCTTCCTATGTTTGTTCTATCGAAGAATACTTTATAGTTTCAATGGACTCTTCCTCATCATCACTATATTATTCCTCTGGTTGATTCAGGTAGTCTAGAATCTTGACGACTTCAAGATCATCAACATGTGGGTTAGGATTGTTTAGGGCTTTCCTGAGTGGATCGAATATAACATTCTCTACTTGGACCTCTTTGTAAAACTGGTAGTTACTATCGATGATATAGACTGACTTGGAGAGGGATGGTCCCCTCATGGAGTCTTTAAAGTGAAAGTCTATATGATCATTTCCTACCCTTAAGTTGATTATCCTGACTTTGACATCAATCAACACTCTCCACATAGAGATGAAGGGTCTCCCAATGATCATTGGGCAGGTTGGGTCTTCTACAATATCAATCATGGCTATACCACATAGTATGAACACTAGTGCATATACCACCTTTAACGTCAGTTAAAATGGCTTTTTTATGTCAATTTCAAGTGACACCCAAGTGGGTGACACAAAGGTAGAATCGTACAACGTCAGTTCTAAAACCGACAACATAGATCTGGACCCGATTGCAGCCAAAAAAAGAACCGACACCAGTAGGATCCATATTCGTCTGTTATTTTTTAGAAAATCGATGCCTATCTCCATACTCGAACAAAAAAAATTGGCCCGGGTTAGAACATACTTGTCGATTTTCTATAAAAAATTGATGTCGTTGACAAAAATTAGTCATTAATTATTTTGTAGAAAATTGACGCCTATCTCCATACTCTAACAAAAAGAATTCGGCCCGGGTTAGAGCATACTTGTCAGTTTTCTATAATTAACTGACACCATTGACATTGATCGATGATTTTTTTAGATAACCGAAGACTAACTATTACTTTTTTTAAATTATTAGCTTGCAGTCCTGTTGTTCAGCTGGTCAATAAGATGCAGAACCTATAGTCCAGTTCTGAACTGTAGGTTTACATCATCCTATGATTTCAGCTAACAACAGGCCACAAACCTGTGATAACAAGATGATCAAGATTATATACATATCATGTGTTTCACACACATGCATAAACACAATTAATTCATTCATATGATTCACACACATATAGAAACATGTAGTTCCATTCATTCCAACATTTTTGATCATGATATATAAAAAAAGGTATATAGATATATAAACAAGATATCACCATATCCATAGTTCTATCATTGATGTATTCATCCAAGCATAACTAAACAACACCAAAATATATTATATAAATATATTAATATTGTATGATTGGCCTGCATCAACCTTCTTAATAGAAACAATCATAGGACAATTTTTGGGATGTTCACCTATCCATATTGTCATACCCATGCATTGAGGACCTATCCAGTCGTATAGGTCCTTTTCAAGCAAACTAGGTACTTCAGGAGGAGGTGGAGGTGGATGAGGATGAGCTATAGCAGGTTTCTTCCCTTTATCCTATATATATATATATATATATATATATAATTTCATATCATTTTCATGTATATACATATATACAGATTAACATGATGTAAATTTACCATATATGATTAGTAAAGATGACATCCGTCTCGAGCCAAAAGACCACTCTGCCTTCTGCTTCACCAAGCGAGTCAACATCTGGGTTGGCATATGGCAATGCATGCTACCTCCAAGCAGCGAACACAAGCCTCAGGGTCACACAAACCACTCCATCAGGTACTAGAGTGCCATGAATCGTGTGCCATGGAAGGCGTGGGTAAGCCTTACCCTCTGCAACGATGAATTCTTTCAATTTAGACGGCATGGCTTCAACCCCTACAAATTTACATAGAGTATGTTATATACATAAATAAAAATATATCTTAAAAAGACTAGCTACTATGTCACTACAAAACTTACATTGGACGTGCTAGGTGGTAGGTCTACATGATTACTCCCAACCACCTCTATAGGATAACTCCCAACCACCTATATCGTAGGGGAAGAGAGGAACAACATAGGTACTATTAGAGTGGCACACTGAGATGCCTGGCACTTGCTCAATGCTTCCTGGACTCTCTTATCAAATTACTCATCTATTATGTTATCAAATAACTCATCTACCTATACATGGCCAAAAGAAATGCTTTTTGATTCATGAATTCCCTTTCCAATAACATTCTAAAAAATAATAGGTTACCTCAGCTTTTGAAAGTCCCCCTTTTTGGACATGTTTGTGTTGTGATGGCCCAAAGAACGCTCTTAGGCCCACTTAAGCCCCTGCCACCTTAACATGTCTAGGATGCTCTAGGTTACTAAGAGAAACTGTCAATTCATCCCTTGTGCCCTCAGGGATGAATGAGCCTTGCTTCCTCTACTCGTGAAGCTCCCGCTAATTATCATCAATCAAAATTGGTAAGTAAACATAACAATCATCAATACTAATTGCTCTAAGAGTTGAACTTTACCATTTTTTCAGCCACCTCAACAGTTGTGGGGTTGGTTATATCTCCTTTTTTGTTTTGCCTCCCAATTATCCATACCTCATGGTGATGTAGAGGTGTGGGAGTAATAGTAGAGGACTCACAATCTCAGTATTAGGAGCAGTAGGCTGCTGAACGAAAGACATATGTAGTTTTTGGTGAACAACTGCATAGCCACTTGGACCCATTGTGTGGTCATGCACATTCAATGCACGTCTTACTCTTTCAGCATCACTCATAGCCGTTTAAGTAATCACATTGAATTGGCAAGTAAAAATCAAGGTCAATCGTGAATAGGTGAATTCATAAGAATGTATATTAATTAAATTGGGAGTGATGCATACCTTGAATTCATCAGTATTTCTCCTAGCAACAAATGCCTTCCACTCATTCGGGTTCAGTAATTCCATTGCTCAAGGGCTGACTTCTTACTCTTATCAACCTCGCGTATGTATTTTTAGTTGAGAGTTGTCCTATAGTTCCTTAGGACCCTCCCACAACATTGCATCACCTTTTGTCTTTCATCCAGTTCAAATATACTCTACAAAATTTCATTTATTTAATAGAGTATTCTAAAATTTAGAATTGTTAATAACTTTAAAAACAGAATTACAGATGATAATATCTCACACATAGTTATTTCCATACTAAGTCTTTCTTCCCTTTTGGAACTATATGCCAAGTTTCTGCATTTACACTACAATGGCTACAAGTAAGAACCCCAAGATATGAAACAAATGAGCTGCAATTCTTTCCAACTAGATTTCCTGCATGATCAAAATCCACAATGTTGTGTGTGTTTTATATTGACTTTTTACACTTCATCACACACAATTTTAGCTCATTCTGTCCCAATTTAGCCTCTATTCGTATTCATTTTGCTATACTTTTTAGTTTCTTTTCTTATCACATGATGTTGATTGTAGATAAGTATTAAAAAGGTTAAATTGGAGATAACCTGACTCAAATCCAACCTCAATGGGACTTCTCCAAGTTTTGCAGTTGACGCATAGCAAATTCCTAAAGAAACGACAGAAGACACGGCGTGTTCTCATAAGAACACGACGTGTTCACTTATAGGTAGTCTCACTGGATAAAGAACACGTCATGTGTTATTAAACACACAATGTGTGACTCTCCAACACACTGTGTACCTCACTGTAATGACAACACTGAGCAAGAACAAACGACATGACATGGTGTGTTCTCTTAAAGACACACCGTGTCGTTATCAGTTTCTACAAAAATGAAAATGAATGCCTTTCATTTTAAAAGAAAATTGGAGCCCAAGAGGCAGTTATGATCGGTCATTTTGAAGTTTTTTTACTCCTAATAGAAGTTCTAGAGTAGAGGAAGGTGATTTCGGGGTAGAAGAAGGTGGTTTCTTGGAAGAGAACCCCCATTCTACTTCATTTCTTCTCCATTTTCTTCTCTAAAGGTGCATCAGAGTTACTCTCTTCATTCAGCCTTTTGGGAGGGAAGTTTGTCTGAGTTGGAGCTTTCTAAGTGGTGGAACTTTGTCCTCTAGCTGGAGTTCAGTCCCCTTAGCCTACATTTGTGGTTCCTCTAGCTTTCTCCTTCTCTTAAGCATGCAAAACTCTAAAATTATTGTCATGTATCTGCATATCTTCACTATGGAAGAGTAGAGCTCTTTTCTTCAACTCCCATGCCATTGTTCATGTGAACTCAAAATTTATGCTTATTGATGTATGATTTTCTTTCTTGCATGGATGCCTATGGTTTTTTCTTACTTGTATGCTTGGCTGGCCACCTTTTATACATGTTTTATGGTTGCCTTGTGCTTCGTGAGAATGCATTAGGAAGTATGGAGTATGATCTATGGTAATATTCTCTTTAATACGAGAGTTTCTAGGGATTATTGAGGGTTTCAGTGGTGTTTGATACTAAACATAGATGTGGGAGTGTTATGTGAAGTTGAGAGCCATCTCTTGGCATTGGGAAATGCATGACGATGACAACCTCCTTGCTTATTAAACAGTGATCTTGTTTCATATGTTCATGTGATATAATGGTAACGGTAGTGAAATCTTATGCTCAAGTTTCTAATCTAAAACCATTGCCTTGGTTTCCTTTTCTTTAGTTTATAATCAATCCAACTTTTGCAATCTGATTTAGATTAGTGAAAGTTAACATGTTTGCGCCTGACTAGCCTAGCTCCTCATATTCGACACTCGACTACATTGACTCCCATATTCTTGTGGGTGATTAGTGAGTTGAAATCTTTTCCTTTCTAAAACTCTCAACAAGTTTTTGGTGCTTTTTTCGGGGAGATATGGTATTTTTAGTTAGAGTAAAAGTATTAACTAGTAATTGAGACTAAATCACCATTATCACATTTTACTTAGTGATATCTCATAGTCTTGTGAATCTCACTCAAATCTTACTTTTTAGGTTGCATGTGTCATTCTAAGAGAGACCTACAAACCTCCATCTTCTTAGATCCAGAAATAGAATGAAATTTTAGTAGTCGTAGACAAGCAAGGAGGAGTGAGAACTCTTCAAACTTGGAGAGATCACAACCATCATCACCACCACCATCTTCTTCATCTTTTGAAGAAGTCATACCAAAAGATCCAACCACGGAGGACAACCATCCTTTGAAGGACTTTGCCATGCCGGCTGCCGCAAACATTTGTGGAGCCATTGATCTACCTGCGATAGAAGCAAACAACTTCTCCATTAGTCCTTATATGATGCAGATGATCCAACAAACCCATTTTGCGGGTACCGCCACTGATGATCCAAACCTTCATGTAGCTGAATTCCTAGAATACATCAACACCTTTAAAAGCAATAGTGTATCCACTAATGGAATAAAGCTTCTACTATTTCCCTTTAACTTGAGAGATAGAGCCAAGATGTGGCTTTTATCTCTTCCTAAGAAGTCCATCAAGAGTTGGGATCAACTATTAAATGATTTCCTTACAAAGCATTTTCCACCAAGAAAAACAACTCAACTAAGAAACGAGCTCACAAAATTTTCTCAATTAGATGGAGGACTTTGTATGACACATGGGAGCGGTTCAAGGACCTACAATGTCTTTTGCCTCACCATGGATTGACTAATTGGTTGCTACTTCAAACATTTTATAGTGGACTGTCCTACAACACGTGCATGACATTGGATGCCACAGCTAATGGAGCTTTAATGAATAAGTCTTATAGGGAAGCTTATGATATGATTGAAGATATAGTACTCAACCACTGCTAATGGGGGTCGGATAGAAAAGCACAATCATCTTCTACATCAAGTTCTTCAACCGAAAAGCAAGGAGGAAAACATAGTGTTGATGCAGTTGATTTAATTGCAGTTAAGCTCGATGTCCTTACACAAAAATTTGAGAAGATGACTACAATGCAGATCCAAGATGCTGAGGTAACTTGTAAAGCTTGTGTATTTTCTAGACATACTTCTTCTACTTGTTTTGCTCCTAATATGAATCATGAGAACCAAGAGCAAGTGAATGTTGTTGGGATGCATGGAATAAGAAATACAATCTCTATTCCAACACATACAATCTGAGATGGAGAGATCATCCTAATTTATCTTACCAGAACACTAGAAATGTGCAAAACTTTCAACAAGGACCACATCTACCGCAATAATAACTCTTCAACTGACAATCAAATAGGAATTTGTCGAGTTTCAATAACAATAGGGGTTACCAACAACAACAACAACCCCAGACATCTTCTTTGGAGACTATGATGGAGAAATTTATCTCTACTCAAGCACATCAAAATGAAGAGTTCTGGGGTAATTATAAACTGTTAAAAGATACAATTGCTCAACTCTCTGCTAAAGTGGATGGTATTTCCACTCATACAAGGATGTTGGAAAACCAAATCACCCAACAAGATTTAGTGCAGCAAAAGAACACACTGTCAGGTTCCCTTCCTAGCCAACCGAAGGTGAATCCAAGAGGGTAAGTAAATGTTATCACTTTAAGGAGTGGAGCTAAAATTCAAAGACTTTCTCCACCCAAGGAGAAGAGTGTTGAGGTTGTTGATGAAGAAAAGATTGACACTCCCATTGATGACAAACTAAAAGGTACAGCTGAAGTACCACCTTCTTACAAAGAAAGTGCACTATTTCCACAAAGACTTGCAAATAAGAAGGAGGATTCAAAGTTCAGGAAATTTATGGAGATTCTAAACAAACTTCATATCAATCTTCTATTGGCTGAGGTCATAGCTGAGATGTTGTCATATGATAAGTTTCTGAAAGACATCTTTACCAAGAAGAGCAGGATAGACCAAATTGAAACCGTCATGCTTTCTGAGAGAATGAGTTCAATCATTCAAAATAGACTTCTTGCAAAGCTAGATGATTTGGGAGCATTCACTCTACCTCACAAGATTAGCAACACCACATTTGACAAAGGTCTTGTTGACCTTGGAGCTAGCATTAGCCTCATTCTGTCTACCTTGTTGCAGGAGCTGGACCTTGGAGATTTGAAACCTACAATGATTGCTATCAAGTTAGCCGATCACTCAATCAAATACTCCAAAGGTATTGTGTAGGATGTACCGGTGCAAATTGGTAAATTCAACATTCCTTGTGATTTTGTGGTGTTAGACATGCTTGAAGTCCCCTCCAATTCCATTCTCTTTGGGAGACCCTTCTTGAGGACTGTCGGATGCCTTGTTGATGTCTGGGAAGGAAAGCTTATACTCTGAGTCAGTGAAGAAGATATGGATTTTTCTGTGTTTAATGCCATGAAGGCACCTTCAAAAGTGGAAGAAATCTATCTTGTCGACTCTGTTGACTCTATTGTGGAAGAAGATCATAATGATGCTGAATTGATATTTAACTATTATGATGATGACAGAGCTGCAAAAGATAACTCTAAAAATTCTGGAGTCTTTTCTATTGCTCAACCAAATGCTATTAATGAAGATACATCATTTCTTGATGATAAATCCAAAGAAAACACATCTGGGAGAAAGGTAGAACTCAAAGCCCTTCCACCAGGGATGAGGTATGTATTTCTTGACCCCGATTCTACTTCTCCAGTCATAATCAATGATGAGTTAACTAATGAATAATAAAATAAATTACTTCTTGAATTATGTTTATGTAAAGATGTCATTGGTTACTCTATTGATGATTTAAATGGCATAAATCCTTCCATTTGCATGCATAGAATAAACATGGAATATGATGCTAAACCCACTATTGAACCACCTAGAAGTTTAAATCAAAACATGCTGGAAGTGGTTAAAAAGGAAATTTTTATGTTGAAAGATGTTGGTATCATTTATCCTATAAGTGACAGTCCTTGGGTTAGTGCCATTCATGTGGTACCTAAAAGGGAGAGGGGTGCAACTGTCATTAAGGGAGATAATGATGACTTAATACAAACATGTATAGTCACATGTTGGTGTATGTGTATTGATTACTGGTGCTTGAACAAAGCAACTTGCAAAGATCATTTTCCCTTGCCTTTTATCGATTTGATGCTTGAGCGACTTGCAAACCATTCTTACTTTTTCTATTTGGACGGGTATTCTGGGTTTTTCCAGATTCCAATCCACCCTCCCGATCAAGAGAAAACCACATTTACATGCACCTATGGGACCTATGCTTACCATCGCATGCCCTTTGGTCTATGTAACGCCCCAGCCACATTTCAATGTTGCATGATGGCTATTTTCTCCAATTTCATTGAAAATATAATGGAAATATTCATGGATGATTTTAGCATTTATGGAGATTCCTTTGATCATTGTGTGTGAAATTTATCTAAAGTCCTAGCCCGTTGCAAAAAGGTTAACCTAGTACTAAATTGGGAAAAGTACCATTTCATGGTACAATCTGGTGCAATATTGTGCCATATTGTTTCTAATAAAAGTATTGAAGTTGACAGGGCTAAAGTGGAAGCTATAGGGAAGATGTCTACTCCTTCTTCGGTCAAAGACATCTATAGTTTCCTTAGACATGTAGGGTTCTATAGGAGATTCATCAAAGATTTCTCCAAGATTGCAAAACTGTTGTGTTCCTTGCTTGCAAAAGATGTCGAGTTCATATTCAATGATGACAGCCATGCAACTTTCAACAAGCTCAAAGAAGCTCTTATCTCAGCCCCAATCATACAACCAACGGACTGGAGTGCTCCTTTTGAATTAATGTGTGATGCGAGTGACTACACAGTAGGAGCAGTTCTTGGATAGCAGAAGGATAAAAAACTTCATGTCATACACTATGCAAGCAAAATTTAGATGAGGCACAAATCAACTATAAAACCACCGAGAAGGATATGCTTGCCATAGCATACACTTTTGACAAGTTCAAACAGTATTTGGTAAGATCCAAAGTCATTGTGCATACAGATCATTATGCAATTAAGTACTTGCTTAACAAGAATGATGCTAAACCCCATCTCATCCGCTGGATATTACTCCTTCAAGAATTTGATCTTGAAATCCAGGATAGAAAAGGGACAAAGAACAACGTCGTAGATCACCAATCTAGGTTGAGTACAAGTGCTGAAAGTTCATTGCCTATTGAGGACCGATTGCCAATTGAGAAACTCTATGCCTTGTCTTCCACACAAGCACCATGGTTTGCAGACTTTGCAAATTTTCTTGCTACAGGACAACTACCTCTAGACTTGACGTACCAACAGAAAAAGAAGTTTCTTTATGATGTAAAATTCTACCACTGAGATGATCTTTTATTGTTTAAGCAATGCTTTGATGGACTCATAAGGAGGTGTATCCCAAACGAGAAAGTTGGTAATGTGATTTTAGATTTTTATTCTTCTCCCTACGGAGGACACTTTGGAGCCAAAAAAATAGAAATAAAGATCCTACAATCCGGCATTTATTGGCCAAGCCTATTCTGTGATGTGCACACATTTGTCAAGGTTTGTGACAACTGCCAAAGTGGTGGGGGAATTTCAAGGAGAGATGAAATGCCATGAAACTCAATTATGGAGATAGAAGTTTTTGATGTGTGGGGTATAGACTATATGGGCCCCTTCCCATCTTCATGCAGCTACAAGTTCATAGTGGTGGCTTGTGATTATGTGTCCAAATGGGTGGAAGTGTTCCCCACTCAAGCTCCAGATGCAAAGTCTGTTGTCAAATTTTTTCAAAAGATCATCTTCCCAAAATTTGGAGTTCCAAGAGTAATCATTTCAGATGGTGGCATCCATTTTAATGAGAGAAACTTCAACAACTTGCTTAGCAAATATGGGGTAAAACATAAGATATCAACACCCTATCACCATCAAACATCAGGTCAAGTGGAGATCTCAAATAGGCAACTGAAGGCTATTCTAGAAAAGATTGTCTCCAGCTCAAGAAAGGATTGGGCACTTAAGTTGGAAGATGCATTATGGGCATGCAGGACAACTTTCAAAACACCCATTGGAACAACACCTTTCAAGCTAGTCTATAGAAAATAATGCCATTTACCCGTACAATTGGAGCACCAAGCATTATGGGCAATCAAGTTGCTAAATTATGATCTTAAGAAAGTAAGAGAGAAGAGGCTACTGCAACTACAAGATCTAGAGGAGCTACGAATATATGCTTATGAGAATGCAAAATCTATAAGGAGAAGACAAAGAGATGGCATGATAAGAGAATCAAGATCAAAGACTTCAAGGAAGGAGACTGAGTTTTTCTTTTCAAATCAAAAATCAAGTTTTTCCAGGAAAGTTGAGATCCAAGTGGTCTGGACCATTCTTGGTCCTACAAGTCTTTCCGTATGGGACCATGCAGTTGTAAGGGAAACAATCCTCCTTCAAGGTCAATGGACAACAATGCAAGCTTTACATCACAAGAGATGAAGTTGACAAGGGAGCCACTTGCTCCCTCCAAGTTTCTTGATCAAAAGACTAAAGAGTCATACTCCGGACTTTAAATGGAGGAACTTGTGGGAGTTGACCCCACATTAGATTAGAATTTCTTTCAGTAGTTTGAGTCAATAATAATATTTAAATTTCCCAAAAATAAGCTTGTCATGAGTGTATGTAATAATTTAAACACTTATACTTGCATCACAATACTTCTGCAGGTGTTGGCAGGAAGCTTAATTATACAGAAACTCAAAGAGACATGACATGTATTAAAATGACACAGCGTGTTGCCTCTTGTAGCAAGCAAACAACGAGAAAAACCTCAAAAACACATGACATGTCTAAAAACGACATGCCATGTTACTATCTAGTAGACCAAAGTAACACTAGATCTGGAAAAGAACACGAAGTGGATTAATTAAGACATGATGTGTACTTTAGCAACAATAAGGAGCAGGAGTTATCGGGAAAAGAACACGACATGTCTTTATTTGAACACGGTGTGTCATTATTAGTGAAAAAGACACAATTTGAACTTCTAGATTCGAACACAGCGTGTGTGTAATAGCATACAACGTGTCTTGTAATGGACAAATATGCTTGAAAGAACACATGGAAGTTCTGTCAAGAAACACGTCGTGTTTTTCAATAGACATGTCATGTCTTTTGACGAGAATAGGGGTTTTCAACCCTAACTGGCCGCCGCCTTCCTCACTTCCTCACTTCATTCCAGTCGTGTTTCTAACTGTGTCCGAGCTCCTCCACCGATGACCAGCTGTGTGCGATTTGTAGCAAGAAGCCACATCTCCAAGCTTCCATCGACAACACCAAGGTCGTGAAGCTCCCTCTTCTCTACCAATCTTCTTCTCCAGCACCGTCAAGACTGGTTCTTCTTCTTCTTCTTCTTCTTCTTATTCTCTCAAGATCCAAGAAGAAGAAGCTTCATATCCAACACCGTTTTGGCCCATTATGGCGTGAAATCCCAGCAAGCAGCTATATCCGGCCTATCTCCGTTGTTTCTCTTTTTCCCCCAACTCAAGACACACCGTGAAAGCCACAAATCAGACATGTTCTTCATGTTCGAGCCACCGTCGCTGCCCAGTACACAATGTGTCTTTCGACAGACACACTGTGTATTTCTCCAGGTCGGTGAGTTCTACAATAATCAGACACACTATTTTCCCAAGGAGACACGTTGTGTCCTTTAACACTTCAACAATGACACCCCTCAAGAAAACGTCCAACTGTAAGCATGGAGCTAGCTCATCCTCCGTAGTAGCATACATCTCCACGACCCAGTTCTGGGTCACTCCTGAGAAAGACCCCACCTACTAGTTCCTCATAGCAAGGAGGGTGCTCCCTTCGTGATTTGCTTGTGAGCAAACTCTCACCACCCTCATCTTCAAAGATGAAGTCCTCATGTGCCTAGAGGATTTGGGTCTGAGCTACATATGTCGCATGGTATCAAATACTTACCCCCGCTTAGTTTGTGAGTTTTTGACGATGCTCACTACCGAGCAAGACCCAGAAAAGAAGATGGAACCTTATGGTATTATTCTCTTCTGCCTTTTGGGTCATAGTTTTAAGCTTACCCTCATGCATTTCTGTGAGGTTTTGGATTGCCACTAGGAGGGAGCAATTAGTTATCTGCCAACTTTTGATAATAATGAATTCTAGTTTGATATATCAGATGAGGAACACCATGACACCAAGCAAGCTATGGCGTCTGCTATTCACAACCCCATTTTCAGATATATGCACTGCCTTCTTAGTACATGAGTCTTTGATAAGAAAGAAACTTAAGGGGTCATCAGAAAACAAGATCTTTTCTTTTTATGGTGAACGATGTATGATTATCAGATCAATGCAACCTATTATATCCTTACATGTTTCCTTGACATCAAGAGAGTTAAGAAGAGGGAATCTAGAGACATAATGTGTGGGGGCTTGATCACCTTGATAGCAAAAAAGTTAGATGTTGATCTGACAGGTCTCAAGGATGCACCAGGTAGAAACCTGGTAGACATTCAATATCAACTTTCTATAGGATTGATCTCAAGAGTTGCCAACAGTGATACTAAATTTTGCAAATTCTTTGACAAAGATCAGTACATTGACATTCTAGATCCTAAGCATATCACATTGGAGAACAAAAATAACTGGAAAGTCATTTTGAACACCGAAGAAGAAGTTGATGCAGCTAGAGCTACTAATGATATTGAGGCACCCCCTACTGCTACACCACCCCCTCCACAAGAACACAGACGAAGTAATCCTGGGCCTGCCTGATGTCAGAAATTTATATGGCTATGTGTAGTAGCGATTTGACCACATAGACAATCGCATGGACCTGATGGGTCAAAAATTTTCTACTATGAATCATATGGTTCATCACATGGATAGTTGGCACCTTTCTCAAGGCCACTACTCCATGCCACAACAACACCAACCTACTCATCCATAACAACCTGAGTTTGTTCCACAACCCATGCGAGTTGATATTCCAGATGACGATGATCTCGTCAGCCAGTTCTTCCCTTCCGGTCTGATGTATGCACAAATTGTCATTATTTTGATATCTAATTTGGTTATTTTCTTTGTCATTTGTGCTTAATTGAATATCTTATTAATACATATTTTACCAAATTAGTACAAATCACTTGTACATCAATTCTTATATTTTTACATGTTTTAATCATAATAATAATTATTTGATTTTATTCATTGATTATTTTATTGTAGATAATTATTATTTACTAGAGCAAAGTCGATACTACCAATTTGCAACTTGGTGGTACCGACATGGCATTAGAGTATAAATAATTTTTGCTTCATATCAGAAAGGAAAAGGACTTTTTACTGTGAAGAAGTCGGTAGTATCGACTTCCAACTCAGTACTATTGACTCAGACGTTGCCGTACGAATTTTAATGTGTTAAATCTAACACATATTGTATTAAAAATTACATTTTAGGTTTCCTCTTAACCTAAATATGCACAATGACCAAAAAGGACACCAATAGAACTGCATTGTCGAGATATATCACGGGGGGATGACACAGAAGGTGAACGGAGGGAGAAAAGTGGAGGAACCCTACCCGAAGGACCTCAGAGGCGTTTTGGCAACGGAAACGATGGTAAATCCTCTCCATCTTCTCCAGATCCACTCTTTAAACCATTCTCCAATTTATTGTATCTTGAAATTCATGTTTTACATCTTTTCGACTTACTATGATACCATGTCGTCTATTTGCGACTAAACCTTTTAATTCCTTAGGACCCCAGAGTAGCCCGGGTATGCATTGTATCTGATTCTTATGAGTTAATATATATTTTCCTGTTTACTTGTGGATATGAATCTATGAGAATTGAATGTTCTATTTATGCCTAATCACCATCGATAGAGTTTTAGATCCATAATTGCTGCTGAAAAGGGGATTAAAGGTTAGAAACACATAGGTTCACCCATTTATCGGCGTCCTTTGTGAAAGGTGGGGCATAAACCAGAGGAGATTACCTAGAGTAAAACCAATTGCACCTAATTAATGAATCAATTACTATGATAATGGGATTGGCATTAGATTAGGTAAGGAAATTACACTGTGAAAGTGGGTAATTTCTAGCTACAGGCTCTTTATTCAGATTTAGGAGGGAATTTATATTAATAATACGAGGATAAATGCAGTGCTACCCATGGTGAAACTATGTTCTAATGAATATATCACCATTTGATTAAATCAACTTATAATTTTCATTTGAATTTCTTTTTCTCATTCAAATCAAATCCTATCAATCAATTTTCATCGGCCTAGTTGATCATATCATAGTTAGTACTAGTCTCTGGAAACCATTTCCCTAAGTTCAAATCGGGCCTCACAAGGCCTATATTACAAGACACATACAATTGCATTTTACACACACAGTAAAGTCATGTAAAGTTTTTGGTGCCATTATCGGGGAAACGACAATAGTCCAGCACTACCAGTGTTGTTATCGGTCACTCTAGGCTACCGTTTTTTATTAAGTTGAATGTTGAATATTATTTTTTTATATAGCTAGTGCTTGCGCTTATATTGATCTTTACCTTTTTCAGCAATGGGTGAACAACCAGGTGCACCAGAGGAGAAGACCATTTGGTAGAAAATTCAAGCGTCGTCTACAATAGCATAGTTGGGTCCCATAAAGAAGCAAGTAGTGGACGTCAACAGTTTCAAGATTGACCCAGGTCTCGTGGCACTGGTCAAATCATAGGAATTTCATGGGCACAGCTGGGAGGACCCCATGAAACACATAAACAACTTTGTGGAGAGTTGTGACATGCTTAAGCTTAACAAGGTATCAGTTATGATGATTTGTCTAAAACTATTCTCATCATCATTGGCAGACAAGGAGAAATCGTGGTTCTACAGTCTTCCACTTGAGTCCATTGAGACATGGGACCAGATGATAGATTCCTTTTTCGAGTGTTATTTTCCACATCAGAAGACCAACAAGTTGGTCAAGAAAATTTATAACTTCAGACAGCAAGCCAAAGAATATTATTTAGAGGCTTGGGAACGATTTTAGAATATGTTGAGGAAAGTCCCGCATCACAGGACTGATTTAGAGGACCAAGCAAAGATGTTCTATTATGGTCTGCATCACTGTGAGCGGACAACACTCGATAGCGTAGGAAAAGGATTCTTTCTCAACAACAAATCCTCCAAATGCCATGAGATCTTACAAAATATGGCCAAGAATCAGTCTTGGGGAGAGGAAAAAGAACACCCAACTACAATCAAGAGTGTGGGGGAGTCGAAGGTAAACAACGCATTGAATGAAAAGCTGGATTTGATTGCCAAGAAGCTATGCTAGAAGGATGGAAGATCCTCTGAGGAAGAGGAAGAAAAAGTGAAGTATAAGAGATGTTACAGGGGCAATGAGTACTCAGGGAGGAAGGATCCCAAGTTCTCATGGAAAGACCCCAACAATTTTTAGTAGGAATATGTCAATGATAAGGAGAGCATGGATGATATATTGAGGAAGTTGGTCAGTCAAAATGAGGTAGTCATCATCCAGACAAAGAGGGATCTACAAAACTATGGGGCACAAATCCACAACATCCAATATCAAATTTCACAGCTAGTTGAGGAGGAGGCTTCCTTGAAGAAGCCCATTCAGCAAGAAATTCCAGGGAATGTAGCATTAATTCATCAGCATCACCAAGCAATATATATTTTGGTTATTCAAGATCCAGAACATCTCAGTGAGGAGTCACCTAAGAAGCAGATTCCAGAGCCAGATTGGGAGTATGTACCCAAAGTCCCATTCCCCCGCAGCCTGTATGGATTTCCAGGAGGATGTAGAAATCCAGTTAAGGCACCTCAAAATCTCACCACTACCGAGTCTACATTTCAAATTTTAGAAAAGGTCCCTATGCAAGTAGAGCATGTGAAGTCTTTATGCCATAGTGATGCGGCCATAGTCAATGAGGAGACACCCACAAGTCAGGAGCAGAAGGCACATGCCATTCCATCCACAAGAGACGTGCCAAATTCTACTCTAGATGATGGTGTTGAAACAAGCTTAGGGGAGGAAATCCCTAATGTCCCATATGTCCCCCCACACAAGCGCATAGAGAAGAAAGTTACACCATCCTTGGATAGTCTAAAGCTGAGAAAAGAGGGAAGGCAAGTTAACAAGTTCCTTGACATCTTCCAAAAGCTCCACATCAACATCCCACTTGTGGAGGTGATAGAGAAAATCCCTGCATATGGAAAATTCCTAGAGGACATCATTAACAAGAAAAGATGGATCAAAGATACATATGTTTTGTGTGTTGATGAAGCGGTCAGTTCCATAATCCAAGGAAATATGCCAAGGAAGAGGAAAGATCCAGGATGTTTCTACATCCCTTGTTCTATAGGCGGACAACAGTCCCCATAAGAAAAGTGTGATTCGGGGGCAAGCATTAATCTCATGCCACTTACTACTTTTCAGAAGTTGGGATTGAAGAAGCCAAAAAAATCCTCCATGAAAATTGAGTTGGCGGACAGATCAATTGTTAGGCCGCATGGGATATTCGAGGATGTTCTAGTCAAAGTTGACAAATTTATATTTCCCATTGATTTTGTGGTCATGGACATGCCAGAGATTCGAGGATTTGAAATATTGTTAGGAAGACCCTTCCAAGCTACGACTGATTGTGATCACTGCCATTGGGAGAGGTTACTTGACACTTGGGATCAATGATGATAGAGTGGAATTTAAACTTCCAGATGAATCTTCACAGCCATCCCTTGACAACCCAGGCTAAGGAACTCTACTGTCAAGCCTAGGACATTAAACAAGGGTTCTTTTGGGAGAAATCCAACTTTATTTTTGTTATTTGCTATTTGTTAGGTCTTTTCGTTGCTTATATTTCCATATTTGTCATTTTAGATTTATTCTTGACGTAAAAAGGTACCTTGATGCTCTTTTTTGGTGTGCAAGAACAGGTAGAGTCGGTACTACCGACTTCCAAGTTGGTACTACTGAACCCTTATCAGTTAAAATATCCAAAAAGTCGGTACAATCGACCTCAAAATCGATAAAAACATGGGCAAAGTCGATACTATCGACTCCAAAGTTGGTACTATCAAAATTTCTTCAAAAAATCATGAAAAGCATGACCCAAAGTTGGTACTACCAAAATTTTCAGAAGAAAAAAATTTCTACCGAGCTTCAAAAAGGCTGTAGACACCATCGAAACCTATTTTGTCGGCACTGATTTTTAAAGCTCGAAGAAGGCCAAAGAATGCCATGTCTTAGCACTACCAAGACACAATATTGGAGAATCAATAAGAGGGATATATGCAAGCATGGCTTGATCCAATGAGCCACCAATCATCCACCGCCACCACCCTTCACAACAACTGGTACCACTGTTCCACTTCTCTAAGTTGGAATTTTGACTATGTGGACATAGTCATATTCAAGCTTGGGGGTATGTGTTGGAACAACCATCTATCTTTAGTTTTTATTTTGTTTGTTTGCTATTTTTTATGTTTATGCAAGTGTAGGATCCGCACCTATCTAGTGTAACCATGGAACAAAAAATGCATGATTTCCCCCATTACATAGAGTATACTCTTAGGTGTTGTTGCATGGAATTTGAAAATTTTGAAAACTAATTGGTCACATCTTTTTAAGCTTTGTTGCAATTCTTTGAGTCACACCACTTGAGGAAATGTATGGGTTAGTCAGTCTTAGGACAAGTGATATGAATTAACACCTCAATTATCCATGGAACATGAATGAAGATGATGTTTGAGCCTAAACTGATCAAACCTTTAACGAGATCTTAAATTGAAGTTTAAGAAGGAACTCTTAGGGTTACCCTATACACATGTTTTTAGAGAGGGACATATATTATTCTTTGATGGCTTAATCTCTTACGTATGTGATTTTATCCACTTCACACCCACTTTAATCACCACTCTAAGATGATCAAGTACACTGAATCATTTTTGTTGATTGCATTGCATGGCATAGTAGGTAACATTATAGTTAATTTGTTTTCTCTTGTATCAATCAGAAAAAGAAAAATATAAGTATGCATAAAAAATTTCTATGCATATCATATTAGTTGCATAATAACAATCTGTACATGTAGATTGCATGCATTTTCATTTGTTCAACAATGCATCATGAGATGTTATAATACTACAGTGATACACATCTATACCCTTAGAGATACATGGGAGATTTCATGAATGTATTTAGCGAAGTAAAGCCTGAAACATTTAGTGGGCCAAAAAAAAAGCAAAAGAAAGAGAGAGAAAAATGAGAAAAACAAGAAAAAAAAGAGTTTGTCTTATTGTTAAAGGGAAAGAAAGAATGTTTGTATCCATGGTAACAATTTCATAACATCTATATGATATCATTGACTCTTTCTTTGATTCAATATCATTGTCTTGATGAGACTTTGAATACATGCATCATTCCACCCACAATGTTACACATTCAGACGCATCACTCACTCATCATCATCATATAGGTCATCACATTTTATATTTGCATAATGATTCAGATGTCCCTTATGATTTTTCACGGCCACCTATCCCATACCAACCATTGCTCTTATCAGTAGGATATTCATATGATTTTACTCCTCATTCCTCATTTATCAGGAGGAAAAGAGCAATGTAGATAGGAAATAACATGATGCACCAAGTGAAGGCATGATTTGATTAATATATTAACTTCTCTTCTGATAGTGTTTCATTGACCTAAGGATGGATGTCTTTTATGGATATTTTGGATCGCTTCATAACAGTTACTAGTTTAGTATTCAGTAAAGGCCGGTTTGGGATTGTTATGTGGGGATGATTGAGATGGGAATTCATATGTTTTGTCCTTTTGCTGACTTGTCTCAAATAGATCCAAGAGTGTGTTGCTCAAGGATGAGCAATCTTCAAGCTTAGGGGTGTGATGTATGCACAAATTGTCATTATTTTTAAATCTAATTTGGTTATTTTCTTTGTCATTTGTGCTTAATTGAATATCTTTTTAATACATATTTTACCAAATTAGAACAAATCACTTGTACATCAATTCTTATATTTTTACATGTATTTTACATGTTTTAATCATAATAATAATTATTTGATTTTGTTCATTGATTATTTTATTGCAGATAATTATTATTTAATGGAGCAAAGTCGATACTACCGATTTTCAACTCAGTGGTACCGACATGGCATCAGAGTATAAATAATTTTTGCTCTAGATCAGAAAGGAAAAGGACTTTTTACTGTGAAGAAGTCAGTAGTATCGACTTCCAACTCGGTACTACCAACTCAAACACTGCCGTATGGATTTTAATGTGTTAAATCTAACAAATATTGTATTAAAAATTACATTTTAGGTTTCCTCTTAACCTAAACATGTACGATAGCCAAAAAGGACACCATTAGAACTGCACTATTGAGATCTATAACAGGGGGACGAGATGGAAGGCGAATAGAGGGACAAAAGTGGAGGAACCCTACCCAGTAGAAGAAGGTGGTTTCTTGGAAGAGAAGCCCCATTCTATTTTATTTCTTCTCTATTTTCTTCTCCAAAGGATCAACAGAGTTACTCTCTTCATTCTAGCCTTTTAGGAGGGAAGTTGGTTTGAGTTGGAGCTTTCTAAGTGATGGAACTTCATTCTATAGCTGGAGTTCTCTCCGCTTAGCCTGCATCTGTAGTTCCTCTAACTTTTTTCCTTCTCTTAAGCATGCAAAACTCTGAAATTACTATCATGTATCTGCATATCTTCACTATGGATGAGTAGAGCTCTTTTCTTGATCATGGGAGAGTATCTCACATGCCATTGTTCATGTGAACTCAAATTTATGCTTATTGTTGTTTAATTTGCTTTCTTCCATGGATGCCTATGGTGTTTTCTTGCTTGTATGCTTGGCTGGCCACCTTTTATACATGTTTTATGCTTGCGTTGTGCTTTGGGAGAATGCATTAGGAAGTATGGAGTAGGATCTATGGAAATATTCTCTTGATCACGAGAGTTTCTAGGGATTATTGAGGGTTTCAATTGTGTTTGATACTAAACATAGATGCGGGTGCATAATGTGAAGTTGAGAGCCATCTCATGGCATTGGGAAATGCATGACGATGACAACCTCCTTTCTTATTAAACAATGATCTTGTTTCATATGTTCATGTGATATAATGGTAATGGTTGTGAAATCTTATGCTCAAGTTTCCAATCAATAAAATTGTTTAAAACCTTTGCCTTGGTTTCCTTTTCTTTAGTCTATAATCAATCAACCTTTTGCAATCTGATTTAGATTAGTGAAAGTTAACATGTTTGCACCTAACTAGCCTAGCTCCTTCTTTGTTGCTCTGGCAATTAGGCGAGTGGGTCTAGGGGAAAAGCCCTTCCCTTGTCGGAAGATCTACCCATCTCCCAGTGAGATTATAGTACAATGGAGGAAGAGATAATGAGAAAATGCAAGGATCTGGCAATACAAGACGAAGAAGATGTGGCATACTTCACAGATGGCACGACGGAAGTGGAGGTGGAAAGGGATACTACCTTGGTGGCAAAGCTCATGATGACAAAGAACTACAACTTTCCAGGCCTTAAAAGGACAATGATGATAGTTTGGGGAATCAAAAGCACTATATCCTTTGAACAAATGGAGCACAAGGTGATAGTCATCCAGTTCAAGAACAAAAAAGATAAAGAGAAAGTCCAAGGGGGAGTCCCTGGTGCTTTGATAGTAACCTTCTTATTTTGAAGGAGGTAAAAGTAGGAAAACAACCGTCAGCAAAAACCTTCAATGAAAACCCTTTCTGGGTTAGGTTGTACAATGTGCCACTGGGGTACCGTTCGGAGGAAGCCATAAGGAAGATAGGGGGGGAAATCGGAAAAATCTTATCCCTTAATAGGGAGGAAGGTAGAGGATGGACAAGAGCAAGACAGCTGCAAGTAGAAAGAAAGATGGACAAACTGCTAAAACAAACTCAGAGACTGAAGCTGGTGGATGGAAGCCTCGTCGACATAGTTATAAGGTATGAAAGACTACCTATCTTCTATTTCAATTATGGAATGGTGGGCCATACAACACATGACTGTGAAGAAGAAGCCATAGAGGGTGTTATGGAGACAGACAAAGAATGGGGACAATGGCTCAGAGCGTCACCAAGAAAACAAAGTAATATACAAATGCAGGGGGGACGTTACGAGGAAGTGTGAAGGGGGATCTTTAGTGAAGAGGGGAAAAAGGTGGAAAGAAAAACTATAGTCCTTGTGGAAGGAAGAAACAAAGAAAAGATGAAAGGAATCAAACAAAGAGATAGAGAGAATAAACCAGAGCAGGAACAAAGAGATGACAAACATAGAGGGGCCCAACAAATTCAATGCTAAAGCTACAGAGAGAAGAGGAAGTGAATAAGGGGTTAAAGCTGTACAAAGGGAAATCGAAGAAGAAACCAAAACTGAAGAAGATAAAAGGGAGGATGGATAAAACAGACCGGTGAATGTCAAAGAAGTGAAGGTTGTCTCTGGAAGCATTAATAATTGACCTACTGACATTGATGGGGCCAAGGAAATAAGTAAAGAAAAGGATCTCTATGAAAGTAAAGCAAAAAATCTGGCACACAAGGTGTATGAGAAAATGCCTATTAAAACCACAAAGATACAGAAGCACAAAAAAGGAAGATATAGGAGAATCATGAGAAACATGGGGGGAGGAGAAGAGGAGAATAGAAGGGTACTGAAGAGAAAGATAGGAGATGAAGTGGGTGGGGAAGTAGAGAGTAGAGAAGAGGAAAGGGAAAGGGGAGAAAAAGTGGTGAGGAACGAAGGTAGTAATATGATATGGGAATCTATTTCCTAAGTAGTGGTATCTGGTTCAAGCCAGAGTCGTGAAGGACAATGAAAATGTTGAGCTAGAATTGTCAAGGCCTAGCCAAGCTTGACACCAGAAATAATCTTCGTTGTATGTACAGGGAGGAGAGGTTGGATCTAGTTTTCCCTATGGAAACTATGATCAATCATACTGATATGGAGACGTATAGAATCAGTAATGGGTTCCCTAATGGAGTCAGTCTGGGCAGAGTGGGCAGAGCGGGAGGTATAGGTATGTGGTGGAGGGATATTAAGGCAAAGATTATCTCCTACTCTCAACACCATTTTCTGCTGGAAATCGAAGGTGATATTGAAAACCTTATGTGGAGATGTGTAGGGATCTATGGTTGGGTTGATAGTGCAAACAAGCATAAAACGTGGAGCCTTATGAAGTTTGTTTGATGACAGCAATGGTCCCATCCTGGTTATAGGTGATTTTAATGAAATCCTCAGGTACAAGGAGGAGGGAGGGGTGATGGGAGCCAAAAGACATATTGAAGAGTTTAGATATATTGTGCAAGATTGTTGCCTTGCTGACATAGGTTTTGTTGGCGAGCGGTTCACCTAGGAAAGAGGGAAATCTTACAAAACGGCCATTAAAGAAAGACTTGATCGGGCTCTAGGAGACTTCCAATGGTGCTGCAAATTTCCAAACGCGTGGATTAAAGTTAAACCTCGTTTGGGCTTTGACCACTCCCCTCTTACCCTCAATTTGTAGAAGTGTAAGGCCAGTCACTGGGGTAATAAAGATTTCAAGTGCGAGAAGTTTTGGCTGAGTGACCTTGAATGCAGAGGGATTGTGGAGAAAGAATGGAGTGACGAAGGAGGAAAATACATTCTCACTAAGATTAACCAATGTGCCAGCAAGCTGAGAGAGTGGGATGACAAGAAGTTTGGCAATATTAAGAAGAATATCAGGAAAGTTGAGAAGGAGCTGGAGGATACACAACTGATGTCGATGAACATTATCTCCTTTGAAAAATGTAAAAAGATGAATGAAGAGCTAAGTCTACTACACAAGAATAATTAGACATACTGGTACCTGAGAGAGAAGGCAACATATATGAGAGATGGTGATAGGAATATAGCCTTTTACCATAAAACTGCATCCCAACATAAGTAAAGAAACAACATTGAAAAAATTATGAATAAGGAGGGGGTTTGGGTGGAAGGGGAAAGAGAGGTGGAGGAAGTGGTACAAAACTACTATAGTGATCTTGTGACATCCCTCTATCACACAGACAACGAAATGCCACGCAAAAATGTGTGGACCCTCCATAAACCACATATTACCAAAAACACGGGTTAATTAAAACCGATTGTGGAAAGTAGATAATAAAGAAACTATTACATGCAGATCCTCATCCTCCAAGGAAACATATTATATAAATATACATAACCTTGATATATGTCCACAACTTATAGGAACCAGATGTCTCATAAGCACAAAGAGTTCACCACATGTTTATATACAGAACCGACTATATCAGACCAACAATAGGATAAACAAGATACATCAACTATGCATCGTGAAACGTCGTCAAAACACCTCTAGGACTCTACTACAAAACAATCAAAACATCAACATATCCATCTCTTACCTCCTACTATTCCTCTCGCTGCTCAGCCACAACCTCATGACCACCACTACATCTAGCACGATCACCTAAAAAGGTTTAAAACCAATGAGGTGAGACACACAGTCCTAGCAAAAAACATAACTCCTTGCCAAACTATAAAACTTAAGGAAAGCTAGAACAGATAAAATAGATAACTGATATAAGCAATTCATATATGCACAGATAAAATAGATAACTGATATAAGCAGTTCATATATGCAGCATATTGAACCGAACTAACTTTATTAACATCTTACCAAGATATCCGGGAGGCATACATCCAGATATTTCTTGTGGAACATGATTGACAAGACAAGTTACATAAGAACTTATCATAAGATATGAGGAACATGTAATTAACTTCAAGATATAACTAGGGCAACTATACAAGCAAGGCATAAACCAATGTTCCGTGTTTTGCCCTAAGAAAAATATACTATGCAGATGGATTACAATTTATTATGCCCTGAGGAAATGAGCTGTACCGCTCAAATCCAACCTTCGGCTGCGAAGCCCAAAACCAGTGCCATACAAGGTCAATGGAAGAGCCAGACTCCATGACCTCACCTCCTCGTGGTCAGTGCATGATAACCAAAGCAGGACCGCACTCTCTTGCTTAAGTAGCCTCAGCCACAGGGTCAGCTTCGCAGGCTACCCTTTTCTCTAGCCCGCCTTGATACAGGTCTTGGAACTAGCATACCTTGAGCCACAGACCTATTCACCATGCTCTTGATCCATGAACACATTCATGCTCCATCACACTGAGACATGGGCCTATTCACCATTCTCTTATACACATCTTGAGTCTACAACCGCAGTTGCACTCTGATCCTCCTATTTTCGGCTAGGAGAAACCCCACATATTCAACAATATGCGCTCCAGGTAATCCTGCCAGATAAACCTGTTTCACCATCACCAACTACTGACGATGATGGATCTATGGGCATGGAAAACTACATTAAATGTTCATCTATAATTAATTAGTATATTTTAAGTGAATTGTTGAGGCAACCGGGTTATAAAACATAAACAACATTGTGTCACACCATTATTGTCATTATCATATTGCCATGGGATCTCAATCCCTCATCACATAATGCCACTACCTCTCAAGGCTTCATCATCATACATCATCATGGGATATCAATCCCTTATCTCATCATCATAGGATAACACCTCAAACATGCACTCAACCTTTGTCAGGTCACCATAGCTTTCTCATCATACTGGTGGTGCATGTTATCTCATCAACAAGGAACACATACACCTCATAGCTCTTACATGGCTATAAATTCGTTTGATAATACCTGCATGGTTAGTATGCATATCAGGATAGATAACTACATCACCAAACATAGATCTTTAGAGAACATATTATGATTATCATGACATTAAGATTTAAGGTGCATAAGATTGGAACAACATCCATTATTATGAACACATGAAGGATAAATCTATGGATGGTATGTCAAACAACTTATATTATTATTATCAAACTATGAGCATCTAACATGCCCTCTGTCTCATGACATCATGAACATAACCATCCCTAAGGATACATCCTTAAAGACCACACTACCATGATCTACCATATCACTGGTCACGATCCATCTATCATAGCTCAACATCATAACCAAAGATGTGGGCTCAAGGTAACAAGTTCACCAACTTAGGGTTACCAGGTTAGGTGCATCCCTCACCAAAGGTGTATCGGGTAGGGTGCTATCCCTCACCCAAATGATATCAGTCACCACCAAAAACCCTAGGGAACCAAGCCACATATGGGGAAACCAGCATATCGTGCAACCATGCACAAGAGGGTATCAGACAACCATGTACAAGAGTGTATCGGGCAGCACTATCATCAAATCGATCAAGACCCTATATCGCCCTCTAGGGTAGGGTTTCCATGTCGGGCAACCATCAAAACCATATCGCCCAAGGCACACCACTGTCATCCATCAAGCAACATCATGGGAAGCCCACCATGGCACCCAAAGAGCTTCCATATCGCCCAAGGTAGCCCTATCGTCCAAGCTAGGGTTTGGGACTCTCTATCGGTCAAGGAACCATATCGCCCATCAAGGTTACATCAACCAAGACTCCATATCGGGCAACACCATATCGGCCAAGGACATATTGCCCAACTACATCTTGGGTAAAGGTCCATATCGGTCAAGAGGTCAACAAGGAACCTCCTAGCATATCGCCCAAGCTCAACCCTAGAAGAGGGATATCGGGCAGGACCCAACCTTAGGGTATCGTGTAAGGGTTCAAAGGCCATGACAGGTTGGTCCTCTTCAACCTCAAGACTGCCACCAAGAAGCTCTAGAAGATCAAGACATTTGGCTCACCTATCAACAACTAAGTGAGAGAGGGTTTTTGCACAACTCCCATCGCCTATCGAGAAATAAGGAGGTCCATCACCATATCGAGCAACCAACCCAAAACTCCACTCACCATTGAATTAGGAGACCCTAGGCTCACCTCTCAACAACTAAGTGAGAGAGGGGTTTTGCCCAAAGAACTCCACATCCAATGGTTTGGCCAACCCAAGGCAATCATCTCAACAAGGTCTAGGGTACATCTAAGGAAACTTTATAACCATTATAGCAATAAACATAGCTAGAAGATGACATGTCTGAAACATATAGCAAAGAAACATGATAAAGAAGTAGTATAGTAGGGTTAGGAGTTATGTAACCCGCCACACGCTCTAAAGATCCAAGCTCCTAGCACCAAGCTCCAAGCTCCAAAGCACCACCTTCGGCCAACACAAAGAAGAACAACTTGTAACCACCATGGCCGAAGAGAAGGGAGAAGAAGAAGAAGAAGAAGAAGGTGCCAAGGAAAGGGAGAGATACTTACAAAAAGAGAAGGAAAGGGATAATCTAGGAAGGTGTGTCACCCAAGACACCAGCTGTGTCGGCCACCACTTGCTCCTTTCTTCTCCTAGCTCAGCCACCAATGGAAGGGAAGTAACTAAAGGAACAAAAGAGGCCTAGCTAGCAAGAAGGGTTGCTTATATACTAAGGGCTGAAGGGGAAGAGCAAGGCAAGGTGGCACCCGTCCCTAGCACACTTGTCCAAGGATTGTGCCACATGCTAGAACCCCAAAACCACGCGTCCATGACTTGCCACCCACTTAGCAAAGCAACGACCACTTGTCCAAAGATGGTGACACAAACGAGGCTAGGTGAAGGGTGTGTGTCACCCAAGATGACAACCCAACACACCATGGTCGATACACCTCCCTGCCCGATACAACCAGCACTCCCTTGGCCGATACACTAAGGTCCAACCCGATACCAAGCCTTAACAAGGCCAAACAAGGCTCAACAAAGCCCAAGGCTACTCAAGCAAAGAGCCCAACCCATCCTCTCAACCTTAGAGGATGCAAAGAGAGAGAGAGACATCTCTCAAGGTGACAAACTTGCACACCCACCCTAAAACTTGGGTAATTTGCAAGTTTCACCTCTACCTTCCAACAAAACACAAAACAAACCCTAATCACAACTTCAGGTGATTAGCAAGCATCTAAACACAGGGTTTAGGCAAAGCAAACTGGGTAAGCCCAAAATGAAGGTCAGGGTCCTTAAAGATCTCTTCAAATCTCAACAAACAACCCACAATAACGGAAGTACATCTAACATTCCACAGTTGATAAGTGATGAAATCAATAGAAAGCTTATGAAGGATCCTCATAGGAATGAGATCTGGGCTGCTCTGGTCAATATACATCCTACTAAAGCCCCTGGGCCTGATGGTTTCCATGCATGCTTCTTCCATACTTTCTGGGACATATGTGGGAGTGATGTGGTGAATTTTGTTAGAAATTGGTGGAGAGATAAAGAGGAGATAGGGAGTATCAACAAAACTAACGTTGTTCTTATTCCTAAGTGAAGGTACCCTAAATCCATGAATTCCTTTTACCCTATAAGCTTGTACAATACCTTTTACAAGATTATATCAAAGGTCATGGTGAACAGAATCAAGCATCTCCTCGATGACATCATCATCGTGAATCAGAGTGCCTTCATCCCCAGAAGGCTCATCACCGACAATGACTTGATAGCTTTCGAAATGTTTCACTTGATGAAAAGGAAGAAGAATGGAAAAAAGGGACCATGGCGATGAAGCTTGATATGGGTAAAGCATAAGATAGGGTCGAATGGCATTTCATCTTTGAAGTTATGCAAGCTTATGACTTCAGTAGGGATTGGTGCAAAAAGTTTGAGGATTGCTACACCATCCTTATGTCCTCTTTCATGATAAACATGAAGTGAAAGGGTGTTGTCAAACCCACTATAGGTCTTAGGCAGGGTGACCCCATATCACCCTACCTTTTCCTCATGTGTGTGGATTCTTTCTCTCACCTCCTTAGAGCTATTGCCAAGAATAATCTGATCCATGGGACTCGATCTTGTGTGTAGGGACCTATTATTTCTCATTTGTTCTTCGCGGATGACAATGTGCTTTTCACTAGAGTGACTTTCCAAGAGGCTTTGACGATAGCTAACCTTATTAGCTGCTATGAAGAAGCCTCAGGGTAGAATATTAACTCTTTGAAGTCGAAAGTGTCTTTGAGTGGAAACATTGAAACAACAAAGAAAGAAGAGATATTAAAATTTTTGAAAATGAATCAGGTGGACAAACATGAAAAGTACCTTGGCCTCCCTACTTTTATTGGTAGATCAAAAAAATCTAACTTCAAGGCAATCAAATACAAAGTGTGGAACAGGCTTAGGGGATGGAAAGAGAAATTTATGAGTCAAGCAGGAAAAGAGGTTTTGATCAAATCAATCATACAAGCCCTGCCCACTTATATGATGGGCATCTTTTAGCTACCTGCAAACATCCTAGACAAAATCACTAGAATGATGGATAATTTTTGGTGGGGTACAACAGAGAACAAAAGGAAGATCCATTGGGCAGCATGGGAGAAATTGTGCAAATCTAAAAGAGAAGGGGGTCTTAGTTTCAGGGACCTTAAGACTTTTAATGTGGCTATTTTGGCTAAACAGGCGTGGAGGTTGTATGATAAAAAGGAATCCTTATGCACAAAATTCATAGCCTCGAGATATTATGGGAATGGGGACTTTCCTGATGCTTACAAAGGCTTTGACACTAGTTACAAATGGCGCAACATCTGGGGTGCCAAGTCTTTGCTTAAAGAAGGGTTGAGGTGGAGCATTGGACAACATTCTCATGTGAGAATATGGGAGGATGCTCGACTGCCCAATAGGAAAGGTACATGTTCAAAACTCGTGTATGTGGGCGATGATGAAGATTGCTATGTATCTGAACTGATTGACTACACAAACATGAACTGGAAAAAAGACTACATTCTGGACCTGATGGATACTGAAGATCTGGTTACAATTAGCAACATCCCACCCTACTGCGGGGACACTGATAAGTTGTACTGGTATCTGAGAAAGAATGGGGTTTCCATGGTGAAGTATGCTTATTGGCTTGGCTATGGCGATTTTGATTTCAACATAGATCAAAAAGCTAATGAAGACAAGTTGTGGGGTTCAATATGGAAAATAGATGTATTACCAAAGCTTAAGCATTTTATATGGAAAGCATGCAAAGAACACATGGCCACATGACATAATATAGGCAAGAAACACATTATGACCACCCTGGGATGTCAGCTATGCAATGAAACAAATGAAGACCTCTTCCACATCTTTTTTGATTGCAAAGCAGCAAAAGAACTATGGTGTCATATGAAAATGGATATCATAGCCACAAAAGTGCCCAGAAGTTTGATGAAAGAATGCTGGAGATGGATCCTGACAAAGTATAACAGTGAGGTCATGAATATTATTATCACAGTGTGCTTCACTTGCTAGAAATTCAGAAATGAGGCCATTTTCAAAAATTCCAAAAGCCCCCAATCATCTTGTATGCTAAGGTTGTCTCCTGATCGGTCTCCCCTAAACAACTTGGTTATGGACAAAGGAACAGAGAGCCGAGAACAAAGGAAAACTGTTGGCAGGTCCCAGGTCTAGGTAACATAAAGATGAAACACCAAAGTAGCTATATCAATTGAGAAAGACAAAATTACCACAAGTGTTATTTTTAGAAATGAAAGGGGTCTCCTGGTGGGTGCGGGCTACTGGAATGTCTTTGGGGTGTGGAATAGCCAAACTGCCGAAGCTTATGCTATCTGGTATGGTCTGAAGATGGTGGAGGATATGAAGATTAAGAACCTGGAGATTGAGACACATGCGAGTAATGTGGTGGCTGATATCCAGAAGAAGTCTTATGGAAGTACTTCTTATTACAATCTCCTCGACCGCATTAAGGAAAGGATGAACAAGCTTGATTTTGTAACTGTTAAGCACATTAACAGGGAGAGCAACTATGCTGCTCATAATCTTGCCAAAAAGGGTAGCCTAGCTGATGTCTCTATAATGTGGATCGATAATTATCCTAGGGAGTGTATTAATGATGTACTAACTAATCTCAATAGTAATATATGAACCTTTTTTTTCAAAAAAAAAAAACTAGCCTTGCTCCTCGTGTTCGACACTCGACTACATTGACTCCTGTATACTTACGGGTGATTAGTGAGTTGTAATCTTTTCCTTTCTAAAACTCTCAACACACAACTAATTTTGGTCCATTGCCCCTTTGTTGTAGTAACTTGTTCATCATAGGGATGCCACCGATTTTTTCAAAACAAAATTTTGCTCATCAAGTGACACAAGGTATTTAAGGGGTACATCATCAACCTAAAAATTGACAAAAAAACACATATAGGATATAACTTATAAATGGACATATATATAGTTAGAAATAGGATATATTGTAAAACTTACATAGTGAGGCGGCGCCTCGCCCTCATGGTAATCATCATCACAATCATCATACTCACGATCAACCATCTGAAAGTGTCATATAAAAACAATCAAACATTTAACATTTAATATAACTATAAATTAATATAACATTGTGAAGTTCACATCGATCTAACATTCAAAAAAATAAAAACATACCTCTAATATTGAGATATTTTATCAATTAACATTCCTTCAGTGTGATCTCTTCACACATATAAGTCATCATTAGCTTTAATATTTGGTGTTGGAAATCCAACTAAGAATGGAATCGAGTCATCATACTTATCATAGTAGTCTTCTTCATCTATATGATCTTCAATGAATTGTCATTTACCATGAAGAACAACCGACCATTTTTCAATTGTAGGATCATCGATATAAAATACTTATTTCGCCTGTGATGCCTATATGAATGGTTCACTGTTGTCGCCAATCTTTTCACAATTCAGTAATTTGAAACCCAATTCATCTACTATAACTCCTTTGGTGCTATCAACCCAATTACACTTAAAGAGTGAAATTCTGAACTCTACGTAGTTAAACGCCTATATGTCTTCAATGACACTCTAATATGACATTTTTGCTTCACGTGGACTCTTATATTTTGCACTAGAAAAAAACAATTAAGATGCTTGAAAGGTGACCCCACTATTTTGGACGATGCCCTTGTCATCTTGACGCTTTGTGTAATATGAGAACCAATTTATGTCAAACTGTTTTGGACGATGCCCTTATCATCTTGACGCTTTGTGTAATATGATAACCAATTTATGTCAAACCCTTCATAAGACATAACATTCATTTTTTGTTTAAAGGTGAGGCATTTGATATTTTCAACAATATTATTTGGTTTATAAGATATTTGATGTAAGACTTTATCTTCAAACCACTTAACAAATTTCTTGTTATGCTCTCTAGCAAGCCACATTGAATTGGCTCAAGGATATTTTTTTTGATGAAATTGGTATCTTCCGTGATATAAACACTCACTTCATCGATGTTGTGTAAAATATACAAGTGAGCTCGTTCCAATAACTCATGGATGATTACTTTCTTTGCTAGAATAGTCCTCAATATTCTTGTCATTTATATGAGTGTCATTACCACTCAGAAAGTCATTGCAAAAATCCATAACCTCTCGCCACATAACCCTTAATAGGACTCCCTTCAAGCAGATAATAGTTTTGAACATCACCTTTAAAAATGCTCATGTATTATTCAAAAAGATGCATCCAATGCAAGAAAATTGGTCCCAACATGTTCACTTCCCTAGTCAAGTGGACAACAAGATGTACCATGATATCTAAGAATGAAGGAGGAAAATACATCTCAAGCTGACATAGGGTAACAACCACTTCTCTTTGCAACTTATCGAGATTCTCAGGACCAATAACTTTGTTGCATAGACTGTTGAAGAAGAAACAAAGTCTGGTGATTGCAAACCTTACATGCTTTGGCAGTATAGATTGAATTGCCACGGGCAATATTTTTTTGCATTAGAGAGGGACAATCATGATATTTAAGACCTATCATCTTTATATCTTTCATTGACACCAATTTACAGATGTTTTAAGAGTAACCTTATGGTACCTTAACATTAACCAAGCACTCGCAAAAAACTTTCTTCTCCTTTCTAGACAATGTGTAACAAGCATGAGGTAAATATGTTCTCTGATCAGTACTAACTACTTCTATTAATTTTGTCCTTATTCCCATTTCACGTAGGTCCATTATAGATTTGATCCCATCTTTAGTCTTACCTGGTATATTAAATAGAGTACCAATGATGCTATCACAAATATTTTTCTCAACATGCATGACATTGATACAATGTCTAACTTCCAAAGAACTCCAATAAGGAAGATCCCAAAATATTGACTTCTTCTTGAATAAAGATTTATCACTTTGTGTGGGCATGGTACATTGTGATCTCTTACCAAATTCATTGACAAAATATTTTACTCTTTCATGAAAAACCTCCCCTGGTATAGTTTTAGGTGCAATCTGTTCCTCATTCCATCCATTAAACTCTTTGCGCAACATTCGGTACGAATGGAATTTTAGAAGAAACCTTTGATGAATAAGATATACACTCTTGCCACCATGTTTTAGTCATATTGAATCAGTGTTCTCTTCACATATAGGACATGCTTTGGACCCTTTTACACTGTATCCAGACAAATTCCCATATGCTGGAAAGTCATTAATGGTGCAAAACAACTTAGCATGTAAATGAAATGTCTCTCTACATGAAGCATCATAGTTCATCACACCTTAACCCCAGAGTTTCATTAAGTCATCAATCAGAGGTTCAAGATAAATGTCGATATCATTTCCAAGTTGTTTAGGGCTCGATATCAGCAACGACATCATACTTCTTTTTCATACACAACAAGGGAGTAAGATTGTATATAACAAGCATAACATGCCAAGTGCTATGTTGGCTGGCTCAATGTCCCATATGGATTCATCCCATCGGTACAAAACCCAAGTCTTAGATTCCTGATTTCTTCACCAAATTCAGGGTACAATAAATCAATCTTCTTCCACTGTAAGGAATCAGACGCATGTCGTAGTATCCCACCATTATTTTTCTTAACCTCTGCATGCCACCTCAAATACTTTACATCTAACAGATTGGCAAACAAGTGTTGTAACCATTGTATTATAGGTAGATACCACATCACCTTGGCAGGAGAATCAGTTTTGAACTTCCCCGAAGTCGTCATTTTATACCTTGACATCCCACATTTTTGACAATCTTTCAAATCCATATAGTCCTTTTAAAATAATACACAATCATTTGAGAATGCATGTATCTTCTTAGCCTCCACTCCCATTAGGCATAATAATTTCTTTAACTCGTATGTTGAGATTGGAAGCTCGTTTCTTTCAGCAAGAATTTATTTCAACAAAGACAACAATGAAGTGAAGCTTTTGTCGCTCCATCTATTGTTAGCCTTTAGCTTATACAATCTCAACACAGTGCTAAGCTTCATAAACTTAGTACAACCTGTGTATAATGGTCTCTCAGCATCATGCACAATGTTCCTAAACATGGAAGGTGGATCGGTGTGCTCTACCCCACAACTATCCAATGTCTCATCAACGATGTCTATTGGAACTGGTTCATTCACATCTATGTCATTTGCGACAATTTCTTCTTCCACACAAGCACTGCTATCGACATCTACTGATTTCATGATTGAAATCTCTCAATGCCAATACCATTCTATATAACCTTGTACAATCCCATTGCAAATGACATGACTTTTGATTTCTTCACTAGTGTTGACTTTTAGGTTGTTACCGTAATGCCTACATGAACAATAGAACCTATCTACATGTTGTTTCCTATGTTCCTCCACAAATCTAATATACTAATCAAGACCAACAATAAACTCTATGGTGTAATGATTTGGAATGTACATCCATAATCTATCCATTCTATGATAAAAAAAGTACATATTAGGGTTTAGGGATTACATACTAAGTTAAGGATTTATAGATAGATTAGGGTTTATTGTTTTGAGATTTAGGGATAAAGATTTAAAGATTAGGGTTTAGCGTTAAAAGATTAGGGTTTAGGGTTAAAATATTAGGGTATGTCTTATAATAAATGTGTGTAACACCTATCCCATTCTGGAACACCTAATCACACTAGTAAGTGCATAATGTGTATTGGGTTTTTAAGAAAATTTTGGCAGAATTTCCCCACAGTTCTCCAAGTAAACTGTTGTACATGGGAAAATGCCCACCAACATATGCACTTAGAGAACAAACGGGGAAGTGCTGATGAAACATCATGAAAAGTGAATATACATTATATGCTTACATCCTAAGTGAGATTAAGTGTTCAAGAACAGTCTCAAACTAGGGACTATCTAAGATTTACTCCTAATGAGTAAATCACAGACGTGTTTCTCATCCAACAAAATACATGTATGTTGTCATTTCCTATACCTACGATCCTAGTTTCATCGTTCATATCCTAGGTTTTATGTAACAACATTTAATACAATTCATTCTTCTAGTTGGATTAGTTATAAATAGAGAAAGAAAATATTAATATTAATTAAGAGAACGAGATTAGGCACCTTCATTTGAGTTGATTTACAACAACAACATTTGGTAGTTTGAATCATATCCTAGTCTAGCTACCATATTCGATAACATTGATTTCAACATCGATTGTTTATACTACCACTCGATTGTTTGTACTACCACATGTCTTGTATTAGCACATGTAGTAACACTCATCACATATAAACTTAAAAGCGTTATAGATACTTATAGTCATCATCATATCACATAACAAACTTAAACTTGTAGTAAAACATGATTTTGTTTGTCCTCAAGTGATCCCCCTAATAATAATTGTGATCCAACTTACGACAAAACTTCCTAACCAAGATTCAGAAAGCATCAATCATTTTGTATTTCTATCATATATAGGAAGAAGATATCATCTACCTCAAATTATTAATTCATTAAAAGAAAAAATTTAGATTTTTTGATTGAAGTTTAAGGCTCTAAAAGATCAACACGTCCACTATTTCTAATGCATCATTATAAATATAAAAAATTTAAGACAAACTCTAAAATCACAAAATCTCACAATCCATGACACATTTACTAGATTTAAGGATGCATTTTCTTATTACTTAATCATTACATTAATTATGTGTAGGGGCATATACACCTAAGCTTATCTAATCTGATACACAACATGTTGCACATTAAAGCAAGAGAAGTAAATGGTGTAAGGTAGTCTCTTACCTAGTAGTAGGGGAAGTAGCCCGAGGTTGATGGGAAGGAGGCAATGGGAGCGGTGACACAACTCAGTAGCTCTGACCTCAGTAGTGGTGGCGATGAGGAAGCCCAACTGTGCGGCGGCGGCGGAAGCAGCAGGAGCCTAATCTCATAGAGCAGCATCGGCGCAGCTCAGTAGGTCGATGGGAGGGAGGCAATGGGAGTGGTGGCACATGCATCTCAGTAGCTTCTTAGCAGCGACAGTGGTGAGGAAGCCCAATGGCGCAGTGGCGACAATGACAAGGAAGCCCAATAATGAGTGGAGTTAGACAAAGATCGGCGGCGGCGAGCGGCAATATAAGTGTCAGACCTAGTGAAATCGTGATGAAATAGAGAATGGGGAAGATTTTATTTTGCGTGTGTGCTATTAAGTTACCTATAGTTTTCATTTGTTTACAAAAACTGACACGTAATAACAATAGACATCGTTCTCATCTGAAAAACTAACAACTAAGTACAAATTTAAACAAAAAAACTTACACCCGGTTAGGGTTTTAGTCGTCAGTTTCTAGATAGAACAACCAACGTCTATTCACATATCAAAATAAAAAATTTATTCTAGTGTTGGGACCATAGTTGTTGGTTTTCCAACAAAAATTGACGCCGAAGAAGCTAATTGGGGGAAAATATTTTCGTAGGGACAAGGCGCGAAAACACCTAGTCATCAGTTCTTGTAAAAACCTGAAGACTAATGAGGGAATAAATTTTGTCTCACAAAGAGTGATTATTCGTCAGGTTTTTTCGACAACCGATGACTAATGAGGGATACTTTTTTTGGCGGGGACATGGCGTGAAACATGTGTCGTAGGTTTTGGAACAATAGACGTCGTATTGAAAATTTTGGAGGAAATTTTTTTCCCTAGAAAATTATATTTTATGGGTAATTTTAGACGTCGGTTGCTTTGAAAAAAAACTGAAGTTAAAGTAAAAGCGGTACCCGTGTCTTTTCTAAATCGTCTGAACTTCACATATGGTGACAATTTTATTATTTAGCCGACGTCGTTGTACTTTGACGTCAGTTTTGTATATATGTAACTGACGCCATCAAATGTGACGTTATATATCATTTATGTACTAGTAGAAGAATTGTCTCACATGAATTGGGACGTCTTCTACAATTCCTTCCGATTTTGTGAAGGTTTGGTCATCTAAATGCATTCGCATACCTATTTTGACCATAAAAGTAAGTCCTAGCCTATGAGGTAGAGTAAGAGGCATAAGGCTAATGCTTGCTCCAAGGTCTGCAAGTCCTTGTCTCACTTCATTATCTCAAATACTGAATAGGATGGTAAACACTCCCATACCCTTTTTAGTATGGGCATATTTTCCTATACAAAAGCACTAGACATCTTTGCTAGTGTCATTGCTTCCACATGATCTCCTTTCCTCTTCATAATCAAATCCTTAAAGAACTTAGCATAAGTCAACATCTCCTCGATGGTGACCAAGAAAAGTGCATCAAGGTGTATCTTCATTCCATCTTCTAGAAGCTTTTCACATCTCTTATTTAAATGAGTTTTCATCAACTTGTACAGAAAGGGGATCCTTGGTGAATAATGATCTTGCCTACAAAAGCTTCATCAGCTAATTCAACTTTCTTCTATTCTTCCTACTTCTTTCCTTTGCCTTTTTCTTTAGCTTTTCCCTTCTTGTATGTAACCTCTTCTAGTTGTTCCTTTTCACATAAAATGACCCATGGTTGGGGTTTAATGGTTGGTGTGATCTTCTAAATTCCTTTGTCAGTTGGATCTTCCACCATCCTTCTAGATCTCAGTGTGACCATCTTTGCAGTCTCGGTGTTGGAATGAATTCATTCTTGCAGGCTTTTTTTATCAACTCTGACGGTTGTGCAAGTTGTTGATCGATCTATTTTTGATGGATTTGTATTTCATTAATTTGAGTAGTTACACTTCCCATCTGAGTCTGCATGGTATTCAATATCCCAGTGTTTGTTATAGTACTTTGCATCAACTAGTCATTTATGATGGCATATCGATTTGCAAAAGCGAACAACTCTGTTATTAGGTCTTGTTGCTTTGAAGCTTGTCCTTTCCCTTGGCTTCCTCCTTGGTTATTCCTTCTTCCTTGTACTTGGTTTTTTTTTTAAAGTTTGTGTTACGCAAGGTCCCAAATTGTCCTCCTCCCCTACCAAAACTTGGTGGTCTCATGGGTGGGTCATTAGGCTGGAGGGAATTCTCAATTGCATCTTTGTTTGGATAGGAGAAACCAAAATGATATAGCCTCTTGAAGTTGGCATAGAAAACATTTTCGGTGTCTTCTTCTTCATCATCCTCTTCAGGTTGGGTGTAGATATAATTATATGTCCCATCCTCCTTCACCACATGTTCATGACACTCTCTATTGGTTTCTTACTCTTGCCTCTAAAGTCCTTCAGTTTCTTAACGTCATAGGCTATCTTTTGTATTAGAGTGGTTATGTTTTCCAAACTATTTTATTTTGCAGATGTACCTTGAAGCATTGCCTTTTTGGCTTGTCCTCTATCGTACTCCAGACTTGCTTCTAGGGCAGCCACATTGTCGATTATAATCACAGTCTTCTTCAGATTTTTTCCTAAGAAATCACTCCTTACAGCTACATTGAGTGAAGTTCTCTCAGTAGACGTAAGACCATAATAAAAGGTGGTGACCAGGAATCCTTTTTTGAAGTTATGATGGTGATAGTCTCTAGGGTATTCCTGAAATTACGCCCGTGACTCATATAGATTCTCTCCGGCCTTTTGGGTGAAGCCAGTGATCTTGTGCCTATCCCTAAGGCCGTGTTTGGTTCATTGGAAAGGATTAGAACAGGATCATGTGTTGCATGGGCTAGGAAAGTACACACTACGGAAGGGGATCATTGCTTCCCAACCTATGTTTGGATGTGATTTACAGATGCCGTAAGGAAAGGATTAGGGTCCACAATAAGCTACATATACTCAATGGCAGATGTAAGTTCTACCGATCATCAACAATATTGCTTACTATAGCTTTCCAGAAGGGCCGTAAGGAGATAATTTTCATCTGCAATGCTGCCGTAATGAGGGTCTGCTGTGGTGGCTATTGGGAGCAGCCACACACGACGGTTACACACGACGGATGCTGCAATTAAACATTTTCTAATGACCAGAAAGAATGATGAGCTTCACATAGTACCGGGTCATGCTAATCGAGTCGTGAAGCTCAAGGCGGTCGTATCTACAGACCCGTTAACGGTGTTTGTGAGAAGGTGAGCTAACAGGAAATACTAATCAAACCCAGATACGAGCCAACCGCTGATCAGAAATTTTTTTGGGGGCGGTGAATCGAGCATCGAGGGCAGCGAGTCTGCCTATACCGCTCAAGTACCAGGGGGTCGCGAGGTTTGCTGAATCCTACTTGAGTGGGATTCGTATTACCGCCACAGTGATATCCTAAGATGCTTTTTGCGCTAACAAACACAAGACTCTAATTTTGAGCAGGATGCGTGTCCTATCTGATAGAGATTCCCACGTACCAAACCGGCCACAGGATAAAATTTAGTGACAAATATGTATGCCAAGGGTGCTCATCCATTTATAGTTCTGTTAAGTAGGGCCCGGTGCCAAGAGAGGGCCTTGTCTCTGAGTGAGAAGTTAAATCCCTTATAATAGATCACATCTTGTGGTACCCTATTCATCTTGATTTTGTGACACATATTTTTTAAGGAATCAAGATGGTGATCAGAGTTTTCATCTTTGGAGTTTCCCTCCAAGCGACTTGTTTTGGATCATAGCGAAAACTACTGACTTTAGTTCAAAGTTCGGAGAACTAAAGTGAGGAATGGTGTGACTGGACATCTCAACTCATTGGATCTTGTTAAGATCAGTTGTCAAAGTGAAGGCCCTCCATAATCCTCATCATCATCTTCATTCTTGTTTCTTCTATTTCTATCACAACATTTATCATAATGTCATCAATCAGAACGTTCTTCTTCTATTTCTTCCTCCTCATGAGGTGGCTCCTCATGAGACAATTCTTCATGTTCTCCTTCTTTAGAGTGGTATTCCTTATGATCAAATTCAGGCTCTGGTTGAGGTTGTTCAACTCTTGGGATCTTGTTGCCTCCCTGGTGTCCTTCCCTATGAGGAGGCATGTTGATTGTGGGTGTGTCATTGTAATCACAATCCATTTCTCTTCAGGGTACCTAACACAATACACACAGTTGAGTTAGAAAATGGACGCATGACACAAAGTATTTGAGATAGTTAGAGATAGCAGACTAAAAATAGTGCATTCAAGTCTATTGCTAGACTTGCAGCACAAGTGTATGCTAAGTAGACTCAGATTCTTAACAGTATTGGTTGTCTTGCCCCCAACAAAGGCGTCAAAAAGTTGACTGGCCTAAATCCCATGTCTAAAAAGGAGTGGATCTAGAGTTGTCTGACTCTTAAATTCATAAACTAACACTCTGGACCCCACAAATATTATATAGGGTCCCATATAGTAGATCGGGGTCAATACATATGGACAAGGAGTGGTATGTGCAAAGAAGGTAGAGTCGTGTCTTAGTTACACTAACCAAAGAGTGAACAAAAGATTTGTGTCTTCCTTAGGGAATGTTATTACTCAAAAAATAAGTAAACTAAAATAAGTAAAATAAAACAAGAAGAACTAATATAGAAACTATCTATGGTGTTAGTTAAAACAACCTATAACTTTAGTTCAAAACCGACCCCTAAGTGGGTGACACTATAGCCACAGGTCTAACACATCAATTCTTAAGGAAAGGCAAAACCGTCGATAGAGATCTAGTGACGGTTGTGTGGATAAAAGAAACTGACACAAATAGGGGTCATAGTGTCAGTTGCATGCCAAAACTGACATTGAAAGAGCCATATTGGGTCATATTTGTAACTGGTAAAGGACCATACATCATCAATTCATAATAAAATGACACCTATCATGATGTACAGTGTCAGTTGCATCCCAAATAATCAACAATTTTGATGTAAACTGACAGTTCTGTCTAAAAAACTGATGACTATGTCATGCTACCCAACGAGGTTGTTCTGTCCATCACGATCGTTTTGGTTTTGTCCTTTAATGTTAGTTATTTTTCTAAAACCAATGACTTAGGCCTTTTATTGATACCACATGGACTAAGTATTTTTTTTAAAGGCAGACCGATAGCTTACTGCCCGGCTGGGCAGTAGGATGCATAACCTGCAGTTCAATTCTAAACTACAAGTTAACAACACCCTGTGAGTTCAACTTAACAACATGCCACCAAACCCGCAATAAAAAACATAATATGCACATAATTGTATTCATTCTCCAATTCCATTTCATCACATGTGCAATCATAATTCATTCATCTTTACATTCATTAACACACATGTTACTTCATTCACACAATACCAATTTCATTCTTATGATATATAGAAACATTCATTCATTCATCTTCACATTCACACACATGTATATAGATTCATCATTTACATATGCATGAATCAAATTTAGAGTTGCAACAAGTCATAAGAACCACATTTATAATAGAATTCAATGATCTTCTTCATCTTCTTCACCGCAATCAAATTCAAAGTTCACTGCCCTTTCAAAAGCTTCTACCCACTGTTCTTGTGTCTCATCTTGTTATTTTCTTGTATAGGGCATGTGTGCATCTACTAGCTTTTATTGTGTATCAAAGTCTTTAATTTTAAACACCTGCAAAGAGAATGAAGTATATGATTAAATGTTTGATATGTTCATATTATCTAATGAGACTATATACTTATTATGATCAAGACTAAATATATATATATATATATATATATATATATATAGTCTAGATCATCATAAGTATATAGTCTCATAGGATGATGTTCAACATTCAAAATGTTAATAAATATAAGTAAGCATAGTTGGCATAAATATACAGTGGAGTCTGAAAAATACCTCAACATTCTTCCTAACTATCTCTTTCTCTTTTGTATCCAACTTTCCTCTAGATTTTTTAAACATTTTATAGCCCTATACGTCAATGTAGCACTTTGAATTGACATTAGTAAATAGTCATGTAATATATATATATGTTAACGAATATAAATATAAAAATTAACTCACGTGAATAATGTATTTTTGAAAACGTGTCCCCCATCTTCTATTTTGTCACCCTTAGGATCTAGATAATAAACAGTTAGCATCACAGGGACAACATCCAATATGTGACACTCGTTGCCACACAAAGCGAGATTACTCAAAACCAAATGCAGAAATAATACTAAGCAAGTGGATTACCAGAAAACATAGGAAATTGAAACAGATTATATTAAAACAAAATAAGGAAGAAACTTATTACAAATGAGAACACAAATCTTGCCACATGCAGTACATAACATATCATGTGGTGCTTACATCACTGTAGGTGAACGTTCCTATCATCAACCTATTAAACAAGATATTGGTTCAACAAATGTATGCGTGTACATCTATCATAACTATACAACCATGGCACACAGATCAAAACATCGTATCGATCACATAACCTCAAAACTTCCCAAAAACACCCCAAGGACCTGAGTGTCCAGGGATGACTCTAGGACTTTAACACCAAAAGACTAGCAGTACATCCAACCTTATCGGGTACTGCTCTTGTCAATGTTCTCTGTTAGCTGCACGACCTCCACCTCTTTGTACACGGTCACCTAAAAGATCTGGAACCCCACAGGGTGAGACCAAACGTCCCACAAAGATATATAACTCTCTGCCAATGCTATTAAAGAACAAATAAGCTAAGTAGATAAGATAACAAACTAAATAGATTGAGCAAATTCAGCTAAATGATATGTACTTAACAGATGAAATAGATTAAATAAGATTAGATATCTACCACGGAATAGTAGATCAAGTTATATTCTAAAAAGGAATATGAAGAATGTGTATAACAGTTAATTTCTCTTGTTGTATTATGGTTCAAGAAATCAGTATAAAAGTAAGGCAAAGGCTTAACCAATGTGAGGCGTATGTCACCCTAAGCACATATACTACACGGTGGTATTACATCTTTTATTATGCCCCAAGGATTTGAGTTGTACCACCCAAATCCTACCCCCCCCCATGAAGGGAAACTAACAGTGCCATACAAGGTCCCTGGAAGAGTCAGAATCCACGACCTCTTCAACACCTCTTGCTCAGCACAAGAGAACATCTTAGAGACATACCAATGAATTGCAAATGAGTGACATATAGTCACAAAAGGATCGACTCACACATGGACGTCCACATAAAACACCTAGCCCACCTTGGTACAAGTAGCACCACTAGAAGAACATGATCACACATGGCTATTCTTAAAAGAAGGAGTGGCTCGCACATGTCCATCCATATCACAAGGAGATCATCTCATGCATGGTTGTCTCAAACAACCTGTAATTGTGTATGGAAGGAGATACTCAACTTGTGGGCCCGCATATTCATACATATGCACTTTAAGTTTGACTCGTTTCACCAATCCAACAAATAAAGCTGACACTAGAATTGGATCTATGGCACAGGGTAAACTGCATGATTAGGTTTCACTTTATTAGTTAGCCAATTGGGTGACTTTTAGCATCAATCAAGTTACAACATATAAAGCTAAAACAAACTCTACAAAACTAAGGGTGTATTGAAAATTCAGAAGATACTATGCATGAGGTGTGAACTTGTCACTCAACCACGGTCTGCCATTCACTAGGCCACCGTCAATGTCACGCATAACCATGGGATCTCAATCCATTATCACATCACTTTGAGGATAAAACCTCTCAATAGGCATTAAGCCATCACCAGGTCTTAGGACCTATCACATTAAGACTTGCATATTTATCACCACATTATTCTTCATCGATGTGCATAAGAACCACCTTGTATCAAATAATCGCCACCATAGCATACACAAGCCATGGTATACATATCACCTTCAAGACTAGTGGAATATAAGTAATAGAGAGAGCATTACACATGATGAACATACAATGAGAGAGAAAGCAAACACATCTCATAATACAACATTAGGTCTACATACTTAGTCGATTAGGGTTTTGTAGATGTAGACAAGCACTAATCCTTGGTATGGAATATCCCACATTCTCGGAACACTTTAGAGTTATAGATCATGTTTAGGCTTAAGAAAAAAACCATTCACATGGAACTAAACGTGCCTCATACATGGTTCATTCATTATCAATACAAGTGTATCGATTAAGTGTTCAAGCATGTGACTCAACCATCCACCACTCATGTATGTCGGGACCATCACCACCCATGGTGTCACGACCGTGGCCAACCTCCTTGTTGGCATGACCAAGACACACCAAAGGGTGTATCATGTCTCGAACCACAAGCAATCATGTCATGTTCAGCTAGGGTTAGGGTTCAACCACCCAAAGTAGAGAAAATCGTGACCCAAGAACAAGGACTCACCTCGACTCGCACAAGAACATGTCTTGACCTCAAGACCCAACCATGTTGCGACCAACCAAGGAAGAAGTTAACATCTCAACAAAAACTAGGGTGTGTCTCAACCCTCTAAGGATTAGGTGTCGTGACCATCAAGGATGAAGATGTCATGACCTATACAAGGTCAGCTATCTTGACCCAAAACCAACATTCCAAGAGATGTGACGCCCCAAGACAAAAACAAGGCATAATGACCACTAAGGGTCAAGCCTCCACCAAGACTAAGTACCAAATCCAACCCAAGGTTAAAAAATAAATAACCAACAACTTAAACATGAGGCAAAACAAGGAAAACCCCTCATCACCATGAAGGAAAAATCTCATGCAAAACGGTAATTACACTGTAAAACAAGCCTCATTAAACCACCATGAAAAGGAACCTCAACAAGGGAGAAAAACCAAGATCATTATCACAAAAAACTGAACCAAAACTTCATAGAACACTGATACACTCGATCATCATGTATGCAACTCAAGACAAGGTCATGAAAGGAAGCAATATGACCATGAACCACAAATATTTTACCCTCTTTTAAGACATACCACCTAACCATCGTGGCCAGATCGAGCTTACACTAGGCTAGCATGATATGTGGATGGTATAGCAATATTTTATGGGGTAAGAGGGTGAAATGAGACAAAAGAAAATTTAAAATTTTTCCATGACATAGGAGAGTCAATGAAATAGCAACATTAGCTAGATTTCAATCATTTGTTTTGAATATTTTTCACTAAAAGGAAGGTTGAAAATGCACTAAAAGCTTGGCAAGGGTATCCTGTATTCCAAATGATGTTGTAAAGTTAATTTACTCACAAAAATTGAAACAATTACATGTTTTAAACAATCAATGATGAAAAAGGTGAGAGTTCAAGCCACAAGTATAAACCAAAATTAAGTGCATGTTGGAGGCCAAATGGTTTCAATTAATATATGCATGCTCTTTACAGTTCCTTTGAATGACTGATTAAGGTGCAAGAGGAGAAGATGGTTCAAACTTGGTAGGAAAATAGTACATTACATCAAGATAGCCTCACATCATACTAGATTTGTCACAAAAAGAAAGAAAAATAAAGAAAAACATGAAATGAAGGATCATATTGATAAACAACATGAAAAACAATGAAAAGTAAACTACATTACTGGCCGGTTGCATTCCCTCTTAAGATTGAAATTTGCAGTTTCCTCACTACATCAATCAAACATATGGAGAAAGGAACCAAGTACTTATCATGGGGTGCATCAGTGGGATGGTCCAGGGCCCATATGATCAGAAGGGAAGAATTGGCTGATGAGATCATCGTCATCTAGAATACCAACTCTCATGGGTTGTGGAACAAACTCAGGCTATGGATGAGGTGTAGGCTGGTGTTGTTGTGGCATGGAATAGTGGCCTTGAAAAATGTGCCAACTATCCATGCGGTGAACCATATCATTCATAGTAGAAAATTGTTGACCCATTAGGTCTAGGTAACCATCCATGTCGTCAAACCACTAATACACATAGCCATAAAGATGCCTGACATCAGGCATGGCTTAGGAGTGCTCTGTTTGTGTGCCTATGGAGGGAGGTGGTGGAGAAGTAGGGGGTGCCTCAGTAGTAGTAGGACCTCTAGCAACATCTACTTCCTCGGGGGTGTTTAGAATGACTTTCCCATTGTCTTAATTTTCCAAGGTAATGTGTTCCAAATCTGGAATGTCAATGCATTGGTCTTTATCAAAGAATTTCCTAAACTTGGTGGCAATGTTGGCAACCCATGAGATCAAGCATGTAGAAAGAAGATATTGAATGTCCACTAGCTTTCTGCCTAGTGCAGCTTCCATACATGTCAGGTCGACGTCTAATTTGATGGCAATGAAAGTGATCAAACCCCCACACATTATGTCCCCAGATTCTCTCTTATTCACTTTCTTGATATATAGGAAGCTTTTAAGAATATAGTAACTTACATTGATCTTGTGTTCATACACCATTCCCCATAAAAGAAAAGATCTTATTCACCGCAGAGACCTTGGGTTTCCTTCTTTGCAAAAACCCCTATACTAAGAAGGCGGTGCACATATCGGAAAATGGGGTTGTGAATAGCAGATGCCCTAGCTTTCTTGGCATCATGATGTTCCTCATCAGATATCTCAAACCAAAATTCATGATTATCAAAAGTCGGTGGATAACTTTTTCCCCCTTGTAGTGGCAATCCAAGACCTCACATAAGCGTCTGAAAGTAAGTTTGAAACTACGACCCAAAAGATGGAAAAGAATGATATTGTAGGGTTCCAATTTCTTTTGGGGGTCTTGATCAGTAGTGAGAGTTGTCAAAAACTTGTCAATGAGGTGGGGGTAAGTGTTTGTTACTGTACAACAGATGTAGTGCAGGCCCATGTCTTTCAAGTGGGTGAGGACTTCATCCTTGAAACCGAGGGCAGTAAGGGTTTGCTCACAAGCAAATTGAGTGGGGACCACCCTCCTTGCAATGAGGAACTAGTAGGTAGGGTCTTCCTCTAGAGTGACCCAGAACTTGGTCATAGAGATATACGTCGGGGCTAAGGATGAGCTTGATCCATGCTTGTGGTTGGAAGTTTGTTTGAGGGGCGCCATTGCTGAAGCGGAGTTTAACACAACATGTGATTTTTGAGACACGTCATGTTCCTTGGCAGCAGAACTGGCCGACCTGGTGGGCGTGTCTTTTGGGAGACACATCGTGTACCTGGGAGAAGGCGGCGACTCGAAGGACAGAACACAGCTGATTTGGAAGAGCTCACGCCGTGTATTTTGAGAAGGGAAAGGAGAAGTATGGTGATGATGTCATAGGTGGAGCTTCTCTGGTAGGGCTTTGCGCCGTATTGTGCAAGAAAGTGGAGTAGCTTTGAAGCTTCATCTTCTAGCTGCTTGAGAGAGGAAGAAGGAGAAATTTGGGCGACGAAGAAGGAGCTTCTTGGCCTTGCGAGGTTGAGGATGAAGTCGTTGGCGGGTGGAGATGGAGCTTCCTTCAGTTGCAGGTCGCACATGGCTGGTCAGCGGTGGAGAAGACTTGAACACGGCTGCTAACATGGTTAGAAATGAAGTGAGGTAGTGAAGGAGGTGATGTGATATTTAGGGTTAAAAACCCTTTTCCCATCAAAAGACATGGCGTGTCTATTTCCAGCACTTCCTCGCGAGCTTATTGGCAATTCTATGTAGCACAAGACATGTGAATTGAGGCACACACCGTGTTCAAATATAGAAGTTCAATTTGTAATCCATTCACTGATAATGACACGATGTGTGCAAATAAAGACACATCGTGTTCGATTCCAGATAGCTCCTGCTCCCTGTTGTCTCTGAAGTACATGTCGTGTCTAAATTAGGACATGTCGTGTTCGTTTCCAGGTCGAGTATTCACATGGCCTGTCTGATAGTAACATGTCGTGTCTTTTTAGGATACGTCGTGTTGTTTTGAGTTTCTTCTTGCGTTGTGCTCTCTATAAGAGATGACACGCCATGTCAAATAAAGACACGTCGTGTCTTCTGAAACTTCTGTAGAACTCAGCTTTTTACCAGCACCTGTAGAAGTAATGAGATACAAGTATAAGTGCCTAAATTATTACATACACCCATGAAAAGCTTATTTTGGAAAATTAAAGATTGTTCTTGACTCAAACTACAAAAAGAAAATATATTCTAATGTGGGGTCATTTCCCACGAGTTCCTTCATTTAAAGTCTGGAGTAGGACTCTTCAGTCTACTGGTCAAGCATCCTGGAGGGAGCAAGTGGCTCCCTTATCAACTTCATCTCTTGTGATGTACAACTTGTAGCGTTGTCCATTGACCTTCAAGGAGGATTGTTTCCCTTACAGCTCCACAGTCCTATACGGAAAAACATGTAGGACCAAGAATGGTCCAGACCACTTGGATCTCAATTTCCTTGGAAACAATTTGAGTTTGGAGTTTAAAAGAAAAACTTGGTCTCCTTCTTTGAAGTCTTTGATCTTTATTCTCTTATCATGCCATCCCTTTGTCTTCTCCTTGTAGATTTTGACATTTTCATAAGCATCCATCCGAAACTCTTCTAGCTCTTATAGTTGCAATAACCTCTTCTCTCATGCCTTCTTAAGATCAGAGTTTAGAAACTTGATTGCCCATAATGCTTTGTGCTCCAATTCTATGGGTAAATGGCATGATTTTCTGTAGACTAGTTTAAAAGTTGTTCCAATGGGTGTTTTGAAAGCTGTCATGTATGCCCATTACACATTGTCCAACTTAAGTGCCCAATCTTTTCTTGAGCTGGAGCAGTCTTTTCTAGAATAGCCTTCAGTTGCCTATTTGAAATCTCCACTTGGCTTGATGTTTGAGGATGATAGGGTGTAGATATCTTATGTTTTACTCCATATTTTCTAAGCAAGATGTTGAAGTTTCTCTCATTAAAATGGTTGTCATCATCTGAAATGATTACTCTTGGAACTCTAAATCTAGGGAAGATGATCTTCTAAAAAAGTTTAATGACTGACTTTGCATCCGGAGCTTGAGTGGGGATCGCCTCCACCCATTTCGACACGTAATCACAAGCCACCAAGTTGAACTTGTAGCTGCATGAAGATGGAAAGGGCCTCATATAATCTATACCGCACACATCAAAAACTTATATCTCTAGAATTGAGTTTAATGGTATTTCATCTCTCCTTGAAATTTCACCACCTCTTTGGCAATTGTCACAAGCTTTGATAAACATGTACACGTCACGGAATAGACTTGGCCAATAAAGGCCAGATTGTAGGATCTTTTTTGCTATTTTGTTTGTCTCAAAATGTCCTTTGTAGGGAGAAGAACGACAATCTGAAATCACATTACCAATTTCCTCATTTTGGATACATCTCCTTATGAGTCCGTATACACATTGCTTGAACAGTAGTGGGTCATCCCAATAGTAGAATTTAACATCATGAAGAAAATTCTTCTTTTGTTGATAGGTGCAATCAGGTGGAAGGCATCGGTGGAAAAATAGTCTAACAAATCAGCAAACCACGACAAGGCTAGAGAATTCACTACATATAACTTCTCAATGGGTAGCTTATCATCAATGGGTACTTTGTCTTCAATGTTTGTAGATTGACGTGAGAGATGGTTAGCTACACTATTCTTCGTTCCTTTTTTGTCTTTGGTCTCTAAATCAAACTCCTGTAATAAAAATATCCAGCAAATGAGATGGGGTTTGGCATCTTTCTTTCTCATCAAGTACCTTATTGTAGCATGGTCTGTATACACAATGACTTTAGAACCCCCAAGATATTGTCTGAATTTATCAAATGCATAAACGATGACAAGCATTTCCTTTTCTATAGTGGCATAGTTGATCTGTGCATCATCAAGGGTTTTACTTGTGTAGTGTATAACATGGAGTTTGTTGTCTTTTCTCTGTCCCAAGACTGCTCCTATGGTGTAGTCACTAGTGTCACACATCAGTTCAAAAGGAGCACTCCAATCTGGTGGTTGGATGAGAGGAGATGAAATTAGGGCATCTTTTAATTTCTAGAAAGTAGTTTTGCATTCATCATTGAATTCATATTTGACATCTTTTGCCAGTAATGAGCATAGAGGCTTTGCAATCTTTGAGAAATCTTTGATGAATCTCCTGTAGAAACCTGCATGACCCAGAAAACTATAAATTTCTTTGACATTTTTTGGGGCACCCATCTTTTAGCTTCCACCTTTGATTTGTACACAGTTCAATCCCTTTATTGGAAATGACATGACCAAGCACGACTCTTGTCTACACCATAAAGTGGCATTTCTCCCAATTCAGCACAAAATTGACTTGTTGACATCTCTGCAAAACCTTAGTTAGATTCAACAAGTAATCATCAAATGAATTACCATAGACACTAAAATCATCCATGAATATTTCCATGATTTTTTCAATGTAATCAGAAAAAATAGCCATCATACACCTTTGAAAAGTGGCGGGTACATTTCAAAGCCCAAAGGGCATCCTCCTGTAAGCATAAGTTCCATAGGTGCAAGTGAATATGGTTTTCTCTTGATCGGGTGGATAGATAGGGATCTGAAAGAACCTGCTATACCCGTCAAGGTAGCAGAAATATGAGTAGTGAGCAAGTCTTTCTAACATCAGATCAATAAAGGGAAAAGGAAAGTGGTCTTTTGTGGTGGCTTTATTGAGTTTTCTATATTCAATACACATTTTCCATCCAGTGAAGATTCTTGTTTAAATTAGTTCCTCATTTCCCCCCTTTAATCACAGTTTTTCCTCCTTTCTTGGGTATCGTGGAATACAACTCATAAAAACATAATTAACTAATGTGGAAGCGTTCATCAAGCAACGAATTAGTGAAAATCACTAAAAGTTAAAACTTTTTGCAAAGAGATCCACACATAGTAAATATTTTTCTTCAAGAGCCAAAGTATAACACATTTACTTTTTGGATCAAAGGTACATATCATGCATCATCTCTTTCTGAGAATTACAAGCATTAGCTGACCTATTAAGCTAAACACAGGTAGTATAAAATCTTGAGACACTGATCCAAAATCTCGAAAGCACTAACTACTACTCCGAGGACCTGAGAGTATAGAGACGACACATAGGACTCTATATACAACTATACATGTCATGACAGCAAATGTCTCCACCTGAGACTTCACTGTTGTTCCTGTTGCTACTACTGTTCTTCACCTACTAAAGGATTCCTGTCTCCTCGTCCGCATCCACCTAAAAATGTGGTTCCCACGGGGGTGAGACAATTATAAAAATTGCCCCAGCGAGAGTTATAACTCTCTGCCAGAAATATTATTATTGCATCTTAAGAAGATAAATATGAACATGGTAATCATATTTATTTGACAACATATATTTTAATGTCTAATAGATTAGAACATTATTCTATATCAGAAGAATTGCAAATATAACTTGATAGAATCAACATGCCACTTATTCTTTAATGAGTATGAAGAACGTGTATAACATCTATTCAAACTACAGAATCATTACCACTGCATTAATTCTTTTCAGGCTTAGATCATATATCTAAAGCCTGGCATTATCATTGTGGAGTCATGGCCCGTAGCCATACTCTTTTCATAAAGTGTTGGGATCTTAATCCCTCATTTCAACACTGGGAATTCTCATCCCTTCACAATTTCAATACCATAACCATGAAATCCTAGGTATTCAAACCCTTAGCTCATCACCTGAGCATTGTTATCACTTTCTCAGGTAACTGACACCTTTAGGTCATCTGATCAAGGTATATATGATACTTGCTACACAAGCATCCATCATGGCACTTGAGGCCCATTAACTCTCTTGCCACCTCTTACCAGGAACAAGGTATATTATGGCACACAAGGCCCAATAAACAAATTCAAACTAATAACACATCATAGCCCATACCTGGCTATGCTCATCATCTCATGATACCTGCATGGTTAGCACATATGATAGAAGTACATTAATTATCTATCAATACCATGCAAAACAAATGTATCATTATTTCAAGAGTATCACCCTTATTCCTTTATCAGGATTAGGGTTTTCCATCACATATCTCATGTATCCTTCACCCAATTATATTGGACTATAACACATCAAGGTATATGACCATATTAGGTCACTATCAATCATCTCCAAGTCCATCATGGAGCACCATGGTCGTGCAACCAGGAACAGCCATGCAAAGAAAGTCACCACGGCCGTGCTACCTTGCACGGTCGTGCAAAGTGAATCCACCATGACCGTGCTACCTTGCACGGTCGTGCAAAGGGAAGTTACCATGGTCGTGCTACCATGCATGGTCGTGATACAGGAGTTCACCTCATGAATCATATTCAAGTATGAATTCTATTCTCTCATTAGGGATTAGGGTTTCACATACCATCTCCCTTCTTTAGAATAGGGATTGCATATAGCATCACCCTTCATTAGGGTTTCATATCACATTGCCCGTAATTAGGGTTTACTAATCATTCCCAATTAGAATTTCTCATGAAATCACCCTCAATTAGGGTTTCACATGGATACACCCTCAACTAGGGTTTCACATGGATACACCCTCAACTAGGGTTTCACATGGATACACCCTCAACTAGGGTTTACATCATGTATTGGATCCATGCATTTGTTATGCATTATTGATTAGTACCATTAAGGGTATCTCTCACCTAATTACATTAGCTTTCCAAAAAGGTTTGATCAATTAGACCTTCAATAACATGAGGTATCCAAATAGATTGATCAATGGAACCTTCAATTGCACTAGGTATCCATTTGGATTAGTCAATTGAGTCTTTAATTTCATTGGGTACTCAATTGGATCAATCCATTGTTCCTTCAATTGCATTAGGTACTCAATTGGATTAACCAATTGATCCTTCAATTGCATTAGGCATCCAATTGAATTAACCAAATTGATCCACAAACGGTTTGAAACTGTTTAAGCAAAAAGCTTTGAAACTGCATGGGTCTCAAACGGTTTGAGACCGTTTGGTCCCAAACGGTCTTGAGACTGTTTGGTCCAAACCTCTCAAAACCGAATGAACCAAAAAGTCAATCAAGACTTCAACAAAACTCAATTCCAATCAATGGAACTTCAATCAATTGGATCATCAATTCAATCATCAATTGAATCATGAACTCACCCCTCAATTGTGACTTCAATTAGGGTCTGATTTCAATGGGATTAGGGTTTATAATCACCAATTAGAGCTTTTAAGTTGATCATCAATCAAACTACTAATTGTGTTTCAATTGATTGCATTGGACCTTCAACCATTGAATTCATGGAACAAATCATCAATGGGACCTATGCTCATACTTCAATTGAGTTTAATAGGTCAACCTTCAACTGATTTGACCCTCAATTGACCCTCAATTGATTATCAAATAGGGTTTGAATCAATTGAATTAGGTTTTGGAATCGATGATCCTTCAATACTAATCAATGTAAGACTAGTTACTTTGAAACCATTGAACCATCATCCAAATTGGGTATGACCTGACCCCAAACGGTGTTGAGGTAGTTTGGATAACCTCCAAACGGTCTTGAGACCGTTTGCCCATGTCCACATCATAATCCAAGTCAACCAATCAAAGTTTGGATCATTGGGATGATCACCAAATCAGCATTTGATTGCAAATCAACTTGGTACCTTTAGACCTTCAAACACCTAACCATACTCAACCCTAGACCTCCAAACGGTCTTGGGTGACAACCAAATGGTTTTGAAACCGTTTGGATGAGCCCCAAATGGTTTTGAAACCGTTTGGCTCATCCAACCTTTGGATTCTAGTGAAATTTCATCAAAGATTGGTCTATCGAGTTGATCAACAAATCAGCACTTAATTGCAATATGATTTGGTAACTTTGGACCTTACATTGGTCAACTATACTTAACCCCAGACCTCAAAACGGTCTTGGGTGATACCCAAATGGTCTTGAAACCGTTTGGGTGATCCCCAAATGGTTTTGAAACTATTTGGGCCAATCAACCCAAAATATCATCTCAATCACTTGCAAAATCAGCACTTAGCCGATTAGGGTTCATACCAGATCTTTGGATCTTCAAACACATATCCATACTTGACCCTAGACCTCAAAACGGTCTTGGGGTGACCCCAAAACGGTCTTGAAACCGTTTGGGTGATCCCCAAACGGTCTTGAAACCGTTTGGGCTAATCAACCCAAAATCTCAAATCAACGCATTGAACTTTCAGCACTAATTTCAATTAGGGTTTACCCAATTGATTAGCCTTCAACTCATGATTCCTTGGGAATTAACCCCTAAAATTTGGTGAGTAATTAACCAACATAATTAGGAACAGTAATATAAAACGTTCAACCCTTAGTCAACGCACTCAAACGGTTTTGAAACCGTTTTCCCAAAAAGGTCAAGTTAATCAGGTTGAAAATCAGCACTTAATCCAATTAGGTTTACCTAATTGATTAGCCTTCAACTCACGATTCCTTGGGAGTTAACCCATCAAATTTGGTGAGTCATTACAAAACATCATGAGGAACAATAATCCCAAACATTAAACCCTTGGTCAACGCACTCAAACGGTTTTAAAACCGTTTTCCCAAAAAGGTCAAGTTAATCAGGTTGAAAATCAGCACTTAATCCAATTAGGTTTACCTAATTGATTTGCCTTCAACTCACGATTCCTTTGGAGTTAATCCCTCAAATGTGGAGGGTTATCAACCAACATAATTATGAACAGGGATCACAAACGGTCAACCCTTTTTCAACCATATCAAACGGTATTGAAACCGTTTTCTCCCAAACGGTTTGCAAACCGTTTGGTCACCAAACGATTTGGTGAAACCGTTTGGTCCAACCAAACTGTGAAACTGTTTGCCCAAGATATTCGGGGAGGTGTGTGCTTATGATGATGTCATAATCATCAAGCTCCAAACTCACGAAATCTATTGTGATTTCCATGGAAATTGCATCAATCAACCAAAGTTAATTTCGGAAATGTAGAAATGTTCACCAATTGATAAATAATTGATTGCAATAATAAGATTAAGGGTTCAAGTTATAAAACCCACCTCCAATTGAGCTCCAAAGCACCAAGATCACGGAAAAAATGGTGAATGAATCTCCCTTCACTATTCCAAGGGTCGTCCTCAAGCTTTGAGTGAAAATAATTGGTTAGGATTGAAGAAGAGATCGAAATAGGAAGGAATCCATAATTTATTTTCGATTTCCACCATTTAATCAAGGAGAAATGAATCAAGAACCTTACCAACAGGTTGGGAGTCGTCCTCCTGCTCCTCCCTAGCTCCTTGGTTGGTTTTTCAAGCAAGGGGAAGAAGGAAATCCGAAAAGGCCTTGGTTTAGGCTTGGAAATGGCACTTTTATAAGGAAATTGATGAGAGAGAAAATGCCTTATAAAAATTCATTTAATCCCAAAGATGTGGCCACCTCTTCCCCATTATCTTCCTTAGGGACGAGGCTATCTTGTTTGCCTTTTATCCCTCTAAATTATCCACGATTTAAATAAAAGCAAATCAAGCACTTTAAATCATATTATATTAATATCCATATGTGAGTGGATATTTCTTTTTCTTATAAAATTGTGTGTGAGTTATCCACTCCCTTGGATATTTTCGTGGTCCTTGCAAAGCTCAAGGACATCACACATACATCTGAATCCAACCATTTTAATTTTGGTTGAAGGCCCTTTAATTAATACATTTATTTTTGCCCTAAATCAAATTAGGGTTTCAATTAGGATTAAATCTTGATTATTTTAATATCAAGATTCTCTCTCCTCCAACTTAATTCAAATGAGGCGCCCCTCTCATTTTATTTGCTCTACTTGATTCCAAGAAGCATTGGGGACCTTATTGAAGTGGTAATTAACATATTTAACCCTAGGTTTTGGGTAAATTGCACTTCACACCAAAACTAGGTTTTAATGCACAAACCTTGCTTTATCAGCTCTTTCTTGGTACTTAGGATACCATAAGCCATACCTTTGAATCATCTTCATTCTCATGATGATTAAACACATGAGGAACATATTATAATGCACAATTTACACTTAAACACCTCAACTTGGGTCATTTGCACTTTAGTCCAAAACAAACAAAACATTGATTTCAACAATGTTAAAAAAGGACTAGAATTGCAACATAGGTTCCTCTTGAGGCCTAATTACATTTCACAGGATAAGATTAAGAATCTACTCAACCTTATTAGGCAAAACCTCTAGGGTTAATTCATAACCCAGATCAGGGATGTTACAGGTACAACATGTATATGACTGACCCAAGGACTGTCACTTATTGGATAAATAATTCCATCATCTTTAAGTTTTAAGATTTCTTTCTTTACAACTTCCATCATGTTCTGGTTTAGTCTCCTTGGTGGGTCTATACATAGTTTGGCATCCTCTTCTAAAGATATCCTATGCATGCAAATGGATGGGTTAATTCCCTTGAGGTCATCAATAGAATAACCTATCACATCTTTGTAACATCTAAGTTCATTCAAAAGTTTTTCTTCTTGATTGTTATTCAAGTCGACAATTATGATGACACGAGAAGAAGAGTTTGGGCCTAAGAAAGCATACCTTAACCATGGTGGGAGGGGTTTTAGTTCTACCTATTTTCTTGGGGCTGTGGTGTTGCTCCCTTCATTTTTCTTTGAGATTTCTTCATTTAATGGATTATCTAATGATTCATTGCTTTCACCTTTGTAAATGGCATTAACATCATCTTCCTCAGGTTCACCTAAAGTGGTATCAACATAATTCTTTTCCTCTTCTAGCAATGATCAATGGAGTCAACAAGACAAAGGTACTCTTTACAGTTGGGTGCCTTCATTGCGTCATAGACTGAAAACATTAGTTCTTCATCTCCCACCCGAACGGTGAGCTTTCCTTCTCTAACTTCAGCTAAATAGCCTGCAGTGCGCAAGAACGGACTTCCAAAAAGCACAAGATTGGTTGGGTCTTCATGCATGTCTAGGACCACAAAATCAAACATGATGAAGAACTTTCCTATCTGAACTAGGACATCCTCTATCACTCCCCTAGGATGCTTGATAGAGAGGTCATCTAGCTGAATTGTCATAGATGTTGGCTTAAGATCTCCCAAGTCTAGCTTTTCCCATAAAGAGATGGGAATCAAACTAATTCTAGCTCCAAGGTCTACCAGGCCTTTATCAAAAGTAGAGTCTCCTATCTTGCAAGGAAGAGTAAAGGCACATTGACCATCCAATTTCTCAGGCATGTGGTTCTAGATGATGGAGCTTAGCCTTTCAAAAAGAATTACAGTTTCAACCTATCCAGATCTCCACTTCTTTGTTAAGATATCCTTCAAGAACTTTTTGTAAGAGGGCATTTCATCTATGACTTCAACTAGGGGCAGATTTACATATAACTTGTTTAGAATGTCCATGAATTTTTTAAACTTCACATCATCTTTTGTGCTAGCAAACCTGTGGGGAAAAGGAGCATTTGGCTTGCTTGAAAAATCACCTTGCTGCAAATTTTTGACAGTTTTCTTCCTTTGCGTTTTAGCTACATCTTCAATGGTGGTGTCAACAATTTCTCCAGATTTCCTCTTGGGTGGAAGTGAAGATCTTCCTATGACAGCCCGACTCCTTAAGGTCATAGATTTACAAGTTTCCTTGGGGTTCATGACGGGTTGACTAGGCAAAGAACCTGAAGATGATCCTTGATTGGCTAATGCTTGTTGAGCTATCTGATTCTCTAACATTTTGGTATGTGTGACGATCCCATCAACCTTTGAGGAGAGTTGTGTGATAGCATCTTTCAAAAAATTGCCATGTTCTTGAAACTCATCTTTTTGTTGTATCTGTGTGGTGACAAATGTCTCAAGGAGGCTTTCCAAGATGGATTTTTGAGTGAGAGGATTTGAGTGGGAGGAGTCACTTGTTGGAATTGGTTGAAGTTTCTATTGTTGTTGGAGTTGTACCCTGGTGGTTGTTGATGATTGGCATTCATCGGTTGACGGTTTCCCATAGGTTGTTGGCCTTGAACTTGGCCTTGCTGTTGGTTATGTGAATTATTGTTCCTATAAGAGAAATTTGGATGGTCTCTCCATCCTGGGTTATATGTTTCAGAAAATGGAATATAAGCTTGTCTATTATTGAAGTTCCCCACTGCATTGACTTGTTTAGGTGATTCATTGGAATTCATCTGTGGCATAAATCAAGAAGTAGCGTTGTGCCCATATGTACAACAAGATTCACAAACTTGGTCAACTGGTTGAACTTAATGAGTAGTCAACCTTTCAAATTTCTGAGTTAAGGCATCAAGTTTGGCTGACATTAAATCCACGACATCAACGGTGTGTTTCCCATTGGACTTCTCATTTGAGATGGAACAAGAAAGGGTTTGGCTGGTTATTTCAGAACACCACTGGCTGTGATTGAAAGCCATATCTTCAATGATAGAAAAAGCTTGATTGTATGACTTGTTCATCAAGGCTCTGTTTGCAGCAACATCAATGGTCATACGGGTGTTATAGAATAACCCATTATAGAAGGTTTGTAGGAGCAACCAGTTCATTAGACCATGGTGATAACATAGGCATTGGAGGTCTTTGAACCTCTCCCAAGTCTCGTAGAGAATTTCTCCTTCTAGTTGTTTGAAGTTTGTGATTTGATTCCTCAACTGGGCTATTTTTCTAGGAGGAAAATACTTTGCTAGTAAGACATTTAGCAAATCATCCCAGCTCTTGATAGAACATGGAGGTAAAGAAGTGAGACACACCTTAGCTCGGTCTCATAGAGTGAACAGGAATAAGAGTAGGCATACTCCTTTGGCTGGAACACCATTAATCTTGAATGTGTTAAGGTACTGTAGAAATTCAACAATGTGGAGGTTTGAATCCTCCATTGGTGTTCCCCCAAATCAGTTTTATTGAATCATCTACATGATTGTAGGGATGATGGAAAAGTTTTTGTCCTCAATCGCAGGATGGTCAATGGATCCACAAATATTTATGGAAGACGACACAAAAAAGTCCTTGAGAGGACGATTGTCCTCCATCTCAGATTCTTGGGAAGGATTGGGTCAAAGCAAAAAGTATGAGGAATGTGGCGGTGAAGGTTGTGATCTCTCCAAGCTTGAAGAGTTCTCAATCCTCCTTTCTCGTCTACGACTATTGAAAGTTTGTTCTATCTTTCGGTGAGTAAGAATCTGAAAAGCAAAGATTTGAGTGAGATTTGCAAAACTAAGAGGTATCACAATATGAAATGCAGAAATGGTGACTTTGTCTCAATTAGTAGTTAACACTTTTACTCTAACTAAAAACTATCGTATCTCTCCAGCAATGGTGCCAAAATCTTGTTGAGAGTTTTAAATAGAGAATGATCTCAACTCAGTAATCACCCGCAAGTGTATGGGAGTCAATGTAGTCGAGTGTCAAACACGAGGAGCTAGGCTAGCTAGATGCAAATATGTTAACTTTCATTAATTTAAATCAGGTTATAAAAGTTTGATTGATTGCACACTAAAAGTTGAACCAAAAGAAAAGGTCTAAAATAAAGATGGTGGTTGAATGATTAGAAACATGAGCATTAGATTTTTCTACCATTACTATCATTTCATATGAACATACAAAATAAAGATCACTTTTTAACAAGCAAGGAGGTTGTCATCGTCATGCATTTCCCAATGCCATGAGATGGTTCTCAACACCACATAATGCTCCCATGTCTATGCTTAGTTTCAAACACAATTGAAACCCTCAATAATCTCCGACCACTCATGTGGTCAAGAGAATATTTCCATAGATCCTACTCCATACTCCCTAATGCATTCTCTTGAAGCACAAGACAAGAATAAAACATTTAAAGGAGGTGGCTAGCCAACCATACAAGTAAGAAAACACCATAGGCATCCATGGAAGTATAGTTTAGGAAATCAGTCCGCACGGCTGCATATACTCATGTATATACCTATTCAGTCATCCTACCACACCGCATATTGCTAATCAGCCCACTAAGCGGTCATGAGCCACATATACTCCCGCTTGGCCAATTAAGCATCCGATTAAACTCCACTTTTTTAAAAGACCACAACTTATGTCCATGCATTTCATGCATGCATGCATACATATACACACATTTCATTATATATTTAAATCTAATATATAGTCATTGATTTATATATATATATATATATATATATATATATATATATTGTAATACATATAAAAACTTCCACACACATTTGTATATTTATATGCATACCTTTTGATATATAAACATGTATACATCCATATACAATAAATACACAATCACATTTTTGCACATGTATATATACATATTGATTTATCCACATTTATACATACGCTCTACACCTGTGTACATTAATTTACATACATTTTAGTATGTGTACATATATTACAAACACATTGCATATATAAACATATATAAAAATATAAGCATATCATACATCATATGTACATACATATTAATGTTTATATGCAAATGTATATACACGCCTACTATATATATAAATTTATTATCTCAACATTTCATTTTATTTGTAATTAATTTATTGAAATAAAAAAAATCAAAAATCGCATATACTCCCGTATACCGCATATACTCTATGCAGTACCCACGCCGCCCGTACACCGCATACCACTTTTCTGAACAATGCATGGAAGAAAGCAAATTAAATAGCAATAAGCATAAACTTCGAGTTTACATGAACAATGGTATGGGAGATACTCTCCCATGCTCAAGAAAAGAGTTCTACTCATCCATAATGAACATATGTAGATATAAGACAGTAATTTTAGAGTTTTGCATGCTTAAGAGAAGGAAAAAGCTAGAGGAACCACAGATGCAGGCTAAGGGGAGAGAACTTTAGCTAGAGGACGAAATTCCACCCCTTGGAACTGCTCCAACTCAGACAAACTTCCTCCCAGAAAGCTTGGTTGAAGGGAGTAACTATTTTGCACCTTTGGAGAAGAAATGAGGTAGAATAGGGTTCTCTTGCAAGAAACCACCTTCTTCCACCTCAAAATCACCTTCCTCAGCTTTGGAACTTCTCTTAGGTGTAAAACACTTCAAAATGACCAAGGATAACCTCCTATTGGGTTGCCATTCTCTTTTAAAATGAGAGGCGGTCATTTTCATTTTTGTAGAAACTGATAACGACATGGAGTATCTTTTGGAGAACATGTCATGTCATGCCATTTGATCTTTCTCAGTATTGTCGCTATAGTGAGGTACACAACGTGTCAGAAATAGACACACCATGTCTTGGCTTCCTAGATTCGAATCAAGTGAAAAGCACACGACGTTTTTAAATAAACACACATTGTGTGCGTTGGCAGAAATATGCAGACGACCTTCATGTACCAGGAACACACCGTGTCTTCAAGGGAACACCCCGTGTCGCCACTTCCGCATTTTGGGGTAGGAGTTGCTAGAAATGCACACGTCGTGTGCTTAATAACACATGACGTATTCTTCATCCCGCGAGGCTTCCTATAAAGGGACACGTCATGTCTTTTAAGGAACACGTCGTGTCTGATGTTGTTTCTTCAAGAAATGGCTTTGAATCAGCTGCAAAATGTGGAGAAGTCCCATTGAGGTTGGATTTGAGTTGGGCTATCTCCAATTTGACCTTTTTAATTCATATTTGCAACCAACATCATGTGATAAGAAAAGTAACTAAAAAGTGTGACAAAATGAATTTGAATAGAGGCTAAATGGAGACAAAATGAGCTGAATTTGTGTGTGAGAATGTGCAAAAAGTTAATATGAAATACACAAAAAAACATCATCCTTTGCCTTCTCTCTCTTCTTCCACCTATATAACCCCTTATTTCTTCATGCTTGTAACCCTTTCGGCTCTCCATCTTATTCCTTCTCTTTTTCTTGTTCTTGGATCTTGGTGGAGCAAGGAGATCTGACCTTGGAGCTTGGTGACTGAACCCTTCTTGCATGTGGTTCTTACAGTTACCATAGCCCATCTTCAACCCTTGGTAAGTGTTTATCTTCCTTGATGGCATTTATTTCAACCTACTACCTCCATCTTCCTCTCTTTTCTCGGCCCTAGATCATTGTTCCTCCATGGTGGTCATTTTGGGAGAGAAACTCCTTATCACAAGGGTTATAGACCATATTTTGACAAGGTAGACCCAAGTGTGAGGAGAGTTTCTTTTCTCTTTCTCGCTTTCTCTTTTGGCTCGGCCAAGAGATTTTTGGCTCTATTTTCTAGGATGATCTTTGACGTTGGTGACTTCTTCTTCTTGAGTGATCTTGTGGCCGAGATTGGAGCTTTTGGTGGAGCTCCTTCAACCCTTGGATGGTGTGCTTGGAGATCTTGATCTTGGATCTTGGAAACCTTGGTGGTGATCTTATAAGGTGGGTTATATATCCCTTAACCTCCTTTATTATCACAATTTTCATGCTTGCATGTACTACTTTCTATCTATAAATGTTTCCTTAACATGCTAGTAGAAGTTGATAGACCCTAGAACTTGGATGATGTTGAGATCATGCTTGGATTGGATGTAATTTGAAACCCTAATTCCTTTGTACCCTATTTTGTTGTTTGTGGTGCATGGTGGTTTTGCTTCCTTTCATGACATTGGGTTGAGTTTCATGCATAAGGATTGAGTGTATTACTGGTCTATGAAGTTTTGGTTCGGTTTTGGTGGTAATGATCTTGGTTTTATCCCTTGTTACGGTTCCTTTTCATGGTGGTTTCTTGAGGTTTGTTTTAGGGATTAATGACCATTTTGCATGAGTTTTTTCCTTCATGGTGACGAGGGGTTTTCCTTATTTTGTTCCTATTTTAGCCATGGATTCTCTCTATTTTAACCTTGGGTTGGAGTTGGTTCTTAGTCTTGGTGGAGGCTAGACCCTTAGTGGTCACTATGCCTTGTTTTTGTCTTGGGTCACGAAATCTCTTGGCATGTTCATTTTGGGTCGAGATCATTGACCTTGTGAATGTCGTGACATCCTCATCCTTGATGGTCACGACACCTATGATGCGATGATTTTGAGTCGCATTTATAGACCTGTTTGATATGTGTTTTATGCTTTTATTAGTCATTTTTATGGTTAATGTTGCATAATTCATCCACTTTGGTCTTTGCTACTATTTTATGTCAAATCCCCTTTATTTCATCGCTTTGAGCATTAACTGTCAAAATATTATTATTGTGTGAATTGATGTGGTTTCGTGTTTGAATTTCAGGGAAAACAAGTATCTGCTTCCGTCGATACCATCAACGGAAGTCGATACTATTGACCGAACCACAGGTTGCCATCTGTGAGTATCAACATAGAGTCGATACTATCGACAGGGATGTCGATGGTATCGAGCTACCATCAGGTTGCTGGTGAGAAAGCTGTGACACCTCATCACGTTAAATGAGATTACTCAAAACTCAAAACACGATCAACTACTAATTAATCACATTGTCAAAAATGCAGAATAATTAAAATCGATTCCAAAGGTGTAAACAAACTTTAGAACATTGATAAAATGTCCATCATTCCATTCTCATATATTGTATCAAGCATTTGCATAAGGGTCCAAAGACCTCAGTCACATCCTGCATACAAAAGATATTTCACATGTACATGCCATATATTTACAAACATTGGCATACGACCAAAATCTCATGTCGATACAAGTATATCTTCTAGAAAACACATCCTATACCAGGACCTGAGAGTACAGGGACGACCCTAGGACTGTACTACTAACATCTATAACTAACATCTACAACTAACCAACCTTCTGAATCTATTGATCACCAGGTTGGTTCTCTTCCACAGCACGACCTCGACCACGCTGCCCGCGACCACCTAAAAAAAATGTGGTTACCCACGGGTGAGACCCAGTCCCAGCGAGAGATATAACTCTCTCCAACATATATTGATTATAACTTATTAATTAACAGTAATTACATAGAGCAGTTAGGGTATTGAATAAGCAATATGAACATATTGAACAATTTAAGCATACTAAGCAGTTAAGCAAATAAGTTGAAGCATCAAGTAGAATTACACAGTTTTCATAAGTCTACATCATGTAAGAAATATGTAGTGTAAAGACAATACAAGGGTTAGTCAACCAATGTGATACGTATTTAAACCCTAGCAATTATACTACACGGCTGGTATTATATCTTTTATTATTATGCCCTGGGGAGTTTGAGTCGTACCACTCAAAGTCCAACTGACCACTGCGAAGTGCTATTCAGTTCCGTATAAGATCTAGGAGTGCCGGTATCCTAAGATCTCTTCCCCTCGGTCAGTACGAGTAAACCGCAGTGACATACCAGTCAAACTGCCAACAGTGACATATAGTCAACTGATAACAACTAGTTCGTACTTGGTACAAGTTACGACACTAGAACACAGGGTATACAAAACCCTCTAATCCGAGGTACAACCGCAGTTGTCCTCAATCACATCAAATGTCTGAGGCATGACCATAGCCATCCTCCATAACCTGCAATTGTGGATGACAAGAATATATCCTCAACTTGCCACCCCCACATACTCAACAGTATGCGCTCCGAGTTCCCTTGGGAATACTCGTTTCACCATCCAGTAAATTCTGACACTGAAGATGGCTCTACGGCACAGGGCTCTACATGATTAGGGTTACACTTGATTAATTACTGCCAATTGAATGCGTTAAGGCTTTATCATACAAGTGGACATTCAAACCCTAATTATTTTCTAACAAGAATATATGTATAATGAATTCAAAGGATATAAAACATTTGATGTAAAAATCTTAATCATATTACCACATCCTATCATTCATTGCAAATTAATGGACCACACTTATCATGATACTATTTCCAAGATACCAATATCTTATCACAAGTTCCAGGGTTTTAACCCTTATTGGAACATAAAGAGGATTTCACCTCAATCATGGCTTCAAGCTTGCCCAAAGGTCATTAAGACCATCACATTATGTATAGTAAGGTTATCATCATCATTCCATGCCTTAAACAAGGCTCAAAAGATCATTAGCACATATGTATCCATAGATATTAACATGGCAATGCACTATGATATTGAAATTGTACTACAATGTGGTTTCAACACAAGAAGAATGTAATTCATTATCACATTAATCATTCAAGAGGTCGGATTATAACCAATCAACATCAAATAATTACATCAAGGTTAGGTATAACAAGCTAGATCACACGGGAGTTACACATCCACTTATTATAGTGATTTATCAAATATAACTATACAATGGCAAAGGTAATGCTGCCAATTAATGGTAATGAACCATTGAATTATATTCACTAGGAACCACATATAATAACATGTGATTTATTCAAATCCATTGGATGTTAAAGCATCCAATATTATTCATTGGATCAGGTTCATTGTTCAAGGTTATCAATTGAAGTATAGGTCTAACCATTAGATCAATTGAACCTAGGAACCATTGGTTCAAGGTATAGTCAAATCTACAATTTCATTCCTAATTCATCATATATGGTGATGACCTGATCCACCATTAATTGTGATCATTAAGTCACCATTGGTTGTTAGATCAGTAATACATTCAATTAACATCATCAAATAATAGGCCAATATCATCATCGATTGATAACATCATTAAAATACTTAGTGGATGATAATTAAATGTATAATTGAGTCAAAACCTGTCCTAAGGTGGTAACCATAGGTTGTAACTATAAATTTTACACCCTTGATCACGAACCTAAGTTGCTAAGATAGCAACACTATTGGTTATTGAATGGTATAACAATCAATTATGTGATAGGGAAGGAAATAGTTTAAAAACCCTAATTTGCACCATCATTTGTTTTGTACATAATGCCATAGGTTGTTGCTATCAACCTGTCCCAAATCATGTTACACCTTATAAAGGCTTTACACAAGTTTACAGGTTCATATAGAACTGGAATAAAATAGGAAACACCACAAAATTCGTAATTCTAAACAAGCATAATTCCACTATGCTTAGATCATCACATTCAAGCATAATCATGAACTAACAAGCTTCTAATAAGCAATATAAGTGAAGAATGTTATATAACTCGCCTCTATAGAGTAGTTCAGATATCCAACAGCAAAAATCTCGAGCAAATAGGGAAAGGAAACCTTGGATTCAGATCTGAACTTGGCCAACTATGCAATTTTCTCCACAAACAAGCAAAACCCTAGAAAAGAGACAAGAAGGAAGGAGTTTTGAGTTCTAGGGGAACTTTCACCATGGAAAACCATGGTTCCGACCTGGAGAGATGTAGGAGGAAGAGGAACAAAGAATTGGATGGAGGAAATAAGGAAAAACTTACACTTTTAGGTTAGTATCACTTGGGGGAAGCATCATACACCCAAAAAGAGAATCAATTTCAACCCTAGAATTTGTTTCCAAGAGGATCCCCACCTTCTTCTTCCTTGGGCAGCAAAAATCGCAGCTGAACAGAGGGAGGACGAGGCTGGGAGAAGGAGAGAGAGAATGGAGAGCAAATGGCTCGTTTGTGGGCTTTTGGATAAGTATATAACACTTTAATATTAAGAAAAAGAAAAAAATTGAAATTCTAATATATATCCAAGTATCCATGGCTTTATATTATTAAAATACATAAGCACACACACACACAGCTCTCCCACCGTCCCTCTAGACCTGCTTGGCTTGCCTTTGACGAAATTCTCAGCCAATCACATAATTCCTTAGTTGATAGCTACTAAAGGTAGCTCATCCATGAAGGGGGAAAACCCTAAAATGCCCTTGATAAAAACACCTTCAAAGCATGACTCAAATAGGGTCCCCATGGCTCAAAAATCTCAAGAATGATAATATAACAACTAATGAATATAATGTATGTGACAAATTGCAAAGAAAACCCCTCAATTGGGTAAATTGCAGAAAAGTCTAAAATATATGGAAAATTGCATAACTTTCTCAAACAGTGTCCAAATTGGACCAAATTTGAAACTTAAGCTTGCGTTATGATTTCAAAACATATCAAAAGGTTATATTAGAGTTATAAGCTTTAAAGTATGATAATTAAGCTCCTTCAACTCATTAAGAAAGTTCAGGGGCCTTACAACTATAAACCCCTAACAAGGATTTCGCCCTGAAATCCTACGCAAAAAGAGATGGGTATTTTCTACGCATCTCATTCTCTAGTTCCCATGTGGCTTCCTCAATGCCACGGTGATTCCACAAAACTTTCACTAGTATTATATCCTTTCTCTTCAGCTTTTTCACCCTTCTATCCAGGATTAACACAGGACCCTCAACATAGGAAATATCCTCATCTAACTCAACCTCTACTGGTTGAATTGTCTGTTCAGTATCTGGATGGCATTTCCTCAACATAGAGATGTGAAAGACATTATGCAATCTATGTAGCTCTGGTGGTAGCTCCAACTTATATGCTACCTTTCCAACACGAGCTAGGATAGGGTATGGTCCCATAAATCTAGGAGCCAACTTACCCTTCTTTCCAAACCTCAACACACCTTTCCAAGGAGAAACCTTAAGATATACTCTATCTCCCACTTGGAACTCAAGTGGTCTGCGTCGATTATCTGCATAAGATTTCTGCCTGTCCTGGGCTGCTTTCAACTGTTGTTGTATCACTTTAACCTTTTCTGTAGTCTGTTGTACTAGCTCAGGACCCAAAAGTTGATATTCACCGGTCTCATACCAGCAAAGAGGAGACCGACATCGTCTCCCATACAGAGCCTCATAAGGAGCCATATTTATGCTTCTTTGATAGCTATTGTTGTACGCAAACTCTATCAGAGTTAGATGTACATCCCAACTACCTAGAAATTGTAGCACACATGCCCTTAAGAGATCCTCTAAAGTTTGAATAGTCCTTTCTGACTGGCCATCAGTCTGCGGATGAAAAGCTGTGCTGAATCTCAGCTGTGTTCCCATTGCTGAATGCAGACGCTCCCAAAAATGACTTGTAAACTGTGGACCTCTATCAGAAACTATAGTCACTGGAATGCCATGCAGACGGACTATCTCATCAACATATATTTGTGCCAATTTCTCTGCTGTAAATGTCATTTTAACTGGCAGAAAATGAGCTGACTTAGTCAATCTGTCTACTATCACCCATATGGAATCATGACCCTTGGTTGTCCTAGGAAGACCAACCACAAAGTCCATAGTAATATGATCCCATTTCCATTGTGGTATTGGCAAGGATTGTAATGTCCCTGCAGGTTTTTGGTGCTCAGCCTTCACCTGCTGACAAACTGGACATTTAGCAATGAACTCTGCCACATCACGCTTTAGACCTGGCCACCAATACATGTCTTTCAAGTTTTGATACATCTTGGTACTTCCAGGATGCATTGCATACATGGAGGAGTGAGCCTCCTCAAGTACCATCTTCCTCAACCCATCAACATCAGGAATTACTATCCTATTATGGTAACAAACTGTACCATCATCTGCCTCGTGAAAGCCATCATACTTTTCACTACCAATCCCTGATCGGATATTCTGTATCACAGTATCATTTTGTTGTACATCATGAATCTGTTGTCTCAAGGTAGGTTTCACTTGTAACTGTGCCAACAATCCTGCCAGCAAGGAAACTTCTAGTTGTACATTCATCTGGCGAAGAGATACTAGCATATCTCTCTTATGGCACATCAAGGAATTTAATTGTGCATTATCTACCCTTAATGATGAAGATGACTTTCTACTCAATGCATCAGCTACCACATTAGCTTTCCCTGGATGGTAGTCTATTGTGCAATCATAATCCTTAATCAGCTCCATCCATCTCCTCTGCCTCATATTCAACTCCTGTTTTGAGAAGATATACTGTAGATTCTTGTGGTCAGTGAAGATCTGACACTTTTCACCATAAAGATAGTGTCTCCAGATCTTTAAGGCATGGACCACTGCAGCAAGCTCCAAATCATGTGTTGGGTAATTCTCCTCATGTTTCTTAAGCTGTCGTGAAGCAAAAGAAATCACATTTTTATCCTGCATCAACACGCATCCCAACCCATTCTTTGAAGCATCACAAAAGACAATATAACCTTTCCCTTGCTCTGGCAGTACTAACACCGGTGCACTAGTCAACTTTTCCTTCAAAATCTGGAAAGAACGTTGACACTTGTCATTCCAAGAAAAAGGAACATCCTTCCTGGTTAACCTAGTTAGGGGTAACGCTATAGAACTGAAGTCTTTGATGAACCTCCTATAGTAACCTGCCAGACCAAGGAAACTACGGATCTCTGTCGGTGTTTTTGGTTGCTCCCATTCTAGTACAGATTCCACTTTCTTGGGATCAACACAAATGCCTTCTGCAGATATAACATGGCCCAGAAAAGACACTTCAGCTAACCAGAATTCACACTTGCTGAACTTAGCATAAAGTTGGTGCTGCCTCAACAAAGTCAATGCTTGGCGAAGGTGTTGCTCATGTTGATGACTATCCTTGGAGTATATCAGAATATCATCTATGAACACGACAACACACTGATCAAGATAAGGTCTAAACACCCTATTCATTAGGTCCATAAAAGCTGCAGGTGCATTGGTTAGCCCAAATGGCATAACCACAAACTCATAATGACCATACCTAGTCCTAAAAGCTGACTTAGGTATGTCATCAGCCTTAATTCTCAACTGATGGTAACCTGACCTCAGGTCTATCTTTGAAAACACAGTGGCACCTCTCAACTGATCAAAAAGATCATCAATCCTCGGCAAAGGATACTTATTCTTTATTGTCACCTTGTTCAATTGTCTGTAGTCTATACACAGCCTCATTGAACCATCCTTCTTTTTAACAAACAACACTGGGGCACCCCAAGGGGAAGTGCTCGGCCTAATAAAACCCTTCTCTAATAGTTCTTGTAACTGTTTCTTTAACTCCTGCATCTCTGCTGGTGCCATTCTGTATGCTGACTGTGCTATGGGTTGTGTTCCAGGAACAAGATTGATCTCAAACTCAATCTCTCTAGGAGGGGGAATGCTAGGAAATTCCTCAGGAAAGACATCCTCAAATTCTCGCACCACTGGTAACTCCTGGATACTAGGACCTACCGCCTTGGTATCCACAACATGAGCTAAGAAAGCCTCACATCCTTGTCTCATCAACCGCTCAGCTGTCATGGCTGACATCAAACATGTAGGAAGAATCTTCCTATCACCCTGAAAAATCCACTGTACATCTCCATCATGGAATGTCGCCACCTTAGTACTACAGTCCAAGACTACCTTGTATTTCTCCAAGGTATCCATTCCTAGGATTACATCAAAACCATGCATGTCAAGTGGCAGAAGATCCACTTGAATGTTATGTCCAGAGAAAGAAATAACACAAGAAGAGCACACTTCTAGCAACTCGGCAGAATCAACCAAAGGAGTCTCTAGCCGCAGGCTATCAGATCTAAGGCTAACAGGTAGATAACAACTATCTATCACCTCTCTGGTAATAAAAGAGTGTGTCGCACCCGGGTCTACTAACACAGATATGAAACAGGAAGCAGACATATCAGAATGAAATAACTCCATCTGACCTGTCACGACTCGTGGATTGACCACTGCTTCAGGCTGGGTCATGGCATAGAACCTAGCTGTCGCCTGCTGCCGTCCACGTCCTCTACTCACCTGTCCTGAGGATCCTGCATGGGACACCTGACCACGTCCTCTGCCACTACCACTATGAAACTGTCGTTGTTGTGGACCTTGTTGACTTTGCCTTGCCTGCTGAGTCACCTCCTCATCTTTCATAGGGCAATAAGGTCTTGTATGCCCCACTTTCCCACACTTGTAACATGTTCTGGTGTCCTGATATGGCCTAAATGGCCCTGTCACTGAAACTGATGAGGTACTGCGGGCTCCCGTCGGTGGAAAATTGTGACCTCTACCCTGGCTCGGGGTCCACTGTGATGGTGCATGTGATCTTGGTTCAGTGAAGGTTGACCTTGGTTGTGACGATGATGGGAAAAACCTTGGCTTCTTAAAGCCTCCAGATGATTGCCCTTGAAACTGTATAGGTCGCTTCTTAGCATTAGCATCACGCTTCTCTATGGCAGACCTCTCAATCCTCCTGACAGATTCCACAAAGGTGGAAAACCTTTCCCTGTTCTCCAAGGCTGATGCTGTAGTAGTCAACTCTGTACTCAGACCCTTCTCAAATCTCCGGATCCTTTCCTTGTCTGTTGCTGCCATGTGTGGGCAAAACCTCAGAAGTTCCATAAACTTTGATTCATACTCATTGATATTCATAGCTCCTTGACGAATCTTCTCGAACTGAGAGATTTTCTCATCTAGGTAGGTCTCTGGAAAATATCGACTAACAAATTCCCTCCGAAACTCCTCCCATCCTATCACAACTCCTGGCCTTTTCTCCTCTTCTATGGCCCACCAGTGGCCAGCACTGCCCTTCAGCAAGTATACTGCATGCTTAACTTTGTCTTCTTCAGTGATGTTTAGGATTTTGAAAGCTTTTTCCAGCTCAGTCAACCACATGTCAGCGTCTGCTGGATCAGAAGTACCTGCATATTCAATTGCCCCAACACGTCTAAGACGTTCAAATGTCTTCCCGATACCTAGGGACTCCACATTAGAGGCGGCTGCCCTAGCTGGAGGTGCTGGTGCTCTGTCAGCAATATGTGTGATTGTGGCCATCATTTGTCTAAACATATGCTGAAACTCAGGATTGGCAATCATTGTCGGGTCTAGATGAGTCATTGTGGGCTGTTCTGGCCCTGCTTCTGGCACTCTCTCATTGCGTGCCTGCCTCCCTGCACCTCCTCCTGGTGCAACATAGCTACTCTCAACATGTTCTTCATGTCCTCCAGACATATCTGCATAAGCATAAACTATGATCAGATATGTTGGATACATAAGAACAGACTCAAACCTAAGTCCTATGTCCCTGTAGACTCGGTAAACCTAGAGCTCTGATACCAACTTAACTGTGACACCTCATCACGTTAAATGAGATTACTCAAAACTCAAAACACGATCAACTACTAATTAATCACATTGTCAAAAATGCAGAATAATTAAAATCGATTCCAAAGGTGTAAACAAACTTTAGAACATTGATAAAATGTCCATCATTCCATTCTCATATATTGTATCAAGCATTTGCATAAGGGTCCAAAGACCTCAGTCACATCCTGCATACAAAAGATATTTCACATGTACATGCCATATATTTACAAACATTGGCATACGACCAAAATCTCATGTCGATACAAGTATATCTTCTAGAAAACACATCCTATACCAGGACCTGAGAGTACAGGGACGACCCTAGGACTGTACTACTAACATCTATAACTAACATCTACAACTAACCAACCTTCTGAATCTATTGATCACCAGGTTGGTTCTCTTCCACAGCACGACCTCGACCACGCTGCCCGCGACCACCTAAAAAAAATGTGGTTACCCACGGGTGAGACCCAGTCCCAGCGAGAGATATAACTCTCTCCAACATATATTGATTATAACTTATTAATTAACAGTAATTACATAGAGCAGTTAGGGTATTGAATAAGCAATATGAACATATTGAACAATTTAAGCATACTAAGCAGTTAAGCAAATAAGTTGAAGCATCAAGTAGAATTACACAGTTTTCATAAGTCTACATCATGTAAGAAATATGTAGTGTAAAGACAATACAAGGGTTAGTCAACCAATGTGATACGTATTTAAACCCTAGCAATTATACTACACGGCTGGTATTATATCTTTTATTATTATGCCCTGGGGAGTTTGAGTCGTACCACTCAAAGTCCAACTGACCACTGCGAAGTGCTATTCAGTTCCGTATAAGATCTAGGAGTGCCGGTATCCTAAGATCTCTTCCCCTCGGTCAGTACGAGTAAACCGCAGTGACATACCAGTCAAACTGCCAACAGTGACATATAGTCAACTGATAACAACTAGTTCGTACTTGGTACAAGTTACGACACTAGAACACAGGGTATACAAAACCCTCTAATCCGAGGTACAACCGCAGTTGTCCTCAATCACATCAAATGTCTGAGGCATGACCATAGCCATCCTCCATAACCTGCAATTGTGGATGACAAGAATATATCCTCAACTTGCCACCCCCACATACTCAACAGTATGCGCTCCGAGTTCCCTTGGGAATACTCGTTTCACCATCCAGTAAATTCTGACACTGAAGATGGCTCTACGGCACAGGGCTCTACATGATTAGGGTTACACTTGATTAATTACTGCCAATTGAATGCGTTAAGGCTTTATCATACAAGTGGACATTCAAACCCTAATTATTTTCTAACAAGAATATATGTATAATGAATTCAAAGGATATAAAACATTTGATGTAAAAATCTTAATCATATTACCACATCCTATCATTCATTGCAAATTAATGGACCACACTTATCATGATACTATTTCCAAGATACCAATATCTTATCACAAGTTCCAGGGTTTTAACCCTTATTGGAACATAAAGAGGATTTCACCTCAATCATGGCTTCAAGCTTGCCCAAAGGTCATTAAGACCATCACATTATGTATAGTAAGGTTATCATCATCATTCCATGCCTTAAACAAGGCTCAAAAGATCATTAGCACATATGTATCCATAGATATTAACATGGCAATGCACTATGATATTGAAATTGTACTACAATGTGGTTTCAACACAAGAAGAATGTAATTCATTATCACATTAATCATTCAAGAGGTCGGATTATAACCAATCAACATCAAATAATTACATCAAGGTTAGGTATAACAAGCTAGATCACACGGGAGTTACACATCCACTTATTATAGTGATTTATCAAATATAACTATACAATGGCAAAGGTAATGCTGCCAATTAATGGTAATGAACCATTGAATTATATTCACTAGGAACCACATATAATAACATGTGATTTATTCAAATCCATTGGATGTTAAAGCATCCAATATTATTCATTGGATCAGGTTCATTGTTCAAGGTTATCAATTGAAGTATAGGTCTAACCATTAGATCAATTGAACCTAGGAACCATTGGTTCAAGGTATAGTCAAATCTACAATTTCATTCCTAATTCATCATATATGGTGATGACCTGATCCACCATTAATTGTGATCATTAAGTCACCATTGGTTGTTAGATCAGTAATACATTCAATTAACATCATCAAATAATAGGCCAATATCATCATCGATTGATAACATCATTAAAATACTTAGTGGATGATAATTAAATGTATAATTGAGTCAAAACCTGTCCTAAGGTGGTAACCATAGGTTGTAACTATAAATTTTACACCCTTGATCACGAACCTAAGTTGCTAAGATAGCAACACTATTGGTTATTGAATGGTATAACAATCAATTATGTGATAGGGAAGGAAATAGTTTAAAAACCCTAATTTGCACCATCATTTGTTTTGTACATAATGCCATAGGTTGTTGCTATCAACCTGTCCCAAATCATGTTACACCTTATAAAGGCTTTACACAAGTTTACAGGTTCATATAGAACTGGAATAAAATAGGAAACACCACAAAATTCGTAATTCTAAACAAGCATAATTCCACTATGCTTAGATCATCACATTCAAGCATAATCATGAACTAACAAGCTTCTAATAAGCAATATAAGTGAAGAATGTTATATAACTCGCCTCTATAGAGTAGTTCAGATATCCAACAGCAAAAATCTCGAGCAAATAGGGCAAGGAAACCTTGGATTCAGATCTGAACTTGGCCAACTATGCAATTTTCTCCACAAACAAGCAAAACCCTAGAAAAGAGACAAGAAGGAAGGAGTTTTGAGTTCTAGGGGAACTTTCACCATGGAAAACCATGGTTCCGACCTGGAGAGATGTAGGAGGAAGAGGAACAAAGAATTGGATGGAGGAAATAAGGAAAAACTTACACTTTTAGGTTAGTATCACTTGGGGGAAGCATCATACACCCAAAAAGAGAATCAATTTCAACCCTAGAATTTGTTTCCAAGAGGATCCCCACCTTCTTCTTCCTTGGGCAGCAAAAATCGCAGCTGAACAGAGGGAGGACGAGGCTGGGAGAAGGAGAGAGAGAATGGAGAGCAAATGGCTCGTTTGTGGGCTTTTGGATAAGTATATAACACTTTAATATTAAGAAAAAGAAAAAAATTGAAATTCTAATATATATCCAAGTATCCATGGCTTTATATTATTAAAATACATAAGCACACACACACACAGCTCTCCCACCGTCCCTCTAGACCTGCTTGGCTTGCCTTTGACGAAATTCTCAGCCAATCACATAATTCCTTAGTTGATAGCTACTAAAGGTAGCTCATCCATGAAGGGGGAAAACCCTAAAATGCCCTTGATAAAAACACCTTCAAAGCATGACTCAAATAGGGTCCCCATGGCTCAAAAATCTCAAGAATGATAATATAACAACTAATGAATATAATGTATGTGACAAATTGCAAAGAAAACCCCTCAATTGGGTAAATTGCAGAAAAGTCTAAAATATATGGAAAATTGCATAACTTTCTCAAACAGTGTCCAAATTGGACCAAATTTGAAACTTAAGCTTGCGTTATGATTTCAAAACATATCAAAAGGTTATATTAGAGTTATAAGCTTTAAAGTATGATAATTAAGCTCCTTCAACTCATTAAGAAAGTTCAGGGGCCTTACAAAAGCAGTCGATAGTATCGACACCAACTTGATACCATCGACGCATGGAGGCTACAGCAATGCATAACGACAAAACCGACGCCTTAGAGTGTCGATACCATCGACCTGAGTCAATGGTATCGAGATGACATTAGGTGCTTAGACGAAAGAAGAGAAGGATTGCCGCTACCACGCTAGGTCGATACCATCGACCCGCGTCGATGGTATCGACACCGTCAGATATTAGTTTGATTCAGGATGATCTTAATTGGACGGCCGTGGTTAATTAGCGACTTAATTCGGGAGATATACCTAATGACGGCGCCCTGGACTGGGGGAGGACGTAATTAGTTGCTGCACACATCCCAGAGAGCAAGGAGAGAAGAACGAAGAACAAGAGCACGCCCCAGCCGATCCGGACGCTGAAGAAGACGAATTCCACCACCGAAAGGCGGCAAAACACGGATTCTATGCCAAGGATCGATTGGACCTTCTCCGTTCAGGGGTTTCACCACTCAATCTCGTTTTTCTCATGTTTACCTTTTTCTCTACTACATTGTACTCTGAGATGACCATGCGGGGCTAATCCCCTTTATCTTTAGGACCAGGAGTAGCCTGGGGATTAATAGTATGACAATTTTACAATAGTAATTCATATCTTATCACTTAAATCCGTGGTATAGTTTCGTGTTCTCCAATATATTGTTATGCTTGATCACCATAATAATAATCTAATGCCCTTAATTGCTTCGAAAGAAGAATTAACGGTTGAAAAGAGACGGAATTTACATTAATTGACAAATCCCTTGAATAAGGTGGTGTAAGATTAATGGTGGATACTGAGAGGTCGTTTATAATGCACCTAGTTTAGGGTATAGGTTACTACGACGGTGGAACCGACCTAGACATAGGTAGTGAATTGTACCACGACAGTGGGTAATTCTGATTTCAGGCCACTACCCGGATAGAGAGATAAAATTGAGTAACTATATAGAATTTAATATAATGAAAACTCGCGGTGAAACCGCAACCCTAAAGATACCCTTTTGAATTGATTAAATCAACATTTAATTGATCGTTTGTTTTGTTTTGTTTTTATTTTCTTTTAATTTCAACAACAACTCTCAACTTGTTAATCGGCTTAGCTGATCGCGAGTAGTTAGTAGGAGTCCCCGACGATTGCACGTATCCCTGAGTTCGACTCGGGCCTCACAAAGGCATGTACTACTCGACGCGTTCACTTGCGTTTCTACGCACAGTAAAATTGCGTCAAGTTTTTGGCGTCGTTGCCGGGGATACGGAAATTTGTTGGCACTTCGAGTGCTGTGAGCGGCCACTCTAGGCCACCTTTTTATTTTTTTTTTTTTTTTATCCATTCCAAAAATTCATAATATATTTTCTAAATATTTGCAGTCGTCAAGCATTGTACTAAATTTAATCTTTCTATTTTCAGGTACTGTGCATGGTGCAGACGCGTAGTACTGACTACACGCGGCACGCACCAGAGGTTCCACTTACGGGACCAGAAGATGAGGACGGTTATAATCAGGACCATCTTGAGGATACAGATTTAGAATCCGAACAAGAAGAGATGGAAGAGCAGCCACAGACCATATGGGAGAAGATAAAGGCTTCTTCCTCGTCTGCTTCTAAGGGGCCTATAAAGAAGCAAGCACTAAATATTCCGACCTACAAGATTGATCCAGCTTTGATCAACTTAGTGATGTCCAATGCATTCCATGGACTCAAAAATGAAGACCCAGTCACGCATTTAAGTCAATTCGTGGAAAATTGCGACATGTTGAAAATTGACAGGTTCCCGCAGGATGTGCTCTATCTTAAGTTATTTCCGAGTTCTCTGGCAGGAGCTGCTCATGAGTGGTTACACAATCTCGACGACGAATATGTGGAATCATGGAATCATATGGTAAAGGTATTCTTTGAACGGTTCTTCCCGCCTGAAAAGACGAATGACCTGATCAGAAACATTCACAATTTCACTCAGAAGGCGGGCGAGACCTACTCGGAGACATGGGAACATTTCCAGATTATGTTAAGGAGGTGCCCACACCATGGTTTGGACAAGGAGACACAGGTCAAGATATTTTATTTTTCTCTCTCTGAGCATGATAGAAGTAACCTTGATTCAGTAGGTTCCGGATTTTTCTTAAATAATACGGACACAAGGTGTTGGGAGATTCTGAAGAATATGGCCAAGAAACAATCGTGGGGCGACAGGAATGTCGTTGAACAAGTTAAAGTTGCAGGTGACTCCAGGGCCATCAAAGAGCTGAATGACAAGCTAGATTTGCTAGCTAAGAAATTGCTTGCCAAAGAGGATGCATCATCTGAAGAAGAAGCCCAGGTCAAATTTATGCAACAACCGGGCTATAGAAATAATGATTATGCTTGGAGGAGGAACAAGGAGTTTTCATGGAAGGATCCAAACAACTTCCTACAGGATCCTGATGCTAAACCCCAACCAAGAGCCGAAGATAAAAGCACTGAGCTGCTAAGTCAAATGGTGCAGCAAAATCAAGAGATGATGAGCATGTTCAACAAACAGCTGCAGTCCCAGGGTGACATTCTGACCAAGTTTGGACAGACACTGCAAAGCCATGGAGCACAAATGAGGGCACTAGAGACGACGGTGACCCAGATTTCTAATGAAGTGGCAGCCATAAATCATGCCAATCAACAGAGACAGGCAGGGAATGCAGAAGTTGCTCAACCACATCATCAAGTAAAATATATATCTGTAGTCATTGAGGCAGAACCCCCGGTGGTAGAGGTCCAGGACTAGGGTAAAATGATTTTTGATACGGAGGCTATACCAAAAATACCGTATCCTCACAGTTATTATGGACTACCGGGTGGGTATTTCTCATTCAGAAAATCCCACAAAGGTTGCCCATCTCGGTTGCGCCCACACCTGTGCAAGAAGAGCAGGTGAAGACCATGCATCTAGGTGAAGCTACACCCACTGAGGGAGAGGAGACACTACAGGTGGCACCGGTTGAAAATGATCTACCAAAGTTCATGCCGGAGAGTGTCATTGAAACAAGCTTAGGGGAGCTTGCCCCGAAAAGCCCCTACGTTCCACCTCATAAGCGTCTACAGGAGGCAATTGTATCTATTCCAGATAGCCCAAGGCCGAAGAGAGAGCACCGTCACTATAGGAAGTTCTTGGAGATGTTTAGAAAACTCCATGTCAATATTCCGTTAGTGGAAATGATAGAGAAGATTCTCTCCTATGGGAGGCTTATCAAAGAAATTATCAACAAGAAAAGGCGGATAAAAGACACAGATGTTTGCCGGGTGAATGAAATGGTGAGCTCAATCATCCATGGGAGCTTACCACAGAAGAAGAAAGATCCAGGGAGTTTTTATATTCCATGCTCGATAGGCGATCGATACTTCCCACGAGCTCAGTGTGATTCAGGCGCGAGCATAAATCTCATGCCACTCTCCACATTTAAAAATCTTGGGTTAGAGGACATGAAGAAGTCAGCGGAAACCATTGAATTGGCTGATGGATCTATTGCAAGGTCATATGGAGTTTGCGAGGATGTACTCATCAAAGTGGACAAGTTCATTTTTCCAGTAGACTTCGTCATCATGGATATGCCGCAACTTCAAGGTTGTGAAATGCTACTGGGTAGGCCGTTTCAAGCAACGCCGGATGTTGTTACTACCCTAGGGAGAGGTACACTAACCTTGGGGATTGGATAAGATCGAGTTGAATTCACAATGCCGCAAGATCATCTGGGCACACTTTCCAAAGCTAAGAGATGATGAGCTTCAAGCCGTCTAGCCTAAGACGTTAAATAAGGGCGCTTGTTGAGAGGCAACCCAACCATTGGTACCTTAGATTAGTTCAATTACATTCGTAGTTTAATTTGTTTTTACTTAGTTTTTAGTGTAAAAAAAAGATACCATGATTGGTTGCTACTTGTGTAGGGCTGAGGCAGAGTCGATACCATTGACCCTTGTGTTGATGTTATCGACCATGGTACAGGTTGATGACTGCAGAAATCAGACTGCGTCGATACTATCGACAGCCTCGTCGATGGTATCGACATACCTACAGGCAGATCACAAAGACAAGGTCGATGGTATCGAGATGCCAGTCGATACCATCGAGATCTCTGGAGATTTTCAGAACAAATCGTCTCAGTGAAGTTGATACCATCGACGGCCCAGTCGATGGTATCGACACATTCAAGTGAAAAAGGCGGCGGCCGGGCCTCACGAGTATTTGCCCTAATCAGAGAGTCGATACTATTGACTCTCGTCGATAGTATCGACGCGCCACATCAACGATCCGCGAGAAAGATCAACGGCATCACAGTAAACAAAGAAGTCGATCTGGGGGATGGGTCGATACTATCGACCCACGTCGATAGTATCGACGCGTCAGCAATCCGGGCCCCACAGATCCAGCCATCGACAACCGTCGATACTAGTGGAGGTACGGATCGTGCTACCTGAGTCGATACCATCGACTCGCGTCGATGGTATCTACGGGTCAACAGTGGTGCCGGCCACAACTATTTAAGGGGAGTGATTGCGTTAGTTGATGTCACGCTTTCAGAGCAATCTCCTTCTCTTGTGCCGAGCGATCCCCCGAGCCGTCCAAGCCCGACGACGAGCAGCACCGAGCGAAGGTCTTCATCGAGCGGAGATTCGATTCTCAAATCTTCACCGAGCCCCTTTCTAATCCTCTTTCTCTCGCAAACATGGTGCATGGAGCTGGTGCGTCATCTTCACGTGCACACCCGGCAGAGATACCGGAGTTCGTGCCACCTCCTCCCGCGTCGGTTTCACGCCCACGACTGATTCATCCATCCACGGAGGTGAAGAAGATCTATGAGGAGATCTTAAAGAGGAAGATAGAGCCAACCTGTTATGTCGAACGGAACATGATCCGCGACTTAGGGTTCGAGGCCAACTTGGCCTATGTTCTGAAAGGGCAGGCCCCCCACACACCAATAAGGCCTAGCGAGCTGGAATTTCATGCAGATGGCCAATCGTTCTTCGGCGACTGGCCCACGTACAAGGAGTTGGTGGCAGAGTTCATGGCATCGCTGGACGTCTACGTCGTACCCAACGATGTTATTTCCACCGACCGCGAGTGGATCAAAGGTCGGGTGTCGTTCTGACTGTTCAAAACCCTTACGCTCCGGCAATTCAACAAGATCTTCAACTGGAACCACTCGCCAAATGACTATCGGCGCCCGGACAACCGCACCGACTACGACGCCATCTTCGCCGAGCTGGTTACGGTGCCGCCGAGGATGTCCATTAGCTACCATAATGCAGCGGTAGCCGATTTCGAGCACCCTTTCGTCCGGATTCTGCACCGGATGCTCAGTTCGACGCTATTTGCTCGGGGTGACTTGGCCCTCAATAAGTTTTAGGAGACGGACTTATTCTTAATGTACAAGCTCCTGAAGCGTCAAGAATGCAATTGGGGTGCCTTCTTTCTACAGAGAGTATTGGCGGTAAAGAGGAGTACGAGGAAAGCGGCGATTCACTTCGGCGGGTTCATCACCAAGCTGGCTTCATACCTTGGCTTGAATTTCCAAACCCTCACTCCTCTATCTACTAGAAGCAAGGTGAACTTGCAACATCTATACCAGTCCAATCTCCTACTTCTTCGAGATGGTTTGGCGTATGCGCATTGCCACGTCAACCATGCCTATCAGGAGTGCTCGTTGCCTGATCCGGTCTTCAACATTGAGGGGGCGCAACACTTCCGGTGGCCAATCATAGCCATCGCCGACTCTGATGAAGAAGGCAGCAACGAAAGTGGCAACGACGGAAATGACGACGAGGCTGAGGAGGAAGAGGAGTCATTTACACCTCTTCGAGCATGAGTGGCACCACGGAAGCATCCTCGGATGCATTTGGGTGCATCTTCATCATCACAGCCTATGCCGCCACCACCACCACCCTCGCAGCCTAGCGAGGATGCCTATTCCATGCATGGCATGTACACCGTGCTGCAAGACATCCAGCAAACGTAGCAGCAGCACATGACAATGTATACCGGTATTCAAGACACTACGAACCGGATACTGGACAACCAAAGGGCTATGTTTGAGAACGAGCGTCTTCTCCTAAACAACCAACAACAGATACATGATCGGTTGTATCGGATGGAGATGCAGCAGGAGCCCTTCTATGACCACTATTGGAGCCAAAATTATTTTGGAGGTTATCCACAACCTCCACCCAGGGCCTAGTTTGATCCAAGCTTCCAGGGGGAGTATCCTTCTTGGGACCCTACGGCTCCGCAGTACCTGCCTCCACCACCACAGGAGTGATCCGGTATCACTGTTCCAATCTTTAAGTTTGTTTTTGACTATGAGGCCATAGTTGAATTCAATCTTAGGGGGGTAGTTGGAACAACTTTATGTTGTTTTTAGTTTTTAACTTTATTGTTTTTGTTCTTGTTATTTGTTTCTTGCAATTTTAGTTTTTGTAGGATCCACATGCCATCTAGTGTAATCGTGGATGTCATAAAGTTTGTGTCATCTCATTAATTGTGCATGGGAAAATCAAGGGAAAGTTAAATTTTTGTGTGTTTGCAAAGCTTGTCTTGTTTAACCTCGGGCACATATCCTACGAAAATGATTGGTTTTGTCAACTTTAAAACAGAATTTCACAACTGTACTCCTAATGATTCATGAAAGTGGGCGTAAATGGTTGTTTGAGCTTAAACTGACCAAATGTTAATGAGACTCTAATTGGATGTAAGAGAGAGAAACCTCTTAACTACTACACAGGTCAGTAAGGAGGGACACATAATATCTTTCTAAGGTTCAGTCATCTAGTCTTGTGATCTTTCCACCTCTTTACTTTTCACAATCCACCACAAGAATTGGAAGTACTTTACAGTTTTAACCTCTTTGACAACATTTCATATAAATAGGTCCTGCATTAAATCTATTTCCATATGTTTTGCATAAAAAAATTAGAATAGGGATACATGCACATTACCCTTAGGTGCATGCCATGTAGTTGCATTCATAATTTTCATGCATAAAATATATCATGTATCTCAATTTTTCTCTAAGGGTGAATTAAATTGTTCCATACCTTCTAAATAGTGCAAATTTCTGAGTATGAAGAAAAATAAGCCCAATAAAATATTCATTATCAATTATGGATATAAGGGTTGAAAAATGAAAAAAAAAGAAAAATCTGAAAAATCTGCATAATGAAAAAAAAGAAGAAAAGAGTTATTTAGAAGCAATTAGAATAAGAAGGAGAAAGGAACATAATATCACCTGCATTTCAAGATAATTGAGTACATGATGTAGCTTAATTAGATGTCCATCTCGTTTTGAGATGGATGGTTAGTGCATGCATCATTCCACCTAATCTTAGGCATTAGGGCATTTCTCATGTGCATTTGCATCATTTAGGGCATTTTGTTTTTATGCATGTTGCAATCGTATGATACTTCCACTTCTTCCATGAGCCACCCATTTCATCCACCCGTTGCTCGGATTGGTAGGCCATCGTGAATTTCTCCTCACTAATGAATATCAGGAGAACTGCTTCCATGTAGATGGTAGTTAGGGCAAGCAACATAGTATAGAAGATCATAAGATGCACCAAGCCTGGACCGGCGAAGTTTATTATGTTAACTGCCTTATGTGATAGTGTTCATCAGTTTTGAGGTCAACATCTTTTATGGATGATTATTGTTGCCTTCAGGGTAATCATCATTTTGTGGTTAGCGAGGGACGGTATGTGAATGTCCGGTGGGAGTCATGTGGGATGTTTGTTGTGATGTTTTGTTCTTTAGTTGACTCTGGCAATTCTATTCTAAGGATTAGTTGCTCGAGGGCGAGCAATGTTCAAGCTTAGGGGAGTTTGATGCGATGATTTTGAGTCACATTTATAGACCTGTTTGATATGTGTTTTATGCTTTTATTAGTCATTTTTATGGTTAAAGTTGCATAATTCATCCACTTTGGTCTTTGCTACTATTTTATGTCAAATCCCCTTTATTTCATCGCTTTGAGCATTAACTGTAAAAATATTATTATTGTGTCAATTGATGTGGTATGTGTTGGAATTTCAGGGAAAACAAGTATCTGCTTCCATTGATACCATCGACGGAAGTCAATACTATCGACCGGACCACAGGTTGCCAGCCGCGAGTATCAGCATAGAGTCGATACTATCGACAGGGATGTCGATGGTATCGAGCTACCATCAGGTTGCTGGTGAGAAAGCAGTCGATAGTATCGACACCAAGTCGATACCATCGACGCATGGAGGCTACAGCGACGCATAACGACAAAACTGACGCCTTAGAGTGTCGATACCATCGACCCGAGTCGATGGTATCAAGATGACATCAGGCGCTTAGACGAAAGAAGAGAAGGATTGCCGCTACCACGCTAGGTCGATACCATTGACCCACGTCGATGGTATCGACACCGTCAGATATTAGTTTGATTCAGAATGATCTTAATCGGACGATCGTGGTTAATTAGCGACTTAATTCGGGAGATATACCTAATGACGGCGCCCTGGACTGGGGGAGGACATCATTAGTTGATGCACACATCCCAGAGAGCAAGGAGAGAAGAACGGAGCATGAGAGCACGCCCCAACCGATCCAGACGCTGAAGAAGATGAATTCCACCACTGAAAGGCGGCAGAACGTGGATTCTACGCCAAGGATCGATTGGACCTTCTCCGTTCAGGGGTTTCACCACTCAATCTCGTTTTTCTCATGTTTCCCATTTTCTTTACTACATTGTACTCTGAGATGACCATGCGGGGCTAATCCCCTTTATCTTTAGGATCGGGAGTAGCCCGGGGATTCATTGTATGACAATTTTGCAATAGTAATTCATATCTTATCTCTTAAATCCGTGGTATAGTTTCGTGTTCTCCAATATATTGTTATGCTTGATCACCATAATAATAATCTAATGCCCTTAATTGCTTCGAAAGAAGAATTAATGGTTGAAAAGAGACGGAATTTACATTAATTGACAAATCCCTTGAACAAGGCGGTGTAAGATTAATGGTGGATATCGAGAGGTCGTTTATAATGCACCTAGTTTAGGGTATAGGTTACTACGACGGTGGAACCGACCTAGACATAGGTAGTGAATTGTACCACGACAGTGGGCAATTTTGATTTCAGGCCACTACCCAGATAGAGAGATAAAATTGAGTAACTATATAGAATTTAATACAATGAAAACCCGCGGTGAAACCGCAACCCTAAAGATACCCTTTTGAATTGATTAAATCAACATTTAATCGATCGTTTGTTTTGTTTTGTTTTTATTTTCTTTTAATTTCAACAACAACTCTCAACTTGTTAATCGGCTTAGCTGATCGCGAGTAGTTAGTAGGAGTCCCCGACGATTGCACGTATCCCTGAGTTCGACTCGGGCCTCACAAAGGCCTGTACTACTTGACGCATTCACTTGCGTTTCTACGCACAGTAAAATTGCGTCAACCTACTCCTTAGAGGGTCGAGACACACCCTATTTTTGGTTGAGATGTTTCCTTCTTCTTTGTTTGGTCGCGATGTGGTTGGGTCTCAAGGTTAAGACATGTTCTTGTCACAAGTCGAGGTGAGTCCCTTTTCTTTGGTTGTGACATGCTCTACCCTAGGTGGTTGAACCCTAACCCTAGCTGAATGTGACCTGGTTGCTTGTGGGTAGAGACATGATACACCCTTTGGTGTGTCATGGTCTTGACATGAAGGAGGTTGGCCACAACAGAGACACCATGGGTGGTGATGGTCTCGACATACACGAGTGATGGATGGTTGAGTCACATGTTTGGGCACTTAATCTATAAACTTGTATGGGTAATTAATGAACCATGTATGAGCCACGAGTAGTTCCATGTGGATGGTTGTTTTCTTAATCCTAATGATGATCCTTAACTATAAAATGTTGTGAGAATGTGGGACATGCCATACCTAGGTTAGTGCTTGTCTACATCTATAAAACCCTAATCGGCAAAGTATGCAACCCTATTGTTGAGTTATGAGATGTGTTTGATTTCTCTCTCATGATGTGTTCATCATGTGTAATGCTTTCTCTCTATTGTTTATAATCCCCTAACCTTGTAGGTGATATGTATGCAATGGCTTGTGTATGTTGTGGTGTTGATTATTTGATACATAGTGGTGCTTATGCACATCGGTGAAGCATAATGTGGTGATAAATATGCATGGCTTAATGTGATAGGTCCTATAACCTGATGATGGCTTAATGACTATTGAGAGGTGATATCATCAAAGTGATATGATTAAGGGATTGATATCCCATGGTTATGTGTGACATTGACGGTGGCCTAGTGAATGGCAAGGTCGTGAACAACATGTGGTGGTTGTGTGACAAGCTCACACCTCGTGCAGTGTATATCTCTGCGGTGTTCTCTTATGCTGACCAAGAGGTGTTGGACAAGACATGGATTCTATCTCTTCTAGAGACCTTGTATGGCACAGTCAGTTTCCCTTCATAGGGGGTGGTTGGATTTGGGTGGTACAACTCAAATCCTCGGGGAATAATAAACGACATAATACATCCATGTACTATATGTGCTTAGGATGACATACGTCTCACATTGGTTGAACCTTTGCGGTACTTCGTACCAATTTCTTGAATTATAATACAATAAGAGAAATTAACTATTATATATGTTCTTCATATTCCTTTTTAGAATATAGCTTGATATACTATTCAGTGCTAGCTATCTAGTCTTGTTTAATTGACTTCATCTATTAAGTACATATCATTTATTTGAATCTTCTCAATCTACTTAGTCTGTTGTCTTATCGGCTTAGCTTATTTGTGATTTTATAACATTGGAAGAGACTTATATCACTCGCTGGGACATTTGGTCTCACCCTGTGGGTTTCCACATTTTTTAGGTGACAGTGCACGAAGAGGTAGAGGTCATGCAGCTGAGGAAGAGCAGCAGTAAGAGCAGTAGCCGATAAGGTTGGATGTTCTACTAGTATTTTGTTGTTAGAGTCCAACAGTCGTCCCTATACACTTAGGTCCTTGGGGTGTTTTTGAGATGTTTTGAGGTTATGTGACTGATACGAGGTTTTGGATTGTGTGTCATGGTTGTATAGTTATGACAGACGTACATGTATACATATGTGGAGCCAATATCTTATGTAACAGGTTGATGACAGTAACGTTGACCTACAATGATGTAAGCACCATGTAATGTGTTATGTACTGCATGTGGTAGGCTTTGTTGACTCATATGTAATAAGTTTATGCATTATGGTGTTTTAATGTAATCAATTTTAAATTCCTATGTTTTTTGGTCATCTGCTTGGTTAGTGTTATTTCCGCATTTGGTTTTGAGTAATCTATCTTTGTGTAGCAACGTGTGTCACATTTAGTTGGTATCATAGATTTAGGTTTGCTGAGTCTATAAGGATCTAGGACTAGTGTTGTGTTTGTTCTCATGTCCTCTAATTTGTCTTATAGTGACTTCTGCTTATGCAGAAGAAGAAGGGTCGAAAAGATGGCTGGAAACACGATGAAAATTCATAGAGAGCACGATGTAGAGAGCAATGTTGCTGCACCTAGTGGTGATGTGAGGGCTCAGGTAAGAGAAGATTAGGTGCCTGATGAACCCTAGTTTAACCTAGCTATGATAGAGAACCCTACCTTCTAGTCTCTATTTGGGAAGTTTATGGCAATGATGACGCACATGACAGACATGATTCCTACCCCTCAACCTTGGGTAGTTGTCCCTGGTGCCGAATATCCAAGAGTGGGAAAGACCTTTAAGAGCATGAGATGTGTTGGGGTTGTGGAGTATGTCAGTACGGTTGATCCTACAGATGCTGATCTTTGGCTGATGGAGTTGGAAAAGTCCTTCAAGATTCTTAACATCCCTGAGGCTGGCAAGGTGAAGCACGTAGTGTACCTTCTAAAAGGGAGTGTTGGTTGGTGGGCCATTGAAGAGGAGAAATGACCAGATGTTGATATAAGTTGGGGGGAGTTCATACGTGAGTTTGTCAGCAAGTACTTCCCACAAACCTATCTAGTTGAGAAGATCAACCAGTTTGACCGGAACTGATAGAGATCCATGTCGATCAACGTACAAAGTAAACTTTATGGAGATGTTAAGGTTCTATCCTCATATGGCGTTGACGAATGAGGAGAGGATCAGGAGTTTCGAGAAGGGTCTGAACAATGAGTTGAGGATGATAGCGGCAACACTTGAGAAACGTGAGAAGTTTGCAATGTTTGTGGAGTCTATCAGGAGTATTGAATGGTTTGTAGTCGAGAAATGGGAGAAGAGTACCAAGAAAATGTCAGTGTAGTCTCAAGGGAAATCATCAGGAGGCTATAAGAAGCCTAGGTTTTTTACACTACCAGCACAATAATGGTCCAATGCACAGACACAATGGTCACCTAGTAAAGGCAGAGGACATAGTTTTCTAGTAGCAGGAACTCAGAGTGAAGCATCAGTCATCAGTGATGGGGTCGTGTAGGCCATGGTATGAGAGCAAGACGTGATACAAGTGTGGCCAGGTGGGTCATACGAAGTTGTTCTGCCCAATGAAGGATGCAGAAGTCACCCTGCAACTGAGGAAGAACCAATAGGGCTCACAGAGATGATAGTTCAATGGAAATGGATGGTGACGTGGACAAGTGTCTCAAGCTGGTTCTTTAGGGCAAGCTAGTAGAGGAAGAGAGTGGCAATAGACAAAGGCAAGATTCTACACTATGAGTCAGCTTGAAGAAGTGGTCAACCCACAAGCAGTGATAGATCAAATGGAGTTATTTTATTTTGATTTGTCTTCTTCTTGCTTTATATCTATTTTGGTTGACCCGAGTGTGATGCACTCTTTTGTTTCACTTGAGAAGTGACTGATTCTTGTTCTTTTCCTGTTAGCCATAGGTGTGATAGTCTTCATTTAGAAACCCTATTAGATGGTCATGTTGAGTTTTGGGTGGTGTGTCCTTCCTGTGTCATTTCTTTCTCAGGACATAACATTCAAGTGGATCTCTTACCACTTGACATGCATGGATTTGATGTGATCCTTTGAATGGACACTTTGGATAAGTATCATTTGGTCTTGGACTATAGTTCCAAGGTGGCGACATCTGTAGACGGTGGCGTGTCGTGGATCTTCTAAGGTGATAGGAAGATTCTCCCTAACTGTTTGGTGTCGACAATGGTGGCTGAGAAATTGATGATACATGGGTATGATGTGTTCTTAGTTCATGTGGTGGATACAAAAGTATAGAGTCTGAGCATCCAAGAGGTGTTAGTTGTTTGAGAGTTTGAGTAGAAAAGTTCCTAGGTGTTCCCCCTATTAGAGATATTGATTGTCAGATGAATCTAGTCCTGGGTACACAAGTGATAGCGCAGACATCATATAGAATGGTGCCAGCATAGATGGTAGAGTTGAATAAATAGTTGCAATAGCTACTTGAGAAGGGCATCATCAGATCGAGTATTCCACCATGGGGTTCTCCCGTGTTGTTCGTGAAGAAGAATGATGCATATATGAAGTTGTGTGTAAACTACAGATAGTTGAACAAGATGATGTTAAAGAACAAGTATCCCTTGTCATGGATAGATGATTTGTTGATCTGTTATGATGTGATGTATTCTTCTCCAAAATAAACCTAAGGTCAGGGCATCACTAGTTGTGGATCAAGGTAGATGACATACCTAAGTTGGCTTTTAGGATTAGGTATGGTCATTACGAGTTTGTGGTTATGTCGTTTGGGCTAACCAATGCCCCAATAACATTTGTGGACTTGATGAACATGGTGTTCTAACCATCCCTTGATCAGTTCATGGTGGTGTTCATAGATGATATACTAATATACAATCGTGATAGTCAACGGTATGAACAACACCTTCGTTAGGCGTTGACTATGTTGAGGCAACATTAGATGTATGCCAAATGTGAATTTTGGCTAAAGTAGGTATTCTTCCTAGGTCACGTGATATCTATGCAGGGTGTTTGTGTGGACCTCAACAAGGTTGAATCCATTATAGAGTGGGAGAAGCCAAAGACGCCAACATAAGTGTGTAGTTTTCTGGGGTTGGCAGGATACTATCGAAGCTTCATTAAGAACTTCATCTTCATGGTGTTGCCCCTAACCAAGATAACAAGAAAGGATGTACCTTTTTTCTAGGATGATAGATGTCAACATTCCTTTCAGTTGTTGAAAGACAAGTTGATAAGTGCACTAGTTCTAGTTCTTCCTGAGCAGGGGAAAGGATATATACTTTTATGTGATGTGTCAAGGAATGGCTTGGGTTGTGTGCTGATGCAGGACAAGAATGTGATATCTTTCACACCATCACAGTTGAAAAAGCATGGGGAGAACTATCCTACCCATGACCTGGAGTTAGTTGTAGTGGTTCATGTCTTAAAGTCCTAGAGGCACTACCTTTATGGTGAGAAGTGTCAGATCTTCTCAGACCACAAGAACTTGAAGTATATCTTTCACAACAGGAGTTAAACATGCAATAGAGGCATTGGATGGAGTTACTCAAGGAATATGATTGCACGATTGATTACAACCCAGGAAAGGAGAATGTTGTGGCATATATGCTCAATAGAAAGTCTTCTTCGACATCATCAGTGGACAGTTCACAATTGATATCCATGGTGTGTCATAAGAGAGACATGTTGTTCTCCTTACATCAGATGAACGTGAAGCTAGAGGTGTCCATGCTAGCGGGGCTGTTGGAACAGTAGCAGGTGAAGTCCACGTTGAGACAACATATCAAAGAGGCACAATAGGTTGATATGGTGATACAGTAGGCACAATCGGAGTTCAGCAGCGAGAAGCGTGGTGGCTTCCATGAGGCATATGATGGGATAGTTTGTTACCACAATAGAGTTGTGGTTCCTGATGTTGATAGTTTGAGGAAGATGGTTATGGAAGAGGATTACTTTTCAATATATGTTATGCACTCAGGTAGAACCAAGATGTACCATAATCTTAAAGATCTATATTGGTGGCCTAGTTTGAAGTGAGATGTAGTTGAGTTTGTTGCCAAGTGCATAGTGTGTAAGCAAGTCAAGGAAGAGCATCAGAAGGCTACATGGACGTTGCAACCATTACCCATACCACAATAGAAGTGGGATCATGTAACTATGGACTTTTTGGTTGGTCTGCCTATGAAATCCAAAGGACATGATTCTATTTGGGTGATAGTTGACCAGTTGACAAAGTTAGTGCACTTCTTGCCTATGAAGATGATGTTTTCAGCAGTGAAGGTCACCCAAATCTATGTGGATGAGATAGTGCATTTGCATAAAGTCCCAGCTACTATCATGTCAGATAGATGTCCTCAGTTTATGAGCCACTTTTACGAGTGCTTGCACACAACCTTGGGAACGCAGGTTAGATTCAGCACATCTTTCCACCCACATACGGATGGTCAGTCTAAGAGGACCAAACAAACCTTAGAGAACCTATTGAGGGATTGTGTCTTGCCATTTTTGGGGAGTTGGGACATCCACCTCAGTCTGGTAGAGTTTTCCTATAATAACAATTATCAGAGAAGTATCAACATGGGACCGTACGAGGAGTAGTATGGGGATGTTGTAGGCCTCTATTGTGTTGGTATGAGAGATGTGAATATCAGCTTCTTGGTCCTGAGCTTGTGTATCAGACAACATAGAATATCAAAGTGATACAACAACAACTGGAAGTAGCCTAGGACAGATAGAAATAATATGTCGATAACTTCCATAGACCTTTAGAATTCCAAGTGGGAGACAAGGTGTATCTCAAAGTCTTTCCTTGGAAAGGTGTTTTGAGGTTTGGGAAGAAGGGAAAGTTGGATCCCATGTATATGGGACCTTAACCTATGGTGGCACATGTAGGGAAGGTGGAATATATGTTGGAGTTGTCTCCTAAGTTGCGTAGATTACACCTAGATTTCCATGTGGCGATGCTGAGGAAGTCCCACCCTTATACCGAATTGGTTTTGCAGCCAGTGGAGGTTGAGCTTGATGAGGACATGTCCTATGTTGAAGGGCCCATGTTGATCCTTGATAGTAGAGTGAAGAAGTTGAAGAAGAACATAGTGTTTGTGAAGTTTTTGTGGAATAATTGTGGTGTTGAGGAAGCCATGTGGGATCTTGACGAAGTGATGCGGAATAAGTACCTGTCTCTTTTCACTTTGGATTTCAGGGGTGAAATCCTTGTTAGGGGTTTATGGCTTGTAAGACCCCTGACATGTGTTTTGGGTTAACCCTATTTTATTTGGCTTGATTATGTGCTTAAAACCTTTCTCTAATCATTTGAGAAGACCTTAGATCATGTGGAGATCTTAAGTCTCCAGTTTGAGCTTGTTTGGATGATGTTTGTGCTTTCTGTGCTAGTTTTGGTGCAAATTACAATTTAACCATTTGTGGGGGTATTCTTGTAATTTTACACCTCTAGAGTGTCTCTCCTCACTCTTGTCTTCATGAAGGAGGTTGTGCTGCTTTGGGGTGCCTTGTTTGACCCTTGGTTGAGTGGTGTCACCCTTAGTGGTGATTAGGGTTTCTAGGAATGGTGTACCTTGACCTTGTGAACCTTGTTGGTTTGTCTCGACCTAGGTCGCGACCTATGGATTTTTTGGATGGTGTCATAGTTTAGACACCTCCCCTAGTTTTGGTGGTCATGACCAAGGTGGTCTTGGGTTGATATGTTTTCCTTTGTGTGTGGAGTGTCTTGACCTAGGGTCTGTGGTGACCCCTTGTGGCAACCTTGTTGTGTTGAGGGGTGTGTCACGACCATGGTTGTTTCCCTTGGTGGGTCGTGATTGTAACATAGATGTTGTGTGGTTTAGGTGGTTTAGATCCAACCTAGAGTGTATCACCATCTCATGAATGTGGTCTATATGTAGTTTCATGTTAGTTTCTTGGGTGAACAAGTGTCCCTTTGGTACCTTGAAGTGTTGAGATATCATCCTTTCCCTTTTGTCTCTTCTTCCACCTATATTACCCTTTATGTGTCCATGCTTGTAACCCTTTCATACCTCCATATTCTTCCTTCTATTTTTCTTGTTCTTGGAACATGGTGGAGCAAGGAGATCTGACCTTGGATCTTGGTGACTGAACTCTTCTTGCATGTGGTGCTTGTGGTGACCATATCCCATGTTCAACCCTTGGTAAGTGTTTATCATCCTTGATGGTGTTTCTTTTAACCTCCTACCTGCATCATGGTTCCTCGATGGTAGTCATTTTGGAAGAGAAACTCGTCATCACAAGGGTCATAGACCATGTTTTGACAAGGTAGACCCAAGTGTGAGGAGGGTTTCTTTTCTATTTCTCCCTTTCTCTTCCGGCTCGGCCTAGAGCTTTTTGGCTCTCTTTTCTTGGATGATCTTTGACCTTCGTGACTTCTCCTTCTTGAAGTGATCTTATATTTGAGATTGGAACTTTTGGTGGAGCTCCTTCAACCCTTGGATTGTGTGCTTGGAGATCTTAATCTTGAAGCTTGGAATCCTTGGTGGTGATCTTCTTATGGCGGGTTATATAACTCTTAACCTCCTCTATTATTTCACTTTTCATGCTTTCATGTTACTATTTTCTATCTCTAAATGTTTTATTAACATGATATTACATGGTGATATACCCTAGAACTTGGATGATGTTGAGATCATGCTTGGTTTGGATGTAATCAGAAACCCAAATTCTTTTGTACTTGATTTTGGTTACCCCAACTGGCACTCCACGTATGCATAAGCCTACATTAGCATCCAAGTGGCGGAACCCATAATCTGTTGTCATATCATTCTTGGGAAAGAAGGAGAGTATAGCTAACATTGTTAATGTTAACTAAGATTTCATTGTTTGTATCCTCAATAGCTGAGAAATAGTGTTGTGCATCCACTAGTTGTTTGGCTTGGCTATCCAAATTTCTATTTAGTGTTGTTGAGTGATTGATTAATTAAATTGAGACTGCCCTTGCTAAACTAAAGAATCTCTTTCATTGATGTTTAAGTTAGGTTGATGGTTATGAGTATAAACGTGTTGATCATGGTTGGTTGAGCCTTATGCACATCTTTCTTTCATTTAATCTATGAATGAGCTTGAAAATTCTTTCATGTGTGTTTCTATGTTCTTTTTTCTTGAGGAGAAGCAATGGTTCAAGCTTAAGGGGATTTGTTGTCTGTATTTCATATCAACTTTTTGCACATTCTCACACACAAATTCAACTCATTTTGTCTCCATTTAGCCTCTATTCATATTCAATTTGTCACACTTTTTAATTACTTTTCTTATCATATGATGTTGATTGCAGATATGTATTAAGAAAGGTCAAATTGGAGATAGCCCAACTCAAATATGACCTTAATCAGACTTCTCCACATTTTGCAACTGATTTAGAGCCATTTCCTAAAGAAACAACATCAGACACAACATGTTCCTTAAAAGACACGACCTTTCCCTTTACAGGAAGATTCATGGGATGAAGAACATGTCGAGTGTTATTAAACACACGACGTGTGCATTTCCAGCAACTCCTAGCCCAGAACAAGGAAGTGGTGACACAGTGTGTTCCCTTGTGGACACGGCGTGTTCTGAGTAAATGAAGGTCGTCTGCATCTTTCTGCCAATGCACACAGTGTGTGTTTATTCAAACACATCGTGTGCCTTTCACTTGATTCGAATCCAGGAAGCCAAGACACGGTGTGTATATTTCCTACATGATGTGTACCTCACTGCAGAGGCAATACTGAGCAAGATCAAATGACATGACATGGCATGTCCTCCAAAGGACACACCGTGTCATTATCAGTTTCTACAAAAACAAAAATGACCGCCTCTCATATTATAAGAGAATTGCAACCCAATAGGTGGTTATGATCAGTCATTTTGAAGTGTTTTACACCCAAGAGAAGTTCCAGAGCTGGGGAAGGTGATTTTGGGGTGGAAGAAGGTGGTTTCTTGCAAGAGAACCCCCATTCTACCTCATTTCTTCTCCATTTTCTTCTCCAAAGGTGCAACAGAGTTACTCCCTTCAACCAAGCTTTTTGAGAGGAAGTTTGTCCTTGTTGGATCAGTTCCAAGGGGTGGAATTTTGTCCTCTAGCTGGAGTTCTCTCCCCTTAGCCTGCATCTGTGGTTCCTCTAGCTTTTTCCTTCTCTTAAGCATGCAAAACTCTAAAATTACTATCTTGTATCTACATATCTTCAGTATGGACGAGTAAAACTCTTTTATTGAGCATGGGCAAGTAGCTCCCATGCCATTGTTCATGTGAACTTGAAGTTTATGCTTATTGCTATTTAATTTGCTTTCTTTCATGGATGCCTATGGTGTTATCTTGCTGGTATGGTTGGTTGGCCACCTCCTATACATGTTTTATGCTTGTCTTGTGGTTCGAGAGAATGCATTAGGGAGTATGAAGTAGGTTCTATGGCAATATTCTCTTGACCACGGGAGTGGCTGGAGATTATTGTGGGTTTTGGTTGTGTTTGAAACTAAGCATAGACGTGGGAGAATTATGTGGTGTTGAGAACCATCTCATGGCATTGGTAAATACATGAAGATGAAAAACACCTTGATTTTTAAATAGTGATCTTTATTTCATATGTTCATATAAAATGATAGTAATGGTAGCAAAATCTAATGCTCAAGTTTCTAATCATTCAACCAACATATTTATTTTAGACCTTTGCTTTTGTTTCAACTTTTATTGTGCAATCAATCAAAATTTTATAACCCGATTTATATTAATGAAAGTTAACATATTCACACCTAGCTAGCCTATCTCCTCATGTTCGACACTCAACTACATTGACTCCCGTACACTTGCAGGTGATTAGTGAGTTGAGATCTTTCTCTATTTAAAACTCTCAACAGATGTGTCAACACTCCAAGGTACCAAAGGGACACTTGTCCACCCAAGAAACTAACATGCAACCATAGTCTGCATGCCTGAGATGGTGATACACTCTAGCTTGGATGTCGGCTACCTTGAACACCCAACACCTATGTCACGGCCGCGATCCACCAAGGGAAATACCCATGGTCGCAACACACCACCCAACACAACAAGGTCGCGATAAGGGGTCACCACACACCCTAGGTTGAGACACTCCACACACAAAGGCAACCATAATGACCCAAGACCACCTTAGTAATGGACATCACACCAAGGGGAGGTGTCTCGACTTCTACACCCTCCCAACAAGCCCTAGGTCATGACCTAGGTTAAGACAAACCAACATGGTTCACAAGGTCAAGGCTACCAACCCTAGAAACCCCAATCACTACCAAGGGTCTAATGAGGAGCCCAAAGCACCACAACCTCCCTCATGAAGCCAAGAGAGAGGAGGAACACTCTAGAGGTGGAAAATTGTAATAATACCCCCACAAATGGCTAAATTGTAATTTTCACCAAAACTAGCACATAAAGCACAAACATCATCCAAACAAGCTCAAACTAGACACTTAAGCTCTACAAATGCTCTAAGGTCATATAAAAGGATTGGAGAAAGGTTCTAAGCACATCATCAAGCCAAAGAAAATAGGTTTAACCCAAAACATAGGTAAGGGGTCTTATACAATAAGCCCAATGGTTATTCCTGAGTGATAAGAAGGAAAAAATATAACTCAAAATCCTCAATGAAATGTAATTTATTAAGTCCAAATTAAATAAAAATTAATTGAACTTACCCAACATTGCATGAATCTAATATCATGATCTTTTTATTTTTACCAAAATATCTAAATTTGGGAAAGTAGTATTGGGTAATAGATGCATGTTCTTTAATTACACAACTAATCAAGAAAGGAACTAGAAATATGACATGGGTTATTGAAAAATCCTTATAGACCCTATGCAAGTGGATGCAAAATATATATCATGTATGCATTAATATATAAGAAAACATATCACCATATATAAAATGAGGTATATAGCTTTATAAGATCTCACCATATCCAAAGTTCTATCACAAATGCATTCAAACAAGTAAAATGAAACAACTCCAAAACATCTTGTAGAAATATACTAGTATCATAACATTGACCTACATCGTCCTCCTTAATAGAAACCAACATAGGAGAATCTTCTTCATGTTTTCCTATAAATAGTGCCATACCCCTCATTGAGGACCTATCGAGTCGAATAGGTCATGTGCAAGCCAACCAGGTAATTGAGAAGGAGGTGGAGGTGGAGGTGGAGGAGGACAACCTCTAAGGGGTTTCTTAGCCCCTATGTCCTGTATATATATAATTTGATATCGATTGTCGTGTATATAAAGATACAAATGTAATGTAAATTTTCCATACATCATGATCAATATAGATAACTACCACTTTGGACCACGCGACCACAATGCCTTCAGCTTCACCTATCATCTCAGCGTCACGGTGGTCATATGTAAGTGGATACTTCTTCCAAGTTTCATAGCCAAGCCTCAGGCACACAAGAACCACATCGGCGGGTAATGGAGCACCATAAATCATGGAACCTACAAGGGGTGGGTAAGCCTCACCCACAACAATTCCATATTCTTGTAATTTTAGACGGCATGGCCTCAACACCTACAAATTTGCATAGAGTGTTATTATATATATACCTAAACATATCATCTTCAAATGACTATTATGTCATAAAAATACTTACAATAGACATGCTAGGTGTTCGGTCCACAAGATTACTCCCAACCACCATTGTCTTAGAGGGGTCCACCTTGTATGAAGACTAGGGTGGCACAACTGGTACTGTCTGAGCGAATGACTGAGAAGGTACCCACTGGCTCATTGCTTCCTGAATTCCCTTTGCAATTAACTATTTACCTCCTCCTTTCATAATCTGCCTTTCTAGATAGATTGGCACTCCGATGACCCAAAGAACGTTATTATACCTACACTGGCCACTGCAACCCTAACACGTCTAGGATTCTATAGGTTACCTAAAGCAACTGTCAATTCATTCGTTGGGCCCTTAGGGATGAACCTACCTTGTTTCCTTTACTTGTGGAGCTCCTGCTAATCATCATCAATAGTAATTGGTAAGTAAAACATAACAATCATCAATACTAATTGTTGTGGGAGTTGAATTTTACCATTTTTGCAACCGCCTCATTAGTTTTGGGGTTGGTTATTTCTCCAGATCTGGATTGCCTCCCATATATCCATGTATCATGAAAAGTAGAGGTTTAGTAGTAGTAGTAGAGGACTCAACAATCCCAGGAGTAGGCTACTGAGAAGAAGATGCATGTAGTAGTTTTTGGCAAAGATTTTCATAGACACCTCAACCCATCATGTGGTTTTGCACATTCTTACACACCTTTCTCTTTGAGCATAACTTATAGTCTAGTTAGCAACAATCATCAATAGTAATTGGTCAGTATAACATAACCTACTATGACAAGTTAAAACAATGAATTTAAAATGGGGAGTGAGGCTTAATATCTTGAATTCATCAATGTTTTTCATAGAAACAAACACCTCCCTTGTCGTTGGGTCTAGAGAGCTCCATTGCTCAATGGATGACTTCTTCCTCTTCTTAGCCTCTCATATGTATATTCTTGTCAGATCTATTCTATAATTCCTTAGAACCCTCCCACAACATAAGTAAGATAGAAGAGAAAAATATCAAGGATGGGAACTTGTATTGGGTTTCACCAACTAAGCTCAATCACCAACATGCAAAACTCACACTCATTGTAAACCCTTATCAAGATTACAAGCAATCATTATAGATGTCTATTCCCTCCTCTCTTGAGCTTAGTAGAGATCTAGAGTACAAGGATTGTCTCTCTCTCAAGATCACAAACAAACAATCACAATATAACTATATCATCATTAGCTTTAGCATTCTAACATTATCATACTTTTATGCAAACCCATAACACTTAGATTAAGTTAGTGCTACTCTTTCATGACACTATCAATCAAACATCACAATATGGTAGCTAATCGTACAAGTGAAGTAATAAGAACTTTTGTATGGAGATAAACATTGCTAAGAGCATATATTCAATTGATTTAAGTATTTACATGTTGAGAGAGTTGTAGTGGATACTCCCAACCCAAGCTATAGGTTTATCCACTCATGTTGATGAGTGACCAGACTAAATTGCATGTCTGAGAGGATATAGAGTAGTCAGACTCTTAAATTTTTAACCCAACTTTTAGGCCCCCACAACTATTATACAGAGTCTGATGTAGTAATCATGGTCAGACCACAGGGACAAGGGTGGTTAGTGCTAAGAATGTAGAGCCTTAATTTAGTTACACCAACCAAGAAGGTAGATTGAGGTGGTGCTCCTTACGGAATGACAATACTTCAATCTAGAAAAACAAGTAAAGGAAAGAAAAAAAAGCAAAGCAAGAGAACAAATGCAAGCAAGTGTGCAGTAACAAACATGGATGGGAACTTATACTGGGTTTCACCAACTAAGATATCTCACCAACATGCAATACTCACACCATAGTATACCCTTATAATGACTACAACCAATCATCATAGATGTTTATTCCCTCCTCTCTCAAGCTTAGGATAAATTTAGATTATACGGGTGTCTCTCTCTCAAGATGACAAACAAACAATCAAAAACATAACCATAGATCATTAGATTTAGCATTCCAACATTATCATGCATTCGTGCAACTCCAAAATACTTAGATAGAGTTAGAACTACTCTTTTGAGGCACTAACAATCAAACATCACAAGATGGTATCTAATCATTCAAGTGAAGAAATAAGATCAAGAGTATGGAAAAAATTCTTTCTAAGACCATATATTCAACAGATATGAGTATGTACATGCTGGGAGAGCCTTAGTGGCTACTCCCAACTAAATTTGTGTATTTATCCACTCATGTTAATGAGTAACATTATGTATTTACAACAAAACAAGGACATAAAGCACTACTGGGAGGAAGGAGTGTAAGAATGGGTGAGGAAGAACTACTAAAGTAAGGGAAGCGGGAGATACACCAACAATGACCGAGTAATGACCACAACTAATGGTCTGATTCTCCTTCTCTGTAGTCATCATAGCGGCAATGAAGACCTACCTTGTATCCTCCTTCACTCGATGGAGTGCTTCGGATAGGGAGTAGATAGATGGACTCTTGTCCTCCTTTCCTGCCAACTAATGATGGTGATGAGCGGTGATGAGATCCTTCTCTGACAACACCTGGGCTTACTTGGTGTTGTGTTCCCACTATAAGTTGCCTGAGGTCTTGTATTTGTAGGAACTAGGATGGGGGTTTACTTTATCCTCAAGTGTATGAGGTATCATCCTCGTATCACATTTCTAATGGTCTTGAATGACTTGCTGGCAACCATTGGGTGGATGTCATCCTTGGCCTTCGGGTGATGAGTATACCATGCCATCGGTTATCAATGTAGGCTGGCTATCAATTGGCATGGTCTAAGTGACCATCGTTTGATAAGCCTACCCATCCATCAGTTGTCAGTGAAGACTGACCATCGTTTGATGGTATACCATCCACTGATTGGTGATGCGGATGGACCATCAGATTACGAATGGTGACGACAGCCGATGGAAGCACAAAACCACCATCAAATCTCAAGTGATGGGTGTGTTGTCTACCACAATAGTTCATTGGCTATGACTAGATTGTTGTGATGCCCATTCCTGCACTACAACCATAGGTTGTGAACATATGGTGATCCATTTCTATGGAAATATTATCTACTTGCCTGACTACCTACATGAAAAATCCTTGTTATCCTCAAGTATGGGTAAAAAGAGTATTTATGTGTAATATGGTGAGAAGTTATTAAGAATTTGTGTTAGGTATGTGTTTCCTGTGTTTCTCAGGTTCCCTCAACCATGTTTGTTGTTTTGAGTACAATGTTGCTCGATTGGGCCATGATGTAATATCAGGTGGTTGTGTGAGGTTTCCCTTGAAATAAAGGTGTGTAATTGTTGGCTTCAAGACTCCACTACTGGGCACTACATATCTGCATTTGTGAGTGCAGTGATACATTGGTTGGGCGAAGTCCTTCAACATCTTATCGGGCATAAGTCTCATGATTTTTATTCATCCCTTCTTTTATTCATGCTCACGAGATTTGGGATGATAGGTTTTTAGAACCATTTAGGCTGCATGCCTCTTTTTGATCCGAAAGTGAGGATTTTGGCACTAGATGGGTAGTTGTTTCCTCATTGCCAAGGTTACATTATTTCCTAGTTGTACCTTGGAACAGGATGATCAATCACAAGCATAGACTAAGTCTTCCTTACTTTAAGGGTTCATCTTGGGAAACAAGCCCCCTCATGCCTTCTACATTATTTTGAGGTAAGGCTGACCTTCAGACTTAATCACACTCAGAATTTAAGTAGATTAAATATCCCAAATATGCCATTCTTGAAGTAATTATACTAAGAGTTATCCTAAGATAGGTAAGCCTAAGGATAGGAGTTATGACCATATCCAGGAAAATTGGACCCAAAATTTTCCATTCAAGCATATATGTGCATAATATTCTCTTAAAAAAGACATGAATATATATATATATATGAGAAAAGTTTCAGTCAAAAATTACCATTTAGGCCATTCAAAAACTTCTCAAAATTTCCAAAAGTTTTGGTTAATCAAGGAAGACTTGAAATGTTAAGTGATATTAAGTGTAGAGACGCACCGATTTTTCCTGATCAACCCCCACCCCCCAAATAAAAAATTAATAATTTATCATCCATCCTATCCCCAGGGAGTCAAAGAAGGAGTTTGATCATAACATGCAGATTAGGGTTGAACATCCGCTATGACCCATTTGGAGCATAGTATCCTCATTGCGTGTTGTCCTCGAAGATGATGGTACTCATCATATTTGTAATGCTCCACCTTCTAGTTTGATGTGGCTAACATGTGCATCTAGAAAAGCACGTAGAATCTGCAATTGTTAGATAAAGGTGCTTGTTGTGGAATTCTGTGACAAATCTACAATTTTTCAAACTTCAGATTATTGGGTCTGCCACGTTTGTAAGTTTTTATGAGCTCCAAAATTTTTATGGCTACCTGAGAAACCTCTTGTTCTATGATACTATCATACTTTTTATGATATGTTGTGTGTTTTAGGCTAAACATAGCATCAAAAATGTGTAGAAGTTTGATGTCTTGTTCACAGAATCAACTGATAGACGTGCCTAGTGTCCATCATGCAGTATAGGTACACATATCCACCTTGGGACATTGTGTTGTAGGTGATCGATTAGTCACTATAGTTCACCTCAGTCTTTCTTGAGAATTATATGCCCCACTATTTTTTAAGTGACCATGTACACGTATAGGAGATCGTCATCTAGAAGTAATTGACATGCTTCCATAATATTTACAGTCATGTAACCTCCTATTGTCAGGATGTCGCAGAGGTCTGGAAGCAGTACTTGTACATGTTCTAGTTCAAATATGACAACAAGGTCATCCTACCCCAGTTGTAGGACATCTATAACCATGGTAATCTCTTCCACATAAATCCCATAACATGCGATTTCGTAAAAGTTCTCAAAGGTGGGAGTTAGCACATTTGTTGCTTCTGGTTCTTCTATGGGCAAATATATGTTTCTTCTTTTTCACAATTCACCTTGGCCTCTTATTTAGATGTTTCTTCTGGAGCAGTGGCCTCTGCTTTGTTACTCTTAGTATTGGGTTGGACAGGCAATTCTTCCTCTTGAAGATTGTTGTTGATGTTTTAGTTTCATGTGGTAATATTCTCTCGTCAGGCTTAGGATCAACTACAACAAGTTTTGCAGTGATGACGGATGATGTGGGTTCAACAAAGCAAGGTGGTAGGGTTTTCTGGTGCTTCTTTAGACTTTAGACTTTAGACTGTGGTACCAAACTAAGAGGTTGGCGACAAAAATTGTAATGACCACATTTGTGCTTAATTGGTAAACTAGGGTTTACGTGAATGATTACATGCTTGATTAGATTGAACATTGTTTAGACTTGATTAATTATAGTAGATCAATTGTGATGTTTCAAACCTAAGAAGAAACTCTAACTATGATTTTAGTTTGAAGAATTAGGGTTTGAGAAATGTAAACCCTAATCGGCAAAAATTAGGGTTTTGATAGTACATGAATACGGAATTTGATCAGGATAACAGTGTGGTAAATGATTTTTCATATTTTCTACAAATGTTTTATTTAATTTAATTTTGGATACGATATGTATAACTCAATCATGCATATTATAGAAAATTTTTAGAATATTTGAGTGTTTTTTTAATATGGTTCTTGGTCAAACTATACTTCAACAAAAATGCTGATAGAGTGCTTTTTAGTAGTGTAGTGTTTTATTTTTATTTATTTATTGGTAAATCCAAATGATCTAAAATATTAACTGGAGATCTGAAACTCAATCATAAACAACATGTAAAATTTTCATAATTTTTTGATGCATTTAGACCTTATCAGTAGACGAGGTACAGTAATATTTTTATGACAGAAAATTCAGCTGAAATAAGAGAAAGTATAGTGAGGGGTCAATGTGCAATTGACCCAAGCAGCTCAATTTCTCTATATGGTCAACCTAACAAACAAGGAGCTCTCATAATTCATGATTCAATCCAGTGGAACGAAATCCTAGAGAGAGAGGGATAGTTAGGTTTTGAGAGGAGAAAGTGACGGAGATGCTGACCTAGGGTTTTACGGTCCGAGGAATGATGAAATCATGTAAGTTTAGATTCTTTGCATAGACTTAATGGTGAATCTTCTCTCACATGTCAAGATTCCATCCCTCCTCTGATTTGATCCAAAATGGTATCAAAACTTCCCCTTTTCTCACTCTTTCTTCATAATCCCTCATTTTTAGGGTTTCTGAGTAGAAAGGAAGAAGAATCAGGTGAATTGCTAGGGATTTGGTATGAGAGTGAAATTTTCTGGGATGAGCTGCGTTTTTAAGATGTTTTCACACCTTAGGGTGAGTGGGAACTTCTTTGAAATAGTATGTTGCACGAAAATGGGTTAAATTATCCATAATCATTAATGGCTTAGTATGCGACTACAAACCCTGAATTGTGTGTTTGATCTAAGTTGTTGCAAAATGATATGAAATGGATTCTTCCACTGTTTGGATAAATTTCAGATGATAAAATCATATTAAAAATGTATACAATACATCCTAATGAGAATTCCCTAAGTATTCGCAGAGGTTATAAGAGTAAACTGAAATATAGGGAATTTGTCTATGACTGAAATTGTTGTATAATTAAATTGAGAAATTTGTTTATCTGGATCCCCTTGGTTATGAATGATTGTTTATCTGAATGCATAGTGCATATATGTCAGATACTATCTTGGATGTCGTTTAAGGTGAATAGTGTTTGTTTGATATCTCAGTAAAGAGGGTGAAACCCTAGATGCAAGGAAAGTTGGATATTTGCGAATAGATATTGTGAAATCAATTTGAACAGATTTTCTTGACATGATAGACTTTATTTATTCAGTTTTATTATTGATGCATGTTATCTCAGTGAATGGCATGGAAACCCAAATCTAGCTCAGTTCTAAGGTTTCATACATATATTGATTTTATATGATTTGTTTATAGTAGTCTTTATTCAGTGAATGTTTATGTCGTATGAAATCCTTATGAGAGCCATGTGATAAGTGAATGAGGTAAATGAAACCCTAAGGATAGGGTGTTCAATGAATCAAGTATTTTGATATCAATGTTCTCAGTATGAGATGTGGTGATGCACAACTCAAGATTTGGGTTGAGGTGCACATTTTCCAATAAAGTACAAATAATTTACAGGTGCAAATGACGATTACTCATATGTCAAGTAATTAACTCTTATCAGTGTATTAAGAAGTTCAATTGCATGATTCTAGTGTATAAAGTATCAAGTGAACATGTATTATGTTATTTAAGAATTTTAGTCTGCCTGCAGATATAAAATGTTTATTTCTCAGTATATTACAATGTTTTGAGTATATTGTTGTGCCAAGTTTAGAATGATATACATGTTATGTTATAAACTTCAAATAAATAGACATTGTACCATAGAGATACCAGAGTCAAGTATAAGTAAGGGAAAAGATACAATATAGTAAGAGCTTTCCAAGAATTATAAAATTATAGACTTAAGAGCCATGAACACTGTAGATTCCTTACAGATGTCTGCACTATAGGGAGGAAACGATCCACCCTGGCAGTGACCAGTATACGGGGATCGGATCGCACCCACAGAGCGTGTGGGGAGACGAAGCCCTTGAGGAAGTCTCCTAAGAGAAGATAGGTTACCCAACATGAACCGGAGATCCCAGTGGTAACCTAGAGGTACCCACAGAGCGTACCAATATGAAGCCCACAGAGCGTCTCAGATCCTTCGCCTGTGTACTCAGCCTAGAAGGAGAGGTCCAGTTAAAGGCCAACTATTTAGTCACCTTAGTCAGACGTGACAGTTTGAGTCAAGCAGACCCAGATTCAGTTCTAGGCTTAGCTTCCCAGGTTTTAAGCTAAGTCTTGTACGGTGAGATCGTAGTTCGCTGTGAGTCTTCATATGTAGAGTACACTACATATGATCAAGGCATAGGCTAAAATATGATAATATAATTTTAAGGAGTTTCTTATAAGTAATAAAGGCTAAGAAAGATTCGAGTATAGTTTCCCAACAATTATTCTTTGTATGTTTCTAAATTATTAGTTCTTTTTGAAATTAATCAAGCATGCTCATATATTGATTTTCTCTTGTTGATATCTAGAGTACCCTGCCATATTTATGATTGTCAATGATCAATCTCTTTAAAGCTTACTACTGTTATAATTGATATCAATTGCTCAAAAGTATATATGTAATTATATCAGTGCTTTAGACTGTTTCTTTGAAGTACTCATTCACTGAGCGAGTAGGCTCACCCATCTACTCAAAATGTTTAGGGAAACCATGGGGATTGAAGATATCATTGCTTCAGAGTAGATCTGCCACAAGAGTTAAGTCTGAGTATAGTTAGGTTCAGTCGGTCCCTATCACTCTAGGTCCTTGTATAGATGTGAGAGAAATGTAAATGATGTTTATATCTTCATTTCCTTAATAAGAGAGAATGCATTTGATTGCCATGTCGTATGTACATGGAAGTGTGAGAAACATAATGAATGTATGGATGTGTATCATTAATGTTGAGATCATATTAGAGTAATCAAGGTTTAATTCTCTTGTAAAGTTTTTTTATATGATTCAATGCGAGAAAACAAAGAGTTTGAAAAAGAAGAAAAAGTTAAAGATGATCTTTGTATTACGTTAAATTCTCAATTTATGCCCTAATCTCATGATTAATGGTAATTGTGAGATCGGGGTGTAACAACTTGGTATCAGAGCTTAGGCTGAGTTGTCAGGGACCATTAAGTTAGTAAGTTAGAGTCATAAGTGTGGCATATAGGAGATGTTATGATGTTAGCTCTGGGGATTCGAGTGTTTGGATATCCTGGCCTGATATTTGAGTACTTAGATCAACCAGTATCAAGCTACTCTGTCTATTCTTTCATGTATACCCTGGCTAGGTATACAGTAGAAGGATGGTCTAGAGAGGAACCCTAGAAATATTAGGGTTAGAAATAAGATAAGTAACATGAATTAAGAGCATAAATATAAAATGAGATAGAACTTTCATTGCATATTGTTGTTTTATTAGAGATGAATAGAAAAGCTCTTATATGTTTGAATTCAGATATTCAGTATTCTGAAATATATATGGGTTTTTAAGATTTGTTGTACACTATGCAGTTGTAGCATTTATTGATTACATTATTTGTATCAAGTAGACTAGAAATGATCTTTGAATGAGCTTTCCTAAGTGGATAAGTTTTCTTCCACACATTTGAGATGAATAGGAGTTGAGTAATCCTGAGTAGCTCTTGGCTTCAGGACTGCAGGTTCGGCCTGGTCTGGCTAGCAGGATGCATGACTGGGATCTAATGACTCCTATTAGTAACATAACAAGAGTAAATTCTGGATAAATTAGATCCAAATTCTAGTATGAATGCATATACTCTAAGATTTTGAAGTATAAGGGAAAGATTGAGATAACTAAGAATCAGTTGGAATTGATATCTGAGATCCAAATTTGGGGCCTCATATGAGAAACCCTTATTTGGGAATAAAGGAACACGACATAAGGTTCAGATTAAGTTTAATGATTAGTATTATATGAACTCTAAATATGAAATATGGAAAAGATACGAGAAAAGTATGTAAGGGGCCAAGATAGTAAGAATTAATCATGAGGAATGGATTATATAACCGAGTACAATGTTTTTATGTACTCCAAAGCAAAGGGAAGAAAAGAAGAAAAGAGCTAACTATACAATAAGTACATAGAAGTGAAGAGTCTTCAGAAGAGTTAAAGTGAAGAGAACTAGATGAGCATGTAAATCATAAAACTAGGATAAGAAACTTAGTTGAAACAAAGAGAAATGTTGGAAATAATGAGCTTGATTAAGGAATGAGGGTTATGATATAATCGAGAGCATAGAATGTATACCTTTATTAATAAGTTTAATACATTCATCCTTACTGCCTTTGGATTCTAAGTCTCTATATAACAACAAACTAGTTTCTAAAAGAAGAACAAAAGTGTAGCTAAATAAATGAATAAGTCATACAAAGGTAGACTATATTCAGGAAGGAAAAACTTGATTGAAAGAGAAACTATGTTTCACCCATGCATGATCCGTTTGATTTAAAATGAAGGATATGTAATATATTAAACATGAGGTGATACTAGTAGAGAGATTATTGATTTGGAATTTCAGCTTCTCATTAGTAGAAGGATAAAAAGATATATATATATATATATATATATATATATATATATATATATATATATATATAACAGGGTATACATGATCATACACATAAAAGAAGAAACATGATCATAAGAGAAAACTAGAAGTTAAAGATGACATGTGGAATAGTAGTATATGGTAAGGGGATTGTGGAAAGTAAAGAAGGGTTTGAAACATAATGGAGTAATATAGACTTTAAAAGAAAGAGGTTGCGAGATTCATGAAAGTGTTAATTGGTCAAGTATCCTTGTTGTTAATTTATTTAAACCTACATATGAGAAATGTATTAATGAATGTTTGAAGATAAGAATTCTAAGTCACAAAATCATCTTCTCTTTCATATCTTCCTTAATGAGAGCAATGTGGGAATGAAGTGATAAGAAAATGAATCATATATGATGCATAACCACCGTGGTAGAGACATCTAGTGAATGTAATAATGACATACAATATGATGATGAAACCCTAGCAGGGTAATTGAGAATGTAATCTATTTGAATGACCAAGTAAGAGAAAGGAAATTCAATCGATAAGATAAAGAAGACTTTAGTAAAACTTGTGAGATCCAAAGTTTGAATTTCAAATTAAGGGAGCAAAGTCACATCACAATAATGTCATGCTACTGATAAAGACCAAACCCTAGAATGTTTAGAGTTGTAGTAGTTCAAGGGATGTCACTAGTGATTTGACCTTGAAAACTAGCATCTCTATAAAACAAGATCATGAGATTTGCACTATGAGAAGTAAACTAGCACTGATAGTAATCCAGGGTTTAAAATAGCTAATCTAAAAGGTAGATAAACAATATGGAAATGATTCAGAGCAAAGAGTAAGATATAAATTTGAAATATAACAAGTGTGTTTTGAACAAAAGGAGAAATACAATATGAGTGAAGTGCAATATCGGCTAAATTCTTGCAGTGATAGCAAGAATGATGAATAATCTATTTGTACCTTGCATGTTCCAATTTTAGGAATGTTTAATCTACATGATTAAAATGAGAAGGATAAGTAGCAAAAATTAAGTAGTAGTGAATGAGGAGAGAGATAATAGAAAACAATGGCTTTTAGTAATATGTGATTTTTTTAGAAGTATAATTTGTTGAAGGTATATTAAGGGATGTAAATTGGTTCTACGTATGATTTCAGTGTACATGTGCAAGCAATATGTTAATTAAAGGTGTTTGATAGTTGTAGTCATTCATACTAGTAATCCATCTTAGTATTGTACAATTGTGGTATGGTGATATGGGTTGAATAATGATGGAACAAATGAAGGGTTACCCTGAATAAGGTAGTGTCTTACCTATTCACTCAAATGAATAGAAGGGATGATAACCTTATTGTATTGATATGTAACCCTAATGAGGTATATCTTGTTATACCTAGCTTTAATATAACTACGTGATGGTAATTGGGTATGAATAGTCCTTGAATGACTAATACAATTATGGAGTACTTTGTTACTATTGTTGAAACCCTAGTATGCTATAGCCCGATGGTTACACCTTGAATTATGTGTGGGTTCATACTTGAGAATAATATGTAATGTGATGGTAATGCTTCACCTTATGCGTCCATGATGCAATGGGGATGTCGTGAGTAGTATTGTACAATTGTTGTTGAATCTAGTCTTCCAACTCAAGATTGTTTTTCTATTTGAGTAAAACAATAATAAAATTCAAAAGAACATGGTGAACTCTCTTTTGTGACTTAGAGGTAATACATTACAATAGTACATATTGAGTCGTATGAATTGAGATTGTTGGATCAGATTATCAATGTTGACGTAACACTTCAAGAGTATAAAAATATTGAAATGGTTGTTTCTCTCTCTATCCTATGATTGATTGTGGCATAGAGAATTTGTTTGTTATCATTGAGCAGTCATGATTTAAACATGTTGTGATTAGAAAAGATCTAAAGGACTTAATGTTGAAAACTGCATTCAAGTATGAAATACAAGAATGTAATGACATGTAAGATTTCATAAGCTTAAAATAAACTTTTAATATACTTTGTTTGCATATTTATGTTTTGGGGACAAAACTTTTTAAGGGGGTGAGAATTGTAATGACCACATTTGTGCTTAATTGGTAAACTAGGGTTTACCTGAATGATTACATGCTTGATTAGATTGAATATCATTTAGACTTGATTAATGATAGTAGATAATTCTAATGTTTCAAATCTAAGAAGAAACTCTAACTATGATTTTAGTTTGAAGAATTAGGGTTTGAGAAATGTAAACCCTAATCGGCAAAAATTACGGTTTTAATAGTACATGAATATGGAATTTGATCAGGATAGCAGTGTGGTAAATGATTGTTCATATTTTCTAAAAATTTTGTATTTAATTGAATTTTGGATGAGATATAGATAACTCAATCATGCATATTGGAGAAAAATTTCAGATTATTTGAGTATTCTTTGAATGTGGTTCTCGGTCAAACTATACTTCGATAAAAATGTTGACAGAGTGCTTTTCATTAGTGTAGTGCTTTATTTTTAGTTATTTATTGGTAACTACAAATGATCTGAAATTTTAATTGGAGATCTGAAACTCAACCACAAACAATATGTAAAAGTTTCATAATATTTGGGTGCGTTTATACCTTATCAGTAGACAAGTTATAGTAATATTTTATGACAAAAAATTCAGCTGAAATAAGAGAAAGTATAGTGAGGGGTCAATGTGCAATTGACCCAAGAAGCTCAATTGCTCTATATGGTCAACCTAACACACAAGGAGCTCTCATAATTCGTGATTCAATCCAGAGAAACAAAAACCTAGAGAGAGAGGGAGAGTTAGGGTTTGAGAGGAGAAAGTGATGGAGATGCTGACCTAGGGTTTTGCTGTCCGAGGAATGATGAAATCATGTAAGTTTAGATTCTTTGCATAGACTTTAATGGTGAATCTTCTTTCACATGTAAAGATTATGTGTCTCCTATGATTTGATCCAAAATGGTGTCAAGACTTCCCCTTTTCTCACTCTTTCTTCATAATCCCTCATTTTTAGGGTTTCTGAGTTGAAAGGAAGAAGAATCAGGTGAATTGCTAGGGATTTGATATGAGATCGAGATTTTCAGGGATGAGCTGCATGTTTAAGATGTTTTCACACCTTAGTGTTAGTGGTAACTTCCTTTAAATAGTATATTTCATGAAAATTGGTTAAATCATCCATAATCTTTAATTGCGTAGTATGCGACTACAAACCCTAAATTGTGTGTTTGATCTAAGTTGTTGCAAAATGATATGAAACAGATTCTTCCTCTGTTTGGATGAATTTTGGATGATAAAATCATATTAGAAATGTATACAATACATCCTAATGAGAATTCCCTGAGTATTTACAGAGGTTATAAGAGTAAACTTAAATATAGGGAATTTGTCTATGACTGAAATTGTTGTATAATTAAATAGAGAAATTTGTTTATTAGGATCCCCTTGGTTATGAATGATTGTTTATCTGAATGCATAGTGCATATATGTTAGATACTATCTTGGATTTCTTTTAAGGTGAATAGTGTTTGTTTGGTATCTCAGTAAAGAGGGTGAAACTCTAGATGCAAGGAAAGTTGGATATTTGCAAATAGATATCGTGAAATCCATTTGAACAGATTTTCTTGAAAAGATAGACTTTATTTATTCAATTTTATTATTGATGCATGTTATCTCAGTGAATGGCATGGAAACCCAAATTCATCTTAGTTCCAAAGTTTCATGCATATATTGATTTTATATGATTTGTTGATAGTAGTCTTTATTCAGTGAATGTTTATGTGGCATGAAATCCTTATGAGAGCCATGTGATAAGTGAATGAGGTAAATGAAACCCTAAGGATAGGGTCTTCAATGAATCAAGTAATTTTATATCAATGTTCTCAGTATGAGATGTGGTGATGCACAACTCAAGATTTAGTTTGAGGTGCATGTTTTCCAAGAAAGTACAAATAATTTAAAGGTGCAAATGACAATTACTTGTATGTCAAGTAATTAACTCTTATCAGTGTATTAATAAGTTCAATTGCATGGTTCTAGTGTATAAAGTATCAAGTGAACATGTATTATGTTATTTAAGAATTTTAGTCTGTCTGTACATATAAAATGTTGATTTCTCAGTATATTATAGTGTTTTGAGTATATTGCTCTGCCAAGTTTAGAATGATATACATGTTGTGTTATAAACTTCAAATAAATAGACATGGTACCATAGAGATACTAGAGTCAAATATACGTAAGGGAAAAGATACAATATAGAAAGAGCTTTCCAAGAATAATAAAATAATAGACTCAAGAGCCCTAAACACCGTAGATTCCCTATGGATGTCTTCACTGTAGGGAGGAAATGATCCACCCTGGCAGCAACCAATATACGGGGATCGAATCACACCCACAGAGTGTGCAGGGAGACAAAGCCCTTGAGGAAGTCTCCTAAGAGAAGATAGGTTACCCAACATGAATCGGAGATCCCAGTGGTAACCCAGAGGTACCCACATAGCGTGCCAAGATGAGTCCCACAGAGCGTCTCAGACCCTCCGCATGTGTACTCAGCCTAGAAGGAGAGGTCCAGTTAAAGGCCAGCTATTTAGCCACCTTTGTTAGACGTGACGGTTTAAGTCAAGTAGACCCGGATTCAGTTCTAGGCTTAGCTTACCAGGTTTTAAGTTAAGTCTTGTACGGTGAGATCGTAGTTTTCTACGAGTCTTCATATGTAGAGTACACTGCATATGATCAGGGCATAAACTAAAATATGATAATATAAGTTTTAAAGAGTTTCTTATAAGCAAGAAAGGCTAAGAAAGATTTGAGTACAGTTTCGCAGCAATTATTCTTTGTATGTTTCTGAATTATTAGTTCTCTTTGAAATTAATCAAGAATGCTCATATATTGATTTGCTCTTGTTGATATCTAGAGTATCCTGCCATATTTATGATTGTCAATGATCAATCTCTTTAAAGCTTACTGTTGTTATAAATGATATCAATTGCTCAAAACTAAATATGTAATTATATCAGTGCTTTAAACTATTTCTTTGACATACTCACTCGTTGAGTGAGTAGGCTCACCTGTCTACTCAAAATATTTAGGGAAATTGTGGGGATTGAAGATGCCATTTCTTCAGAGTCGATCTTCCACAAGAGTTAAGTCTGAGTATAGTTAAGTTCAGTCAGTCCCTGTCACTCTAGGTCCTTGTATAGATGTGAGAGAATTGTAAATGATGTTTGTATCTTCGTTTCCTTAATCAGAGAGAATGCATTTGATTATCATGTTGTATGTACATGGAAGTGTGAGAAATAGAATGAATGTATGGATGTGTATCATTAATGTTGAGATCATATTAGAGTAATCAAGTTTTAATTCTCTTGTAAAGTTTATTTATGTGATTCAATGCGAGAAAACAAAGAGTTTGAAAAAGAAGAAAAAGTTAAGGGTGATCTTTGTATTACGTTAAATCCTCAATTTATGCCCTAATCTCATGATTAATGGTAATTGTGAGATTAGGGTGTAACAAAAATCATCCAAGTGCGACTTGAGAAAGAAGCACACCGCAACAAGGGATAGTGCTAGACTTTCTCTTGGACTAGATATACCTTTCAACTCTCTTTCCTATCCTATAATTTTTGATGTGATATGTTTTCTAAGTTGAATATGGAAACTAATTTTTTGATTTCGTTACCATATTTCCATATAGTGGTTCTCCCCTTTATTCATAGGTGTTGAAAAAGGATTCTAGACCTTCTTGCTTCAAGAACAACTTCTTCAAATACTCCACTATAGATTTGAGTTCGGATCTATCTTCTATCTTAGAGACCTTGAGAACACCTCCATGTCCTCTACTAGAGTTGGACTAGTTCTCAAAACCTCATTTGACAACCTCTTAATTTTATTCAATGTTTTGGAACATATAAATTTCTCTAGATGATGAATCCACAAATTTCTTAGATTCATCATCAAAACTCATACAAAAAGTCTCTACCAGCTGAACTTGTGGGATGTTGTGACACGAGAATTAGTGAAGAAGGTCCTTGATGCATCCCAAGCCTCTACAAGTGACTCCCATGGGCCATAGAGAACTTTGTGATCAGGCCCCATATGGTACGATATATAGGGTGTAGTATATATCAACAAACTTGGTTTAAAAACCTTCCCAAGTTGTCATTTTATCACCCTCCATAGAGGATACTTGAATAGATGGAGTTTGACAACATCATCTGACACTCTGACTTATTTTCACAAGGCTACTAATTAATGAAATGCTACAAATGGTCTAGGAAATCATCACCTTTGTTACTAAAGAAGTCATTTCTTTGCAACCTGGCGACCCACTATGACTAGATCTTGAATTGTATGGATGTGATGGTAGGATGAACCACTGGAAGGTGTGCATCTGTAGTTTTTGTGACAAATAAGTCCTAAAGTTTCTTCTGTCATTCAGATTCAATAGTATCAACCTCTCTAGACATGTTTCCTGTACTCCAGAGACTCTAGTTTCCTACATGAGATCCTCACTCTAGGCTTAAAGAGCGAAGTTTCCCCATCAAGTGATGTATCTCACATACATTCTATGTTTATAGGCTTTGTTCAGGAGATGCAAAGTCTTGTAAATATTGGGATCAAAGCCAAGAGGTGAGGAACCAACTCTTGTGGAACGTCACATGCACCACTAGTACCTAAAAAGAGAATGTCAAGATTAAATGGAAGATGAAAAATTCAAGTAGATGTGAATGGCTATCAATTAAAGAAGAAAATTCCTAATTTCTTAAATTAAACAGATCTGTATGCTAATTTTTTTACTTGGCAATTCTGCTAAAATTTTATATGAATTTCATTACAAAAAAATGGTTTCCTAAATTAACCCTACGTTTATATCTTTTTTCCACAAGCAAGAACGCTCATCCAAAAGTAGCCAAGTCTATCATAGTATTTCTAAAAGGTTCCAACGCAAAGGATAACTTGATCAAGAAATAATTATTGCATTGACTATTAACAACAATATTGTGAACCAATTACGGAGAGATATTGAACTAAGGTTGCATTAATGATTGAGATGAGAAAGTAACAAATGAAACCAATGTTTAAAGGAAATTCAGACATAGATTTCACCACCACCACCTGCATAACAATTCTAACCATTACAAGCCAGTAATTACATCTGTCTAGACAAGGAAATTGTGAGTATGTCTCCTTTCAGAACATAAATTGGTACACGTACCATACTCCTCATGCGCTCAAGCTCCTATTACCCACTTATCATCATCCAATCATCCTATATAACTCCTTCCATGATATCTTCTGGGATTATCTACATTCATTTGAGGATCTAATCCTAAGTTTTTTGATCTTTATGTTAAGGATTATGTCAAACATGAAAATAAAATAATCAATTCAAAAAGAAGTCTATAAATATGAAGAATAATCTAACTATCTAAAGTACTGAGTTTGATAATAGTGGAAAAAAATAGAGGTGATGGAACTACTCCCAATGCCCCAACAACGGAGTTCAAAAGCTCACATACATGGACAAAGAACAAATAAAAAATAGGAGAGAAGAAACCATGTCATTGAAGATGAGGAAGTGAGCAGCCAGAGGTATCTAACTCAATTCTCTACTCCATAAGCAACATGTTTGGAAATCTCTATGAAGAGGATGAATTCCCTTTCTTTTCTCCATCTCTTGCACCAAAAATGTGGTTGAAACTTAGTGTAGATGGCCATCATCCATTCGATGAAGCTTTTATTTTATATGCACGGTCCTGGACCCATCAAATCAATTTTTTGTCCAATAGTTGTATTTCTTAGATCTGACTTTTATGCTTGTCTCCTGACTAGCCTTTAACTAAGGCATATGCATGCTAAACATCCTTTTGGTTGAATGGGACATAGGGTCAACTAAATGGCTTCTAGATAGTGAGTCTTCTAGAGACAATATGGATCGGAAGACTGGTCTTCTCTAGTAGACATGATTATGTAGATGAATCACCCTACTGGAGGGCCTCCAAAAACTTTTAAAAATACTAACTTGAAAAGAATTTTATACTAATAAAAGGACCGCCAAAGCGAGTTAGTTGATTGTCATGTTTCCAAAAATACTAAAGGTTATTGACTTCTTGAAGAGTTGAGATTAAATTCCAACTGAATGACTAGAGAAGTGAATCGGCCAGTGCCTTTTTCTTGGGAGGCACCTTGGGCTGGTTGGGCCACTCGGTCAGTTGGGGAACCTAGACTCTTGATTCACTTAACCAAATAGTTAATTCTTCTTATTTCAATACTCCATTTTCTTCTAAACTTGAGATATATGGTTAGAAATGGACTTCTATAATGCTTTTGAGATGGGTGGTTCTTTTCCTTTCAAAATTCTATCATTATTTCAACAAACTCTATCAAAATTCCAATATTTTTAGAACAAAAGAAATAACAAAACACAAAAAATTAATGAGAAACAACTACTTGAAATGAGAAAAGGTTGTCTAAACAATGAAATGAACATGAGATTAATACCCATTCATCATTGTATTTATCTTAATATGTTTTCAAGGATTAACAAATTTACTTTTAGTTTCTGACTATTCAATTTACCCACTTTCTTAAGTGTAGATCCGAGAAGTGGTATCAAAGCATGTTGTTCTCTAAACAATATTTAAATAAGTATGATAAGATGGGTGAAAACTATGATTTCATTTCCATCCCTTTGGGAGTATACTCCATGTGTCCATAATGGTTTGATGAATCCATGTACCATATTGGAAGAGGCAAACAAAATTCAACTTTTGGGGCAGATATTTAACACATGGGAAAAGATGTCCCTCCCCTACTTCATTCTGCAAGAGAGACTTGACAGCATAAGATGTGGATACCATTAGGAAAATTCTACTCAATTCTAAACAGTTAAAGTACTCTTTTATACCCTATCCCCTTTGAAGATAAAGCACATCTCTTCTTGTGAAATGATGTTTGATATATGGAAGATGCTTTTTGTCACCCAAGAAGGAACTTGTAAGTGAATGACTCAAAAATCCACATGTGATAATATCAAATTGATATGATTAATATGTCCAAGATAGACCCTATACTAGAGATGTGATGAATGTTCTCAAGTATCATTAGTCGTCTGAGAGAACTTTAGATGCATGTATATCCAAAGCATCATGCCCCAAAATTCACCTCTCCTTCAATTGCCAATTTGAAAAGTTATGTGTATATAAGAATCTTTCAACCTCCAAAAAGAGTTAGATAGAAGATACTTATGGGATAAGTATAAGTGCAAGAAGGAAAATTCTTCTAGAATAAGAAGGATTTAGCATTCAGTATTTATTAATACTCCTCAAACAAAGAGTGTTCCAAAAGGAAAACCTTATAAAGGCAAGACAAATTCCACTAGTTGGTACTATGAGTTTTGACAAAAGAGGCACTTCAAGAATGAGTGTACAAATATGAAGAATCATTGTCATCATAATGGACATCTGAGAAGGGGATAAAAGTAAAGAGGGTGTACATGTACCAGAAGTAGGACAAGAAGGGAACATAAATGGAAAAAATGCTTGTTAGGATTTATTTTGGTATTCTAGTGGGTCAAGATATAGTGAAGGAAATGAATGCATCATTCACTCATGCGAAGGAAAAGTGAAAAATATGAGGTAAATTAAATTATGATTTATTAGTATTCCTTTATTGAATTGTTTTTGCCTTTTATGCATCTCTGGATTCATGAAGATCCAAAATGAAAAATCTTACAAAGATTATGGACTCTTTATGTAATATGAACATGAAAATTTCAACCTTTAAGGAGCTTCTTAGTGTATATCTTGATTTAGAATTGATATGTCAAGGTATTGAGATATAAATATATGTGTATATTGATCAAGTAAGGGTTATTAAAGCTGAAAATTATTCTATGATTGATTTGATCAATGATCTTGAGCCGCAACCCATTATTCATATTAAAGAAAGTATTTTCTTGCTCTTACTTTATATATTATTTTTATTTAAGGAAATCTTTATGTTGATCTGATATTTTTCATGAAAATGATGAGATTGTTCAATCTGACTATACTATTTCAATTTGTACACAAGATCATCATTTTATTGGAACTTCATGGAAATGGTTTCTTTTAGTTAGGAAGAACATTGATGAAATCCTACATAATTCTTTGAAACTTATTGTTAGGTGTAGTACACAATATGATATTAGATATGAGAACATCCGTGATAAGGTTCTTTGATATTCCAATGATAATATTCTAGTACTTAAAATACAGTTGTCAGTCGCATATATAGAAAGAATGATGTATACTTTGCTAGTATCCTTAAAACTAACCTAAACATGAAGATTTGAATGTTAACTGATATTTATTTTTTTTAGGAATCTAGTGAACAAATTTTTGATAGTTACTTCTTGAACAACATCTATTGTGATTGAAAAGATACTTCATTTCTTATATAAGAAATGAACAGGTTTAATAATAATGCATGCCAATAGGAAAGGAAAAATAAAATAGTGATAGTGATGTTGGAACTCTCTACGCATATAAATCATACTAGTATATTGTCGACATCACAACTACATGAGTATAAGTTAATATGGTGACATGGGATATCTTGTACTTTTTACTTCATTTGAATGCCCCTTTCTAGATACCTCACCTTTAGTTTTGTCTCAAGGGGAATATGAATGCAAACCCTAACACAATCGATATCATTTCTTTTATACTTATTATTTGAAAATGTTTATTTGTTGACACAAATGGTCTCTCTTTCTGGAATATAATACTCTTTCCTATAAATATGTAAAAAAATGATGCAATTGTGCAAAAAGGACTTGAAGGTATTTTTAATTAGATTATGAAAATAATGATGAATGCTAGCCTGAATATAAGGGAAGAAATTTTTCTATAAAATTTAAGGGATTTATTAGAATCAAGAGACCTCCAGAAAATCTTGATGTTGAACTATTCAGACTAGTGTGTACACAATCACTTAGAACTTGTTCACATCATTGTATTTATTTATCATTACTCTAAATTTTCATGGACATTTTTCTTAGTTTCTTAAAGTAATAGTCTTAGAACCTCCATATATTTTTGTAAAAGGGTAGAGAATTAGTCATCCTCTATAACCTTTATTATAAGAAGTGACCATGGCAAAGAGTTTAAAAATGAATTAGTAGAATTTTTGTAAGGAATTGTGATTCTCTCAAAAACCTATCTGAAATGGTTTGTATGGAAGGAGATTTTATATCTATAAGGATTGGCTAGGACTGAGGTTTCGAAATATTTACTCCAAAAACATCTAGTGTCACAGACATACATACCACTTTCATTTTATAAAACCATGTTTTAACTCATCCTCATATTAATAAAACCCACTATGAGTATATGATGGTATGATACCTTATATTTGTTATTTTTTGCCACTATTTTCTTATTCTTTGTTATTAAACAAATGATATTTTGAATACATATGATTCTAAATCCTAAGAAGATATATAAACTTTATGTAAAATTTAAAGAAATTTTTTTATATTTATAATAAAGGAAATGCTAGAGTATAAAGATCTATGCTTGTGAAATTTCATGAATCTAAACATTATATTCCCAAGAATGTCTTTTGTAGTTTTGTTCTACATGAACCTATTTCTGATCTATGAGAATTATATATCAACCAAAATGATCATGAAAAGGTAGTTGACAAAGAATTTCAGCATGAAGTATCCCAATATGAGTAAAAAATGTTCCAATCATAAGATTTTTGAAAGACCATCCAATGATCTCATTAGAGATGATACCTTTGTGAAAGTCAGAAATAACAACCTAGAATTAATAAGACAATAGTTCACTCATTTCAAAATTAGAACCAAAGATCATAGAGCATCTGTTGAAGATAGTATATGTAAAATGGAAATGCAAGAGGTGCTAGTACAGTCTAGAAAAAACAAAGTATGGACACTTGTGCCAACATCCCATCTTACATAAAACATATGAACAAAGTGACTATTCTAAGACAACATTGATGAACAAGAATTGGCGGTAAGAAATAGAACATACTAGTTCTCTAAGTCTAAATAAAAAAATGTACATATTTTATTGAGAAACATGAACCACGAGCACGATTAGAACTATTTCATATGATAATTACCATTATCATACCTAAAAATATTACTTTTTACCAAGTTGGTGTTAAAAGTGTCTCTTTTAATGGTCAGATAGAGAAGATAGTCTAACTGTCTCAATCCATTGCAAGGATGAAAAACAATGAAACCATGCTTAATTTGTACATAACATTTTTATGGTGTCAAATAAGCACCTAGAGCTTGGTAGTAAAATCTAAAGACCTTTTGTTAAAAAATCCAATCCTTCAGTAAAATTCACTATATCCTTTTGTTAAACAAATCCTAATGACTCTCATGTGATTCAAATTTATGTTAATCACAATATGTTGGTTCTACTAATCTTGATATTTTATAGGACATTAGATCTCTTATGCATGGAAAATTTTTAGTATTAACATGGAGGGGTACTAATATCATTCATAGGATTTAAAACCAAGCATACAACAGATGGGAACTTCAACATGTGGGACAATATTTACAGGCCAAGGCTAGAAGATGGACTTGACATCTAATACATACATGAATGGATACAGATGGGTTCCTTTTAAGCATTTGGGATGTGACCAACAAGATAGACACATTAGATATAATATGGGTACATGGGTGCTATATGAATAGTTATATTATGTGGTCATTTACTCCAACTTAATTGAAGTGATGATAGAAAGGATCAGATCAAAATTCCAAGAATAAAGTTTCCAATATTTCCTCTTTCATATTAGTCATGGGTCAACCACTATTCTCCTATCAAACCCATGGTTATTGGATGGACGTTCCCTTGACACATCAACTATAATATTGAATTGCAAAATGGTCTTTGACCTCAAATAAAGGTGAGTGTCCTCATCATAGATAGAGCATGGTGCCCACCTGTATACATGATTATCAAAGAGCTACAAACTCTCCTTTCTAAACTCCACGGGATAGGAGGATTAGACATTTGCATATGTAGAGTGATGACTATTATCTCTTTTTTTTATTTGTAAACATGTTGTGTGAGCATCATTAGTGTCTAGGGTGACCTAGTTCTCAATGGAAATGTGTGTACCCCAGTTAGAATTTTTTTTTGCTTGAAAATACTTTCTTAGAATTCTTCATACTATCAAAAAACTTCAACTTAGAAGAGTCTGTCTCTATAACATGTTCTTATTATGCAAACAAGAGGAGAGGGTTTTCATGTGTCATTTTTTGTTGTAATTTTATCTTTGCCATGTGGAGTAGGGCATGTGATGCCAGTCTCATTTGAAACACTTTTAGATGTTGTGAGGATCTCATCGGGAACAATTGTCATCCCTAGAGGCTTAGTTCACTTGTTACTCTATGTAGTACTTTGATATGAATAAAAATATTTAATTTATAATATAGCTTAACAAATATTCGCATGTTATGAAAATGTGTATGTAATCATTTTAATAGTGTTATGTCTCATAGTTAGATATTTATATATAGTTGAGCTCTCCCTCCCATCTTATATATATTCATGAAATTTTCTTGAGAAGTAATGTGGATAATAGTCCCATACTTAGAAATTAAAAAACATCAACACTGATGTAAGATATAGACGCAAGTGTGTGTTCTATGGTAATTTGAATCAAATTAAGAATTGCATCCCAAAAAGGGTTACATATAGCTTCCATCATAGAAGTAAATAAATAAGGGTTTCATCCATAAAAGTGGACCTATTAGATAATAAGAATGAATAAATACTATTACTAAGATATAATAAATGAGTCTTTGTTCAGAATTCATAATACTCCAAAGAATCAAAAAGTAGTTTTAAATGGTTGGACCCGATTAGGTCAAAATGTATGATAAATGAATTGTCAAAGAACATGCTTTATGTGGGTCAAGAGGGTGATTGTGAAATTTTTTATCCATATCCAAAAGAAAGAAATGCAACATACCTTAATATGATGAACCTAACAACCTCCAATAGAGGTTTTTCCAATATTCAATGTTTTTAGAATGGTGTTGTAATGACCCTGACTTGGGTTATGAGGTAACCCTATTTTTTTTGGCTAAGTAAGTTGATTATAAATTTAATATAATCCTCTAAGGTGTTTTGTTATCATGTGACACACTTATGTTCCACGTTTGGTCCTGATTGAATGTTGTTTGAGCAATGTTCCTTTGTTTTGGACCAAAGTGCAATTTACCGAAGATGAGGGGTTATATTGCAAGACGTCACATATTGAACATTCCTTAAGTGTTTTAGCATCATAAGAGAGAGTTATGCTAAGCGGTGGCTTGTGGAAAGCCTAAATGCCAAGTTTGAACTTGTTTGAATAATGTTTGTACCGTGTGCACCAATTTTGGTACAAATTGTAATTTACCCAAAATGTGGGGCTGATATGAAAATTACCACCTCTAGAGTGTTCCTACTTCCTCTATGTATCATTCATATGAGAGATAATGAATGAGAAACCATGTTTGAATCATTTATGAGTGGTAGTATTCTTGGTGATGAAAAGACCAAGAAAGGGGTTGAATGGAAACCCTAAATTGAGCTTGTATTAAGTGTATCGGGTTGTAGTGATTAAATGGGAGTCCCTATCGACCAAGCATCCAAAGAGGATACCTCCATATTGTGTTGTTAACTCTTTGACTTTAAAAAAACGAGCTAAGCATCTCAATAAAGTAATGTTTATCGGCTTGCAACTTTCCTTGGGAAAGTTTGCATTGATTTGTGAAGATAATAATAATGTGAGTGGAAGTGGCTTGTCCTAGAAGATAACTAAAGGGGGCCGACCCTTATCCCTTGCATTATACTCAAGTTTTAATTTTTCATGGAAAGATAAATATGGAGTGCATTCAAGTACGTGTCAACCATGCATGGACACATGGCACCTAGTAGCTTAAATTGATGACACCTCATATACACACTTTTTCGTGAACCTCAAGTATATATACCCTTCCTTTCACCCCCAAGTGAACCTTTTTGAATCCTACCACCTTCTTGCTCTTATATATCGTGCATAAGGTCCTTGTATCACGCATGGGTGAAGTGGTATCATTCATAGGGCCTTGGTATCGGCCATAGCAAGTGGTATCAACCATAGCAAGTGACGATATTGGCCATAACAAGTTGATATCGGCCATAGTGGGGTGTTTATTACCACAAGTGAGGGGGATATTGACCAAAAGGGATGGCATATCGTGCATGAGTAGTGAGATATCATGCAAATGTGCTAAGGAGCAAGAAGGAGATCAATACTTAACCCTAAGGCGAGGCCATGATCATCTTCAACCTTGGATTGAAGCATGATTTTAGGGTTATGATCTTCCTTTCTTTTCTTCTTCACCAATTGCTTATCCATGGTGATTCCTTATATATGAAGTAGTTGTGAACGAGCTTTGGACTTTTGATAAGTCATCTTCAACCTTAGGAACGTGGATCTTGGAGCTTTGAAGTTGTTCTTGAGATGGGTTATATAACTTGAACTCTATCATGTTATTATTCATCACCTAAATTGCTATACTTAATGAACTACTTTTAATTCCGAAATTTTCTGAAATAGTTGATGCAATTGTGAGTTCTAGTAGTTTCTTAGACCTGTTTCCATGAACTATATCTATTGGAACGAAGTTCTAGAGCTTGAAGATGATGGTATCACCTTATAAAGTGATATCGGGTTCAAGCACACAAGCAGGCACCTCTAACCCGATATGGTGATGCACCTACTCCACTAAAACGATATGGATATGATTTTATACCTTCTTTCATGATATGGTGATGTAGTATACACCTCTTCCATGATAGGAGGTCAAGCATACACCTCAAAAACGATATTGGGTTAAGCACACAACTCTGTGCCCGATATGGTGTGAAGCACACACACACCTCTCTTCCTGATATGGTGTGAAGCACACACACACCTCTCTGCCCGATATGGTGTGAAGCATACACACACCTCTCTGCCCGATATGGTGTGAAGCACACACACACCTCTCTACCCGATATGGTGTGAAGCAGACACACCTCTTTGTCTGAAATGGTGTAAAGAAAGCATACACCTCTTGCCCGATATGATAAGCATACATACACCTATAAAGTGATATGGGTAGCAATCATACACCTCTAAACTGATATTGGGTTAAGCATACACCTCTTGGATGATATGTTGTTTAGCGCATATCTCTAAAATGATATGGTGGGTAACCCAATACACTAGATGACAAAAGTGGTAAGGTGGTTAATACCCTAGAACATGTGATGGACAATACACTAAAGTATTGTGTGGCCAATATCTTCAAGAGAGGTGATGACGTTACACTCATGTATGGTGAAGTTGATAAACCATATGAATGGTAAGGCAGATACCTTAATGGGTAAGGGTTTGAGGGATATGATGGAGCCTAGATCGATATACACCTAATCCAATACATGTGTTCAACTTGACATACATGATTCAATCTGATGCACCTTGTAAAGGTGAGGGTAAAACACTCTTAGGAGTGATGAGTGTAACACCAAGTAATGATGTGGTTTGGTTAATACCTTGATAGGTAGAACACCTAAAGTGGTTGATAATGTTATATCAACAATGCCTTAACTCGAGATGAGTCTATATCACTTGATGATAGTTGGATAATTCAAATGTGTGACTTATGTCCAATACATTATAGGATAAATTTGATGGGCTAATACATAAAGTATTAGGATAAAAAATACCCTAATACAAGATAAGTTGATGAACTTAAGTAAGTTAAAAGTGATGCGGGAAGTAATACACCAAAGCATGATAAATGTCACATCCAACACATTAAGGTTGATACACCTTGATGCACATTAAATCCAATAGACAAGGATGAGTAACACATGAAGTGTGTCATGTCAATTGTTACATTGAGATGTAATGAGATTAATACATTTTGATACGTGTAGGCTAACAAGCCTTGAGAAAAAGGCTGAAGCCAAGTTAATAAAGTATGATGTAATCAAGATCCTAGTGAGGATGAGAGAGAAACTCATACTTTGTATTGATAATCATTTAAAAATAAATGATGAGAATAGATTAGTATGATTGCATACTTATAATATCTATATGTTCTCCTAGATGTGTGGAGCAATGAATTAGGGTTTGAATTAATAATGTGAGTTTGAAACGTTAATCAGTTGTAAAGGGAAAACCTAACCCTAATAATGGGAAGGTTGCATTTCTCTTATTACATAAGCCTTGTGAGGCATGTTAAATACTTGTATAACAAGTATAATGATTAGTGGCTTTGTGAGCCATGTGAATGCATTGTTGCCTAGTGAGAGGTGACAAGATGTGTAATGCCTTGTGAGCCATGTGAAAAAGTTGTTGCCTAGTGAGAGGTGACAAGATGTGCAATGGCCTTGTGCGCCATGTGAATACTTGAACAACAAGTAAAATGAATACCATGGTCTGAGGACCTAGAGGTAATAGTTACCTAAAAAGTGGTAACAATGTTCAGTGATGAACTAAGGGTTTGAATTCCCAGATCTAGTAATCATGATAATGACAATGTTGAGGGATGAGAATTCCTAGTAATGAGATAAGGGATTGAGTCCTAAATGTTATATGTGTTTTAAAGATTTGAAAAGTACTTGATAGATGTATTACACCTTTCTTTGTAGCATTTGTCATAATAATTCATGTTTGAAAACTTGATTGATGCTAAAAGAATACAATAATGCACTTAATTAATCAAGTGGAATCTTATCATGTAGTGCCCTGACCATAGATCCATCATCGTCGGCAGCAGGTGATGGTCAAATAGGTTTTCCCACGGGATCTCCTGGAGAGCGCATATTTTTGAATATGTGGGGGTGATGGGCGTGAATATCCTTACACCCTAATGAGGGATTGATGTAAGATCTCCTTCATTATAAATTCCGGGACGGATGTATCACGAATCTCTCGGTAATGATGAATGTTGGGATTGATGGTAGATAAACATGAGATCTCTCAATCCTGAAGAGAGTGCATCCATCGCTATAGCTCTATACCGAAGTTTCCAATATACCCTAGAAAGCTTGTAGCAGTTGACACAAGATGTCCTACTTGTGGTCTTGTAGTGACCGAGATAGCAGAGGTCATGGCAGCCAGCTATCCCATTGACCTTGTATGGTACCGTTTCTTTACGTAGACGTGGTCAGTTGGAGTATGAGTGGTATACCTCATCTCCTCAGGACATAAGTGTGATTCTAAAATATAATCAGCCATGTAGCATATTTTCTTAAGGATGGAATACGGAAATCATTGGTTGATGTTACATTTCTTATTGCATCTTAAACAGATAGATGTTATACATGTTCTTCATATTCCTTATAATATGAATAGATGAATTACTGCTTTATCACATATAGCTGCAATGCTTCAGAAGATGATATTGCTCTACTCTACTTAAATAGTGATTAAATCCTGCTTATTAATGTAAAAGAATCCTCTGCTCAGTTTATAAATGCTTAATCTATGATAATAATATGGTCGGCGAAGAGTTATATCTCTCGCTGGGACAATTGTCTCACCCTATGGGATCTGCATTTTTCTTTAGATGGACATGCACGAGGTGGCGAAGATCTTACTACAGAGGAGGAATAATGGTTGAGGCAGTAGTGACAACTCAGGTTGAGTGTATTATTTGTCGTGTCTTATAGGTAGAAGTCCTATGTGTCGTCTATGTACTCTCAGGTCCTTGGAGTTGGTTTGTACTGGTTTCATGAATGATCTGAGATTTTGGCTTGAATGCCTCAAGGTTTTATGTTGCTCCAGTATGTGTTTTGATAGAGCAACTGTTTAAATGTTGTCCTCAAGATGAGATGTTGTACAATGTAATCATGATATGTATAAGTTTTGAATCTTTTAGTAAGAATTTTCTGGAAAAGGATCTCCTTGCAAAACGATTTTAAATTTTAGTGATTTTTGTTAATCTACTTATTATGTTTATTCTGCTTAATTAGTAACGATTTGTTTGTCAGTTTGATTACAGTCGTTTCAAGATTTGGTATCAGAGCTTAAGGTTCACTGAGTCTATAGAGACATAGGACTAAGGTGTTGAGTCTGTGTTAGTGTCCTCCAGTATGCCCTATAGTGACTTCTGCTTATGCAGAAGAAAGGGTGAAGTCTAAAAATGACTGGAGAACATGAGGAACACGTTGCTAAGAGCAATGTTGTTGTACCAAGAGAGGGTGCGAGGGATCAGACAAGAGAAGAACGAGTGCCTGAGAATTCCCATCTTGACCCAATCAGGATAGAGAATCTTGTTTTTATGCTCTTATTGGACTGGTTAGGACAACAGTGATGCATATAGTAGACTGGATACTAGCATTACAACCTAGGTTACCAGTTCTTAATGCAGTAATGTTGGGCTCTATAAGGGGTCCTGAATGACATAGTCATGTTAGAATAGTGGAAAATGTGGGAAAGATTAACATATGGCAAGAAAATAGACTATGCCATAAGTATAGACAGATAGTACATCTGTGATGGTAATGCCCAAGAAGGGGCAATAAGCTGAGAATTAAGGTAAGGTCTCTATAATTTTAGAGGCATTTGCCTATTTGTTTTAAAAATCCAAAGTTTTTGGTGCCACCAGTGCAATAAATGCCTAGTGCACCAGGGTAGTAATCACTATGTAAAGGAAAAAGTCCTAACTTTCCACCTGTAAGAACCCATGGCTTAGTTTCTACATCGGTAATAAGACCGATAAGACCATGGTATGAGGATAAGACATGTTATAGATATGGACATGTTGAGCATACTAAACTCTTTTATTTAATAAAAAGGGAAGAAATGACCCAACAACCGAGGCAGACTCGGCAGGGCTTACAAAAGTTACAACCCAATAGTGTAAAAACTCAAAAGCAACAACATAAAACAACTAGAATCTATGTGTTGATTCAACCTGAAGCGGTAGATGACCACAAGGGGTAACACTTAGATAAAGCTTATTCATTTTGATATTCCTTCTCTTGATTTTATCTAATAATCATAAGAAGGATTGTTGTTATTGATTTCCCTATTGATTGTCCTATGGGGACATAGGGAAGAAATGATGAGAACTAGAATTTATATTATCTTCATTATTCTTTTAAATGTTCTATAATTGCTCTTATCTGTGTGAAAGAGGATGAGATATAGAAGTGATGCTTGGAGAAAATCTAAGAACATTAAATCATGTGTTTGTGTTGATATGAAAAGTAAGGAATATGATGCTACACAAAGTGCATACTACCTAATCTAGGTACTTGTATACCCTGACCAGGTATTCAACTATTAAAGATAAGGTGAGTATAGAACTCTTAGATTGTTATCTTTCTGATTACCCAGATCAAGTAATCATTTTGAGACAATCTAGTGAGCATAACGAAACTAGAAATATGGCATGGATATTTTTATCACATCCTAAGTGAAATAAAATGGAATATGAGATGATCTCAGATCAATCTGTGTGCATGAGGAAGTAAAAACTATAATCATGATGATAAAAGAATGAGAACAAGGGAGATGATACTTTTATGATAAAGTCTATGTGAATAGTAAAGATCTTTTCCGATGATGTGGAAATGGGAAATGTAATAAAATCACAAAATGTTCATGAACATGTTAGATAATAACAAAGAAAGGAGTGATGACATGTAATCATCCTTATAATTCCTATGCTGATGGCAAGGAACCTAGGATGAGACAAGAGTAAATGACTCATGAACAGTTGAAAGTTCATGCATTAATTAGAGGAGATGATAATCACTTCTCTTTGATAAACAACCCTGGGTAATGATGGGGTGATAAGAGGAATATGTTTCTTTGTGTTCTCTCCTTTTAGGGACATGGCAATCAAGTGAGTACTATGACACTTGATGTGCATGGATTATAAATAATCCATTGATGGATACTTAGAAAAGTATCAGTTCGTCTTGGACTTTGGTTCCAAGATAAAGATATGTGTAACAAGTAATGTCCCAGGATGAAAGAAAGATCCTTTTATATGTGTGTCTTTGGTAATAACAATAGAGAGATGGAAATGATGAAGATGTGATGTGTTTTCAACACATGTGACAGACACCAAGGTAAGGAATTCTGGTATCTAAAAAGTATCGAGTGGTATGGGAAAGTAAAAACATAACTCCTAATTAGATGATTTATGTTGTTTACTTGGAATGGCCAACTGTGAAATCAGTCTAGTTACATAAAATAGTATGCAAATCATATGTTAGGGGTTTATGCTCTACATAAACATAACATTGATAAGAATGTACTAATCGAAGGAACAATTGTAGAATCAGTTTGAGAAAAAGCTTATTAAATTAAAAATAGTTCCTTAGAATATCTTTATCTAGATCTGTTGAGGCAGCCAATACATAACATCTAGAGACGCCTCTGAGATAAGTTTTTCTTTGATAAGTAACCTCCCCTTATGACAAGAGAATGTACAACTAATGAGATAGTTGGTACATGTAGTAAGAAAGTTTAGTGTTGTGTTAGGAGGTTATATGGAACAACAGATGTATGTTAAGACTTGTAGCCCCAAGTGGGTGACAACACGTAACTCTGGTCTTTCTTTGGAAGTAAAATGCTAAACTAAAGGAGGAGTATGAAAGACTCCCCATGATCAAGAATCTTGTCACAAAAAGTTGTAAGTTGAGAAAGGTTACAAATCAGTGAGGTTTGACACCTGAGTTAAATAAGGCATGTATAATGTTTCTCTGACTAAGAAAAGTGTTACCTGACATAGAGTTGACTCTACAGTCAATAATGAAAAAGACAGTGGAGTATGTGTCCGGTGTGACAGATTCCATGATAAGCCTTTATGGAAGAACTTTGTGTTGATCAAAGTTCTATGGTATCTCCATGACATTAAGATGTTATGTGGAGACTTGATGATATGATGAATGAATAATATTTGTCTCCCTTTACCTGGGATTTCGGGGACGAAATTCTTGTTAGGGGTTTATAACCTATAATGACCCTGACCTGGGTTATGAGGTAACCCTGTTTGTTTTGGCTAAGTAAGTTGCTTATAAATTTAATATAATCCTCTAAGGTGTTTTGTTATCATGTGACACACTTATGTTCCAAGTTTGGTCTTGATTGAATGTTGTTTGAGCAATGTTCCTTTGTTTTGGACCAAAGTACAATTTACCCAAGATGAGGGGTTATATCACAAAATATCACATATTGAACATGCCTTAAGTGTTTTAGCATCATAAGAGAGAGAGTGATGCTAATTGGTGGCTTGTGGAAAGCCTAAATGCCAAGTTTGAACTTGTTTGAATAATGTTAGTACTGTGTGCACCAATTTTGGTACAAATTGTAATTTACCCAAAATATGGGGTTGATATGAAAATTACCACCTATAGAGTGTTATTACTTCCTCTATGTATCATTCATATGAGAGATAATGAATGATAAACCATGTTTGAATCATTTATGAGTGGTAGTATTCTTGGTGATGAAAAGACCAAGAAAGGGGTTGAATGGAAATCCTAATCTGAGCTTGTATTAAGTGTATCGGGTTGTAGTGATTAAATGGGAGTCCTTATCCGAAAAGGAGACAAAGAGGAGACCCCCATGTTGTTTTTAACGCTTTGACTTTTCAAAAATGAGCTAAGCACCTCAATACAGCAATGGTTATCGACTTGCAACTTTCCTTGGGAAAGTTTGCATTGATTTGTGAATATAATAATAATGTGAGTGGAAGTGGCTTGTCCTAGAAGATAACCAAAGGGGGCCGACCCTTATCCCTTGCATTATCATCAAGTTTTTATTTTACATGGCAAGATAAATATGGAGTGCATGCAAGTACATGTGTCAACTATGCATGGACATGTGGCACCTAGTAGCTTAAATTGATGACACCTCATATACACACTTTTTCATGAAACTCAGTATATATACCCTTCCTTTCACCCCTAAGTGAATCCTATCACCTCCTTTCTCTTAGATATCGTGCATAGGGTCCTTGTATCGTGCATGGGTGAAGTGGTATCGTTCATAGGGCCTTGGTATCGGCCATAGCAAGTGATATTGTCCATAGCAAGTTGATATCGGCCATAGTGGAGTGTTTTTTACCACAAGTGAGGGGGATATCGACCACAAGGGATGGTATATCGTGCATGAGTAGTGAGGTATCGTGAAAAGGTGATAAGGAGCAAGAAGGATCTCAATACTTAACCCTAAGGTGAGGCCATGATCATCTTCAACCTTGGATAATTGCATGATTTTAGGGTTATGATCTTCCTTTCTTTTCTTCTTCACCAATTGCTTATCCATGGTGATTCCTTATATATGAAGGAGTTGTGAACAAGCCTTGGACTTTGGATAAGTCATCTTCAACCTTAGGAACATGGAGCTTTGGATCTTGGAGCTTTGAAGTTGTTCTTGAGACGGGTTATATAACTTGAACTCTATCATGTTATTATTCATCACCTAAATTGATATACTTAATGAACTACTTTTAATTCCAAAATTTTATGAAATAGTTGATGCAATCATGAGTTCTAGTAGTTTCTTAGACCTGTTTCCATGAACTATAACTGTTAGAACGAAGGTCTAGAGCTTGAAGATGATGGTATCACCTTATAAAGTGATACGAGGTTCAAGCACACAAGCAGGCACCTCTAACCTGATATGGTGATGCACCTACTCCACTAAAACAATATGGATATGATTTTATACCTTCTTACATGATATGGTGGTGTAGTATACACCTCTTGCACAATAGGAAGTCAAGCATACACCTCAAAAATGATATTGGGTTAAGCACACACCTCTCTGCCCGATATGGTGTGAAGCACACACACACCTCTCTGCCTGATATGGTGCGAAGCACACACACACCTCTCTTCCCGATGTAGTGAAGCACACACACATCTCTCTGCCTGATATGGTGTGAAGCACACACACACCTCTCTGCCTGATATGGTGTGAAGCACACAAACACCTCTCTGCCTGATATGGTGTAATGCAAGCATACACCTCTTGCCCGATATGTTAAGCATACATACACCTCTAAAGTGATATGGGTAGCAAGCTTACACCTCTATATCGATATTGGGTTAAGCATACACCTCTTAGATGATATGTTGTTGAGCTCAAATCTCTAAAATGATATGGTGGGTAACCCAATACACTAGATGACAAAAGTGGTAAGGTGGTTAATACCCTAGGATATGTGATGGCCAATACACTAAAGTATGGTGTGGCCAATATCTTCAAGAGAGGTGAGGACGTTACACTCATGTATGGTGAAGTTGATACACCATATAAATGGTAAGGTTAATACCTTAATGAGTAAGGGTTTGAGGGATATGATGATGCCTAGATCGATATACACCTAATCCAATACATGTGTTCAACTTGACATACATGATTCAATATGATGGACCTTGTAAAGGTGAGGGTAAAACACTCTTAGGAGTGATGAGTGTAACACCAAGTAATGATGTGGTTTGTTTAATACCTTGATAGGTAGAACACCTAAAGTGGTTGATAATGGTATATCAACAATGTCTTAACTCAAGATGAGTCTATATCACTTGATGATAGTTGGGTAATTCAAATGTGTGACTTATGGCCAATACATTACAGGATAAATGTGATGGGCTAGTGCATAAAGTATTAGGATGGGAAATACCCTAATACAATATAAGTTGATGAAATTAAGTAAGTTAAAAGGGATGAGGGAAGTGATACACCAATGCATGATAAATATCACATCCAACACCTTAAGGTTGATACACCTTGATGCACCTTAAATCCAATATACAAGAATGAGTAACACATGAAGTGTGTCATGTCAATTGTTAAATTGAGATGTAATGAGATTAATACACTTTGATAAGTGTAGGCTAACATGCCTTGAGAAAAATTGTTAAGCCAAGTTAATAAAGTATGATGTAATCAAGATCCTAGTGAGGATGAGAGAGAAACTCATACTTTGTATTGATAATCATTTAAAAATAAATGATGACAACAGATAAGTATGATTGCATACTTATAATATCTATATGTGCTCCTAGATGTGTGGAGCAATGAATTAGGGTTTGAATTAATAATGTGAGTTTGAAACCCTAATCAGTTGTAAAGGGAAAACCTAACCCTAATAATGGGAAGGTTCCATTTCTCTTATTACATAAACCTTGTGAGGCATGTTAAATACTTGTATAACAGGTATAATGATCAGTGGCTTTGTGAGCCATGTGAATAAGTTGTTGCCTAGTGAGAGGTGACAAGATGTGTAATGGCCTTGTGAGACATGTGAATAAGTTGTTGCCTAGAAAGAGGTGACAATATGTGTAATGGCCTTGTGAGCCATGTGAATACTTGAACAACAAGTAAAATGAATACCTTGGTCTGAGGACCTAGAGGTAATAGTTACCTGAAAAGTGGTAACAATGTTCAGTGATGAACTAAGGGTTTGAATTTCCAAATCTAGTAATCATGACAATGACAATGTTGAGGGATGAGAATTCCCAGTAATGAGATAAGGGATTGAGATCCTAAATGTTATATGTGTTTTAAAGATTTGAAAAGTACTTGATAGATGTATTGCACCTTTCTTTGTAGCATTTGTCAAAATAATTCATGTTTGAAAACTTGACTGATGCTATAAGAATACAGTAATGCACTTAATTAATCAAGTGGAATCTTATCATGTAGTGCCCTGACCATAGATCCATCATCGTCAATAGCTGGTGATGGTGAAATAGTTTTCCCACGGGATCTCCTAGAGAGCGCATATTTTTGAATATGCGGCGGTGATGGGCGTGAATATCCTTACGCCCTAATGAGGGATTTATGTGAGATCTCCTTCATTATAAATGTCGGAATGGATGTATCATGAATCTCACGATGATGATGAATGTAGGGATTGATGGTAGATAAACACGAGATCTCTCAATCCTGAAGAGAGTGCATCCGCCGCTATAGCTCTATAGAGAAGTTGCCAGTATACCCTGGAAAGCTATGTAGAATTTGACATGAGATGTCCTACTTGTGGTCTCGTACTGACTGAGATGGTAGAGGTCATGGCAGTTGGCTCTCCCATTGACCTTGTATGGTACCGATGCTTTACGTAGCGGTGGTCGGTTGGTGTATGAGCGGTATACCTCATCTCCTCAGGGCATAAGTGTGATTGTAAAATGTAATCAGCCATGTAGCATATTTGCTTAAGGATGGAATACAGAAATCATTGGTTGATGTTACATTTCTTATTGCATCTTAAACGAATAGATGTTATACATGTTCTTCATATTTTTTATAAAATGAATAGATGAATTACTGCTTTATCATATATAACTACAATTCTTCAGAAGATGATATTGCTCTACTCTGCTTAAACATTGATTAAATCCTGCTTATTAATGTAAAAGAATCCTCTTCTCGATTTATAAATGCTTAATCTATGATAATAATATGGTCAGCGGAGAGTTATATCTCTCGCTGGGACAATTGTCTCACCCCGTGGGATCCACATTTTTTTTAGACAGACATGTACGAGGTGGCAAAGATCTTTCTGTAGAGGAGGAACAACAACTGAGGCAGCAGTGACAACTCAGGTTGAGTGTATTGTCTGTCGTGTCATGTAGATAGAAGTCCTATGTGTCGTCTCTATACTCTCAGGTCCTTGGAGTTGGTTCTACTGGTTTCATGAATGATCTGAGATTTTGGCTTGAATGCCTCAAGGTTTTATGTTGCTCTAGTATGTGTTTTGATAGAGCAACTGTTAAATGTTGTCTTCAAGATGAGATGTTGTACAATGTAATCATGATATGTGTGAGTTTTGGATCTTTCAGTAAGAGTTTTCTGGAAAAGGATCTCCTTGCAAAACGGTTTTAAATTTTAGTGATTTTTGTTAATCCGCTGATTATGTTTATTCCGCTTAATTAGTAATGATTTGTTTGTCGGTTTGATGACGATCGTTTCAGGTGCCATTTGCAATCGTAATAAACATAACACCCTCAATATTGGATTTCAAATCCTATAAAATTGTTGATTAAATTTTCGAACTTATTAGAGGTTTTCAATTAACATTATGAAATCAAATGTATTTATTGCATTTTAAAATAGACAAATGAAGGTGGAAAAGGAAATACTACCCTCATACATTGGGGTTTGGCTATAGGTTTGACATGGGAAAATAGTAAAATCACAGGGAACCAAAATTATGTGACAACATTAAAGTGGGTGGTAGAAAGATAGAATTTACCTGGACAACAAAACACAAATGAAAATAAGAAAAGGACAATTTTAGGAAATAGCCTTTGTTGAACTTTTCCCATTGCATAATGATATATATTCCCATGGCATAATGATAGAGAAGGAGGATCCACCTACTTCTTTCTCTGGAAGGATGGAAGCCCAAAACTAAATCTTCAGCCTGTAACCCTTTCTCTTGGGATTTACGGGAGAGAACCTATGGGGTCATACAAATAATGGTTAAAGAAAAAAACATTGAGGTAGATATAAAAAAAACCTAGTTTAGTAGGGATACATAGCAAGAGGAAATTTATAGATAGGAAGCTCACAACTCACCACTAAATTAAAGATTAGATGGGCTTCACATGTTCCAGTTTGGGGTTCCTAGTATACTTTTTGCAATGCAAAGAAACATTAGTCTCTGTATCTTCCCCCGATAATGACCAACCTGATTTATAATTTGGAGCAGGACCATGGAAAATCCACATCTAAGAAATATTAGAAAAAGTCTTGCAATGAACCATGCAAGGTCTCCATAGAACCAATTGGTTCACAATTGTAGGATGAAGCAGGACATGACTATACACACACATACACACACACACAAATATATATATATATATATATATATATATATATATATGTATGTATATATATATATATATATATATCTATATTAATTATATGTATATATATACAAATATATACATTTATATATATACATCATCATCACCTAATCCACAACCCCAACTATGTTGGATTTGACTACTTGAATCCTTTGTTACAATTCAGCTCTATCATGGGTCATGCTCTAGTTCATATGTAGAGATTCAAAATCTCTCTTTATAAGCTCTTCCCATGTAGATTTAAGCCTTCCTCTTTTTCTGCTAATTATGCTCGACTCAATAACACTACTTCATATAGAAGCATGAGTCGGTCTGCGTTGCACATGTCCATAGCATTTGAGTTGGCCATCACACAAATATGTATATATATATATATATATATATATATATATATATATATATATATATATATATATATATATATATATATATATATATATATATATATATATATATATATATATATATATATGTTGTTGATAATTGTTCATGAGAAGCTAATTGTGTATTATCTAAATCCTTCTAATGAGAAATTAGACAGTAAGGTAAACTCAATGAAGAAGGATTTATTTATGTGAGCAATTTTTTTGTATCCGTCAGAATATATGAATATGTTCATCATTAATTACATGTCTATTTACTAATCTAATTAAATGTATTACTTAAACTTGTAGGGTTATAAAAAAAATAAAAAGTCAAAGGAAATGTAGAAATGAAAAAAGAAATCATTAATTCGGAAGAATGTTTCTGTAGTTTTCAGATTTCAATGCATATATATGGAAACTGTACTTACTTTTAGTTATTAACGTTTAGCATAATTGTAAATTTATAGTGCCTCACATAAGACAATGGTTGGGCATGCCAATACTACATGATGTAGTATGTGAACCCGATTGTCAGGAATGCATCACTAGACATCCATTTTATACAAAAGGTAATATGTATAGTCTTGACTATCATCATTAAATAATCTCATTTGATAATATGAAAAAATCAAATCTAGTTCTTCAATTATGTCATTCTCTTTACAGTTGTTTGACACAACAGAGAGTTGTACAAAATAAGAGATAGATGAGATACAAGAATAGTGTATGCATGCCTTTGTTAAGTAAGTCAACATTGAAAATGATTAAGATAAAGTATGAGTTTTTTAGATCTTCATGTCATTTATTTGTATATACATATAGTTGTTATGACTTTCTACACTTTAAATTTGATGTGAGTAAATTGGTGGTGCATATGTGAATGATGTGTTTATGTGCATTTGTGTGAATGAATGTGAAAATGTATGAATACAATGACAATTGCATTTGTACATGTCATGAGAACGGAAGTAGAAAATGGATCTTGTTTGTATGGTTTCTCAATTGTATATGTGCATGAGAATGAAATTTAGTATTGAAGAGAATGGAACTGAAGAATGGAAATGCTTGTGGGTGGATGAATTTAGTGTATGTATTTGATATTGTACGTTTTGCTGGTATAATGGCCTATTGTTAAGCTGAACATGGCCCAATGAACTACATGTTTAGCATCTTGTTGAACAACCAGACAATAGATCTGCATACCTGCTATTTATATAAAAGCTTCAATTATCATAAAAAATACAACATTGTAGGTCTTTGTCGCTTATTTCTATAAAAATGACGCTATAGACAAACTATGTTGTTCATTTTCTTCTTAAATCGGTGGTGTATCTATATCTAAAACGGTTGTGTTGGAAAACACAATTGTTCTACCATCTAGCCTATGGCGTTGGTTGTTTTGAAAAAATTGACATTATGTATGTGTGGCGTCGATTGTTTAACCACAACCGACGACACATCTACCTTTATCAATTAAAATTTTACCTGATAAGGAAGTAGAACGTCAGTTATGGTGATTGAACTAAAGATACAATTGGATATACTATCAAATTCCTTCTTAGAACTGACAACACAAAATGATTCCATCACTCTTTATCGCTCTAAGTCATCAGTTGCGTCATCGATTTCTATTTTCATAGCAATGGTTACACTTTCTATGTCTTCGATTTATCCGTTCTCAAAAACCCAACACAGAAGGTCCATAATTGTAGTGTCGCTCACTTAAGTGTCGGTAAAAAAATAACATTATGAACTTTTCTAGACGACGATAATGTGATATATGTACTTGTGTATTTAATGATGTATTTTGAAAAAATAAGATTTTTTTTTAAAATTAATGTGTCGTATTGATCATTATTAATTTAGGATGCTAATATCAGTTGACTCAACCTCGTCCGTTGGTTGAAGTGATTATCTGAGAGGCAAATGGAACATATATGATTAAATTTAGGGATGTTGATATCTGTCAGAGAAATCATTTTCAGTAGGACAAATCCTTGACGAACAAAATGATGAGTAACAAAACCATCACTTCTTATCAAATGTTTATGTTGTAGATCTTCTGCTTTATTCATATCTGAGTGTTGTTACATAGTTTCCTCTCCATGTAAGTTAGAACTTTATTTTATTTGAGGTAACAATAGTCCTCGTACCTAACCACAAAAAAAGTATTTCTGCCTTTTTATATTGCAATCTTGTAATTTTGATATCAAATTTAATCAATTCACTAACTACTAATTATGAAATAATTTCTATACTTTCAATTTACTGTAGGGGATCCTACATCAATATAACTTATACAACTACAATGCAGTTTTCAACACAGTTGACCACACATGATAAAGAGGAACATTGAATCCGTACAGAAGAAAATGTAGTCATCCACATGTAGTAAAGTATTATGTAGTCTACTAGTCTCCCATTTGGAACCTATGACCTGTGGTGAGAAATGATTACTTATTATAAAATATAGTGTACTTTCTGTTTGTTGTAGCAGATCCTATACCAATATAACTTGGACAAAAAACCAAAATAGCACACTTTAATAAAAATATGTACTGAAATAGCAGCAAAGCCATCTTAATTCCCGAACTAGCCCAATTTCTCCTGAAAGTGCCAACAAATCGACGTTTTACCTGTACCCGGGGCTAAACGCGCCAAATGAAATGCGTTTTCAACTGAAAGCGCCGAAGAGTTGGCGTTTTCAGCTGAAAGCACCAGCCCTTTGGCGTTTTCAGCGGAAAGCGTCAGCCCTTTGGCGTTTTCAGCGGAAATTTGTTTTCTGTGTGTGGCGTTGACCTAAAGAAAGGATGATGGAAAGTGCCTAAAGAATGGCGTTGGAGGATGTAAAGCGCCATTTTTTTGACGTTTTGAACCAAAAGCCAAATAAGTGGCATTTTAGCAATACTATGCACACATTAAAAAACTATAGAATTGGTACAAAGATATTAGATGATTCTCAGGAAAATAAAAGAGATATACTAAGTATACTAAGTTTGGCACAATATACAAAAAAGAAGTTGGAGTGTGCATTTAACAAAATCAGTCCGCTAATAGAAAGAAGAAGACATTCTTCTACATTGGCAAACATTCAATGGTTCAACGAAAATAGAAACAAAGAAGTTAGCATCTGGCATCTGATAACATAAACCCTGGCATCTAATAACATCAAACTTGGCATCTGATAACATCAACCCTGGCATCTGATAACATCAACCCTAGCATCTGATACTCTGAAATCAAAATAAAAATAATTAATTAGCTACATATAGTTCTTCTATAAGTAAAGTACTAGGAAAATTATGCATACCTAACGTCTCGTCTCTTACTTCCTCTGCCTCGGGTTCGTGGACCCGAAGAACTCCCTCGGTCTGGAGAAGCCTCAATTGGACTCAACTGTGACTGCTGACCTGCACATGTAGACCTACTTGGAGGGAGTGGTGGTGTTAGTGGACGAGTTCCTCTACCCCGGGTTCGTGGACCTGAAGAACGCCCTGGGTTTGGAGAAGCCTCAATTGGACTATAATGTGACTGCTGACCTACACGTGTAGACGTACTTGGAGGGAGTGGTGGTGTTAGTGGACGAGTGGATGGCATAGTTGTAAACATTCGAGGTGATCCTAAAAATGAAGAACTAGTTGATCCCGAAAATGAAGAAAAAGCTACATGTTGGTATTGGCTAAAAGTTGGGTGGGTCCAAGATAAGCTAGAAGGAACCCCAAAATGATCAAATGATGATGAAGGATAAGAATAAAACATTCCAGGGATTGAGGAAGGCGAAAATTCCCTAGAGTGTCCTGCTATTGTGGACTGTCCTAGTGATGTGGAGTGTCCTGCTGGTGTGGATTTTCCCAATGAGGCTGAGTGACCCGTTGGCATGGAGTGTCCTATTGGTGTTGAGTGTTGTGCTTCCATGGAAGATGGAATAGGAGAAGCACTAACTAAAGTTGTCACAGGATATGAGAAACTCAAATTGGGCTGCAAGTGACTCGGCATTTGTTGAAACCATGCACTCTGAATATTGTATATTTTGTCACACACTCTCATCCAGTCCTCAATAGGTGTCTGATCTGTTAATGTTACAACCCCACCTCCCGATAACCCCCAATTAAGGGAGACCTAGAGGTCGAAGCCGCACCCATGACTTCCGGATCAAAGGTTCGGCAATTAACCAAGAATAATTATCAAATTTTAACATACTAAACTGAAAAGCTGTAAGAAAATAAACTTTGCATACCTTTTGAAATTTTGGATTTCTAACTTCTATCCACTTAATGATTCTATGCTAACTATTCCTCCTTGTATTTTTTTTTCTTCATGTATTTCACAATGTGACAATTTACTATTTGTCCTTTTGGCTTGTACCTAAAACGCCGACAAACAAAACATCGTTCAGCCGAAGCTGGTATGTGGGGGAAACAATAATCATTCAATTATCTATAATAATGTATCACATTCAATTATCATTTAACAAACAAGTTTACGTTTTAAGTATAACTACGTGATCCATGTGTATCCTATCACCTGCGCTGTCCCTGCAGTGGACCTGGATACTACCTCCCATGTGGTAGATTCCCATTTTACCCCTCATGACTTCACCTAATAGGTGAATCAATTTCTAGGGCTGAGTCACATGGCACTACCCATAGGTAGCCCACTCCTTAACTCATGGTATGCTAAGAGTCTCGTGGCACTACTCATGTGTAGCCCAGTTTCTAACTCATGATACCCTAGACCTTGCTCTAGGTTATCCTTAGCCTTTGCATAGCCATAGGGGTGGACTCAGATCTAGCTAGTTATACATGTATACTCATAGTGATAGCCATAGTCACTTTATAGTTGCATGAATTAAAACATCCAACAGTTATTTCATGCATTGAGGGAAACGTCGATACAAACCTCGGAAAACTAATAGGTATAGTCATAAGCGTAACCACATACCTGATTTGATGAGTCATGCAGATTATTCAACATATACTTCATGTACATTCAATCAAGCCAATCAACAGATCCAAGCAAGTAATTCAATCATCACATAATTCCTGAAAAGAATATGTACTCTATTTATTACACACTTCATCAAGAATCTACTCTATTAACTTGGATTCTCTTTCTAGGGTTTCTAATCCGCATTAAGGTTTCATTAATATTCATTAGGGTTTCTTAGATCGATTCTCAAACTTCACCCCTTTTAGGTCAACAAACCCTAAAATACCCTTTTCCATTTATATAAACCCTAATTGCTCAAACTATTCATTTAATAGTCTTTTATACCCAGATCGACTTAGGATCATAATATCCCTATTTATTCATGGATTTGAACAATTAAACCAATTAAAATACATATTCTCTTAAATTAGGGTTTTCAAGCTCATTAATGCATATTCATGCATGAAACCCTAAATTAATACAATTATATAAAAAGATCATCTTTTTAGACCCTATTTTCATTTTTATTAACCTTACGTTAATATTGGCCTGAATTATTCATCGAACATCATTAAATCCATCTATCATCAAATCTAAGGGTTTTTCATTAATTAAATCATTAAAGATGATAGCTTTATGTACTTTTCATATTTCAAGCATATTTATGTACATAATCTTCAAATTAAACTAATTTTGTACAAAGATCATCCTTTTCGATCTTAATATACTTTTTTTTACATTTAACAGGTTAACATCAACCCTAAAGATCCATTAAACCCTATTAAACACATTAATCATATCAAAATAGAGTTTCTTAATCTTTAAAGTATTAAAGATGATTACTTCCATTAGTTTTCGGATTTCAATTAGAAACAGGCTTCAAACATAATTTATTTGGGTTCCTCTTGTTCTGAGGATCAAAATTCATATATAATTTGTGTTGATCGGAGCTACCAATTAGGAGTTATGATTTTATAAAGAAAATACCTTTCTGGCCAATCCGAAGCTGCCACGTCATCTATATCCATGCAACGCGCCTGATTGAGTTTATAACTAAATGACGGATTTGCCCTCCTTTAAGTTTTTGATTGTACAGCCCGTGGAGGGGCAGGACCGTCGAACTGGACCTTGCCTCCTTCAACCTCGCGCCAGCGGCTGGCCGCCGCCCTAGCAGGCGAGGGAGCGGCTCTCCCTCCTCCTTCCCGACCCATCGACCCTCAGGGACCTGCCCCCTTGGTGCGGCGACCCTCCCCGCACCTGCAGAAGCTTCAGGGCGCGGCCGAGGTGGCCGCTCCCATGCGGGAGAGGTGCGCGACTGCTGCTTCTACTGTAGCGGGTCCGCATCAATTGCACGACGTTGGGGCCAAAGGGGAAACGGCCGATCAATTTGGGGTGATGGTGGAAGCTTCCCTCCTTCAGCAAGACCTCAACGAAGCTCCGTGTTGCCCTAGAACAACGGTATACCCTCTTGGCTAGGGTTTAGATGGAAAGAAGAAGAAGAAGAAGCATAGCGTGGAATCCCTCTAGATCTCGAAGCTGGGGTTCCACTCTTCATATAGGGGTAGATGAGAAGCCCTAAGGCATGCCTCATGAGGACTCAAGTCCCAAACTTGAAAGGAATCACATTTTCCTTGGTTATGAAGCAACAACTTTTTCTCTCTCTTCATTATTCTTTTCTAATATCCTTTGGATGTTTTAGGAATTCGAAATTCCTTTTACTTACTCCCTTTATTCTTGCTTTTTATTCCATTGATCACGAATATATATATATATATTTATATCTCTTTAGTAAAATACTTCCTTTATCAAAGTTACATAATTAATGGATTATGTATTCCCTTTATCTCTTTATTTTACAATTATGGTATTTTCTCTTCCTTTCCTTTATTGGGACTCCTTGGCACCCAAGAAACCTTATTATTTCGAAATTACTTTTTAAGGATACTTATTATCCTTTTAGATGCATCTATGTGCATTATTTCCCATTATCTTGTTTATTTCTTTAAAATAATTCTTTTTGAGGATTTCTCCTTATTTCTCTCTTATTTTCTTCATTGATATTCTTTTTATCATTAGGAATCCTTATGGATATGAAATTTTACCAAGACATCTCTTTTATGCTTCTTTCCACACATTTTCCACTTTTATCATCATTTTCAATTCATTTCTTAATAAAGAAATTCTTAATTAAACTTTTCTTTTCTTATTGCTCTCTTTTTGGAACCTTGGACTCCTTGGTACCCAAGGAACCCAAGAGGCACGAAATCCTCTTTGGATTTACCTTCTAGAGGTTTCTACATATTTCTTCTCTTCAATTATCCATTTATTCATTGAATTTTCTTATTATTCAGGCCCAATAGCCAATAAAGCCCACAATACACACATCAAGGCTATTGTAAACAAAAATCCATTTATTTGAAACAAATTATCTCATTATTTTTTCAAGTATCTTTAATATGAGAAATTACATTTCTCGTCAATTGAACCCAAAATTTGGGATTGTAACATCCTTCCCCTCTTATAGGAATTTTGTCCTCAAAATTCAAGCAAGCAAACAAACAATTCAGGATAAGACTTTTCCATGTCTATTATTGGCCCCTATGTGGCTTTACCGTACTCATGGCACTTCCAAAGAACCTTTATTATCACATATTCTTTCCTCTGAGTTCTTTCACCCTGGCGTCTATAAATTGCACAGGTGTACTCAGGCCATTTCAGCCTCCCTTGGGGCTCACTAGGTTCATTGCTCAGCTCATGGTCGGGTACCTCACATAGTGCTCTAAATTGGACACATGGAAAACATTTCCTATAACTCTATCCTGAGGGGTAGGGTCAAAACCTAACCATCTCCACCCATCCATCTCTAATGGTCCCATGTATCGGGGACTCAGCTTTCTCAGCTGCAGCTCAGAGGGGTCGGATTCTCACATTATATTCTCCCACAGTGCACTGCATGTTAGTCTACTTTGCACCTGCTCACGACTCTCGTCGTCTCTAGGCTCCTTTCAGCCATTGCATGATTAAAGTGACTTTCGTCTCCATGCACTGTGGTCCTTTTCTAATCATCTTGTGGTCCTTTCACCAACATCACCTTATGAAGTGGTGACCGACACAACCTCCCTTACAGAGCTTCTTAGAATCCCGATACTGGCTATGGTGGTCATCATCACATCTTTCATAGGACAAGAACTGTCTCTAGCTATCACCCTGAACGAGAACATATGCTCTCATCAGACCCCTTTAGTCTGGATCATACTAACCATTAGTTTGGGGTGATAATTGTACTAACGTTGAGTTCTTCATGTACCTACTTCCACCTTTTGGAAGGGAACCTTTAGGTCAAACTCAGCAACCTTTGAACTTGCTTCATAGTTGAACCATCCCTCTCTCTCATGGGTAGTTCAACCAGATCTGTCCCTTGGTAGAACTCTTTCTTTCTCATGTCATCTAGGTAAGGCGAACTACCATAAATCGTATTGCATCTCGACCGTCCTTGGTCCCGGGGAGACTTACAACATCCCTAGTGATGAACTCCCTTTCTCTCTCGGGGACTCTTTATCTCTCATATCGATGCACTGTGTAACCGGTGTTCACCCTTCACCTTCTGCCATGTATGGCAACATACCACATACAGCCTTATCTTAAGCATCCAAAGTGCTATTGTCACTTACTATATTGGTAGTACCATGGTGTATGTTGATCTTCAATCATGATTTCCGGTATGTCATGATTCCTCAAGATCGATTCCTTGGAAACCCTACACCACCCTCATCAGGGTTTCATCACATTCTTATCCAGATAAGTGCACTTGAGGTTCTACCTCCATCCTTTTATCGTATCAAGGACTAGACTGGCTAACCAAACAACTCTTAACTTTTCAACGTATCTCGTTACATCTGAGTGTTATCCAAACACCTCTTCTTTCCAAACTTAGGGTTAGCCAAACAACCTCTTCTAGCCAAACTAGGCAGATATATCTTAACCAGAGAATCCATTACCACTTCACATCCTTAGGTATTAGGTAACATTGAATACATGCATTTCCATGTATTTCACTTATCATCTCACCTCAAACTCTATGTCTACCTTCATTAAGAACACTCTCTGATTTTATCATCATGGTGATCAAACTCAACTTGGTATAACTTGTAAGTTCCACTTATCTCAGGATAAAACATCTTCATAAGGTGACTACCTCATTCCTCTTAGTGTTTGCAAGCCATCCATGTATCATTCACTTTACCATGATAGGTTATCTTCTCTATCCCCATTTCTCGTGGCAACGTTCCAACCTACATCATCTCTTATCCTTGGTGTATGGCATGTGTAATGTCCTATCTCTCACCCCCATAACAAGAGGAAATAAGCATTTGGCTGCAGTCCAAATACAGAGTTCTTCCTGTTCCGAGAGTAGAGATGCTACATCCCACCTTACCAATACACCTTTACATCTAAGTTGCAACGTGCCAGATATGTCTCTACATCACAGACATCATGATAAAAAACTAATCTTAAACCTACTTGGATTTATATCCTTAGTCATCCCCTCTAGGTCTATAGGGTACCGGCTCTTTTGGGGTCATCCCTCTTCCCACATGCATCAAGAGAGTGCCCTACTCATCTGCCCTTTGGGTCCCATGAGTTTATGAAGGTGAACAATCTCCTAACCCATGGCCTTCAGACAATGATAGTTGTTACCTCCCGACCCTATGGTCATGTGCAACTGGGGAATTAGGCAACTCCTACTTTCATCAATCTTATCCCTTACCTGACCCTAGGATAGACTTAGGATTCTCCATCATAGTACATGTTCACTTAGAACCTTACCCACGTCTTCATCATCTCTCTTTCTGCATTCCTGGGCTGACTTTTGTCCTTTCATCAGGATCATGGCAACCTGCCTACCTTGGTCCAGCCCCATACCGATTACCTCTATGGTAACACATTCATATGCAATTAGAGATGGATATCTATGGGTCTACAGGTTCATTCCCATACCCTGTATTTTTCACTTAACTTCTCAAGATCCTGAGAGACCTCTTTAGGTTACCTTAAACTAACCAAAACTGATATACACCCTACCAAAGGTGTCTCTCCCCCAGGATGGGAGGAAATCTATCTCTTGTCAGCAAGGTCACAAAAGCTCTTAGGTCTAGGGTTTACATCCACATGAGCCCACTTAACCCTAGCAAGCTATTAAGGTATAAACAGATCACTTACTGAACCATGCTATTTCATACATGTCCTCTTTCCTCAATACTGGATCAAGATCGTACCTTCCTTCATCATCAACCTAGCTACGAGGGGTTCATCAAACTCACTTTAAACTTAAGGGGCTTCTCTTTTCCTCTATTCAAGAGGCATACCATGCTCGAAACTATAGAAACTTAATTCTCGTCATGATCATTAGGTATACCACTTCCCTTCTTAGGCCTAGGAACCTTAGGTTCACTTTTAGGTGTCCAACTGCACGCTCTATCTCTGAACCATGAATCAAAAAGGCATCTCGTACACTTCCTATCATCCTTCTTCTCGATCAACACTTTAAGGTTGAGTCCTCCTCAAGGACAGTCAACATGGTGCAAGGCCTCATAATCCGTTATTATACCTTTCTAGGTCTAAGGAACTCTTCTTCCTACCTCAGAAGGTAAACACATATACTGTAGGCACATAGGCACCAGATGCTTCATCTTCTATCTCTAGGGTTTGGTCCCTCTGAAGGAAACCAAGATATCATCCACTTTCAGGGATCGATCATGAAGCAACCACTATCATCCATTGTTCAGGGTTTTAGGCTTCCAACCTTCTTACGGGGTTTCCTGCTCTCTCTAGGGCTAACCCTACATACAACCTCACCATTAGAGGTCCTATCTTCGTGAAGTATCAACCTCAAAAGCATACCCTACATGGGTGAGGCCTAGGTTCAAATTATGTTTTCTCAAGATCATCCATAACCCTTTATGCTCCATCATAATTCCTTATCCAGGGTTTCATCCTACTGTTAGCATTATGACGTGCCCTAGGTGCCCACAAGCCCATAGGGTTTCTATGGTCCTTCACTAACATCATCATCTAAGGAGCTATCCTTTACCCTGACATGCACGACCCTTCCCAGGATTGGGTTGCCAAAGGTGCTAGGTCACCCATGGATCACATGGCATCCCAAAGGCATGTCCTTACAAACACCTGGTCCAAGTCATCTCTCTCTAACCTTGACTTAGGGTTAGGGTTAGCATCATCCTCAGAGGATGTGCCAGGTCTCTACTAGAAATGGAGATCTCTATCTCCAAGACTAACTTATCCTCCTGATAAGAAGGTCTAGCCTCAGGTCTCTTCTGAGGACATGACATATTATGTCATACGACCTAAGCATGTATCTATCCTTTAATTTGCGCTTACTCTATTAAGCTTATGTCCATGACATCTTATTTACATGCATTTCCTTTAATTTGGTGGAGGATTCCTTAATCCTTATTAACCTTACCCATACCTCAAGAGGGTGAGGAGAAGAAAGAAAACCCTAATCCTTTAGATCCTTATCAGAATTTTGTGATGAGAAGGGATGAATAAGATGAGAAAGTCCTAAAGGTATCTTATTTCGATTCATACCCTAAGACTTTGGCCAGGCAGTCACACCGATCCGGGAGTCCTCGTATTCTGACTAGCGGTGCGGAGGAAAATCTTGCCAGCCCCCGGTCGTGATCCTTTTCTAGACACCTCCGTCTTTCGGATAATCCTCTAATAACAATCTTGGGTTCTATGGAGTTTGTAAAATTTAATAATTATTAATGGTTAACTGAGGAACCTAAGCTCTGATACCAAATGTTACGACCCCATCTCCCGATAACCCCCAATTAAGGGAGACCGAGAGGTCGAAGCCGCACCCATGACTTCCGGAACAAAGGTTCGACAATTAACCAAGAATAATTATCAAATTTTAACATACTAAACTGAAAAGCTGTAAGAAAATAAACTTTGCATACCTTTTGAAATTTTGGATTTCTAACTTCTATCCACTTAATGATTCTATGCTAACTAATCCTCCTTGTATTTTTTTTTCTTCATGTATTTCACAATGTGACGATTTACTGTTTGTCCTTTTGGCTTGTACCTAAAACGCCGACAAACAAAACGTCGGTCAGCCGAAGCTGGTATGTGGGGGAAACAATAATCATTCAATTATCTATAACAATGTATCACATTCAATTATCATTTAACAAACAAGTTTACGTTTTAAGTATAACTACGCGATCCATGTGTACCCTATCCCCTGTGCTGTCCCTGCAGTGGACCTGGATACTACCTCCCATGTGGTATATTCCCATTTTACCCCTCATGGCTTCACCTAATAGGTGAATCAATTTCTAGGGCTGAGTCACATGGCACTACCCGTAGGTAGCCCACTCCTTAACTCATGGTATGCTAAGAGTCTCGTGGCACTACTCATGTGTAGCCCAGTTTCTAACTCATGATACCCTAGACCTTGCTCTAGGTTATCCTTAGCCTTTGCATAGCCACAGGGGTGGACTCAGATCTAGCTAGTTATACATGTATACTCATAGTGATAGCCATAGTCACTTTATAGTTGCATGAATTAAAACATCCAACAGTTATTTCATGCATTGAGGGAAACGTCGATACAAACCTCAGAAAACTAATCGGTATAGTCATAAGAGTAACCACATACCTGATTTGATGAGTCATGCAGATTATTCAACATATACTTCATGTACATTCAATCAAGCCAATCAACAGATCCAAGCAAGTAATTCAATCATCACATAATTCAAGAAAAGAATATGTACTCTATTTAATACACACTTCATCAAGAATCTACTCTATTAACTTGGATTCTCTTTCTAGGGTTTCTAATCCGCATTAAGGTTTCATTAATATTCATTAGGGTTTCTTAGATCGATTCTCAAACTTCACCCCTTTTAGGTCAACAAACCCTAAAATACACTTTTCCATTTATATAAACCCTAATTGCTCAAACTATTCATTTAATAGTCTTTTATACCCAGATCGACTTAGGATCATAATATCCCTATTTATTCACGGATTTGAACAATTAAACCAATTAAAATACATATTCTCTTAAATTAGGGTTTTCAAGCTCATTAATGCATATTCATGCATGAAACCCTAAATTAATACAATTATATAAAAAGATCATCTTTTTAGACCCTATTTTCATTTTTATTAACCTTACGTTAATATTGGCCTGAATTATTCATCGAACATCATTAAATCCATCTATCATCAAATCTAAGGGTTTTTCATTAATTAAATCATTAAAGATGATAGCTTTATGCACTTTTCATATTTCAAGCATATTTATGTACATAATCTTCAAATTAAACTAATTTCGTACAAAGATCATCCTTTTCGATCTTAATATACTTTTTTTACATTTAACAGGTTAACATCAACCCTAAAGATCCATTAAACCCTATTAAACACATTAATCATATCAAAATAGGGTTTCTTAATCTTTAAAGTATTAAAGATGATTACTTCCATTAATTTTCGGATTTCAATTAGAAACATGCTTCAAATATAATTTATTTGGGTTCCTCTCGTTCTGAGGATCAAAATTCATATATAATTTGTGTTGATCGGAGCTACCAATTAGGAGTTATGATTTTATAAAGAAAATACCTTTCCGGCCAATCCGAAGCTGCCACGTCATCTATATCCATGCAACGCGCCCGATTGAGTTTATAACTAAATGACAGATTTGCCCTCCTTTAAGTTTTTTATTGTACAGCCCGTGGAGGGGCAGGATCGTCCAACAGGACCTTGCCTCTTTCAACCTCACGCCAGCGGCTGGCCGCCGCCCTAGCAGCCGAGGGAGCGGCTCTCCCTCCTCCTTCCCGACCCATCGACCCTCAGGGACCTGCCCCCTTGGTGTGGCGACCCTCCCCGCACCTGCAGAAGCTTCAGGGCGCGGATGAGGTGGCCACTCCCACGCAGGAGAGGCGCGCGACTGCTGCTTCTACTGCAGCAGGTCCGCATCAATTGCACGACGTCGGGGCCAAAGGGGAAACGGCCGATCGATTTGGGGAGATGGTGGAAGCTTCCCTCCTTCAGCAAGACCTCAACGAAGCTCCGTGTTGCCCTAGAACAAGGGTATACCCTCTTGGCTAGGGTTTAGATGGAAAGAAGAAGAAGAAGAAGCATAGTGTGAAATCCCTCTAGATCTCGAAGCTGGGGTTCCACTCTTCATATAGGGGTAGATGAGAAGCCCTAAGGCGTGCCTCATGAGGACTCAAGTCCCAAACTTGAAAGGAATCACATTTTCCTTGGTTGTGAAGCAACAACTTTTTCTCTCTCTTCATTATTCTTTTCTAATATCCTTTGGATGTTTTAGGAATTCGAAATTCCTTTTACTTACTCCCTTTATTCTTGCTTTTTAATCCATTGATCACGAATATATATATATATATATATATATATATATATTTATATCTCTTTAGGAAAATACTTCCTTTATCAAAGTTACATAATTAATGGATTATGTATTCCCTTTATCTCTTTATTTTACAATTATGGTATTTTCTCTTCCTTTCCTTTATTGGGACTCCTTGGCACCCAAGAAACCTTATTATTTCGAAATTACTTTTTAAGGATACTTATTATCCTTTTAGATGCATCTATGTGCATTATTTCCCATTATCTTGTTTATTTCTTTAAAATAATTCTTTTTGAGGATTTCTCCTTATTTCTCTCTTATTTTCTTCATTGATATTCTTTTTATCATTAGGAATCCTTATGGATACGAAATTTTACCAAGACATCTCTTTTATGCTTCTTTCCACACATTTTCCACTTTTATCATCATTTTCAATTCATTTCTTAATAAAAAAAATTCTTAATCAAACTTTTCTTTTCTTATTGCTCTCTTTTTGGAACCTTGGACTCCTTGGTACCCAAGGAACCCAAGAGGCACGAAATCCTCTTTGGATTTACCTTCTAGAGGTTTCTACATATTTCTTCTCTTCAATTATCCATTTATTCATTGAATTTTCTTATTATTCGGGCCCAATAGCCAATAAAGCCTACAATACACACATCAAGGCTATTGTAAACAAAAATACATTTATTTGAAACAAATTATCTCATTATTTGTTCAAGTATCTTTAATATGAGAAATTACATTTCTCGTCAATTGAACCCAAAATTTGGGATTGTAACAGTTAATGTTTGCAATGATCCCCTAATATCCATTTGACTCTGGACATGCAAATAACATAGTTTACTTTATCATATTTTTATATGCAAAGGCGTATAGTTATTTATCTTAATGGATACTCATTACTTACATATTCTCGCTCCACATAACCTCGAGGATAGTAAACATTTTGTGGCTCAGATGGTCATTGTATGTGATACTCAGGATTGTACCAATTAGGTACTTGTAGCACAACTGAGGAGTCAGGAAGATGAACTACATGAGTTTGTCTATCATTCCATATGTTCATCTCTGTACTGTATTGGTTCAACCAATCAGTCATGCTTCGACCTCTACCATCAATTCTTTGGTATTTTGGAAAAGGTTGGGGTTGAGGTTGGATACGAGCACCAAACTGTTTTAGTACTCAATCAGGAACATGCCATTCCATTACTGTGAATGATATCATAGGAACACGTGCCATCCAAATTTCCCTGCCTTCATGACATATGTCTGGTAAAGTTGCCAACAATTATTCACTATATGGTGTCCACATTAACTGCATTATAAGTTATCATTACCAAACAAGTTTCATTAAATGCTAAAATTTAACTTTTAGATAAAATATAAATTCTCACTTGACTAGACTCTTGTGTATCAAACTCATTAAGGTAGAATCTTACATTCCCTTTTGGAATATGTACATGCTCCATGAGATGGTTCCATATAATATCATGTTTGAAAAGATGATTAGAAGATGAAAACTTTTAATAGAAAATATTCATCATATAGATGGTAGCGACAAACCTGTATCCTAATGGAGAATCTTGTGGCCACTCATGATTTTGATCCATGATTACTCTGCCTGGTCTACCAATATACAATCTTTCCCAAGACCACAAATGTAATAGGTGGACACACCCTGAGATACGCTTCTGCTTAGAACCAGGGCGACATCTATGCAACTAACGGTATAGACTAGCTAAAACTGCACTCCCCCATGAATACATGCCGCATTGCTCAAAATTACCTAGAAGTGGAAGGTAACGAAGATGGGCTTCATTTCTAGTACCGTATGGAAAGAGAAAGCAACCAATCAGGTATAACAAGTATGCACTGGTGTACCGACGCTTGACCATGTCATCAGCATCTTCCAAATTCATATTTGAAAATGTAGAACGCAACCAACTCAGATGAATAGAACCTTGATCAAGTCCATATGGATGTGACCCCAGAATATCATCACAAAGGGCCACCCAAGAACTATATTGGTCATCATTTGGCCTTATAGGATAGTGCGCTACAACAGCATCACCGTTAACCTTTAACCCTAGCAACACTGTGACATCTTGTAGAGTGATGGTTAACTCTCCTAGAGGAAAATGGAACGAGTTTGTGTTTGAATGCCATCTATGAACAAGTGTTGTGACCAAGGCAGAATCAAAAATGACTCTAGACAATTTCCTGACATATGCAAATCCAGCTGTGCATACATAGCCCAAAACATCTACATCTGTCAACTCCCACCTACCAACCTCAATGGAATGGCATGTGATCCGCAAAGTCTCATCATCCTTCACCATTCCTAGAAAATAGTCAAATAAAGGAGACCTTTAGTGAGCATAAATTTCAAATAAATATTATTAGCAAAGTTAAATTTCATACATCACCCTCTATTAGGGGAAGTCAGGAGGCAATTTTATTCATCCCGCCCTCCTCACACAGGCAATAAAAGTAGAATTACATTTGTGGGTTTTACATAATATCCTATCCTACTACTAAGTAGGATTGCATTCACGAATTTTACATAATATCCTATCCTACTACTAAGTAGGATTACATTCACGAGGTTTACATAATATCCTATCCTACTACTAAGATTCATAAGCATCATTTGTTTTTACAAGTTCTTTCATTGTGGCCACGACCCCCACATTTTCCACATTTGTATGTAGCTGTATTGGGATCAATATCCATATTAGTCTTCCTCCTCTTCATCTTAGGCCGCCCAACACATGGAATGAAAATTGGCGGTAGTAGAGGAACAACCCCAATGGATGGCTCAAAATCAGGCCAATACCTCTTATCAGGAATGCCTCTAAATTGGGGAGCATATGTCATTCGATATTTGGTTACAGTATACCAAGTACTGACTAACTGATGATGTTTGCAATGTATCGATTCAGTGGCTGCAAGTACATGTGAGCATGGATAGTGATAAACTCGAGGTGCACCACAAGTACATAGACAACCAACAGGATTTTGGAAGAGATGCACTTGATAGTTGTTTTCAGATGTATCTTCAACTGTAAAAATCAAACTCATTTATCCTACAACTAACCCATAGTTTCCTTGCCTCGGTCTCCAATTTACCAGATATTTTTGGCATGAATGAACTAGTTAACTTTGCACCTAAGTTTCTTCTTTGAAAGAACATTGCTACCAACCGATAATATGTGCTGCATATAAGGGCTTGAATGGGAAGGTTGCGAGCACGCTTCAAAACTCCATTTATTGTCTCTGAATAATTGTTAGTTTTTATACCATATCTAAGGCCACCATCACAGGAAAGAGCCCACATTCTTGAGTGTTCTTTCATGAGCCAATTGAAAGAAGATGGGTCAATGGATTTTATAGTTTCTAAGAGCTTATCAAACTCAACCATTTCAGTCACCTTACCAACCTTCCACATTAAGTTGTACAGCTAAGTGGACTTAAATTTCTTATGGAAGTTGTCCCTATAGTTCCTCAAACAAAACCTTTGTGTGTTGAGAGGAAAAACTTATTGCATAGCATCCACAAGACCACACATCCTATCAAAAATGAAACAAAGATTATTCCTACGACTGGCTATTGGAATTTGTTGCTCCATGCATCTCAAGAACCATGTCCAAGAAGATTTATTCTCCTTCTCAACAACTACAAAGGCAAAAGGAAACAATCCATTGTTCGCATCAATCACAGTCGCTATAAGTAGTGTCCCTCCATACTTACCATATAAGAAGGTACCATCAACACTTAGTAATGGTCGACAGTGAGCCCAACCCGCAATACATGGTCCAAAATTCCAAAACACACGTTTAAACCGATATGACATTCCATCATTTGTTGTAGTGTTTTGAAAATTGTATACCGTTCCCGGAATCACTTGCCCTAAACATCGGAGAAATCTCAACACCGAGCCATAAGACTCCTCCCAATCTCCAAAGATTGCAGAAATAGCCTTTCTACATGCATGCCATGCTTTTTTATAGGAAATAGTAACATTCAACTCTGCTTTAACCTTTTCCATCACTTCTCGAGCACTCATGTCAAGTTTTGCTCTCAACATCAGCATTATCATCCTCACAATATATGATGACTTGCATTGTGAGTGATCCTTATATAGGATTGCACTGTGGCATGTGTGTTCACCACTATAACTTGTGATTTTCCACAAACCTCCAACCCTCTTAGAAGCACATGCATGAAGCCTCCATGAGCACTGCTCGTTGTGTAAGCATATTAAAGTGAGGTAAGTCTTATTGGATCGCTTTGTTTGGTATTGGACATTTTTGCTAATTGACCATGACTGCAACCGATGAAGGAGATTTGTCTTTGTCTCAAATATTTCACCTATACTAAAGCCATGCCCCACAACCACTTCAGCCTCTTCCACGTCTATAGGGACTTCATATTCGTCAACCCAATCATCTTCTTTGAAGTATTCATAATTATCTGTATGTTTGTCATCTAACCAATCATCGTTCCATGTTTTAGGATCAATAAAAACTTCATGGTTACTATCATCAATATGTAGTTGCAGCAATCTAGTGTCATCATTAATATCAATATCCTCATGCTCATTATCATCACTTTCACCATCACTATCATCATTATCAGTGTCACCATCATTATCATCATTAATATCACCATCTTTATCATCATCATCAACAACAACATCCTGATCATTTTAGAATTCACTCATTTGGTAGATTATATCTCTCAACATAAAGGTCAATATTCCTCCCTTTTGATATACTAAGAAGGGTTTTCCAACTATCCTCATCAACTACATCAATAGGAAATAAGTCATAACTAGGTCGTATATCTTTGGGAAAGTTATAGCTTAGACGAAGGTTGTACATCATTGAGTGTATATCAAGAATCTGATGCGTGTATGCCATCATTTCAGAAAAAGTAGTTGTTGTGGCTATTTGAATAGGCATGCATACCTCATTACAATACGACCCATCAGCCAATAAGTTGCTACCATAACGGATGACAAAGTTGGTTGAGACATTGGCCATTTTCTTGAATATTTTCAATAGTGAATGTTAGATATAATGACACAATTATTTGAAAACAAGTAATTATGAATTGAAATATGTTATGGAGTTTTGAAAATGATATTATTATAATGTTATGAAGTTTTGAAAAAGATGTCTATTACAGTTTTGTCAAGATGGTAAGTAATTTTGGCATTGGGATAAAGAAGATGTGTTCCAAATGATTGAATTGCACTACTATTCCTATTACACCCAAATTCTTCCAATTTGTTAAACAGTAGAATAACCAATACGATTATGCGATCATATCTAGTTTTGAAAGGGAGTTATATGTCGTGTTACACTGCTATTCCTACTCCTACTATGCAACAATTTACAGGCCCTCTAGTTGTTTGGACTTCACATTTTTCAAAAATATTCAATCAAGACTAAAAAATCGGATAAAATTTCTAATTTTTAAAAATATCCATTCAAGATAATAAAATCACAGTTTAAACTACACAGCCACCATTCAAGACTAAAAACGATCATCTCTAGTTTTAAAAGGGAGTTATATGTCGTGTTACACTGCTATTCCTACTCCTACTATGCAACAATTTACATGCCCTCTAGTTGTTTGGACTTCATATTTTTTTAAAATATCCAATCAAGGCTAAAAAACCGGATAAAATTTCTAATTATCAAGAATATCCATTCAAGATAATAAAGTCATATGTACATATGATATCATCCTCACAATAAAGTTTTGCTCTCAACATCGACATTATCATCCTCGCAATAAAGTGTTATACATTGACATGTTATGAATTTCGTTGAAGTCAATTTTGAAAATTTCCCCTTTGATATTTTAGATATCATTTTAAAAAATAATTTCTTACGGCTTGGTGTTGATATATAAGATTTGAAAAATGCCAAAACGACAACCTAAAATGATATATCTTTTGGAAAAAAATATCTTTGATTTGAAAATTTTGTTGGAGCTCATTTTGAATACTTTTCCTTTGATATATTAGATTTTATTTTCAAAAATAATTTCTTTCAACTTGATATTGATATATAAGATTTGGAAAAAACCAAAGACAACAATATGTACATATGATATCAAAATATCAAAACATCATTCATACATGATATCAAACCACACACAATTTGCATAGATATGTAAACATTCAACAACCGTTTAGGACATAAAAGGATCATTAAAAAACACAAAAAACATAAAAGGATCATTAACTAAATGATTACAGCCCAAGTTATATATAGTCCAAATTAATTACAATCTAAATAAAATATAATCTAAACTAATTATAGTCCAAATTAATACAGTCCAAATTAATTACAATCCATATTCCAGTTCAAAAAATTCTCAATCAAACACAGTCCATATGAAAAAAAGTCCACACCAAAAAATCCAGATTATGTACAAATCAAATTACATATAGTCTTAATTTGTTACAGTTCATATAAATTATAAATTGATGAATATGTAAATTAAACTTACTGTCTGACACGAAGCTGTCGCAGACTAATACTCCAAGAATCACTAGTACCCGTATCTTAAATGTTGTGCACTTCCGCAAGTTGTCTACTACATTTAAAATGTTAGCAGTTATTTAGTAATAGTCAAAATATAAGAAGGAATAATCATGTTAGATCAAAAAATATGTTGTGTGCGTAGGTAGTGTTGGTGCGTAGGTAGTGTTGTAGTGACAGAGCCATAAATATATATTGGATGAAATTATGGTTTGAGTTATTTCTAACAAATTTAAACCTTACATATCTTCAGTATTAGAAAGTTTTTAAATGGTTTTCCTCAAGTTTCTTTTTCTATTTACATTTTTGTAGACCGTAAAGAACGTGACATAGATCCGTTCCTTTTTACCAAAACTTTTTAGGGTCCACAGATAGCAAACTTACTGCTTAGAACAGGCCGCGTGCCTAGAATAACGGTGTTTGAAGTGAGATCCTCGTGAGGCAAAGTCAATAAGAACTTGAAAAATCTGAACGAGTTCATAATAGACAAAATGAGAACAAGTTCTAGCTGAGATGGCATTTGAATGAAATAAGGGAAAAGCAGCAGTCGCGAGAGGAGGAAATCACGAGAAAATAGGAAGAAAAAAAAAGGAAAAAAATCACGTTTCGGCTGCTTCTCTCTCGCAGACAGAGGAGGAAGAACGGCCGCCACCAAGAACAGAAGAACGGCCACTGCTCTCTCGCAGACAGAGGACGAAGAACGGCCGCCACCAAGAACAGAAGAATGGCCACTGAAGAAGAACCGGCGGCCAACCCGGACAGAGACAACACCCCGGACAGCGGCGGATCCCCCAAACAGTGATCTCCAACCAAGATTGCGGCTTGCACTGAAGAATAGCAAAAGAATATCAGAAGAAGAATAGAAAAGGAACCGAAGGAATAGCACAGGAGGAAGATGAGAACCGAAGGAAGAGCACAGGAGGAAGATGAGAGGAAGAAAGACGAGAACTTTACCTGTGCGGAAGAAGGGAAGACAATGAAGATGGATGGGGTGTGGATGAGATCTATAAAGATCGTCAAAGCATTCTAAACACCCACCAACCTTGTTGTGCCCCCTGCAACTGAAGGGACGTGACGGAGGCTCACGAGAAAGCGCCATATTTCTGGCGTGTTCGGGCTAAAGCGCCAAATTTCTGGCGTTTCACTTAAAAACGCCATCTTCCTGACGCTTTCGGGCTAAAGCGTCCATTTTTTGGCGCTTTCCATATAAAACGTCCAATTCTTGGCGCTTTTAGTTCCTGGCACATTAAAACGCCAACAGTTCTGACGTTTTTGTACCATAAGTTTGTAATCATGCTATGTATGTTAATATTTTTATTAAAGTGTGTTATTTTGGTTTTTTTGTGCATATAACTTTCAAACAACAAACGGAACCTGCAACGCAGTTTCCAACACTTGGGGTCATGCTGAGCGTGGATTTGTTGCTCCCGTTTTTAAAGGGAGTAGCCTAGTCCTTACCTGACCTGTGTACACATGTGCATCTAGATGGGCATTACCGGCTGCAGTTAAACACACAATACACACGGCATCTATCCAAATAAGGAGCAGCATGCTCCTTGTGCGACCAGGAACAGCAAATCCTGGGACAATCATGCTGGTAGTAACCACCCTTGATAAGGATGAACGTGGAGTCCCTACCGATGGGAATGTAGTCATCCACATGTAGCAAAGTATTCCGTAGTCTGCTAGTCTCTCCTTTTCAGCCTGTGACCTGTGGTGAACGGTGATTACTAACTTTACAATAATGTATTTTATTTGTTATATTTTCTAATTTGCGGTAAAGTATTCTTGAGGTTCTGTTTCGGGTCTCAAAATAGATTTAGATAGCAAATCACTTCAATTTATTGTATAGAATTTTACGTCAATATAACTTTCCGACAACACACAACGCAGTTTTCAACACGTAGGGTCATGTCATCCGTGACCACTCCTGATAAGGGGGGAGATCAAGTCCGTACGGATGGGAATGCAGTCATCCACATGTACCAATGTATTCAACATTCTGCTAGTCATCTCTCTATTGGCACTGCATGTGCCGGTTTCCGGTCTATTTCGCTGGCAGTAAAGACGCAAATTGCAAGTGTGGTCGCGTTACAAAATCTCCTCATTTTCTTACGTGAGAAATTCGTGACGTCCTTCTTTTCTTCCATGGGTGTTGCTACGAGTCATATACAAATTCTGCAGGATCCAATAAGATTGCATTATAGTAGACAATTTGCGTTTTTTTCTTCTTATTTTTTCTAGGGGGTTGAGTTTTAAAGATGAGTGAGAAGGAGATAATATATTGTGATTGGTTGACCTATAAAAAAAGTATATGATCTCTCGTATACTATTGGCTTGCCATATCAAGGGGTCCGTCTGGCAAGCCAGTAGTATAGGACAAGTCCTATACTTTTTCTTCAGGATAACAAATCACAATGCATTATCTCCTTCTCAATCATCTTTCAAAGCCAACCCCCTAGAAATAAGGAGAGAAATCGCAAATTGCCCACTATAACACAATCTTATTAGATCCTACAGAGTTTCTATACGACTCGTCCTATAGAACAAGAGTCCCTAACCTCCGGTGGTAGATTGAAACACAAGCAAGAGAGCAACAACCAATTAGTCACTCCAAGTGAAGCAGATCCGCTAAACAATGGCGCTCAAAATGCCGATCTGCCGCCTCCTCCTCCTCCTCCTCCTCCTCCTCCGCCCCTCCGGCTCTACTAAATAGGTAATACAACGTGTCAAATTAACATGCACCGTTCATATATAATACATTACATGTTCGCCCATTTTTGAAAAGAAAAAAAAATCAACGAGACAGGGGATGGGGTAGAGCGTATAATCTTAGGAGTCCAAGGTAGGTATTGTAGTACTTGTAAATACACATTATATTATCTAATAACTATATTATATATGATATATAAATATTTAATACATACATCATTGTATTTTAAAGCGTCAAGTACATCTAATACATGACATATATTAATATATAATACATGCATTTCAAGTCAAAATTTGTGTTGTAGTACTATGAGTATATGACATCAGTATTGCTAAGTTTTAAATTGTATATATATATATATAGTCAGGCTAGAATACACTCGAGTGTACAGATCGCACGAATACACTCAAGTGTGTTTGCATATCAAGACTATTTTTTGCAAAATGTAAACCGTTGATCTTCACCGTCATACTATAACTAGGCTACATACAAATTTTGAGCCTATTTTGATGAGTGTAAGTCACTCATCCAAGGGCAACAAAATCGACGTGCGAAACTAATTTAAAATACATAATTTTTGCGGTGTTCATAACATGAGCTATACATATCCAAATGTGCTCAAATTTTGCGTATGAGTTGTTCACAAGATGTTTAAGAAGATCAACGGATTAGATTTTCAAAAAAATATTGCATCATAAAAAACTACTTGAGTGTATTCCGCTCCGGATACACTCGAGTGTATTCTAGCCTGACTCTATATGTATATATGTATATATATATATGTATATATATATATATATGAATATATGTATATATATATATATGAATATATATATATATATATATATATATATGTATGTATATATATATATGTGTGTATATATATATGAATATATGTATATATATATTATTGTATGTATATATATATAAGTATATATATATATATATATATATATATAAATATATATATATATGTATGTATGTATATATATATAAGTATATATATATATATATATAAATATATATATATATGTATGTATGTATATATATATGTATATATGTATGTATATATATATATGTATATATATGTATATATATGAATATATGTATATATATATGTATGTATATACACACACACACACACACACACACACACACACACACACATATATATATATATATATATATATATATATAGAGAGAGAGAGAGAGAGAGAGAGATAGTCATGCTAGAATACACTCGAGTGTATAGATCGCACGGATACACTCAATTGTGTTTGCATATCAAGATTATTTTTTGTAAGATGTAAACTATTGATCTTCATTTTCATACTATAATTAGGCTACATACAAATTTTGAGCTCATTTGGATGAGTGTAAGTCACTCATCCAAGAGCAACAAAATCGACGTACGAAACTAATTTGAAATGCATAATTTTTGCGGTCTTTAAAACATGACCTATAAATATCCAAATGTACTCAAATTATTTATATGAGTTATTCATAAGATTATTAAGAAGATCAATGAATTAGATTTTTGAAAAAAAAATATTGCATCATGAAAACTACTTGAATGTATTCTGCTCTGAATACACTCGAACGTATTCTAGCCTAACTCTCTCTCTTTCTCTCTCACTCTCTCTCTCTCTCTCTCTCTCTCTCTATATATATATATATATATATATATATATATATATATGTCAGGCTAGAATACACTCGAGTGTATTCGGAGCAAAATACACTCCAGTAGTTTTTCATAATGCAATAGTTTTTTCTAAAATCTAATCCGTTGATCTTCTTAATCATCATGTGAATAACTCATATAAAAAATTTAAGCACATTTGGATATTTATAGGTCATGTTATAAAGACCACAAAAATTATGCATTTCAAATTAGTTTTGTGCGTCGATTTTGTTGCCCTCGGATGAGTGACTTACACTCATCCAAATGGGCTCAAAATTTGTATGTGGCCTAATTATAGTATGACAATGAAGATCAATGATTTACATCTTACAAAAAATAGTCTTGATATGCAAACACACTTGAGTGTAACCGTGCAAATTGTACACTCGAGTATATTCTGGCTTGACTCTCTCTCTCTCTCTCTCTATATATATATATATATATATATATATATATAATTTCAAAAGTTCACTACTTTTTGTATATTATATTATGAATAGCAGGTAATTATGTGTTACTTCATGTTTTTCCCCTTTAAAAAGGAAAAGAAGATCATTTATGTTATCAATTTTTCTTCCTTTCTCTTCTCTCATTTCCGTTCTCTTTTCACCCGTCTTCCATTCTTTCTCTCTCTCTCTCAGTGTATAGAACTTGGAAAATATTTCAACTCTATGCACTGTATGAAAAACTTCTCACATTATATTAGGAAGTTGCTTGATATTCAATGTTTGCGTTCATAGGAGGAAGTGTGCACTCGTAATATAACTTTATAGACAATACATGCATGCACCTGCAACCGTTAATTACCATCATGTGGGGGCATGCCCGACGTGACCCCTTTGATATGGGGTGACAGTTTGTCCCCATGCAGTGGCGTAGCCACATATAAGGTTGGTAGGGCACGTGCCCTACCTGAATTCTAACATCTTGTATTAATCTACATAAAGTTTGACTCTACATAAAAGAAAATATGCACCCGACGTGACCCCTTTGATATGGGGTGACAGTTTGTCCCCATGCAGTGGCGTAGCCACATATAAGGTTGGTAGGGCACGTGCCCTACCTGAATTCTAACATCTTGTATTAATCTACATAAAGTTTGACTCTACATAAAAGAAAATATGCATTAGTGCCCTATCCTAAGATCATTACTATGCTCTTCTATTGAACTGTGCCCCCTCATGTACAATTTCCTGGCTACGCCACTGTCCCCATGTACTGGAAATTGGAATGTCCAGTCATCCACATGTTCGACGTCAATCCGTAGTCCCCTTTCCCATCTATGGGGGACAATGATTGTAGTCCACCCTTTCTTTATGAGCACTGCATGTCGTGGTCCATTTCGCCGGCGGAGAAGATCTAGATGGTGTGGTCGCATTACCTAATCTCCTAATTTTCCTGCGAATTGAATTCTATATTAATCTTTTCTACCGTGATAGGTGGCGAGGATGTTGCTAAAAACCGCAGCCGCCGCTGGCAGGTTGTAGCACAAGTACGTTCTTCGGATCCATTTTAACAATGGCACCCAAGTTGCCATCTGCCTCCTCATCTTCCTCCTCGGGCTCCACCATAGCAAAGCTCAAGGAAACATTGGCGCGATTAGGGACGGTAGTGCGGCTGCTGCTTGCATCGGAGCGATTAGGAATTCCAAAGGGAAGCCCTGCGAATGTTCCCGGCTACAATTCGTGCAGGGGCCACTGTACGGGCGAGTAATCTGTGGTATTGTTGAAGGTCCGGGTTCATCAGTTTGCACAGATGACGTCTACAACAAGATTTCCATCTTCTGCGGCTACTGCCGAAGGAACAACTATCCCACCAGAGACGGTTGTAGCCTCGTTAAAGTTTGAAAATGGATGCTTTGCTTTCATGTTTGTTTACGCATCTATGTAGACTCCAATCAGCTGTTTTCGCCCTTCCATCTACTCAGATGATGCTTCGTCCTAAGGTTTGTCGTCCTCACTACCCAACCGAATTGAATGACCATATCTCTCAGAGTATTTACTGTCTCCAACTTTTTTTTTTGAAGTTAAACAGGCAAAGGAGGAGCCATACAGCATCTAAATGAGGAAAAAAATAAACTAAAAGATCGCACAAAGATCAAGAACACATACTAACCACCACAAAAATTCATATCGGAATCTGATAAGAATAATGATGTATAGATCCCTTTTCTCCTTCGCTGGCTAACACAGCTTTCTATGAGGAATACCTTCAACTTGAGTATGTATATGTGGTAGAGTACCTGTATCAAATCGGTGTTCTAAAAGAATATTTTCCCTGCACTTGCTGCCATACAACACCACAATAAAATTGACCGAGAAAGAAAAATCTACTACGAGAAGAGAAAGAAGTGCCGATTAACAGCGAGAGAGACAAAATAAGAGAACAACCTAGTCTAGATAGAAAGCAAGTAAAAGAGAAAGGAGGTAGAAAACTCGTCGCAGCCGGGGTCAACGACAAGGAGGAGGAAGACCGCTGCCTCCAAAGACAACACGCCCATGAGCCTCCCGAAGAAGAGATCATGCTGAAGACGGGCGAGAAGAGGCCGAGGGGGAGCGGGACACCGCTTTACAGCAGCCAAATCCCCCTCCCCCCAGCCAGCTGTCTCTGGAGGAAGAAACCCTAGTGGCGCTAGGGTGAGAGAGCAGGGGTGTTTTATTGTCTCCAACCTTCTTGTGCATTTGCTATTCCTAGCAAAAGATTGAAATTTTGGTTAATTATCAGTGCAGAATTCTAATAGGAAGATTCATATTCATGTAAAAAAAAATTAGTACACATGTTATGATAAAACGAAATTATATGATCAACAAAAATTCATGCAAAATGCTTTTATTAAGCTGATCGATATATGTATTTTCTGGATAGTCCCCATGAATCATCGTATTATGGAATAAATGTAGGAGAAAAATTCAAATAGCACATTTTCACAAAAACATTTACCAAATAGCACTTCCGCAATTTAAATCTCGAATTGGCACACTTTAGGGAAAAAACATCACCGGAGTTGACGTTTTTTACAGCCTGCAAGCAGCGCTCTCCCTGAGTGCCACATTGTTTAGCATGATTATTGATTTCTCGTGGCCAACCGGCCAGCGTGGTGTAAAATGTCATTTTATTTTGCTTGTCAAATTACTCACGTGCATGGTCACCTATTCCCGATGTCTCATCTCTCACTCGTTATGTAAAAGTAGTGACACACATCACCCACCGTACCCCCTACTTTGAACTTGGTTTCTTGGGAAAGGATGAGATGCTTGGTGTCACATGCTTTTACTTGAAAATTGAAGAATTTGGGGGAGAAATAAAATGTCTAAAATATGAAAAATTAATTCTTACGTAGCGTTGTTGGTTATATGCCTTCATAGCCATCATGTGATGATTATAAAATAGATAGTTTGTATTTGATTTGATAATTAATAAAAAGTAGTTCCACTTATTATGTTTAGTTCTATATTGAGATAATGACTAAACTTAATAATGTCTTCAAACTTTTATGACTTGATGACATATGATTTGGATTGAAGACTAGAAGATGAGACCATATCTGTATTTAGAATACTAATTATTGTTATGTTCTTAGTCGGTTATTACTATGGATACCATGGTACAATAATAACACACGAAACTAGCATGCATGGTGAGTGATGATTATGTCTATTTAGTCATGATATTGGATATTGCTAAGATATATGGGTACTTTTCAGAGAACTAGTAGACCACCTTGATATCGAACATGAATGTCATGTAACGACATGTCAAAGTCATATCTCAATATGACAATGGAGATTGTAATTCTTAGACCTGAAGTCACTACGGTAGTCATATGTTGTTTTGATTACTTTGACACTAACAAAACATAACTATACAAAAGGAACTATACAAAAGGGGTTGTGAAAAAAGTGGTGACTGGGTGCACTATGACCCATGGGGATCACTATGAATAATGTAGATGCAATTTGTCCCTCTTTTGGATTGTTATCGCGATCGCTTGATAAACAAGACTATGAAATTCATTTTTTTAGATAATCTAGACTATGAAATTCATGGCACACTCATGTGAATAAATATATTATATTGTGCTCACAATATATAGAATAGCCTATTTTATTTCAAGGAGTATAGATTGAATATACAAAAGAAGACGTTTCATAACTCAATTTCAATCTGGATATATGTGACAAAAGCAATATACACTCATGGTAACATTGATCACTTCACAAATTATTCTTGTATTCCAACTCATTCTGTTACTAGCCCCTCCCGCTATTATCCCCAATTAAGGTAGACCAAGAGGGAAAGAACTATTAACATCATTCTCGAATCCATATTTAGAAAATAAGCAATAATAATTAAAGATTTCATTGAGTGAAAATGTGTTTGATAATAACATGAAGATATTCTTGACAAAGGAGCTATATGATATAATCAAAGGAAACTAAAGTTCGTATAAGAAGTAAAAAATATCTATCTAAATCCTCCTTCCATATTGTTCTAGCTTCTAGATGTACATACCTTTAGATATTAAGCAAATTAATCTAAAACATAAATGATCCAAAATGTAGATCGTTATATTTATGTACTATGTATGTGGTGCAAACAAAATGTGAGCAAGTAGGTGTAACAATGTAATTAAGTATATCATCACTTATCATTTAATAATTGAACATGTATTTTCTGTATAACTTCCTAACCCATAATTGCCCTATCTCAATGGGTACATTAATCCCTTGTTCCATCATTGGATTTTAGGGTTTGGTCCAACATTGGGAATCCATTACTAGACTTGGTCACATGTACATCTACAATGTTCAAGGAGTACTACCTCCTTCACTTACCCCTTTAGAGATTGCATAGTTGGGTTCAAGAAAGCAATTATTATATTAGGTAATACACACAGGGCCTTATAATTTGCAGAATGTAAATAAACAATCAATCAATTTAATTACAAGGCAACATGAAACTCTAGAAAACATTAGATGTTGATAAGAGTGGTTGTCCATAAGTAACAATGTATCATACTTAGGGATGAATTAGTCTCAAGCAAACAAGTACAATTTATCAACCAAATCAATCAAATTATAATAAATGTTTAACACCCAAGTATTATTTTAATGTTCACAACATAATACCTATTTTTGACTGGGGCACTAGGCTAGGATTTTTTGTCGAGTTAGGGTTACATCATGGTTAGGATTCGCAAACCCTGAATGTCACATATATATAGACTTTATAACTTAGGAAACCATAATTTGATATTATTTGAACCTTACATCATAGATTAGATCTGAATATACCTTTTCAAAAATTAGATCAAACTTCATTCATAAATAATAAGTAAGCAAGATATGACAAAATCATGAATTTAGGATTTGTAGCAGCAAAAAAAAAGTCTTCATGTGGACCTTTCTACATGGCTCCCTCTTGACAAACAAGAGAGAGTCCAACACCATATGGATACAGTTGGCACATGTGATTGGTGTAAGTCACATGAGGAAACTAGCATCAATGCTTTTCGGGATTGTCAATATGCAATGGAGGTATGGAAGCTGCTTTTCACATTCATAAGACATACCCTTTCTTTCTCATGGGTACCATGGAAAGGATAAAGAATGAATTACACAATTGGAAACCCAAGAAGGATACAATTTACGATTACATGCTGGATTGTGTAGAATGCAAGAAAAGGTCATATATTTGACGGCCACATCATGGATTCAAAAAATATAGTACGATGAATCTTAAAGGCGACAAAGATCAACGAGAAAGCATGGAGAACAAAAAATACACAGAGGAACTAGGTCGAATTGTAATAGTGGCATCATCCACCCTTTGGGCATATGAAGTTGAATATTGATGTTGGATGGGACAAAAACAAAGCAATGGTTGTTGTCATCACCAAATATGCGGAAGGTTACTATGTGGGAGGACATGCAAGAAGAACCACATCCGAATCAACAACACATACAAAGATGATTGTGGTGGACTTATCTAAGGAAATTGCACGCAGGAATAGAGCCCAAAAGTTCATTGTAGAAACCAACTGCAAGGTGTTTGTGAATATGATGTTGTTAGAATGGCAACGTAATCCAAAATTTGCAAGGATGATTGTGAGGATACAAAGTAGAATAAAGGACAATGATCAGTCTAGTATAAGATTTGAATCAAGAACCTATAACAGAGTTTCTACCACATCAGCCAAATTTCATAAAAAAAATCAATGATTTCTTTGATTTTCCAAGGCCCCTAGAGTGCATAAAACTATCTTGGAGGAAGAAATGTGTAATAGTAGTAGTACTGCTAAATTTATATTGAACACTAGCATAGATTGTTGTAATCAGTTACCATATTGTCTTGCAAGAGGAGGGTGAGATGAAAAGATAGCCTCCTGGATTCCCCTAAAAAGAAGTGTGTATTACCATAAATACATTTCAATTTTGAGATAAAATCATGCAATGAAACCTATTTGATGAATTCTACATATTTTTCTAATCATTTTAATATATATATATATATATATATATATATATATATATATATATATATATATATATATTCACTATCATCTGAGTTACCATATGTTTTTTTATAATGTTTATAAAATTAATTATCATCAAGACAATTAAGGAATGCCACATTAGTAATATATATATATATATATATATATATATATATATATATATATATATATATATATATATATATATGTGTGTGTGTGTGTGTGTGTGTGTGTCTGTTGCATTTCCCCATTTAAATCTAAAGAAAAAGACCTATATGCCCATTATAATGTGACATATATGTCAAGAGGATAGGGGTAAATTGATCCAATTCCCGCAGGGATTGTTCTTGTAACGACCCCGCCTCCCAGTAATCCCCAATTAAGGGAGACCAAGAGGTCAGAGCCATTATCATCAAAGGTTTGACAAATAATTAATAACAATTATCAAATTCTACCAACTAAACTAAAAACCGGTATAAAATAAAACTTTGCATACCTTTTCAAAAACTTGGATATCTACTTCTATCCACATCTGGAGTCTATTCTAACTAATCCTCCTTGTACTTTAATTCTTATTTAATTCCACATATGTCGCTTTACTGTTTGTCCTTTTCAATCTTGTACCTAAAATGCTGACAAACAAAACGTCGGTTAGCATATCAGATTATGCTGGTGTGTGGGGACAACCAAAATTTCACAAATATGGCTAACAATATAATTATCACAATCAAGTAAATTAACAAGACAATTTACTCTTTTTAGTATGACATTCTCCACCGCTTTTGCCCTAACCCTGGCATACCCACCTTAGGGTATCTCTTTTACTAATGACTTAAGGCCACCTTCTCAATCCTGAGCTTGGTGCCTGGGGTCACCCTTCATACTGCCCATTAGTCATTCTATAAAGACCACCTTCTCAATCCCGAGCTTGGTGTCTGGGGTCACCACTCATGGTGCCCATTGGTCTTCCCTCCTGGGCTTGACCTTTGGCATCATCCATCAGAGTGGCATGTAGGTATGAGGATACACACTTCTATTATTATTGTGATAATCATAGTGACTTTATGATTTATAAGTATGAACATCCAAACTGATAAGTTGCATTCAATGAGATGAATCATCCGGGAAACTAATGCGATTAACCATAATTAACCACATACCTGATCCAGAGCAACTTGATGTCCAAGCAATAATGATAAAGAACAATCAAACAAGCAATCAACAATATCTTGAAATTAATGCAATACATCCAAGTGTTATAGTTTATCCAAAACATTCTCAAGTTAGACTTGGATTCCATCTTAGGCTTTCTAGTCCACTTTAGGGTTTTATTAAGGTTTTAGCCTCCATAATACTTTTATTACATTTAATGCTCTCTTAGTTCTCAAACCCTAATTTCAACATCATAAGCCCAATTAAAGTCTATTATTTCTCTTTTATACTAAAATCACCATCTTTATACTTTTAAGTTATTTCAAGATCATCAGACCCAATTATCACATTCAATTTCTTTCAAATTAACAAATCATATTTCATTATAGTTCAATTCAAATATGAACTCTATTTATCACTAATTCCACCTTTATCTACTAGAAAACCCTAATTATCAAATTAAGGGTATTTATCAAAATTAGGAACTTTTATGCTCAAAATAGTTTAGAACCATCAAATCTCCATTTTATACATGAATTTGAATAATTAAAGCCATTAAGAAACATAATTACTAACATTAGGGTTTCAAGGCCCATTAAAGCTTATTTATGTATATGGAACCCTAAATTAATCAATTACATGTAAAGTTCATTATTTTTTACCTTAATGTGTCTTTTTATAATAAACAAGTTAATATCAACTTGAATCATCCATATAATCCTTCTCAAGATATTAATCATCTCAAATTAGGGTTTCTTAATCATTAATACATTAAAGTTGATAACTTCCACTACTTTTCGAATTTCAAGAGGAATTAGCTTCTAAATCTATTTTTAATGGATTCCCCATTTTTTTGAACAAAATACATATATTAAATGTACCATTCCGATCTACCAATAATTAGCTACGAAATTCGCAAGATTCACTTACTTGGACCAATGAGAGGCTGACACATCAGCCATCGCATGGGTTGTCTTCTGTACAATTGGGTTGACTTAAAACATAACTAAATGTCAATTTTACCCCTTGTGTGATGCCCTGCTTCATCACGCTTCGGAGGGAATTTTCGTCCAGAGCCACCTACTCGTCTTCTACCCCGCGAACCCTCACACTGACACTGACCGAAGCCGATCACGAGGTTCTCTCCCCCTCCCCAGGACTCGGAGGTCACCTACAATGGCCCCTCTGCCTCTTCCATCCTCTGCCTCACTAGATAAGGCCTCAAGACATGGTTGAGATGGCCGGGTTCAAGAGCAGCAGCCCTGCAAGCCACGGCTGGTCTGCAGACACTATGTAGGTGTTGTGCATGGGCTATAGCGAGGAGACGATGACCGAGTGTCTCTCCGGCCATGAGGGAGCGAGGGACGAACCCCTCAGAACTATGATACTCATGACCGTATTAGTAGAGCACCAAATCCTCAACCTCAGATTCTCCTTCCCTGTTGGGTGTCATGCTCTGTCGTTCCCACTGTCACACTGATCGGCTGGTGCGAGGCAACTAAGGAAGGCCCTCCTGGCGAGTGTCTCTACGAAGCCCACCTCTACAAGGAAGATTCCTCGACTCCAAGCAGGTCCTTAGCCATCGTGATTAATCATCATGGTGGATGGTTGATGCTTGATGGCCACCGGAGAAAACAACCCAGATTAGCCCTTTTCGGAACCCTACCTCATCCTTATATAGGTTCCTAGAAGACCCTCTTGAGGGTTAGGATGATGAATCTGTGTGAGGAAACGATACAAATACGTGTTCTCAGAGAAGGAAAGACTCGGTTACTTTCCAATTCTTATCATTGAGGGAGAGAGAGCTATTTAGAAAGTAATTCAATTTTTTTTTCCAAATTACCACCGTCCATGTGTCTTTGTCTCCAACTTTTGACATCCTTATGAATTTTACGTGATAACCTACTCTTTTCCCAATAGGAACCCAAGTTCCTTCATTAGGAAGCAAGCTTCTCTCTCCTATTATCTTCTTAATAAACTATACTTTTTGGATATTTAGGAATTCAAAAACCTCTCTCTTATTCTCTTTGTACTTGCCTTTTAATCTATTGGCACGAATTTCTATTTAGTAGGAAATACCTCCTTTTTAAGAATGCCATTAAAATCATTAATTATGCATCACATTATCCTATTATTTTGCATTATTGGTATTTTCTCTTTCTTTTTCTTCATTGGAATTCCTTTTAACATTAGGAATTCTCTGGATACGAAAATCCACCAAGGATAACTTAATTATACCTCTTTTCTCTTATTTCCCACATTTTATCATTGTTTTCAATTTCTTTCTTAATAAAGAAATACTTAATTGATCTTTTCTTTTCTTGTTGCTTTATCTCTGCAACTTTGGAACCCAAGGAACCCAAGAGGCACGAAATACAACTTTGGATTATATTCTTTTTGCATTCTAAAGGTTTCTACATCCTTCTTTTCTCCAATTCTCAATTATTCATTTACCAATTGAATTTCCTTGTTATTGGGCCGAATAGCCAATCAAGCCCACAAAACAACCAACAAAGCTATTGTAAACGAAATCCATTTATTCAAAACAAATTATATCCTTATTTGTTCAAATATATTTAATAGGAGAAATTACATTTCTCACCAAAAGAACCCAAAAATTGGGGTTGTAATAGTTCCCTTCCATGCCAACCCAAGAAACAGTCCACCTTGGGGTTAACCCATGGTTGATTTTGCTACTGGGTGCATGGAAGTCGTGGCTGAGGGTCTATGGATTTTTTTCCAGGCTCTAACAAAGCACAGAGACAAAGGTGTTCGGGAGTGGGAGATAGGGGTATACTACAGAAGAAAGAATAAAGAAGAGGAAGTCATTTAATTACATTGAACCTTGACAAACTGAGGCCTTGAGAAGGTCCTTGTGTGTCTCACAAAGAGTTTCCAGCACTCGCCACAAACTACAATGACTACAAGCTATTTTTTGGTGAATCTATACAAGCGTTAGTTGCTCCAATTAGGGATGGGGTGACATCAGCTTCCTTGTCACTTCCAAGTGTGTCAGTCTACCTAAGGGGATCCTCGCAATGCTTCTAGCTAAACCAATTGGCCCAAAGTGCCTTGGAGCATGTGAATGATAGTGGTGATTCATTGGAGACGAGGGATATTCGACATGGGTGATGTAAGTAGGTGATGAACAATTGATGGTAGGTTTGAGTGTGAGAAGGCATAACGGTATTAATGGTATACTATTTATTATGTTGGACTAGAGTGTAGGGGGAAACCGAGCCCAATCTTAACTCACAAGTTGGATGGTGATTTGGGTATTTTTGTTTTACGCGATGATAATGGCTGAGTATTGGCTCATTATCTTTGCTTTCCTCTCTCGGTTCTAGTGGGACACATTTGAGAGGAAATAGTGGAGGAACGAGGATGTTATGATTGGATATTGGAGTCCAGTCATGTTGGACTCGAAACGGGAGGAAGATGCTACCTATCATCCGATTTAGATCCAAAGGTTCAAGTAGTTTATTCATATCTTTGTCACAAGGCTAAGTTTTGCATTACATGAACTTTCGTCTGTGTGGTTTCTATATAAATACTATTCATATTTGACTATCTCTAGGATTATCAACTTTATCAGATTCTTCTAAAAATCCTAGAGGGTTTTAGAAAACTCCAATTTCTCTAAACTTTGGAGGGAACCTCTATATTGGATTATATCAACTTGTGGTTTAAGTTGATAAAAAAACCTATAAGTTAATTACCTTTTCCTTTGCTTCCAAGTAATTACAGATTTTAGTTTTCTAGCTCACATGCTAACTCAATATCTATTCAAACTTGGCAATTACCCTTATGTAGGTATATTCCCATCTTGGATAAAGTTGGGGCCCAACTAAGCTTGTTGGTTGCCCTCATCTTGATTTTCAAGTTACTCATGCTATCACCATGTGTTAATCATTCCATTATTTGATATTCCTAGAATATTCTAGATTGTTGATATTACATGTATTTCTTTACTCATAACACATTAATATATTATTGGAAACAACAAAACAAAAAAATCCCTATGATGTGGAGAATTTTCATTCTTAAACATAATATTTACTAAACAAAGCATAGGGAACAAGGGTTCTTAAACATCGCCCAGTTAATGCTCTATTTGTATATATGTAAGTTAGACACACGAAATCTAGGTTGTAATACATTCATATTCTTCAGCTCCCATGCGGCTTTATCATTGTCGTGGTGTTTATAAAGAACTTTAACCATATTCAATCTATTTATCTGAGCTACTTAAACTTTGAGTCCAAGATCCTCACATGTTCCATAGGGTAGGACAACCTTCCTTGGAGCACTATTGGTGTTCAATGTTCAACACATGAGTAGGATCATTCACATAGAACTTTAGGTTATACACATGGAACACACGACGCATCATGCTAAAGTATGGTGGTAGGGATAGACAATAAGCTTCCTTTCCAAACCGTTCTAGAACCTCGAATGGGCACACACATTGGGGACTTATCTTTCGTCTATTCCGAGATATGACTAAGAGCGGTTGGACTTTCAAAAAGACATGATCTCTTACTAAGAAGTGCATATTTCTATGCTTCTCATCCTCTTAAGAATTTTGTAGAGTTTGTGCCTTCTTCAACCTTTGCTTTATCAAAGTGACTTTATCATCATATAAATCTATTCTTTCTACCATACCAAGATCCTCTCATCGAAATCATCCCAATGAAGAGGCAACTGACACAACTTCCCATAGAAAGCTTAATACGGTGGCATGCTGATGTAGCTTGATAATTATTGTTGTAGGCGAACTCAACTAAGGGTAGATATTTCTCCCAGTCCACCCCAATCATGGACACATGCCCTTAATAGATCTTCTAGGGTATGGATTGTGTGTTGTGACTGATTGTCGGTCTAAGGATGGTAGGTTGTTCTAAACTTCAGTCTTATGCCGTATTTGTTTTCAACTTGTTTTCACACCTTAGAGGTGAAGTTAGGGTTACAGTCAGAAATGATTGAACTTGGAATGTCATGCACATAGACTATGTCCTAGATGTATACCTCAGCTAGGTATGAAATTTTAGACGTTATAACCTAGTTTTTCACATGTATTTAGATAATTGAAATGTAATCAATTCAGTGGAAAGGACGTATTGAGAATATATAATGTTTTGTTTTAAAATTTTGGCTTTCTTTTGCAAAATTTCCCTTTATTGTGAATTTCATGGTTTATATTGACTTTGTTAGTTCAGTAATAAAATATGGAATAAAGGAGTAGAAGAAAATCTAATAAAGAGAAATAGGTAAAATAATAATAGAAAATAAGTGATATCCTTATGAGAATTATGTGGAATATTGTAGAAAGTGGTAAGGATGACCACTAATGGTTGGATTTTAGTTTTAAATGGTTGCTAATTAGAAAAGTAATCAAAATGAAAAAATATAAAAGATAAGAAAGATAAAAGGATTGAAATAATCATTAATTCATGCCTTATAAGAGGGAGACTTGCATATTAAGAATATTATCTTTTATTTTTGAGTTTTGGTCTCAAACATTGACCACAATTAGATAATGTCATTATGGAATTTTCCTTAAAATTTGGGATTAAAAGGATTAATGGACTGAGAGATATTGAACTTAATTGATTCCCTAAAGTGTAAAGGATTGGGAATATATCTATCAATGAGATTTAAATGGGAAACCAAGCCCCAAATAGTTATTTTTCACACAATTTTTGACCCATGGATTAGCAAATCTAATGAACAAGAAGTCATTTCCCACCTTATGATGGACTGGGAAAGTCCAGGAACTGGGACCCGAGCTCCTCGCTCCTCCTCTCTCTCTTTCCTCTCCACCTTTTTTCCCAATTCCTTCCCCTATCATTTTAGGAGGATTTGACGAATCTAATGAGCCATAATCAGCGGTTAGCTTGCCTTTTTGGGGAAACACCCAATTCCCTTTTTCAATAGGATTCTAGGGCTCCATCGAAACCCCTAAATCTCTGTTGTTATTATCTATATAAAGCCAAAGGGATCTTATACGTGATCGTAGTAATGGTCCTCCTCATCCAATTTCCCCTCTACATTCCATTTCCACTACCAACCTGTCATTGTCCTGCCAACGAAGACGAGTGTCCTACCCTATTCTTGGGCATAGCATAGAAATTGATCCTACCCAGAGCTTCATAGGGGATCAACGAAGAGGTCCCAACTACAAGAAGGAGGCAAGCAACTTTCAGAATGTTGTCCCAATATCGAGGCTCTGCAAGACCAAACTAATTGTGGTGCGAGTGGTGACTTGCTATCTCCAAGATCCTGTGAAGCTTCTTCAACCAATCTAGTATCAAAAATTAAGGTAGCACTTCCTTTCCAAAACTCCAATAGTAAAGCTGAAGAACTTGACCTCGCTATCCCCCCTCCGACCTCCTCTGAAGCTCAGGCGTAGCTCTCTAAGTTCAGCCGAGGGAGGAGGAGTTAACCAAACCCTTAATAGTGGATTTGCAATCGTAGGAGCCAAGGTCAATCCTTCGTTTGACCACGACATTGCTACGTTCAGCCATAGTGTGAGGGAACAAAGGAGAAGATCAATTTCTCTAGTAGTTTGACCCCTATACCTTGATCCGCATAACTAATCTCAATTATTCTCGAAGGGTAGTTTGGTCATCTTTCCTTAATACTTGAGGGATGACCGCAGTAAGTAGGCATTGACATGGCTAAATATCAATGGGGAAGGGCCAGGACCCGCATTTAAAAAGAGTAAGTTCAGTAATGCTGACGCGACCTTCTCTGATTAGCCAATACACGAATTAACTTGAGAATATTGTATATAACTATTGGGAACTCAGATTGTGACAAGTAATACACGAATTTTTCTTAGAAAAATACAAGGAATTCAATAGAAGTATAATCAAGACCTAAATCTGCCTCTAGTTCAAAAAGTATGTAATGATTCCATCATTAGTGTGGTTAATGCATAAGAACCATAATTTCTAGATTTTGATGATCTTAATATGTTCAATTGATCTTAATAATCAAAGATTGATCTTAATTATCAAATATTGAACTTTTGAATTAAAAAGGAAAACTTGGATCTAATTTGAGATTAATAACCCATTAATTGGTGAATTAGGTTTTCATTGAAATTAAAAGTACAAATAATGATAAGATTAGGGTTTGTAAACCAAAAGATCAAGAGAAGCGATAATAAGGGTTTGGAAAGCCAAAACCACAATGGAACCCAAAGTTAACCCTAAAACCCTATCCTGGAACCCAAGTTAGTTGTAATGGTGGATTTTGGATAAAATAAAAATACCTGGGTATCATGCTTTATTTTTAGGGTAGTTGCTTGATTGCTTGCTCTTGTTACCTTTTTCTTGGACAGCAAGTTACTTCTGAGACAGGTATGTGTCTACACCTAAGACTAAATGCTTTAGTTTCCCATGGTTTTCTTGGAGTTTTTCTCGAATGGATTGCAAATAAATGCTTGCTTGTTTATTTATTTCTGCAATCTATAAAGACACTATGGATGTAAAGAGCTGAGATAAATAACCTAACTCTCTACTAAAAGTATGGTAAACAAAAACACCAATGTGAAGTAGTGGAATTTTAAACTTTGACTATATTCAATTGTATAAAGAGTACTTTAAAAAATTTCCCAAAATGGGGTACAACTTTATACACAACAACAAGATCTAGGTAGAGGAAGACTAAAACCAAACCCTTGTCTCCCAAAAAAAACAACTTATAATATATAGGCAACTATGTCTAAGCTAGTAAGTTGAACTCATTTCTCTTAGCCTTAGGCAAGGTCACCAAGCTTCAATTGTGCACTCTGATCCTATACTTGGGTGGTTGGGATCACCCAGCAATAGAGAGATAAAAGTATGTGTTAATCAAAAGGAATAAGGTCAAATATAAAGTGCAACATCGCATAAATAAAATGATTCATTGTACAAAGAGATTTCAAGAGAATGAGACAAATAATCAATTAAGAAATAGAAGACTTCCATAGATCAATCCATAATAATAATCACAAAGCATGAATGATATTATGACACAAAATCATACCAATGCAGGGTGAGACACCTACCAGACCTACACTAAGAGGAGAGAGCAACATGCACATCCCAAACCTCAAATATATATAATGTGGCAGGGAGACTAAAACCCCAGTGTGTGGCAAGAGGACTAAAACCTCAGTGCCTAAATAAAATGGCAGGGGGACTAAAACCCTAGTGCCCTATGGGTGGTTTGTACTCATGTACACTACATTGTCATTTGGCCAAAATTACATCATGCTTAATAAATTCACTTCACAATAGTGAAAAATTATAAATAAAGTTGCATCATATCAAATGGGAATAAAACCTAATAAAAAATCTCAATAAATGGGCCAACATAGGCAACAACAATATCCAAGCATTTCAAATAGATGAGCCAACATAGGCAATAGAAAGATTCACATAATTAAAATAGATGAGCCACAATGGAAATAGAAGCATCAAATACTAAAGAGTCAAATAAAGGCATTCAGAAGGATATCAAGGCTAGCACATTATGATTGTAGGGTTGGATAAAAGCCCAACTGAGGAATAGGCTAATTGCACATACACATTCATCATCCATTCATAAATAGACTTCACATACTAAATAGGCTTCACATACCTAAATAGGGGTCACATACATAAATAGGATCCACATACCTTATTGTAGATTCACATCCATCATTATCAATGATTAGATTGTATCCAAGATCATTTTCCCTAATTACAAATATTTCACATGAATTAGCATTTATTAAGCATAAAGTATAAAGAAAATACCAATTTTAGGCCTTGTTTGAAAACCACTGATTTTGGACTCAAAGCTAGGACCAAAAGCTCACTTAGGTTACACTGATTAGGAAAACATATTTTATTTCTCAATTTGGAGTTAAAATGAATTAATTATCATTTTAGAACATTTAGCATACTCAAAATGGCATTCAAAGAGAACTTCGAAAAATTAAATAGAATTATGACTCAAAAACAACAAATTTGGATTCTAAGTGAAAAATCCTTTCCAACAACTATTTATTTGCATTTTTCTGACCATGGATTAATTTACTATGAATTAAGTAAAATTGGCCAATCAGAATGCAAGAAAACCATAGTGTGACAATCATTTAAATGAATATGTAAATCAATGTAAATAATAGATGAAATGACTGAATTGCCCATGCGTTTAAAATAAAATCAATTAAAATATCGAGGTTACAATAGTCACTCAGACATATTAATTAATCGTGACAGTAAAAATAGAAATAAAGGCAAAGTTACGACCAAAATGACCATAGTTGTTTAATTGAATTTATTGGCGAAGCAGGGATGCTTTGGTCATTGCATGACCACACATCTTCCAGCCATAGCCATGGAGGAACAGAGAGCAACAAGAGGGAAAGTGTCGATCGACTTTGAGTTCTAGGACCGCACTGAGAGGAGAACCAAAGTTGCTGGCGAGTTCCCCACATTCCCGCGGGTCCGCCGAACCCATGCTTGGGTTCTCTTCTAAAGAGGAACCCTGGGAAGAAACCCAGAAATGATGCACAAGACCTCGGAAAAAGGTCACCGATACAAAACAAAGTCAATGGAAGAGTTTTTGTGGCCAGAGAGGCTCAAACGACACAAAATCACAAACTGTCAGTGAGGCACATGAGCCCAGCTTTAGGTTGCAGCGATAAAGTGCATCTCGAGGCAAGAAGAGTATGGGAAGATGAAGTAGGGTGCTAAGTGATACTTACCCTTAAGCTAATTGAACCGAGAAGCTGGAAGAAGCCGGTTCCATGGCAGAATTCGCCAAAACTAGAAGGTGGAGGAGGTCAGGGCGAATGAGAGCAGTTGAGGAGCAATTAGAGGAGAAGGAAGAAGAGATGAAGGATGAGGAATCTTTAGACGCCCTTAAATAGGCGTGGGGAGGTCTACAACCCTCACTGTGAATCCATGGCAGAGAGGAGGAAGAGCCCCAAGATGGGCGTTTCGTGCTCAATGGAGGAGAGGAGGCATGTAGACCCTTGTTGGATGCATCTTTGAGAGGTGAGCGCGTTGGTCAAGGAATCATTCAAAATGGTGCTCTGAGGAGGGAGAACGACGTCGAAGACCGAGGAGCCAGTGCATGTTCACGCTGTCAAAGGTTGAAGATGGATTGTCAACCATCGGATCAGAGTAAAACCAAATCTTGACCGTTGATCAAAGTGGCATTGAACCCGAGCCGTCGGATGGCGCGCGTGACAAGGAAAATTGAAGGACTTAGGTGTGACACATGATATTAATGACATAATTAAAAATCGATTCAACTACCATAGTTACACTATATCCAAAGCTTATAAAATCAATTTGAGGGGTCAAATAAAGTCCAAAAGCCACCCAAATTTAACCATAGCTTAATTACAACTCCTAGAACGATGCTATGCTATTATTTTCTCATTTTACACAAACTTTGGCCCTTAATTGCTATATTGACTATTAATGCATATATTAATGTATAAAATGCACGATTAATTTGAAGATAGTCTTTTAATGACATGAGTGAGTGAAATTCGAGACATGTCATCATTAAGAGTCATATTTCAACATAATAGAATCTTTTCATACATTAATATCATTTTTGAGGAAGGAGAATGAAAAGGGTTAATTATTCTTATATATTAATTCAAATGCACATTAATGCTCATATCTTATCCAAAAAGAGATAAAAGATCTAAATTAATATTATCTACTATTTATCTATCATTAATGGTCACATTGCATAATTAGTCCTCAATAATAACATTAAGTGGGTTATTTGTGCAAAACCCCCTACATTATCATAAATGTGGGTAGGTTTTGAATTACATCCTCAAGAAAGACTCAATTTCAATATTGAGGCCAAATAAGACTCAAAAGGATGGGAGATTTATGAAAAAGGTCCAAAAGGACTAGAAAGCAAATAAAAGCTCAAAATTGGGTAAAGTGCATAAAGGACCCTAAGATTCAGTCTGTTACAATGGATATCACATTATATTCTTAAAACTTGCTCGAATGCCTCATACTAACTCTGAAAGTCTCAGAATATTGAGAGTAACCAAACAATAGATTTGGAAGGTCATACGACACACCTATCTCTAGATTGAGGAGGTGGACAAACAAGATGGTGCCTAGATCCAGATTGAGAAGGTGGCCTAGCATCCACTAGAGGGACAAGACCTTGAAAGGGTATCCTAGAGATTGAGTAAAAATGAGTTGATAAGTTATGAAGAAAAGGTTAATATTGTTTATGTAATAATAATTGTTGTGAATATATTGTTACAACTAAATGCAAATATTTTCTATCCCCCCACATACAAGTATAACTTGTTACACTGATTGAGCTTTATTTTCTTGGCGTTTTAGGATAAAATGCTATCATTTTTGCAAGTACAATTGAAAGTGGGCATGCAAAAAGGAAGGCACCAAAAGAAAAGGAATGTATGTAACCCTGGAGGATTTAGTTAGTTAGTCTTTATTCCATGTTGAAAATTTTAGAAATCCATATTATGTAACTCCTTAGTGGAGAGTTTGTAACTTGTCATATTGTTTAAACTCTTTCCCATCTAGTGAAAATTATTAATTATTTTTGGTTATATGCTAAACCATTTGTCATGTATTTATGGTAATGGCTCTTAACCTCTTGGTCCACCTGAATAGGGGATACTGGGGGAAGCGGTAGTTACATTTGGTATCAGAGCCTGGTTTACCATTTAACCTTTAATAATTATTACATTTTAAAAGTTTTGTAGAGACCATGGGAATTATTAGAGTTTTTTTCCAAAGACGATGGTGTCTAGAAAGAACCACAGACCGAGTTTGGCAATACTTTCTTTTGTACCGCTAGTCAGCGTATGGGGACTCCCAAACCCATGCATCCTGGACAAAGTAAAAGGATTTCATTTTAAATAAAACATGTCTAGGATTTCTTGTCTATTTTCATTACTTCTCTACCTCCTTCACTCAATACACACTAGATACCATTTTTTTGAAATAGGGATGGGGGACCCTATGATTGGGATCCCTCGTCATCTATTAAGTTGCTAAATCAGTTAAACCAATATCTACAACACTAGAAGGTAAATAATGCATAAATGAAAAGCTATCCACTAACCCTCTACATGCTAGGTTAGCAACAAAATGGGTTTTCTTATTGCAACTACACCTAACAAAAGAAACACAATAGGAAGTAAAGTTCCTATTAAGGAGATTGATGTCTGCCGCTATGGATCACAGGTAGTCTCTTCTTGTCTTGATGTTCTTGCATGCTTGAACTACCTCCAGTGCATCATATTCTACATCAATACAACTAACTTCATTGATGCTCTCTGAGAGAAGTGTTGTCCTCAGACTGATTGCCTATGCCATGGTCACCTCTATTTTGACCCCGATCTTCTAGCCCGCTATGGATAGGAGAGTGCTATCGCTTCTTCTCACTGTCATTCTAGTATCTTCTCTGGTGTCCTCTCTACATGATGAATCCATGTTAATTTTCACCATTCCTTCTGTTGACCTGGTCCAACGCGGGTCACCTTTGCTGCTAGTCGTCAGGGTGATGCCTCCTCACTTTGTCCTCTTTCTCTTGTAGTCTTTGTTCATGGATGAGGAGCTTTTCTCGAGATATCCACAGTTTATTCCATTGTCTTGGAAGACTCTAATGTTATGTCCTCTCCAGACCACCCATAAGGTTGTGACCACCACCTCCCTTTCCTCCTCTTCCTATCTATCAAAAATAGCCTCCAAACTGTCGCCTATCTCTCCATCCTTCATGTCCTTGATCCAATGTTGGATTCCTTACTACATTTGGTCCCAAAGCTGAGTTACATTCAGACACCTAAACAACATGTGTGGGATGGTTTCTTTCTATGACATGCACAAGATACAAGTGTCTTCATCTACACAGTGCCCATCAAAGAGTCATCCTCTAGAAACTTATCTCTTTGTCCCTTACTAGGGTTATGGATATTAGGGATTAAAGCATCCTCTACCAAATAATAAAAGGCATGTAATCAAGATGTCATGGGCATAATTTTATGATGCTTCAATATCCTAAGTATGGAACTAAGGTTAATAAAATTAGCATATGTGAAAAAACATGGCCTGCACCAAGATCATTGTCATCCTTGATTGCTAAGAGGGAAGGCCCTCCTATGAGGAGAGAATGTCTCCAAAAGGGATGATGGAATGTGAGGCTTCAAAAGAGGCTAAAGGAAGCCACCACTAAAGAAGGTTTTGAGCCTAAAGTTGTCCCCTCTGACACCTTGAGCCTTGAAGATAGTCTAGACCCTATGTGAAAACCTATGATGGAAGATGAGCCCAAGGATGACCCTGGCCATGATGCCAGTCCTGAACCTATAGTCAGGAAAGTTCATACCTCTGATGATCTTTATCTAGGATAATAGAAAGAACTCATTGAGACTATCAGTGCCCTTACACCACAAGATATTGATAAAGATGAGAATGGTGAAATCCTACATGTCCACCCTCATCGTGAAGTCACCATCCCTGACTTCTCCAAGTTGGGTTTAGTAACGTTCTGGGATGAAGACAAATCTAAGATGGAAGACTGGCTTCGTGCTATGGAAAATGGTTTTCATATCCTGGGGATAAAACCCAACATGAAGGTTCTCTTTGTTGCTCACCTACTTGAGGGAACTGCAAGACTTTGGTGGGATAATTACATCATCAAGTGATATCTAATCACTTAACTAATGGCCTAGAAGGACTTCTATGCCATCCTCTCTTCCTACTCTACCCTAGACATGGAGAAAATGTTATGTATGCTCAAAACCTACCTACGAGACACCTAGGGTTTGTGGAAGGCATTTCTACCCCAATAAATGATAGTGGAAAAGGGCAAGGCCGTAATCTCCAAAGGAGTAGGACTAATAGAAAAGAAAAAGTCTGGTGCAATAATTCTAGAACCTTCTTCCATACTTGCAGAAGGAGACATTATGGCTTCTACCTCTATGAGAATATACTATGCTATCTCTATCGACAAGAAGGACATATTCAGGATAATTATCCTCTCCCTATCCCTCGAGGATGAAGCCCAATAATAACCTAGATAGTGACTACAACACCATGAAGGGCAATCCTAGTTGATGAAGTACACTGACATGTTCTAGTTTTCATAACTGATGATAAGGAATCTCAGGACGAAGTAAAGCGACTCCTAGGAAGTAGCCATACCCAAAAAAAGTTGTAGTGCACCTTATATTATGGAAACTTATGGCTTAATGGTATAATATAGTTCTAAGCATGAGCAACATGATGTATTAGATCTTGTGTAACCAAACTAGAAAGGAAACAATCGATATAATCCAATTCTTGAATGGTAAGTCACATGGTATATAATATGGCTCTGAGGTAGAAAATGCATGGATGAAATAATAGGAAATATGCCTACATGTGATGGAATAAACTTTGGATTCAAATATGTTTTGTGAACCTTGGTACTGTTAAGTATTAGTTTTATCTTGTACTAGGAAAGGACCCTTCCTAAGAAGAGTGACTTTAAAAATTAGTTAAGAATTGGTAACATTAAAGGTCACAAAAAAATGTGGGAGATCAAGTGCAGGAAGCATAAAAGCACATGTATTAAATATGATTTCTCAAAACCATGTATGACCATCTCTAGGGGGAATGACGACACGTCACTATGCATATGATCAATAGAATGTGACCAAGCTCAAAGGGGAATGTCACCATGAACCCAATAAATAAACTATGTGTGCCCAAAGAGATGAAGGAAATTTTGGTAGAAGAATTTTAAGAATATAATGTGCTTGGATGTCATCTGTGAAACCTCAAGTAGAATGTGTGATGAGATAAAATAAAGTTATCACATATCAATGAAACCCTTGGGAAGGGTAGGATCACAAGTCAACTGTAAGATATTGTAGGATGAGTATAAGTATATGAAATTTATGAGGATGAGGAAAATCAGGTGCTAAGTGCATATGGACCTTAGGGGTCAAGAGGAGATCCATTCAAAGGTACCTACACCGTAGAAATCTTGAGGAAACGATTAAGGTGGATGAGACATTAGATGTATATCAAAAGACATGTGATAATGCTTGAATAAGAATCCTAACAGGGAGTTATGCTACGACTCAAAGGTTATGAGGAAAGATTTTTCATATGTTTTACATAGAATTGAGGGAATGGTGGTATTCATGCCTTGAAGTATTGTGGAGAGTGATTCAACTTTGATCAAAACTTAAATGGTAATGTGTGGATGCACCGTGTCTACTCTTTGAATGGGATGATCTTTGTATTTGGACTGCAACCAAATACTTATATCATCTTGTTATTAGTGTGAGAGACTTGATACAGACATGTCATATTAGGAATTGAGATGATATGAGAAATAAACACTTAAGTTGAAACCCTTTTAGGATAATCGAGAATTTGAGGTATTGCCACACCCTTAGGATACTAATACAGAACCGACCTTTGGTTTTGGTTATTTAAGGCCTTTGGTGATGGTTAAAAATCAACATCTATGTGGGCGACACTAAAAGGTGAAACCTTAGGAGTCGGTTTGAAAACTGACGCCAAAAACCTTTGTGCCACCCAAAATGCGCTAGCAGGGGCACTATAGACATCGGTTATTAGTGGGGAAACCGAAACCAGAACCCTTCACACCACAGAAAGGGCGCCAGCAGGGGCACTATAGGTATTAGTTATTAGTAGGGAAACTGATGCCCAAACCCTTCGCGCCACAAAAGGGCACCAGCAGGGGCACTATATGCGTCGGTTATTAGTGGGTAAACTGATGCCAGAACCCTTCATGCCACAAAAAGAGCACCAGCAGGGGCACTATAGGCGTCGGTTATTAGTAGGGAAACCGATGCCCAAACCCTTCGCACCACAAAAAGGCACCATCTAGGACACCATCAACGTCAATTTCTTAGTAATAATCGATGCCATATCACCTGCCACCGCGGCCGTGCTGGCCAACATGGCCGTGTTTTCTGGCCACATTAGACGGTGGTTTTTTGCTATTAACCGATGATGTAAGCATTTGTTGTCGATTTTTTACTAATAACCGACGCCTGGGTTTTGATTTTTTTTTTCTTATCAGTTTGCAGGCCTGCTGTGGCTGGTCGTAGGATAAAGAAGCCTGCAGTTCAGTGAAACTAAACTTTAGGTTTATGACATCCATTGATATCATCCAACAACATGCCACAAACCTACAAATTTAACAAGATTCATTTTCACACATTTAGCAACCTGCAGTTTGATTCAATTTTCACACATGTAGAAACATTCAGACACATGTAGAAACATTCATGTAGCAACCTACAGTTCCTTTCATTTTCACATTCACTCATGTAGAAACATTTAGACATGTAGAAATATTCATGTAGCAACCTGCAGTTCCTTTCATTTTCACATTCACACATGCACATGTAGAAACATTCATGTAGCAACCTATAGTTCCATTCATTTTCACATTCACACATGTATAAACATTCATACACATGTAGAAAGATTTAGACATGTAGCAACATTCACACATATGACAATTCAGAAAAAATCATTTACAAAATATCATTCTTTAGTCATTATCGCTATCAACATCCCAATTATATTTTAAAACCCCCACTACTTGTATGGCTTTTGCCCATTCTTCTCTTACATCATTTAATTCTTCCGTCATATAGGAAGCATGTACATCTAATAAGGCCTTACCTATAGTGGGGTCAGTTTTAAACACCTAAAAACAAAATGATGTATAAGAGAATGATGTATATATAATTAATAATATATAAATAAGATTGATATATTTCATATTATCTAATGAGACTATATATAATACCTCAGGTATGGTAGCGATGTCCACTGTGGCATATTTGATAATCATGTGCATAAATCACATCACATAGTATTCACATCCCCAGCCGTTGTCTTATGTAGCACACTATAAATTGAAACATACAAAATATTAAAAAATACAACTAAGCACAGTTCACATAAATAATATATACATTGGAGTCGGGAACTTACTTCCACGTTCTCCCAAATTATTGGTTGGTTCTTTTTCCTGGGGACCTGTCCTCCAGCCTTTTTGAACTCATGTAAGCCCCTAAATGTTAATGTAACACATTAAATTGCATAATTAAATAGTAATGTAATAACAGATATTAACAAATATAAAAATGAAATATTTCTCACAGGAATAATGCCATTTCATTGCATGTCCATAATTTGGATTCAACTTAGTCCCCTTAGGATCTAGATAATAGATAGTGAACGTCCTGGTGACAATAACTAGTAACTCCCAATGCGTACCCCTAGAGGTAAAAAAGTAAAAAATTAATAACTCGAAATCCACAATAAAAATATAATTTCTTAAGTCCAAATTATAAGCAAAGTAAACTTACTCCACATTGAATGGAGCTATTATCACCGTCTTCTTATTTTGACCAAAATTTGTAAAAGCATCACAGTAGTATTGTTGAACTGATGTAGGGTCTTGAGCTACTAGACTAATCAAAGATGGAATAAAAAATCCTACATGTTCAAATGAAAAATTTGCACATATCTTGTCTAAGTAGCTGCAAAACATGTATTACGTATGCATTAATATATAAGAAACTAGATCACCAGATCCTACACAAGGTATATGGATGTATAAACAAGATCTCACCTTATCCATAGCTCTATCATAGATGTATTCAGCCAATCATAGTGAAACAACTCCAAAATATCTTGTATAAATAGTTTTTTTTTGTATGATTGACCTGCAACATCCGCATCTATAGAAACATTTATAGGGAAATTTATATCATGTTCACCTAACCATACTTCCATACCCCTACAATTAGGACCTAACGGGGCAGGTAAGTCCTGTGGAACCCAACTTGGTAATGTAGGAGGTGGAGGTGGAGGCCTAGATGCTCTGGGTATCTTTGTTTTAACCTGTATATATAATTTTAGATCAAATGACCTAATATATACACACTAACAATTTAACGTAATGTAAATTTACCATACAATTTCAGTATAGACGACATCTGCTTTGGGCCACAATATCACTCCACCTTCTACCTCACCAAGTGTTTCATAATCTGGGTGGGCATATGGCAATGGAAGATCCATCCAACTGGGGAATATACGTAGCGGGCTCACACAAACCCAACCAGCTGGTAATGGAGACCCATGAAACATTTCCCCTGGAAGGGATGGGTAAGATGACACCTCTGCAATGATGTATTCATTATTTTTTAGACGACATGGCTTCAACCCCTACAAATTTACATAAAGAATGTTATATACATATATACATATCATCTTGAAAACATATCATCTTGAAACGACTAGCTACTATGTCATAAAAATACTTACATCAGATGTGCTAGGTGGTGGGTCTATAGGAATACTCCCAACCTCTACAGTAGGAGTAGAGCGGGACGCCATAGGTACTGTCTGAGTGGCAGTCTGAGATACCTACCACTTCACCATTGCTTCTTGGATTCTCCTATCAATTAACTCATCTACCTATACATGGATAAAAGAAACGTTAGCTTCTGATTGTTGAATTCCCTTTTATAGTAACATTCTAAAAAAGAATAGGTTACCTCTTCTTATGAAATTCCCGCTATTGGGACATGTTTGCGCTGGGATGGCCCAAAGAACACTTTGATGGCCACACCACCGCCTACACCCCTAACACGTCCAGGATGCTCTGGGTTACCCAAAGCAACTGTCAATTCATCCCTTGTGCCTTCAGGGATGAACTTGCATTGTTTCCTCAGCTCGTGCAGCTCCCGCTAATCACCATCAATATAATTTGTTAAGTACGTAAACACCACAAATAATCAATATTCGAACGATTTCTCTAAGAGTTGTATTTTACCATTTTTGCAGCCGCCTCAACAGTTGCATGCTTCTTTATTTCTCCCTTCTTGTTTTGCCTCCCGGCTATCCAGACATCATGGTGAGGCATAGGTGCGATACCTATAGTAGAGGACTCATGAGTAGCAGTAGACTAAGAAGTACACTCAACATGTAGTCTTTGGCAAACGCCTGCATAGCCATTTGGACCCATTGTGTGGTCATGCACATTCAGTGCACGCCTTGCTCTTTGCGCCTCACTGATAGCCTAGTTAGTATGCACATTGATTTGGTTAGTAACACTAAAGGTTAATGTTGAATAGGTGAATGCAATGTATATTAATTAAATAGGGAGTAACACCTAATACCTTGAATTCATCAGTGTTTCTTGAAGCAACAAATGTGTCCCATTCTTCTTGGTCTAGGAAGTTCCTTCAGTGGATGACTTCTTCCTCTTCTCACCATATTTTATGTATTCTCAGGTGAGATGTGTCCTATAGTTCCATAGGACCCTCCCACAGAGTTGCATCATGCATTTACGATGCAACTTTTCATCCAACACAAATATACTATGCAAAATAGAATTGCTATTAACTAGTATCCAAAAACTTAGTAATCTATGAAATATAATTGTAAATAATAATAACTCACGCATAAATCCTTCCATATTAAGTCTTTCTTCCCCTTAGGAACTTTATGCCAAGAATCTATCTTACAACCACAATGGCTACGAGTAACAAACCCAAGATATGAAACAAACGAATTGCGGTTCACTCCAATTGGATTTCCTGCATTATCAAAATCCACAATCAGTTTGCGTCCATTGCCCCTTAGCGTTGTTAACTTATTCATCATAGTGATGCCCCTTCTCTTGTCAACTTTTTGGTACTGCTCATCAAGTGCCTCAAGTGCTTCAGAGGGTACATGTGTATCATCAACCTAAAATTTGACAAAATAAACACACTTACATGATATAACTATAAATGGACATACAAATATAAATATATGATATGTTTTTAAAACTTACATTGTGAGGCGGCGCATTGGTATCCTCACAATGCTCATCATGGACATAATGGTCATCATGCCCATGCTCAGCCATCTGAAAATTTCATTAAAAAATCAAACATTTAGCATTTGACATAATTAGAAGATAATGAAACATTGAAAAATGAAACATTGTATAGTTCATATATACAAATGAAACATTAAAAATGAAACATATAAAAAATATAAACATGCATGCCTCTAATATTGCGACCGTTTATCAATTAACAATCCTTCATTGTGATCTCCACGCACATACAAGTCATCATTAGCTTCAATATTTTGTGGTGTTGGCAACCCAACTGAGAATGGACTGGAGTCATCATACTTATCATAGTACTCTTCTTCATCTATAGGATCTTCAATGAACTGTATTTTACCATGAAGAACAACCGACCATTTATCATTTGCAGGATCATCGATATAAAATACCTGTTTTTCCTGTGATGCCAATATGAATGGTTCACCCTTCTCGCCAATCTTTTCAAAGTTCACTAAAGTGAAACCCAATTCATCCACTATAACTCCTTTGGTGTTATCAACCCAATTACGTTTGAAGAGCGGAATTTTGAAATCTATGTAGTCAAACTACCATATGTCTTCAATGACACCGTAACATGACATTTTAGCTTCACATGGACTCTTATCCTTTGCACTTGCAAAAAACATAGTCGACGCTTGAAGGGTGACCCCACTGTTTTGGACGACACTATTATCATCTTGGCGCTTTGTGTAATATATGAATGCATTAATGTCATAACCTTCATAAGACATAACATTCAATTTTTATTTAAAGGCGAGGCATTTGATAGTTTCAGTAATATCATCTGGTGTTTGAGATCGTTGATGTAAGACTTTATCTTCAAACCACATAATAAATGTCTTGTTATGCAATCTAGCAAGCCACATTGAATTGGGTCGAGGATATTGTCTCTTGATGAAATTCATATGTTCCTCGATATAAACACTCACTTCATCCATGTTGTGTAATATATATAAGTGACCTAGTTCCAACTGCTCACGGCTGATTACTTTCACCCGTGATCCCAAAATTCCTTTGCCAAATTGCTCCTCAATTTAGTCTTGTTATGAAACCTTCGATGGCCAAGATATACAGTCTTGCCGCCATGTTTTAGTCTTGTTGAATCAGTGTTCTCTTCACATATAGGACACGCTTTAGCTCCTTTGACACTATATCCAGACAAATTTCCATATGCTGGAAAGTCATTAATAGTGCAAAACAACATAGAGTGCAAACGAAATGTCTCTCTTTGTGAATCATCATAGGTCATCACACCTTCACTCCAGAGTTTCTTTAAGTCATCAATCAGAGGTTCAGATAAACATCGATATCATTTCCAGGTTGTTTAGGGCCCAATATCAACAACGACAACATAACCTACTTATTTTTCATACACAACCATGGAGGAAGATTGTATATAACAAGCATGACTGGCCAAGTGATATGTTGGCTTCTCAATGTCCCGTACGGATTCCTCCCATTTGTACAAAGCCCAAGTCTTAGATTCCTGACTTGTACTTAGAGAACAAAAGGGGAAATGCTACCGAAATTTTCTTGAAAACCCAATACACATTATACACTTACATCCTAAGTGAGATTAGGTGTTCAAGAACATTCCCAAACAAGGGACTATCCAAGATTTACTCCTATTGAGTAAATCTTAGATGGGTTTCTAGGCCAACAAATACATGTGATGTCATTCTTATATATAATAAATGTGTACCACCTATCCTATTCTTGAACACCTAATCTCACTAGTAAGTGTATAATGTGTATTGGGTTTTCAAGAAAATTTTGGCAACATTTCCCCGCTGTTCTCCAAGTACATATGTACTTAGAGAACAAACGGGGAAATGCTACTGAAATTTTCTTGAAAACCCAATACACATTATACACTTACATCCTAAGTGAGATTAGGTATTCAAGAATAATCCCAAACCGAGGACTATCCAAGATTTACTCCTAATGAGTAAATCTTGGACGGGTTTCTAGGCCAACAAATACATGTATGTTGTCATTCTTATACCTACAATCCTAGTTTCATCATTCATATCCTAAGTTTTGTGTAACATCATTTAATCATGCTTGTCAGTAAATACTAAATAGTAAATAAACCATGATTCCATATATCAAAGATTTGAATCAGGGGTCAATCTTGAAGTTTTAACTAGAGCTTCATATATCAACATACATACCAGGTCATATTTCAAGTCAAGATTTAGGAATTTAATCACCTTAGGGCGCACACATGATTCACAAGGTATTTGGGTGCACAAAGAATAATATATGTTATTGATTTAGGAGTACTGATTTAGGAGTTCACGTTATCATTTTAGAAATATAAGACCCACATGTGAGTTAAGTTTGAGATTTAACATCAATGTATCTTTAACACGCATGTTTCAAGGTTCAAAGCACATAATCAAATCAAATTAGGATGCTAAAATGGACAAGTTGAATCTTATTTCAACATGCATCAAAATTTACTAAATTAGGTCAAGCATGAGGATTAGAAGCACAAATATATGCAAGTAAAAGATTTGAATCAAAATGAAGCCTAATGGCACATTGGGAGAGTGATATTATACCTCACTTGAAGGCTGAAGAACAAATATATGCAAGTCAACAACACAAATGGATGACACAACAACTCAATTTAGCCCAAGAGCACAAGTGCCATCAACACAATTCTATTATAATAAATTAATTAGGTGTCAATAAGCATCAATTTTAGTGATACTCTCTTAGTCCATGCTACTACAAATGGGAAATCAGAAAATATGTTGCATGTGTGACCTTAATTGCAAAAATACAATCTAAGTCCACTATGATTCTTATCCATCCACACTTCCATGCTTCTTGAATGGATAAATGACGACATTCATTTTCTGGTTCTCTAACTGAGAATAAATGTATACATTATGCTCAATGCAAATAAATTTTTATGATAGTGTGCCCTTGCAACCACTACATTTGCTGAGTTACCACTGTTAACAGCCGCCTCCGACGTCAAGGCCATAGGAAGAAGAAGAGGACAAGGAAGAAGAAGAGTAAGAGGATGATCGAATAGGGCGAAGAGTAGAAGAAATTAATTGTACCTGTCAGTAGCGAGCTCGTGGAGGAAGAAGAGGAGCAGCTCTGTCGGCAGCGAGCTCGATCGTGGTGGAAGAAGACGAGCAAACGAGCAGCTCAGTCAGCAATAGTAGCGGCGTTGAGAAGGCAGCGACAACGTGGAGCAGGAGTTGAGTGGCAACATTGAGTAGGAGTTGAGTAGGCAGCGACGACGGCGGTGGCAGTGGCAGCATTGAGCGCACACGAGCAGCCAGCGGCAGACGAATCGCCAGAGACAGAGAGCTCGCGCGATGAAACAGAGAATAATGGGGAAGAGTCTGTTTCGGGGGACTGTTAAGTTGACAATAGTCATCGGTTTTTTCAAAAACCGACACCTATTAACAAAACACGTCGGTTTCCATAACAAACCGACGCCAATTGGGCAATCTAAACCTAAAAATTTTCGCAGGGAGAGCGCGCGAAAGCATATCAGCGTCAGTTTTTTCACAAAAACTGACGAAAAAAGTGGGCCCGATTTCTATCTCGTAAAAAACCATTAGTTGTCGGTTATTTGGTAAACAAACAACGTTGTATGTGAAACTTTGGAGGTAATTTTTTAGCATTGGAAAGATTGGATTTGGCGGGCATTTATAGGCGTCGATTTCTTACTGAGCAACCGACGCTAAAAAGAAAGTGATACCCGTGTATGGCCGGTCTTCACATATATATGTCAGTTTGTGTCTTCAACCGACGTTGTAGGTTTTAGGCTTCGGTTTTTTGTATACAACTGACACCTCTAAAGGTGACGTTATAAGGTATTTCTGTAGTAGTGGGAGGAGATATTGAATATATGGTTTGGAAACCTAGGTGAATCACCAAATTGAAATTTCAAATGAGGATATAATTATTAGGTGGGGTTTGAATTATATAGGTATACTATTGAATCTGGTGATCAAGATTATGGATGCAAGAGTGGAGGTACCAAATAAAGATAAAAAATCCTAACTTGTTAACTAAGCTTGTAACAGCCCATTTAGATGACCTACAGTTAGAAGAGATGAAGGATTTGATGAAGAATCCTTAGACACATCTCTCGATGGGTGTGAATGGTGGAATATGGTATGAAAGTTGTATTTGAGTTCCTATGAATTCCCCCTTCAAGGCTCATGTCTTACATGAAGCTCATGATTCTCAATATACAGTACACCATGGCACCAATAAGATGTTTAGAGACTTACAACAATATTTCTAGTAGCCTGGAATTGAGGGAGACATAGAAACATATGTGGAAAATTGTCTCACATGCCATATGGTTAAAGTTGAACACCAACAACCTGATGGATTACTACAACCAATTGATATTTCTAAGAGGAAAATGAGACAATAACTTAATGGATTTTCATGGTGGGTCTCCCCAAATCATAGAAAGGTCATGATGCCATATGGGTTTTGGTTGACTACCTAAATAAGTCAACACATTTCCTTGCCTTAACTACCTAGGTGTTAAGATATAGATTAACTATATGTTAGAAGAAAAAAATTGTCTGCATGGTTTTTTGAGTTTGATTATTTCGATCATAACCATACGTTCACTGTGAAGTTATGGAAGCAAGTGCATGAGCAACTCAGTATAAGGTTTAAATTTAGCACAAGCTATCACCCCCAGACTGATGGGTAGTCAAAAACTATTCAGACATTAGAAGACTAGTTGAGAGCATGTGTGCTAGATTGCAGTGGATCATGGGAGCAATTCTTGCCCTTAGCTAAGTTTTCTTATAATAATAGATACCAAGACAGTATCTGGATGCCTCTGTATGAAGCCATTTAAGGGAAGACATGTCGGTCACCACTTCATTGGAATGATGTTGGTGAGAGGATATTACTAAAGTCATAGGAACTATAGTTGTATCAGGACAAGGTCGCTTTGATCGAGTAGGGGTTGACAAGAGCCAAGACCGATAGAGGTCATATATTGATGCAAAGTGGACATATTTTCACTTCACTATAGGTGACTATGTGTTTCTAAAAATCTGACCCCTACAAGCAATAACTAAGAATAGAGAAAAGTTGACTCCCGATACATTTAGCCATTTGAGATTCTAGAAGGGATTGATAAAGCTTCTTATCATCTAGACTTATCGCCACAATATAGAATGTTGCATGATATGGTTTATGTTGGGAAATATGGGCACAAAGAAAGGTAGAGGAAAAAAAAATTTATCTATTTATATTCCCATAAACAACAAGATTGTGTGAACTTCTATGAAATAGGAAAGATGGTTTAACAAGCTTATACCTGTACCTAGAGAAAATCTAGCGACTACAACTCATTATGGTGAACTATCTTCTAGTTTCTCTTGGATGGTGTCTGTGTTGCTCCTAGTATTCATCATGGACAACAGACTCAAACAACACCTACAATAGCTCCTAGTCTCACCACGGACTACAGGCTGATGTTGCCCTTCTAGCAATGGGAAAAGGCCTCCTCACCTCTAGATAAATCCACGCGAACCAACTAGAACTTTTGTCATTCGAGTAGAATAGACAAGAAGGAGTTGTCCCTCTCGTTGGTGTACTAGTCACCAACTTACTCTCCCACAATTATTTCTTCCTTGGTAGCGCACCCTTTATGTTATGACCCACTCTGTGATTAACAAGTAGGTACAATGATTAGTGCGTAATTAAGTAATTGAGATAGGTTAAGTGCTCATGTGGTGGTTAATGCATCATCAAGTTGATTAAGCTAAATTAAATATATAAGATGCAATTAGGGCATAATTAAGACGATTAAGTTAAGTGATCGCAGATGCAATTAGAGTTTTAATCCAGTGAAATAGTCTAATTAGGATGATTTCATGCCTTGAGGGTATAGAGGATTTCATGCTTGACTTTTTGCAAAAAGAATCACCTCAATCGGATATCTGAGGTGAAAGTTATACCATCTTCTAAAAACTAGGGTTAGCTTTGCAATTTTTCCAGTTTTCTTTTAGCCCTTTATTAACCTTTTTCCTTTACTTGATTTTTCCCTTTCACGCTTATCCTCCTCCTTCCCCGATGGAGCAACAACCGACAGAGCGGCGCTCAGGAGAGGTGCGATTACCAGAGGAAAAAGGGGGCGAGCTAGGGTTGGTCCCTTGGCTCCCTTGGCCTCGACTGAATGGCGCCATATTCTTCTTCTACTTCCTTTCTTCTTCTTCCTCCCCAGCCTCGCCCTAGCCACCCGCCCTAGCAGGAGCCCAACCTGCAACCAGCAGGACGTCGACCAGCCAAGCAGCAGCTGTGGCCAGCTGCAAGGCGTCGGCCAAGGGGCCACTTTGGGCGAGCTAGCAGCACCAGGCCGCCGCCCGACTTCGGCCTTGGAGTTCAAGCAACCAGCCGCAGCCCATCCAACCATTTAGGGGAGGCACCCAAAGTAGAAGATTCAGCTATGAGTAGAAGCAGCAGCATCCATGGCTTGATTGAGCAAGAAAGGAGGAAGGGTGGGGTAGTCGTTGGTTCCTAAGGTTCCGAAGCACCTCGAAATAGCAAGCAACACTTCCATGTCCTCCCTCCCTAGCCTGCAACTGACCTCCTTGGCCAAGCGGATGACTTGCAGCCAGCAAGGTGCTGCGGCAGCAGCTACCTTGGCCGTCCATGGTGTGTAAAGCTCTAGGATACTGCAGCTCCGAGCTTGGCCAAGATGGTTGGAGCAAAAAACCGCAGTCGTAGATGTATCCCACATCAAGAACGAAGAAGTTCTCTTCAACCTGTTGTACGTGAAGCAAAACAACCGTGAACAGTGAAAATGCCAAGGTTGAAGACGATCCGAAATTGCCCAGAATCAGACCCTGAACGCATCCCTGGACGAATCCGGATAGACCAAATCACTGTGAGTAGGATTTCATTTATTTATCATTAATAAACTCAGGCGTTTGAATATTTTCTGTTTTGTGCGCGAATTACGCTGATAACAGGCGCTATCAGGCGTCGGGCAGCGTTTGGCGTTGCCCGACCTTTTTATTTCATAAACTGCTTCTAGACACTGTTATATGATTAAATTTAGCATTTGAACAGTACGGATTGAATCAGTAGATTTATATGGTTCATTGGAACCTAAATTGCTCATTTGAATGTTGAAATTAGAAATTCATGTCTGAAAATGGTATGATTTGGGTATGAACCCAGATAATGAAGATTTCTGATAAATTATCAGATGTACGATTTCAAAGTTGATATGAATAAATAAAAACATGCAAGAAAACCCTAATTGCATATATCTTTTGACGTTAATATGTGTAAATTGATATTTACATGAAATGGCACATTTCTCTGAAATATTACCAGAAATTCTCAAGTATTGTTATTAAATTGTGTTGTGATATGTAATTAACTCTTAATTGAGTTAAGTGTTGCACAAACCAGGATTTGGGTTAATGTGCACGTTTTTCGAGAATTTTAGAGAATTGATAATTGTTGAGTATGATTCTCATATGTGAAGTAAATTTCTTTAATTTGTGCAATAAGATGTTCAATTGCGTAAATTCTCTATGTATGTGCCAAATTGAAATAAGTTGGGTTATTTATGCATTTCTAATTGGTCTGAATGCATGGTATGAGAATTTCTCAGAAATTACAATGATTTAAAATATATTGCTCTGTCAGTTTAGAATGACAGTGTATTGTGATCTGATATGAAATCAGTAAATGTGATTTTCCTGTTTAAATGTTTATATGTTAATCAGTTAATAGACTTAGGTGCCCCAACACCGTAGAACCCCATTGCGCGGTTTGTACCTTTGGGGTGAAACGACCGATCTAGCCCTGAGTCTAGATGGTCGGCGACCAGTGTTCAATAATAATCCGTGCGTGTGTCACGGTGGCACTGGAGTAATATAGGGGTTATTCAACAATAATCCGTGCGTGTGTCACGGTGGTAACCCAGACCCTCCGACTGTGCACTACAGGTTGCGGGAGGAGTCTAGAGCACTCAGAGTTAGAGCAGTGAGGCCCTTGAGTGCCTAGGAACTGCAGTGAGGCCCTTGAGAGCCTGAGAGTGCTGTGAGGCCCTTGAGTGCCTGAGGCCCTTGAGAGCCTGAGAGTCCTGTGCAGACCAGGACGAGAAGTCAGACTTAGCATTTCCCGGGTGTGTCGCTAAGTCTTGTACGGTGGGATCGTAGTTCGCTACAGATCTTCATATGCAGAGTGCGCTGCATATGTTTGGGGCATAATAATATAAATATGTAATCATATAGGGTCACAGTAAATTAATATATCCGAACTTTTGTGCCAATTCATTATATCTGTTTATTGGTTTAAATTATCTGTTGTTGCATAGAAATGCGATTATATTCTGTAATCTGCTATGTCATTAGAACTGCCCTGCTTGTACTGTAATTCTGTTTATTTCAATTTTATAAACCTGATGAGTTGTTTAGTGATAGCTAAATGAAATGCTATTCACTGAGCGAGTAGGCTCATCCCTCTACTCAAACATTTTCAGGTCAACATCAGCAACAGGAATCGGAAGGATCTTTTCATCCTAACGCTTAGTCTGTAGAAGGTATACGTAGTTAGTAGTTAGAGGTCTCTTAGTCCTTTCCCCTCGATCTTTGGGACATGGTGTGGGTGAGAGAGAATGTGTACAAAGATGTAAATTAACTGTTATGCTTTATTTTATGTTGAATAATGTAATATGCTGTAGACTTTATGTATATTGCTAGTCAGTTTAATAAAAATGCTTCCGCAATTTGTTTAGTTTCATTTTACAGCATAAATCAGATTATCCTATTAATGTCTTTAAAATGTTTTAAAAGTCATGAGTGGTTTGGCTAGTGTGTAATCCATCCGTCGTGCCCTAATCTCGTGATTAGTGGGTAATGCGAGATCGGGGTGTGACACTTTAGGAGCTAGGACTTTATCGAGCTCTCAATTGGTTACTACAACCAGAGAGATCAACAATTATGGGAGGCAATTGAGTTGTGTTTCGGGAATCCCCCAGTACATGGGGGAGTGGAAGGGACTAGAAAATCATGAATTATTGCAACCTGTGAATCACAAGCTAGTCAGATGGAAACCATACCGGTCGGTTCACAAGCGAGTCGATCGGTCGGCATGTGAACCGGTCATTTTGCATGTTTCCTAACTACATATGAATTTGGCAAAATCATTTCTAATTAATTCACAACATTAATTTTTGTACCAATCAAATTAAACAAGTGAAGCGATTAAATTTTTACACAAATTTGGGAAGTCACTAGAACCTTCAGTTGGCACAATCGATCAGATTGGTTTAGTAGGTGAATCGGTCGTCTCACCCAACCTTAGCCAATTGGTTCACCCTATGAGTCGATCAGTTGGTGCCCATATTCATGTAGAACTCAACCAATTTTATTCCAATAAACTTAGCACTCCAAATGGTTGTCTCAACACTTGTCTTCAAACCATAAGGAGCCCCAAGCGGTCTTCAAACTGCGAGGAGCCCATGATCGTTGTTGCATCTCCACCTGCTCCTAGCGAGCTCCTCTTCTATGACCTCTGGCGTCATCCTCATCACCAACAGCAGTAAGATCACCTTTGACGCACCTGTGATCTCCAAACCACAAGGGAACCTACAAATCACCTGCAACCCTATTCCTCCACACCTGCAACATCTTGCCATCACCACCTCCAACAGATCTGCCCCTCACGGTCTGCTGCTTCATCCGCTTCACAGTCTCCAGACTGAGAAAAAACTCCCTTGCCTGATCGCGAATCTACAGTCTGCCTTCACCTGCCCATTTGGTTCCCTCCTCACAGTCTCAAGACCGTGAGAAGCCTCCATGACCCCAAGACCGATCACTACTCATCCTCCTTCAAGACCGTTTGCACCTGCACCCTGCGATGCTGCCTCCTCATAGACCCTCTACACCTGATCATCACCCTCCTCTTCCTTCCGCTCCATGCATCACCGGCCACCCGCTCCTCACAGTTTCAAAACCGTGAGGCAAAAATCGGTTTCCAAACCAATCAGACTCTTGCACCACCCCAGACCGAGAAGGCATTGTTCTCTTCAAGACTGCACGAGGACGGTATCGATCGTGGAAATCACATGAAGAGACCTGCGTTCTTAGGACCTCTAGGTCTGTGACCGGTCCTCAGGACCATGAAGGTAGCGTTCGTTTTCAAGACTGAAAAGGGAGCATTCGGTTTCTAAACTGTGAGACACTAATCATTCATCAAACCGCTAAATCGGTTTTCTCAAGACCGTGATGGTCCCCCAAACTGTGAAAATTGCAGAAGCAGTCGAAACTGAGAACGACTCTATCCAAGCCTATAAATAGGACCAGTAGGGTCCTCATTTGGGCATCGGATCTGAGACACCGCTAGGCTGCCTGAACAAAGGCCCGACCCTTGGAAAGGGATCCCGATCCATTACTCTTCTCCACAATCCATCTACGTTCATCCATTCTACATACACATCCAAAGATTGCTCCTCCTGCTACGAGCAAGAATGACGAGAAGAGAAGGAAGGTGGAGAGAGAAGGTCTACCCAGTTTGCCTTGGTGCTTCCTCCTCCTCATCTAGGTCTACTATGATGTGACATAGAAGACCGTATCTTCACCGAGCTATGACCATATTCTGCATCATGCTCATGGCAGAATATTCCCTCTCTCTTATTCTTTCTGTTCCTCGCATCATGAGCGAGTAGTTTCATTTCGTTGGGGTGTGGGGACTATCCCCGTTGCCCATGCTTATATGTCTTTTCATTAAACATTCCATGGCATGTATATAAATTTCCATTTCATTGTTAATCGTCAATGTGTACTTGAGGATTGATCACCTACTTGCATTTAGCTTATTCATTCCTTTGTTGTGAGAACTTATATATGTAGGATTTGAATTTCGATTAATGTGGTTGACTCCCTGATGAGAAATCAGATGGGATTCCCTGAGGTCGTAAGTGTGTGATCCGTGAGGGGGCAAGCCATATAGCCCACAGTGACGCTTCTGTGTGCCTAAACATCCTAACGGAGGGCCACAACTTCAGTTGGATATCTGTATCTTCGGAGCCATAAGTACATGATCTGGATGGCAATGAGAAATCTGATGCCTAAGGTGATGCTTATGCGAACCTAAACATCCTTCCGGGAGGGTTCACAAAAGTTCTATTTGGATAGTTAGATCTTGCCTGGATGTTTGTGATTGGATATGCTTGCATGTGTAGTGGTGGTGAAACCCGGGACCACCCCAACGATCTTCATCATTAATCTAGATTGAACTTTAATCATGTACTTTACTTTTCTTGCACTTAGTTTAATTTAAACTCAAGTCAACCTTTGTTCTAAATATTAGTCTTACTTGAACTGGACTAGACTAGCAACTATTCTTAAAAAAATTGTCTCTTGGGATTCGATCCTTAACTATACTACGATAAGACTTGCCTGCTTGCAGGTGGTATTATTGCATAAGTTTTGGTTAAAACTCTGGGATCCCAACCCCGAGTGAATTTGCTTGTGCGATAATAGACCACATCAAATTCTGGCACCGTTGCCAGGGACAACGAAATCAGTTTGTCAAATCTAGTTCTATTAAGGCTAATCTAGGTTTTTGCTTTTCTTTTAATACTATCGATCATTCACTTGAATTTGGTCCTACTTTGTCAATATTACTTTTGAAAAATCTTTCCATCCCAGGTACCCCCAAAAGACTAGTGTATGCACCACTCGAATAGTTTTAGACTCTCTACTTGCTTTAACCTTGAGATAGACAAAACCTTTCATCGTCAGAACTGAGAGAAACCAAGATAGAATTGCACAAGAAGAGGAAATAGCCCGAAGAATAGCTCAAACCCTTAATGCGCAAAGAGAAATGCTTATGTAAGAAGCCAGAGCTATAGTTCAAGAGGAAATCCAAGCAGCGCAAGCAACAGAACTGTAGAAGGACCTTAGAGAGTTCTCCATTCCTAAAGCTACTGGTGTTCATCACCTAGTGCAACCTCCTCCCATCAACGCTGAAAATTTTGAGATAAGGGCACATTGGATCTCCTTGCTTCAAAACAACCCATTCTATGGTAAGCAAGGAGAAGATAGTCAGGAACACCTTCTGAGGTTTATCGATCTATGTGCTATGACAAAGCAAATGGAGTATTTTACGATGCTATCCAACTCTATCTCTTCAAGTATTCTCTTGCTGATAGAGCTATAAGTTGGTACAACTCCTTGCTATGTGAACCCTTCACCACCTGGGAAAAACTTCAAAATGTCTTCCTGGAGAAGTTCTAACCTCCTTTACTCACCTATGAATTTAGGGGACGAATAACTCAATTCACTTAGGTCCCTAGAGAATCCCTAGCTGAAGCATGGGAAAGATACAAAGAGCTTCTATGCAAGTGTCCACACCATGGCATTCCTAAGAATCAACTCATTGAGATCTTCTATAGGGGTGTGGATGGTGACATCAAGAGGTTCTTAGAATGCTCATCCAGAGGATACTTCATGTGTCAAAGTTATGACAACGCATGGAAGGTTGTCTCCCTTGGAGCTGAAAATCAAGCTAATTGGGGTAGATCAGTAGGCAAAGGAGTGTTGAAGGTAGCTATGGCTGAAGCTATTCCTGAGTACAAGTCTATCGATGAATCCCTCAAGCTCTTAGCTGCCAAACAAGACCATCTCGAATCATATGTTGCTGCCTATGAAAGAAGACGCTCACTTCCACAACAACAAGAATAGATCAAGTTAGTTTCATTGTTTTGTGAAGCATGTAAAGGCACTGATCATTCTATGCTAGCCTATAATGTTCTCTATGATGTTGTTCTAAGCAACGTTTATGGCCAAGGAGATAATGGTCAAATGGAAAATCTTAATGTTGTCAACACCATGCTTGGTCAAGAATATTACAATCTGATTCAACACAGGAACCATCCTGGTTTTCAGTATGGAAATCCTTCAGGAGCAGAAAACTCCCAACAACTTGGTTCAAACAACCAACAACGAGTTCCGTCAGGATTCGAGTACAACCAACAAAAAAACTTCCTAAATCAAGGAAACTTTAGAGGTAACTTCCCAAACAGGAACTACAATAATTATCAGAACAATTCTTAGTTCGAGAATCTCAACCAAGTCCCTTACCAGAACCAACAACAAGGGCAACAAGCCGGTCCCATCTCCCTTGATGACAAGCTAACAACCATTGAGAAGATGTTACAGTAACAACAAACTATGATAGGTAACTAGCAAGCCCATTAGAAGGCTCTTGAATCTCAACTAGCTCAGCTTGCAACTAGGATGAAGCCACCTGCTGGAGCCTTTGTTGGCCAACTAGAGAACAATCCTAAGAACCCTGAGCAACTGAAGGCTATCACCACCAGGTCTGGAAAAGACTATTCTGATCCTACTGTCAAGACACATGTGGTTATTACAGACGAGGATGACTCTATGGTTGTCCAAGACTCGACAACACCTGAGTCTCAACCAAAAGAGGTAGTAACTGCTGATAAAATGGATAAGGCAGATTCTGAAGAACCTACCGTTATAGAAGCTGAAGAAACACTTGAGCCATATGTGCTAGTGTACAAGCCTCACCCTCCTTTCCAATCTCATTTGAGGCAAACAAAGCTTGACACTCGATTCAACAAGTTCAAAGAAGCTATGAAGAAACTTCATGTTGACATACCCTTTCTTGATGCGTTGGCTAAAATACCAGCATGGATGAAGTACTTGAAGTCACTCCTGACAAGGAAATAGATAACTGAAGAATACAAAATAGTGAAGTTAGCAACAACCACTTCAGATATTATTCAGAGCAAGATGCGAAAGAAGCAAAAAGATCTAGGATCTTTTGGGATTTCTTGCCATATCAATGACTCTTCATGTAAGAAGGGATTGGCCGATCTTGGTGCTAGCATCTCCATCATGCCACTTAGCCTTTGTAAAAGGCTAGGGTTTGTTGAACTACTCCCGACCGGAATGACCATACATCTTACAGATAACACTGTAACTCTCCCCTTGGGAATTATTGAGGATGTACCAGTCAAGGTGGGCAAGACTCCTATGTTCCATGTGACTTTGTCATTATGGACATAAAGGAAGATGCCAGATACCCTCTCATCTTTGGCTGTCCGTTCCTTTCCACTGCAAGAGCTCTAATTGATGTTGAAGCAGGAACCTTGCTCCACAGACTAGGTAGAAAAACTCTTGAATTCAAAGTTTTTGAAAGTGTGTGAAGACCAAGCATGCAAGAAGAAGTTTAACTAATTGATTGCATAGAGAAAATGTCACTCCATACACAAGAGGAATATAAACAAGACGATCCTTTAGAAGTGGCTCTGACGAACTCATATGTTGATGAATCCATTGATGAACAAATAAAGGATTATGTTATCCACCTTGAAACTACTAGAGAATATCCCGAAACCACATTTGAGAAACTCAAGGCTATGAATGTTACTATAGAACCGTGCGAGAAACCAAAAGCTCTTGAAATGAAAACCCTAGTCGAGGGATTGAAGTACGTGTTTTTGGATGATCTCAAGGTCTTCCCAGTCATCATAAATTCTGATCTAACGGCAGAATAAGAAGATAAACTCCTGATAGAATTAAAGGAATGAAGAAAATCCATTGGCTACAAGATGAGTGATCTCACCGGGGTCAGTCAAGCACTTTGCATGCACAAAATCCCCATGATGGAAGATCACAAGCTGACTGTTGAACATCAAAGGAAGCTTAATCCAAACATGAAGGAAGTAGTTCATTGTGAAGTCATCAAACTACTCACTACTAGAATCATCTATCTGATATCTGACTCGCCATGGGTAAGTCACGTGCATGTTGTCCCAAAGAAGGGCATAACTACTAAGATAAGAAATGAAGACAATGAACTCATCCCTACTCGAACAGTCACCGGGTGGAGGATGTGTATTGATTATAGGAAGTTGAATAAGGTGACACGTAAGGATCATTTCCCTATGCCTTTTCTTGATCAGGTCTTAGAACGGTTGGATCACCAAGAATATTTCTTGTGACGATCCGACAACAAATCAGACCGTCACTATGTAATTAATTGTGGAATTAACCATAATCAACAAATAACAAAAAAATCACTAAAAATTAAAACCTTTTGCAAAGAGATCCAATTGCAGAAAACTCTTATAAAGAGAACCAAAGTACTGCATACATTATAGTTCACATTGTACATACCATGTACCATCTCTTCTCGAGGAATATATTTACAACCGTTGCTTTGCCAAAACTATACATAAGCAACTTAAACCTCAAGGCATTCAAGCCAAAATCTCAGATCGATCATGAAAACATTGAGTACTGACTCCAAGGACCTGAGAGTACAGAGACGACACATAGGACTCATATCTACAAGACACAACAATCAGTATCTCCACCTGAGATGTTAATGCAGTCCTTGGTGTTGTTGTCCTTCCCCTGTTGTATGGTCCCTACCTTCTTATTCGCGTCCACCTAAAAATGTTGGTGAACAACGGGGTGAGACCCATGTCCCAACGAGAAATATAACTCTCCTCCAATAATATTATCAATGCACATAAATAGTAATAAATTGAGCCGAGGATTCTTTATTATTAATAAGCATGATAAATCATTGTTTAAGTAGAATAGAGCAATATCATCTTTTTAATAAGGAATATGAAGAACATGTATAACATTTATACATTTCAAGATACATTAAGCAATGTAACATCAACCAATGCTTTCCGTATTTCATCCTTAAGCAAATACGCTACACGGCTGATTACATTTTATAATCACACTTATGCCCTGAGGAGATGAGGTATACCGCTCATAATCCAACCGACCACGGAGGCATAAAGCATCGGTTCCATACTTAGGTCAATGGAAGAGACGGACTCCATGACCTCATCCGTCTCAATTAGTGCTAGACCACATGCAGGACATCTAGTGTCACTACTAAATAGCTTTCCAGGGTATACTAGCAACTTCGCTATAGAGCTACAGCGGCGGATGCACTCTCTTCGCAATCGAGAGATTTCATGTTTATGTCACATCGATCAACCATTAAACATCATCGGGAGATTCATGATACATCCATCCCGACACATATAATGAAGAATTGAGAGATCTCATGTTTATCTCACGTCACTCCCACATTACGGCTGATATTCACGCCCATTACCCCCACATATTAAAAAATATGCCCTCCAGGAGATCCCATGGGAAAACTTGTTTCACCATCACCAGTTACTGACGATGATGGATCTATGGCCAGGGCTCTACATGATAAGATTACACTTGGTTAATTAAGTGCATTACCATATTGTTTTAGCATCAGCCAAGTTTTCAAACATGAATTATTATGACAAATGCTACAAAGAAAAGTGTAATACATCTATCAAGTACTTTTCAAAACTTTATAAAACATTGGGATCTCAACCCCTTATTTCATTACCGGGAGTTCTCATCCCTCAACAATATCATCATCATGTTTACTGGATCTGGGTATTCAAACCCTTAGTTCATCACTGAACATTGTTATCACTTATCAGATAACTATTACCTCCAGATCATCTGACCATGGTATACATGATACTTGTTACACAAGCATCTCATCTTAGGGTTTCCTATTCTTTACAATTAGGGTTTCATGATCACATTATCAAATATCAAACCCTAATTCATATTCTACACTTATTAAAAGTACCAATGTATGCACACTACATGTTTATTACACAAGTATGAGTTCCTCTCTCTTCCTCTCTAGTATGTTGATTACTCCATACTTTATTAAGTTGGCTCATCCTTTCACTAAAGTACATGCACCTATGCTTATCATAGTGTATTGAATTTATTACTTTCATAAGCATCAAATGAAAATCACTCTAAGTGTACTATTCACCTAATTACTTTAGAGGTAATTCCATTGTAATCAACCTTAAGATACTTTACAAACACTCATAGGGTTGTTTAACCTTGCATGGTTTTGAGACTATTTGATCTCTAAACGTTTTGAGATTATTTAACCTTCAAACGATCTTGAAAACCCCTTTAAACTTGAAGCGGTCTTGAGACCCTTTTGACCTTCAAATGGTCTTGAGACCCCTTTGACCTTCAAACGGTCTTGAGACCCCTTTGACCTTCAAATGGTCTTGAGATCCTTTTGACCTTCAAACAGTCGTGAGATCCTTTTAACCTTCAAATAGTCTTGAGATCCTTTTGACCTTTAAATGGTCTTGAGATCCTTTTGACCTTCAAACGGTCTTGAGACCCCTTAATCTTCAAATGGTCTAGATCTCTTTGATCTCCAAACGGTTTGGAACCTTTTTGACCTCTAAACAGTTTGAAACCGTTTGGACTAAATTAGGTTGAAACCATTTGCACTCTAAATGGTTTGAAACTGTTTGAGCTAGATTTGGTTAAAACCATTTGATCCCTAAATAGTTTGAAACCGTTTGACCTAAATTATGTTGAAACTGATTGATCACTAAACGGTTTGAAACCGTTTGACCTAAATTATGTTGAAACCGTTTGACCTAAATTATGTTGAAATTGTTTGATCACTAAACGGTTTGAAACCGTATGACCTAAATTATGTTGAAATTGTTTGATCACTTAACGGTTTGAAACCATTTGACCTAAATTATGTTGAAACTGTTTGATCACTAAATGGTTTGAAACCGTTTGACCTAAATTATGTTGAAACCACTTGACCTAAATTATGTTGAAACTGTTTGATATTGTTGATTTTGAGGTGTGTGCTAAGATGATGTCATCATCATCAAGCTTAAGACCTCCGTTTCTACTATCCATACAACTGATGGATTCATTGATTCATCAATTACTCAAGAAAAACTCGAGAAGAAGGAAAGATCAACATATATTGCAAGATTGAAATAAAATAATAATATCAATGGGTTCAAGTTATATAACCCACCTTCAAAGCAACTTCAAAGATCCAAGCTTTTCATCTTTAATCATAAAGATAGCTCCTCCAATTATCCAAGGCACATTCTCAACCCTTTTGATGTAAAAGATTGCCAAAGTTGAGCATTGGATGGAAGAGAGAAGAAAAGAAGAGTTATAACTCGATTTTAGCCTTCAACCCAAGGTTGAAGATGACCATAGATCTTACCTTCAGCTTGGGAAATGATCTCCTCCTTCTCCTTTGCTTCCTTGGTCGTTGGCCTTAGTGAGGAGTGAGTGTGGTGCACAAAGATCCTTGCTATTAGGTGAATGGTTGAGTATATATAATTTGAATTCGTAAGAGAGAGAGGGTAGGAGGGAACTCATCAACCTTCCTTACTAGGCGTGACATGCCCCCTCCACTTCCATATCTCCTAAGCTATCTTTCTTTTCCTTTAATTCCTTTGAATTACCCCTGAATTATAGTCGATCATTTATGCTCCTTAATGAATAAAATACTATTACCCATAAGCACCTTTATTTTAGTGGACATTACTTTTCAATAAAAAATGTAGGTAGATATTTTCACCTACTTGGAATTATCTTGACACCTCCAAGGTGTTTTGGCCGCCATTTAATTAAGGGATTTCACCCAAAGCTTTTTAGTTGATGGGCTCTTCTTTTAATTTATATATTTTTGCTACAAAATAACTTAGGGTTTCAATTATGCTTATTTCTTGATTATTTTATTATCAAGAGTATCATTTCTCAAATATGGTTCAAATAAGACACTCCTTTCTTTTTCTTTTCTATAAATGATACCAAGAGACAGTAGGGACACTCTTGAGGTGGTATTTTACATATTCAACCCTAGGTTTTCGGTAAATTATAAATTAAACCAAAACTAGTATTCAATGTACAAGTATTATTCAAATAAGCCCCTTCTTGGAATTTAGGCTTCCACAAACAATCCCTTTGCATCCTTCTCATTCTTATGATGCTAAAGTACTTGAGGAACATTTATCATGTAACATTTTGCAAGGTAACCCCTCATATTTGGTAAATTGCACTTTAGTCCAAAACAAACAAATATAGCTTCAACATTATTCAAATAGAACCAAAATTGAAACATAAGCTCTCCTTTAGTCTTAATTACTTTTTCAAAAGATAAAGACAAGAATATAAATGACTTACTTAAGAAAAACTCCTAGGGTTAAGGCATAACCCATGTCAGGGATGTTACAACTATCCACCCCTAACAGGGATTTCGGCCCTGAAATCATCAAGAGAAAATAGAAGGGTACTTCCTCATCATCTCTTCCTCCAGCTCCCACATACCCTCTTCAATGCCATGATGATGCCGGAAAACTTTCACAAGAATTATGTATTTCTTTTTCAACTTTTTGATTCTCCTGTCAAAAATCATCATCGGTCCTTCTTCATAGGATATACCTTCATTTAACTCTACCTTTACAGGTTGCAATACTAACTCAATATCAAGGTGACACTTTTTCAGCATGCATATATGGAATATTGGATGCAATCTATGTAGTTCAAGTGGCAACTCCAATTTATAGGCTATCTTTCCAATCCGTTCAGTGATTGGATAAGGCCTCATAAATCTAGGAGCTAACTTACCCTTTTTCCCAAATCTAAGAACACCTTTCCAAGGTGAGACTTTGAGATATACTTTGTCTCCAACTTGGAATTCTAAGGGTCTTCTCCATTTATTAGCATATGACTTCTGTCTATCCTGTGCAGCCTTTAACTGTTGTTGTATTACTTTAAACTTCTCAGCTGTCTGTTGCACTAATTTAGGACCCAAAAGTTGGTATTCTCCTATTTCATACCAACACAATGGAGATCTACAACATCTACCATATAATGCTTCATATGGTGCCATATCAATACTGTGCTGATAACTATTGTTGTAAGCGAATTCTATTAAGCTCAAGTGTAGATCCCAACTTCCTACAAACTGAAGGACACATGCCCTAAGCAAATCCTCCAATGTTTGTATAGTCCTCTCAGATTGTCCATCCGTCTGGGGGTGAAAGGTGGTATTGAATCTTAACTACGTACCCAATACTTTATGTAGCCGTTCCCAAAAACAACTCGTGAACTGGGGACCTCTATCAGAAACAATTGTAGCTGGAAACCCGTGTAATCACACTATCTCATCTACATAGATCTGTGCAAGTTTCTCAGCAGTATAGGTTGTTTTGACAGGAAGAAAATGTGCTGACTTAGTCAACCTATCAACTATCACCCAAATGGAATCATGACTTTTGGTTGTTCTGGGTAAACCAACCAAAAAGTCCATGGTCATGTGATCCCATTTCCACTGTGGTATAGGTAAAGGTTGCATTATTCCTGCGGGCTTCTGATGTTCAACTTTAACCTACTGTCACATTGGACACCGCATAACAAACTCAGCTACATCTTTCTTCAAACTAGGACACCAATACATATCTTTCAAGTTATGATACATTTTTGTGCTCCCTGGATGCATTGCATACATGGATGAATGAGCTTCCTCCATGACTAACTTCCTTAAGTCATTCGCATCAGGTACTACCATCCTACCATGGTAATAGACTACCTCATCATCTAACTCATGAAAACCATCCAGTTTCTCATTACTGTACTCTGATCTTATCTGCTGAATCACAGCATCAGTCTATTGTGCTTCTTTGATCTGTTGCTTGAGCGTAGGTTTCACTTGCATTTCAGCTAACAGTCCAGCTAATAAGGATACTTTAAAATGTACATTGTTTTGCCTCAAAGAGATAAGCATGTCTCATTTAAAGCACACTAAATAGTTCAAATGTGCTTTGTCTATGGTTGGCGATGATGATTTTCTACTTAGTGCATCATCCACTACATTAGCCTTTCCCGGATGATAATAAATTGTACAATCGTAGTCCTCTATTAACTCCATCTAGCGGCATTGTCTCATGTTCAACTCATGCTGTGAAAAGATGTATTTTAGGTTCTTATGGTCTGTGAAAATCTGGAATGTCTCTCCATAGAGATAATGCCTCCAGATCTTCAACGGATGAACCACTGCAGCCAATTCTAGATCATATGTCGGATAATTTTCCACATGTTTCTTAAGCTGTCAAGAAGCAAAAGAAATCACTTGTTTATCATGCATCAACACACATCCTAGACCATTCTTAGAAGTGTCACAGAATACAGTATACCCCTTTCCCTGCTCAGGTAACACTAACATAGGCGCACTTGTTAACCTTTCTTTCAACAACTGGAAGGAATGTTGACACTTGTCATTCCAGACAAAAGCAACCTCCTTCCTAGTTAACCTAGTTAGGGGTAATGCTACAGAACTGAAGTTCTTAATGAACCTCCTATAGTAGCCTGTCAATCCTAGAAAATTGTGTATCTCCATTGTTGTCTTTGGCTATTCCCACTCCAAGACAGATTCTACCTTTTTAGGATCAACACGGATACCTGAGGTAGATATTACATGTCCTAGGAAAGACACTTCTGATAACCAGAATTCACACTTGCTAAACTTGGTGTATAGCTTGTGCTCTCTCAGTAAAGTCAGGGCCTGACGAAGGTGTTTCTCATGTTGTTGAGGATCTCTACTGTAAAACAGGATGTCATCTATAAAAACTACTATGAATTGATCAAGGAATGGTCGGAAAATTCTGTTCATGTGTTCCATGAAGGCAGTTGGTGCATTAGTTAGTCCAAATGACATAACTATGAACTCATAGTGACCATACCTTGTTCTGAAGGCTGATTTAGGTATGTCACTCTCCTTGACGTGTAACTGATGGTATCCTGACCTCATATCTATTTTAGAGAATATAGTTGCACCACACAACTGGTCAAACAAGTCATCTATCCTTGGCAGAGGATATTTGTTCTTTATGGTCACCTTGTTGAGCTGTCTATAGTCTATGCATAATCTCATAGACTCGTCCTTCTTTTTCACAAAGAGAACTAGAGCACCCCAAGGTGAAGTACTCGGTCGAATAAAACCCTTTTCAAGCAACTCATGTAACTGTTTCTTGAGTTATGTCATCTCAGCAGGTGCCATTCTATATGGTGTTTGAGCTATAGGTTGCGTACCTAGGAATAGATTAATCTCGAAATCAATCTCTCGAGGTGGAGGAACACCTGGAAGTTCCTCAGGAAACACATCCTCAAACTCCCTAACAATCAAAACTACAGAAAGACTAGAACTCTCTGCTCTGATATCTACCACATGTGGCAAGAATGCTTCACATCCTTGTCGCATCAGTTTCTCAGCTATCATTGCTGACACTAGATAGGTTGGAAGAATATTTCTATCCCCCTAAAAGATCCATATATCACCATTGTCTATGAACACAGCCCATTTGGAACCACAATCCATGACAACCTTATACTTTTCTAGGGTGTGCATCCCAAGGATTATGTCGAACCCATGCATCTCAAGTGGTATAAGATCCACCTGAATGCTATGTTTTGAAAAAGAAAGAACACAGGGAGAACATACCTCTCGCAACACTACAGATCCAACTAACGGAGTTTCTAATAACAAGTTATCTGCTCTATGACTGGCAGTCATATTGCTGTCATGAATCACTTCTCGAGTGATAAAGTAATGAGTAGCACCCGGATCAATCAAAACAGATACGAAGCAAGATGAAGACATATCAGAATGAAATAATTCCATCTGACCTATCACGACTTGTGTGTTGACCACTACTTCCGGCTGATTCATAGCATAGAATCTTGTCGTTGTTGGTTGTCAACCACTCGTCCTGTTATTGGGTGCAGATGAACCAGCTTGGGATGCCTGTCCATGTCCTCATGCACCACTTGTAAACTGTCACTTTTGAGAGCCTTGTTGACTCTGCCTCGGTGGTTGGGTTACACTCACGTCTCTAGCTAGACAATTTATCATCAAATGTCCCATCTTCCCACATTTATAACAGCTTCTGTTCTCCCACTGTGACTTAGATGGTCCTATTACTGACATTGATGCTGAGTTGTGGGCTCCCTTTGGTGGTAAACTACGGCCTCTACCCTTGCTGGATGTCCACTGCGTCTGCGTATTGAACCTCGATGGTACTGTTGGTGCAGAAAACCTTGATTTCTTAAAACTTTTGGTCCTCTGTCCTTGGAACTGCGTATATACTTTCTTACTGTTGGCTTGACATTTCTCAGTCACAGACCTTTCTATCCGCCTAACTGACTCCACAAAGGTGGCAAACCTCTCTCTATTCTCTAGAGCAGATGTGGGTGTGGTCAAATCAACGTTCAAACGCTTCTCAAAATGCTGAATCCTCTCCTCATCTGTAGTAGCCATGTGCGGACAAAATCGTAGAAGCACCATAAACTTATCTTCATACTCACTAATGTTTATTGGTCCTTGCCTTATTCGCTCAAACTAAGAAATTTTCTCATCCAGGTAAGTCTTGAGAAAATATCTATTAACAAACTCTTATCGGAACTCTCTCCATTCGACCTGAACTCCTGGTCATTTCTCTTCCTCAATGGCCCACCAGTGGCCAACACTCCCTTTCAAAAGGTACACTGCATGCCTAACCTTCTCAGCTTCTGGGATATTTAGAATTCAGAAGGCCTTCTCCAGCTCAGTCAGCTACAAGTCTGCGTATGTGGGGTCAACTGTACTAGTATAATCAGTGGCTCCTACCTGTCGAAGTCGTTCAAAAGTCTTGCCAGCTCCATGTCTCTCATCAGGGACTGGTGCCCTAGGTGCAGGTGGTGGCATCCTATCCGCCATATGTGTTATTGTCGCCATAAACTTCCCAAAGAGGGCATGGAAAGCTGGGTTTTCTATCGAATCTTGGTCAAGCTGGGGATTCTCAGGTACTAGTTCCTCTCTAGCTTGATCCCTTGCACCTCCTCCTGGTGTAGCAACACTACTTTCAGCAGCATATTCCTCATGTGTTCCAACCATCTTTAAGTTCTTCTCCTTCTCCTATAAGAGCAGAAGTCACTATAAGATAAACTGGAAGACACTAGAACAGACTCTACTACTTAATCCTATGTCTCTGTAGGCTCAGCGAACCTTAGGCTCTGATACTAAAACTTTGTGATGATCTGACAACAAATCAAACTGTCATTGTGTAATTAATTTCAGAATTAACCATAATCAGTAGAATAACACAAAAAACACTAAAAATTAAAACCTTTTGCAAAGAGATCCAATTCCAGGAAACTCTTATAAAGAGAGACAAAGTATTGCATACATTATAGTTCACATTGTACATACCATGTACCATCTCTTCTCGAGGAATATATTTACAATAGTTGCTTTGCCAAAACTATACATAAGAAACATAAACCTCGAGGCATTCAAGCCAAAATCTCAGATCGATCATGAAAACATTGAGTACTGACTCTAAGGACCTGAGAGTACAGAGACGACACATAGGACTCATATCTACAAGACAGGACAATCATTATCTCCACCTGATATGTTACTGCGGTCCTTGGTGCTACTGTCCTTCCCCTACTGTATGGTCCCTACCTACTCGTCCACGTCCAACTAAAAATGTTGGTGACCAACATGGTGAGACCCATGTCCCAACGAGAGATATAACTCTCCGCCAATAATTTTATCATTGCAGATAAACAGTAACAAATTGAGCAGATGATTCTTTATTATTAATAAGCATGATAAATCACTGTTCAAGCAGAATAGAGCAATATCATCTTTTTAATAAGGAATATGAAGAACATGTATAACATTTATATATTTCAAGATACATTAAACAATGTAACATCAACCAATGATTTCCATATTTCATCCTTAAGCAAATATGCTACACGGCTGATTACATTTTATAATCACACTTATGCCCTGAGGAGATGAGGTATACCACTCATACTCCAACCGAACACGGCGGCGTAAAGCATCGGTTCCATACTTAGGTCAATGGAAGAGCTGGACTCCATGACCTTATCCGTGTCGGTCAGTGTGAGACCACATGCAAGACATCTAGTGTCACTGCTAAATAGCTTTCCAGGGTATACTGGCAACTTTGATATAGAGCTACAATGACGGCTGCACTCTCTTCGCAATCGAGAGATTTCATGTTTATCTCACATCGGTCCTGCATTAAACATCATTGGGAGATTTGTGATACATCCATCTTGGCACATATAATGAAGAATTGAGAGATCTCATGTTTATCTCACGTCAATCCCACATCAGGGCGTAAGGATATTCGCACCTATTATCCCCACATATTAAAAAATATGCCCTCCAGTAGATCCCGTGGGGAAACATGTTTCACCATCACCAGCTACTGACGATGATGGATCTATGCCCAGGGCTTTACATGATAAGATTTCACTTGGTTAATTAAGTGCATTACCATATTCTTTTAGCATCAACCAAGTTTTCAAACATGAATTATTATGACAAATGCTACAAAGAAAAGTGTAAAACATCTATTAAGTATTTTTCAAAACTTTATAAAACATTTGGATCTCAATCCCTTATCTCATTACCGAGAATTACCATCCCTCAACAATATCATCATCATGTTTATTGGATCTGGGTATTCAATCCCTTAGTTCATCACTGAACATTGTTATCACTTATCAGGTAACTATTACCTCCAGATCATCTGACCAAGGTATACATGATACTTTTTACACAAGCATCTCACATAGCTCACAAGGTCCATTAAAATCTTGTCACCTCTCACTAGGCAACAAATAATATAATGGCTCATAAGGCCCATTAAGCATTTTTATCAAATAAACATCATAGCTCATACCTGGCAATACTCATCATCTCATAATACATGCATAGTTAGTATACTTGATAACAACCATATCAATTACATATCAACACTATGCAATACAAGGGTAACACCACTATTCCCTTATTAAGATTAGGGTTTCCCATTCTTTATCAATTAGGGTTTCTCATTCCATTACTCAAAGTTAGGGTTATGGTTTCCCATTCTTTATCAATTAGGGTTTCATGATCACATTATCAAATATCAAACCCTAATTCATATTCTACACTTATTAAAAGTATCAATGTATGCACACTACATGTTTATTACACAAGTATGAGTTCCTCTCCCATCCTCTCTAGTATGTTGATTACTCCATACTTTCTTAAGTTGGCTCATCCTTTCACTAAAGTACATGCACCTATGCTTATCATAGTGTATTGAATTTATTACTTTCATAAGCATCAAATGACAATCACTCTAAGTGTACTATTCACCAAAGTACTTTAGAGGTACTTCCATTGTAATCAACCTTAAGATATTTTACAAACACTCATAGGGTTGTTTAACCTTACATGGTTTTGAGACTATTTTATCTCTAAACGTTTTGAGATTATTTAACCTTCAAACAATCTTAAAAACCCCTTTAACCTTCAAACGGTCTTGAGACCCTTTTTACCTTCAAACGGTCTTGAGACCCCTTTGACCTTCAAATGGTCTTAAAACCCCTTTGACCTTCAAACGGTCTTGAGTTCCTTTTGACCTTCAAACAGTCTTGAGATCCTTTTGACCTTCAAACGGTCTTGAGATCCCTTAATCTTCAAACGGTATGGATCTCTTTGATCTCCAAATGATTTGGAACCTTTTTGACCTCTAAACGGTTTGAAACTATTTGGAATAAATTAGGTTGAAACCGTTTGCACTGTAAACGGTTTGAAACCAATTGACCTAGATTTGGTTGAAACTATTTGATCACTAAATGGTTTGAAACCATTTGACCTAAATTATGTTGAAACCGTTTGATCACTAAACAGTTTGAAACCGTTTGACCTAAATTATGTTAAAACCATTTGATCACTAAATGGTTTGAAACCGTTTGACCTAATTTATGTTGAAACCGTTTGATCACTAAACAGTTTGAAACCGTTTGACCTAAATTATGTTGAAACTGTTTGATCACTAAACGGTTTGAAACTGTTTGACCTAAATTATGTTGAAACCGTTTGCTATTATTGATCTTGAGGTGTGTCCTAAGATGATGTCATCATCATCAAGCTTCAAACCTCCATTTCTAATGTCCATACAATTGATGGATTCATTGATTCATCAATTACTCAAGAAAAACTCAAGAAGAAGGAAATATCAACATATATTGCAAGATTGAAATCAAATCATAATATCAATGGGTTTGAGTTATATAACCCGCCTTCAAAGCAACTTCAAAGCTCCAAGCTTTTCATCTTTAATGGTGAAGATAGCTCCTCCAATCATCCGAGGTTCATTCTCAACCCTTTTGATGTAAAAGATTGCCAAAGTTGAGCATTGGATGGAAGAGAGAAGAAAAGAAGAGTTATAACTCAATTTTAGCCTTCAACCCAAGGTTGAAGATGACCATAGATCTTAACTTCAGCTTGGAAAATGATCTCCTCCTTCTCCTTTGCTTCCTTGGTCGTTGGCCTTACTGAGGAGTGGGTGTGGTGCGCAAATAGCCTTTCTAGTAGGTGAATGGTTGAGTACATATAATTGAATTCGTAAGAGAGAGAGGGTAGGAGGGAAGTCATCAACCATCCTTACTAGGCGCCACATGCCCCCTCCACTTCCTTATATCCTAAGATATATTTATTTTCCTTTAATTCCTTTGAATTGTCCTGAAATTATAGTCGAGAGTTTATGCTCCTTGATGAATAAAATACTATTACCCATAAGCACCTTTATTTTAGTGGACATTACTTTTCAATTAAAAAATGTAGGTAGATATTTTCACCTACTTGGAATTATCTTGACGCCTCCAAGGTGTTTTGGACGCCATTTCATTAAGGTATTTCACCCAAAGCTTTTTAGTTAATGGGCACTTCATTTAATTTATGTATTTTTGCTACAAAATAACTTAGGATTTCAATTATGCTTATTTCTTGATTATTTTATTATCAATAGTATCATTTCTCAAATATGGTTCAAACAAGGTGCCCCTTTCTTTTTCTTTTCTCTAAATGATACCAAGAGACAGTAGGGACCCTCTTGAGGTGGTATTTTACATATTCAACCCTAGGTTTTGGGTAAATTACAAATTACGCCAAAACTAGTATTCAATGTACAAGTATTATTCAAACAAGCCCCTTCTTGGAATTTAGGCTTCCACAAAGAATCCCTTAGCATCCTACTCATTCTTATGATGCTAAAGTACTTGAGGAACATTTATCATGTAACATTTTGCGAGGTAACCCCTTAAATTGGGTAAATTGCACTTTAGTCTAAAACAAGCAAATATTATTTCAACATTATTCAAATAGAACCAAAATTGAAACATAAGCTCTCCTTTAGTCTTAATTACTTTTTCAAAAGATAAAGACAAGAATATAAATGACTTACTTAAGAAAAACTCCTAGGGTTAAGGCGTAACCCAGGACAGGGATGTAACAACTATCCACCCCTAACAGGGATTTTGTCCCCGAAATCATCAAGAGAAAAGAGAAGGGTACTTCCTCCTCATCTCTTCCTCTAGCTCCCACATAGCCTCTTCAATGCCACGATGATGCCAGAGAACTTTCATAAGAATTATGTCTTTCTTTTTAAACTTTTTGATTCTCCTGTCAAGAATCATCATTGGTCCTTCTTCATAGGATATATCTTCATTTAACTCTACCTCTACAGGTTGCAATACTAACTCCGTATCAGGGTGACACTTTCTCAGCATGGATATATGGAATATTGTATTCAATCTATTTAGTTTAGGTGGCAACTCCAACTTATTGGCTACCTTTCCAATCCGTTCAGTGATTGGATAAGACCCCATAAATCTAGGAGCTAACTTACCCTTTTTCCCAAATCTAAGAACACCTTTCCAGGGTGAGACTTTGAGATATACTCTGTCTCCAACTTGGAATTCTAAGGGTCTTCTCCATTTATCAGCATATGACTTTTGTCTATCCTGTGTAGCCTTTAACTGTTGTTGTATTACTTTAATCTTCTCAGTTGTCTATTGCACTAATTCAGGACCCAAAAGTTGGTATTCTCCTATTTCATACTAGCACAATGGAGATCTACAACATCAACCATATAATGCTTCATATGGTGCCATATCAATATTGTGCTGATAACTATTTTTGTAAGATAATTCTATTAAGCTCAAGTGTAGATCCCAACTTCCTACAAACTGAAGGACACATGCCCTAAGCAAATCCTCCAAGGTTTGTATAGTCCTCTCAGATTGTCCATCCATCTAGGGGTGAAAGGTGGTACTGAATCTTAACAACGTACCCAATGCTTTATGTAGTTGTTCCCAAAAATGACTCATGAACTGGGGGCCTCTAACAGAAACAATTGTAGCTGGAACCCCGTGTAATCACACTATCTCATCTATATAGATCTGTGCAAGTTTCTCAGCAGTCGAGGTTGTTTTGACAGGAAGAAAATGTGTTGACTTAGTCAACCTATCAACTATCACCCAAATGGAATCATGACTTTTGGTTGTTCTGGGTAAACCAAACAAAAAGTCCATGGTCATGCGGGCTTCTAATGTTCATCTTTAAGCTGCTCAGCTTAGGGTTTCCCATTCTTTACAATTAGGGTTTCATGATCACATTATCAAAGATCAAACCCTAATTCATATTCTACACTTATTAAAAGTACCAATGTATGCACACTACATGTTTATTACACAAGTATGAGTTCCTCTCTCATCCTCTCTAGTATGTTGATTACTCCATACTTTATTAAGTTGGCTCATCCTTTCACTAAAGTACATGCACCTATGCTTATCATAGTGTATTGAATTTATTACTTTCATAAGCATCAAATGACAATCACTCTAAGTGTACTATTCACCTAAGTACTTTAGAGGTAATTCTGTTGTAATCAACCTTAAGATACTTTACAAACACTCATAGGGTTGTTTAACCTTGCATGGTTTTGAGACTATTTGATCTCTAAACGTTTTGAGATTATTTAACCTTCAAACGATCTTGAAAACCCCTTTAAACTTGAAGCTGTCTTGAGACCCTTTTGACCTTCAAATGGTCTTGAGACCCCTTTGACCTTCAAACGGTCTTGAGACCCCTTTGACCTTCAAATGGTCTTGAGATCCTTTTGACCTTCAAACAGTCGTTAGATCCTTTTAACCTTCAAATAGTCTTGAGATCCTTTTGACCTTTAAATGGTCTTGAGATCCTTTTGACCTTCAAACGGTCTTGAAACCCCTTAATCTTGAAATGGTCTAGATCTCTTTGATCTCCAAACGGTTTGGAACCTTTTTGACCTCTAAACGGTTTGAAACCATTTGGACTAAATTAGGTTGAAACCATTTGCACTCTAAATGGTTTGAAACTGTTTGACCTAGATTTGGTTAAAACCATTTGATCCCTAAACAGTTTGAAACCATTTGACCTAAATTATGTTGAAACCGTTTGATCACTAAACGGTTTGAAACCACTTGACCTAAATTATGTTGAAACCGTTTGATCACTAAACGGTTTGAAACTGTATGACCTAAATTATGTTGAAACTGTTTGATCACTAAACGGTTTGAAACCATTTGACCTAAATTATGTTGAAACCGTTTGATCACTAAATGGTTTGAAACCGTTTGACCTAAATTATGTTGAAACCATTTGACCTAAATTATGTTGAAACCGTTTGATATTGTTGATCTTGAGGTGTGTGCTAAGATGATGTCATCATCATCAAGCTTCAGACCTCCGTTTCTACTATCCATACAACTGATGGATTCATTGATTCATCAATTACTCAAGAAAAACTCGAGAAGAAGGAAAGATCAACATATATTGCAAGATTGAAATCAAATATTAATATCAATGGGTTCAAGTTATATAACCCGCCTTCAAAGCAACTTCAAAGATCCAAGATTTTTGTCTTTAATGGTAAAGATAGATCCTCCAATTATCCAAGGCACATTCTCAACCCTTTTGATGTAAAAAATTGCCAAAGTTGAGCATTGGATGGAAGAAAGAAGAAAAGAAGAGTTATAACTCAATTTTAGCCTTCAACCCAAGGTTGAAGATGACCATAGATCTTACCTTCAGCTTGGGAAATGATCTCCTCCTTCTACTTTGCTTCCTTGGTCATTGGCCTTAGTGAGGAGTGAGTGTGGTGCACAAAGAGCCTTTCTAGTAGGTGAATGGTTGAGTATATATAATTTGAATTCATAAGATAGAGAGGGTAGGAGGGAACTCATCAACCTTCCTTACTAGGCGTGACATGCCCCCTCCACTTCCTTATCTCCTAAGCTATCTTTCTTTTCCTTTAATTCCTTTGAATTACCCCTGAATTATAGTCGATCATTTATGCTCCTTAATGAATAAAATACTATTACCCATAAGCACCTTTATTTTAGTGGACATTACTTTTCAATAAAAAAATGTAGGTAGATATTTTCACCTACTTGGAATTATCTTGACACCTCCAAGGTGTTTTGGCCGCCATTTAATTAAGGGATTTCACCCAAAGCTTTTTAGTTGATGGGCTCTTCTTTTAATTTATATATTTTTGCTACAAAATAACTTAGGGTTTCAATTATGCTTATTTCTTGATTATTTTATTATCAAGAGTATCATTTCTCAAATATGGTTCGAATAAGACACCCCTTTCTTTTTCTTTTCTCTAAATGGTACCAAGAGACAGTAGGGACACTCTTGAGGTGGTATTTTACATATTCAACCCTAGGTTTTCGGTAAATTACAAATTAAACCAAAACTAGTATTCAATGTACAAGTATTATTCAAACAAGCCCCTTCTTGGAATTTAGGCTTCCAAAAACCATCCCTTAGCATCCTTCTCATTCTTATGATGCTAAAGTACTTGAGGAACATTTATCATGTAACATTTTGCGAGGTAACCTCTTATATTGGGTAAATTGCACTTTAGTATAAAACAAGCAAATATTATTTCAACATTATTCAAATAGGACCAAAATTGAAACATAAGCTCTCCTTTAGTCTTAATTACTTTTTCAAAAGATAAAGACAAGAATATAAATGACTTAAGAAAAACTCCTAGGGTTAAGGCGTAACCCATGTCAGGGATGTTACAACTATCCACCCCTAACAGGGATTTCGTCCCCGAAATCATCAAGAGAAAATAGAAGGGTACTTCCTCATCATCTCTTCCTCCAGCTCCCACATACCCTCTTCAATGCCACGATGATGCCGGAAAACTTTCACAAGAATTATGTCTTTCTTTTTCAACCTTTTGATTCTCCTATCAACAATCATCATTGGTCCTTCTTCATAGGATATACCTTCATTTAACTCTACCTTTACAGGTTGCAATACTAACTCAATATCAAGGTGACACTTTTTCAGCATGCATATATGGAATATTGGATGCAATCTATGTAGTTCAACTGGCAACACCAATTTATAGGCTATCTTTCCAATCCGTTCAGTGATTGGATAAGGCCTCATAAATCTAGGAGCTAACTTACCCTTTTTCCCAAATCTAAGAACACCTTTCCAAGGTGAGACTTTGAGATATACTTTGTCTCCAACTTGGAATTCTAAGGGTCTTCTCCATTTATCAGCGTATGACTTCTGTCTATCCTGTGCAGCCTTTAACTGTTGTTGTATTACTTTAAACTTCTCAGCTGTCTGTTGCACTAATTTAGGACCCCAAAGTTGGTATTATCCTATTTCATACCAACACAATGGAGATCTACAACATCTACCATATAATGCTTCATATGGTGCCATATCAATACTGTGCTGATAACTATTGTTGTAAGCAAATTCTATTAAGCTCAAGTGTATATCCCAACTTCCTACAAACTGAAGGACACATGCCCTAAGAAAATCCTCCAAGGTTTGTATAGTGCTCTCAGATTGTCCATCCGTCTGGGGGTGAAAGGTGGTACTAAATCTTAACTACGTACCCAATACTTTATGTAGTCGTTCCCAAAAACAACCCGTGAACTGGGGACCTCTATCAGAAACAATTGTAGCTGGAAACCCGTGTAATCACACTATATCATCTATATAGATCTGTGCAAGTTTCTCAGCAGTATAGGTTGTTTTGACAGGAAGAAAATGTTCTGACTTAGTCAACCTATCAACTTTCACCCAAATGGAATCATGACTTTTGGTTGTTCAGGGTAAACCAACCAAAAAGTCCATGGTCATGTGATCCCATTTCCACTGTGGTATAGGTAAAGGTTGCATTGTTCCTGCGGGCTTCTGATGTTCAGCTTTAACCTGCTGACACATTGGACACCGCATAACAAACTCAGCTACATCTTTCTTCAAACTAGGCCACCAATACATATCTTTCAAGTTATGATACATTTTTGTGCTCCCTGGATGCATTGCATACATGGATGAATGAGCTTCCTCCATGACTAACTTCCTTAAGTCATTCACATCAGGTACTACCATCCTACCATGGTAATAGACTACCTCATCATCTGACTCATGAAAACCATCCAGTTTCTCATTATTGTACTCTGATCTTATCTGCTGAATCACAACATCAGTCTATTATTCTTCTTTGATTTGTTGCTTGAGCGTAGGTTTCACTTGCATTTCAGCTAATAGTCCAGCTAATAAGGATACTTTAAAATTTACATTGTTTTGCCTCAAAGAGATAGGCATGTCTCATTTAAAGCACACTAAATAGTTCAAATGTGCTTTGTCTATGGTTGGCGATGATGATTTTCTACTTAGTGCATCAGCCACTACATTACCCTTTCCCGGATGATAATAAATTGTACAATCGTAGTCCTCTATTAACTCCATCCAGTGGCATTGTCTCATGTTCAACTCATGCTGTGAAAAGATGTATTTTAGGTTCTTATAGTCTGTGAAAATCTGGAATGTCTCTCCTTAGAGATAATGCCTCCAGATTTTCAATGCATGAACCACTGCAGCCAATTCTAGATCATATGTCGGATAATTTTCCTCGTGTCACTTGTTTATCATGCATCAACACACATCCTAGACCATTCTTATAAGTGTCACAGAATACAATATACCCCTTTCCCTGCTCAGGTAACACTAACATAGGCGCACTTGTTAACCTTTCTTTCAACAACTGGAAGGAATGTTGACACTTGTCATTCCAGACAAAAGCAACCTCCTTCCTAGTTAACCTAGTTAGGGGTAATGCTATAGAACTGAAGTTCTTAATGAACCTCCTATAGTAGCCTGCCAATCCTAGAAAACTGTGTATCTCCATTGTTGTCTTTGGCTATTCCCACTCCAAGACAGATTCTACTTTTTTAGGATCAACACGGATACCTGAGGCAGATATTACGTGTCCTAGGAAAGACACTTCTGATAACCAGAATTCACACTTGCTAAACTTGGCGTATAGCTTGTGCTCTCTCAGTAAAGTCAGGGCCTGACGAAGGTGTTTCTCATGTTGTTGAGCATCTCTACTGTAAAACAGGATGTCATCTATAAAAACTACTATGAATTGATCAAGGAATGGTCGGAAAATTCTGTTCATGAGTTCCATGAAGTTAGTTGGTGCATTAGTTAGTCCAAATGACATAACTATGAACTCATAGTGACCATACCTTATTTTGAAGGCTGATTTAGGTATGTCACTCTCCTTGACGTGTAACTGATGGTATCCTGACCTCAGATCTATTTTAGAGAATATAGTTGCACCACACAACTGGTCAAACAAGTCATCTATCCTTGGCAGAGGATATTTGTTCTTTATGGTCACCTGGTTGAGCTGTCTATAGTCTATGCATAATCTCATAGACTCATCCTTCTTTTTCACAAAGAGAACTAGAGCACCCCAAGGTGAAGTACTCGGTCGAATAAAACCCTTTTCAAGCAACTCATGTAACTGTTTCTTGAGTTCTGTCATCTCAGCAGGTGCCATTCTATATGGTGTTTGAGCTATAGGTTGCGTACCTGGGAATAGATTAATCTCGAAATCAATCTCTCGGGGTGGAGGAACACCTGGAAGTTCCTCAGGAAACACATCCTCAAACTCCCTAACAATCAAAACTACAGAAAGACTTGAACTCTCTGCTCTGATATCTACCACATGTGGCAAGAATGCTTCACATCCTTGTCGCATCAGTTTCTTAGCTATCATTGCTGACACTAGATAGGTTGGAAGAATATTTCTATCCCCCTAAAAGATCCATATATCACCATTGTCTATGAACACAGCCTATTTGGAACCACAATCCATGACAACCTTATACTTTTCTAGGGTGTGCATCCCAAGGATTATGTCGAACCCATGCATCTCAAGTGGTATAAGATCCACCTGAATGCTATGTTCTGAAAAAGAAAGAACACAGGGAGAACATACCTCCCACAACACTACAGATCCAACTAACGAAGTTTCTAATAACAAGTTATCTGCTCTATGACTGACAGTCATATTGCAGTCATGAATCACTTCTCAAGTGATAAAGGAATGAGTAGCACCCGGATCAATCAAAACAGATACAAAGCAAGATGAAGACATATCAGAATGAAATAATTCCATCTGACCTATCACGACTCGTGGGTTGACCACTACTTCTGGCTGATTCATAGCATAGAATCTTGCCGTTGTTGGTTGTCGACCACTCGTCCTGTTATTGGGTGCAGATGAACCAGCTTGGGATGCATGTCCAAGTCCTCATGCACCACTTGTAAACTGTCGCTTTTGAGAGACTTGTTGACTCTGCCTCGGTGGTTGGGTTACACTCACGTCTCTAGCTAGACAATCTATCATCAGATGTCCCATCTTCCCACATTTATAACAGCTTCTGTTCTCCCACTGTGACCTAGATGGTCCTATTACTAACATTGATGCTGAGCTGTGGGCTCCCTCTGGTGGTAAACTACGGCCTCTACCCTTGTTGGATGTCCACTGCGTCTGAGTATTGAACCTCGATGGTACTGTTGGTGCAGAAAACCTTGGTTTCTTAAAACTTTTGGTCCTCTGTCCTTGGAACTGCGTATATACTTTCTTACTATTGGCTTGACATTTCTCAGTCACAGACCTTTCTATCCGCCTAACTGACTCCACAAAGGTGGCAAACCTCTCTCTACTCTCTAGAGCAGATGTGGGTGTGGTCAAATCAACGTTCAAATGCTTCTCAAAATGCTGAATCCTCTCCTCATCTGTAGTAGCCATGTGCGGACAAAATCGTAGAAGCACCATAAACTTATCTTCATACTCACTAATGTTTATTGGTCCTTGCCTTATTCGCTCAAACTAAGAAATTTTCTCATCCAGGTAAGTCTTGAGAAAATATCTATTAACAAACTCTTATCGGAACTCTCTCCATTCGACCTCAACTCCTGGTCATTTCTCTTCCTCAATGGCCCACCAGTGGCCAACACTCCCTTTCAAAAGGTACACTGCATGCCTAACCTTCTCAGCTTTTGGGATATTCAGAATTCAGAAGGCCTTCTCTAGCTCAGTCAGCTACAAGTCTGCGTATGTGGGGTCAGCTGTACTAGTATAATCAGTGGCTCCTACCTGTCGAAGCTGTTCAAAAGTCTTGCCAGCTCCATGTCTCTCATCAGGGACTGGTGCCCTAGGTGCAGGTGGTGGCATCCTATCCGCCATATGTGTTATTGTCACCATAAACTTCCCAAAGAGGGCATGGAAAGCTGGGTTTTCTATCGAATCTTGGTCAAGCTGGGGATTCTCAGGTACTAGTTCCTCTCTAGCTTGATCCCTTGCACCTCCTCTTGGTGTAGCAACACTACTTTCAGCAGCATATTCCTCGTGTGTTCCAGCCATCTTTAAGTTCTTCTTCTTCTCCTATAAGAGCAGAAGTCACTTTAAGATAAACTGGAAGACACTAGAACAGACTCTACTACTTAATCCTATGTCTATGTAGACTCAGCGAACCATAGGCTCTGATACTAAAACTTTGTGATGATCTGACAACAAATCAAACTGTCATTGTGTAATTAATTTCAGAATTAACCATAATAAGTAGAATAACAAAAAATCACTAAAAATTAAAACCTTTTGCAAAGAGATCCAATTCCAGGAAACTCTTATAAAGAGAGACAAAGTACTGCATACATTATAGTTCACATTGTACATACCATGTACCATCTCTTCTCGAGGAATATATTTACAATAGTTGCTTTGCCAAAACTACACATAAGCAACATAAACCTCGAGGCATTCAAGCCAAAATCTCAGATCGATCATGAAAACATTGAGTATTGACTCCAAGGACCTGAGAGTACAGAGACGACACATAGGACTCATATCTACAAGACACGACAATCAGTATCTCCACCTGAGATGTTACTGCGGTCCTTGGTGCTACTGTCCTTCCCCTGCTGTATGGTCCCTACCTACTCGTCCACGTCCAACTAAAAATGTTGGTGACCAACATGGTGAGACCCATGTCCCAACGAGAGATATAACTCTCCGCCAATAATTTTATCATTGCAGATAAATAGTAACAAATTGAGCAGAGGATTCTTTATTATTAATAAGCATGATAAATCATTGTTCAAGCATAATAGAGCAATATCATCTTTTTAATAATGAATATGAAGAACATGTATAACATTTATATATTTCAAGATACATTAAACAATGTAACATCAACCAATGATTTCCATATTTCATCCTTAAGCAAATATGCTACACGGCTGATTACATTTTATAATCACACTTATGCCCTGAGGAGATGAGGTATACCACTCATACTCCAACCGAACATGGCGGCGTAAAGCATCGGTTCCATACTTAGGTCAATGGAAGAGCTGGACTCCATGACCTTATCCATGTCGGTCAGTGTGAGACCACATGCAGGACATCTAGTGTCACTGCTAAATAGCTTTCCAGGGTATACTGGAAACTTTGCTATAGAGCTACAGCGGCGGCTGCACTCTCTTCGCAATCGAGAGATTTCATGTTTATCTCACATCGGTCCTGCATTAAACATCATTGGGAGATTTTTGATACATCCATCTCGGCACATATAATGAAGAATTGAGAGATCTCATGTTTATCTCACATCAATCCCACATTAGGGCGTAAGGATATTCGCACCCATTACACCCACATATTAAAAAATATGCCCTCCAGTAGATCCTGTGGGAAAACATGTTTCACCATCACCAGCTACTGACGATGATGGATCTATGCCCAGGGCTTTACATGATAAGATTTCACTTGGTTAATTAAGTGCATTACCATATTCTTTTAGCATCAACCAAGTTTTCAAACATGAATTATTATGACAAATGCTACAAAGAAAAGTGTAAAACATCTATTAAGTATTTTTCAAAACTTTATAAAACATTTGGATCTCAATCCCTTATCTCATTACTGAGAATTCCCATCCCTCAACAATATCATCATCATGTTTACTAGATCTGGGTATTCAATCCCTTAGTTCATCACTGAACATTGTTATCACTTATCAGGTAACTATTACCTCCAGATCATCTGACCAAGGTATACATGATACTTGTTACACAAGCATCTCACATAGCTCACAAGGTCCATTAAAATCTTGTCACCTCTCACTAGGCAACAAATAATATAATGTCTCATAAGGCCCATTAAGCATTTTTATCAAATAAACATCATAGCTCATACTTGGCAATACTCATCATCTCATAATACCTGCATAGTTAGTATACTTGATAACAACCATATCAATTACATATCAACACTATGCAATACAAGGGTAACACCACTATTCCCTTATTAAGATTAGGGTTTCCCATTCTTTATCAATTAGGGTTTCTCATTCCATTACTCAAAATTAGGGTTATGGTTTCCCATTCTTTATCAATTAGGGTTTCATGATCACATTATCAAAGATCAAACCCTAATTCATATTCTATACTTATTAAAAGTATCAATGTATGCACACTACATGTTTATTACACAAGTATGAGTTCCTCTCCCATCCTCTCTAGTATGTTGATTACTCCATACTTTCTTAAGTTCGCTCATCCTTTCACTAAAGTACATGCACCTATGCTTATCATAGTGTATTGAATTTATTACATTCATAAGCATCAAATGACAATCACTCTAAGTGTACTATTCACCTAAGTACTTTAGAGGTACTTCCATTGTAATCAACCTTAAGATACTTTACAAACACTCATAGGGTTGTTTAACCTTACATGGTTTTGAGACTATTTTATCTCTAAACGTTTTGAGATTATTTAACCTTCAAACAATCTTGAAAACCCCTTTAACCTTCAAATGGTCTTGAGACCCTTTTTACCTTCAAACGGTCTTGAGACCCCTTTGACCTTCAAATGGTCTTAAAACCCCTTTGACCTTCAAACGGTCTTAAGACCCCTTTGACCTTCAAACGGTTTTGAGTTCCTTTTGACCTTCAAACGGTCTTGAGATCCTTTTGACCTTCAAATGGTCTTGAGATCCTTTTGACCTTCAAACGGTCTTGAGATCCCTTAATCTTCAAACGGTATGGATCTCTTTGATCTCCAGATGGTTTGGAACCTTTTTTACCTCTAAACGGTTTGAAACTATTTGGTATAAATAAGGTTGAAACCGTTTGCACTCTAAATGGTTTGAAACCAATTGACCTAGATTTGGTTGAAACTATTTGATCACTAAATGGTTTGAAACCATTTGACCTAAATTATGTTGAAACCGTTTGATCACTAAACAGTTTGAAACCGTTTGACCTAAATTATGTTAAAACCATTTGATCACTAAACGGTTTGAAACCGTTTGACCTAAATTATGTTGAAACCGTTTGATCACTAAACAGTTTGAAACCGTTTGACCTAAATAATGTTGAAACCGTTTGATCACTAAACGGTTTGAAATTGTTTGACCTAAATTATGTTGAAACCGTTTGATATTATTGATCTTGAGGTGTGTCGTAAGATGATCTCATCATCATCAATCTTCAAACCTCCGTTTCTAATGTCCATACAATTGATGGATTCATTGATTCATCAATTACTCAAGAAAAACTCAAGAAGAAGGAAATATCAACATATATTGCAAGATTGAAATCAAATCATAATATCAATGGGTTCAAGTTATATAACCCGCCTTCATAGCAACATCAAAGCTCCAAGATTTTCGTCTTTAATGGTGAAGATAGCTCCTCCAATCATCCGAGGTGCATTCTCAACCCTTTTGATGTAAAAGATTGCCAAAGTTGAGCATTGGATGGAAGAGAGAAGAAAAGAAGAGTTATAACTCGATTTTAGCCTTCAACCCAAGGTTGAAGATGACCATAGATCTTAACTTCAGCTTGGAAAATGATCTCCTCCTTCTCCTTTGCTTCCTTGGTCGTTGGCCTTAGTGAGGAGTGGGTGTGGTGCGCAAATAGCCTTTCTAGTAGGTGAATGGTTGAGTACATATAATTGAATTCGTAAGAGAGAGAGGGTAGGAGGGAAGTCATCAACCATCCTTACTAGGCGCCACATGCCCCCTCCACTTCCTTATATCCTAAGCTATATTTATTTTCCTTTAATTCCTTTGAATTGTCCCGAAATTATAGTCGACAGTTTATGCTCCTTGATGAATAAAATACTATTACCCATAAGCACCTTTATTTTAGTGGACATTACTTTTCAATTAAAAAATGTAGGTAGATATTTTCACCTAATTGGAATTATCTTGACGCCTCCAAGGTGTTTTGGCCGCCATTTCATTAAGGGATTTCACCCAAAGCTTTTTAGTTAATGGGCACTTCATTTAATTTATGTATTTTTGCTACAAAATAACTTAGGGTTTCAAATATGCTTATTTCTTGATTATTTTATTATCAATAGTATCATTTCTCAAATATGGTTCAAACAAGGTGCCCCTTTCTTTTTCTTTTCTCTAAATGATACCAAGAGACAGTAGGGACACTCTTGAGGTGGTATTTTACATATTCAACCCTAGGTTTTGGGTAAATTACAAATTACGCCAAAACTAGTATTCAATGTACAAGTATTATTCAAACAAGCCCCTTCTTGGAATTTAGGCTTCCACAAAGAATCCCTTAGCATCCTTCTCATTCTTATGATGCTAAAGTACTTGAGGAACATTTATCATGTAACATTTTGCGAGGTAACCCCTTATATTGGGTAAATTGCACTTTAGTATAAAACAAGCAAATATTATTTCAACATTATTCAAATAGGACCAAAATTGAAACATAAGCTCTCCTTTAGTCTTAATTACTTTTTCAAAAGATAAAGACAAGAATATAAATGACTTACTTAAGAAAAACTCCTAGGGTTAAGGCGTAACCCAGGACAGGGATGTAACAACTATCCACCCCTAACAGGGATTTCGTCCCCGAAATCATCAAGAGAAAAGAGAAGGGTACTTCCTCCTCATCTCTTCCTCCAGCTCCCACATAGCCTCTTCAATGCCACGATGAAGCCAAAGAACTTTCACAAGAATTATGTCTTTCTTTTTAAACTTTTTGATTCTCGTGTCAAGAATCATGATTGGTCCTTCTTCATAGGATATATCTTCATTTAACTCTACCTCTACATGTAGCAATACCAACTCCGTATCAGGGTGACACTTTCTCAGCATGGATATATGGAATATTGTATTCAATCTATTTAGTTTAGGTGGCAACTCCAACTTATTGGCTACCTTTCCAATCCGTTCAGTGATTGGATAAGACCCCATAAATCTAGGAGCTAACTTACCCTTTTTCCCAAATCTAAGAACACCTTTCCAGGGTGAGACTTTGAGATATACTCTGTCTCCAACTTGGAATTCTAAGGGTCTTCTCCGTTTATCAGCGTATGACTTTTGTCTATCCTGTGTAACCTTTAACTGTTGTTGTATTACTTTAATCTTCTCAGTTGTCTGTTGCACTAATTCAGGACCCAAAAGTTGGTATTCTCCTGTTTCATACCAGCACAATGGAGATCTACAACATCAACCATATAATGCTTCATATGGTGCCATATCAATATTGTGTTGATAACTATTGTTGTAAGATAATTCTATTAAGCTCAAGTGTAGATCCCAACTTCCTACAAACTGAAGGACACATGCCCTAAGCAAATCCTCCAAGGTTTGTATAGTCCTCTCAGATTGTCCATCCATCTAGGGGTGAAAGGTGGTACTGAATCTTAACAACGTACCCAATGCTTTATGTAGTTGTTCCCAAAAATGACTCATGAACTGGGGGCCTCTAACATAAACAATTGTAGCTGGAACCCCGTGTAATCACACTATCTCATCTATATAGATCTGTGCAAGTTTCTCAATAGTATAGGTTGTTTTGAAAGGAAGCAAATGTGTTGACTTAGTCAACCTATCAACTATCACCCAAATGGAATCATGACTTTTGGTTGTTCTGGGTAAACCAACCAAAAAGTCCATGGTCATGTGATCCCATTTCTACTGTAGTATAGGTAAAGGTTTCATTGTTCATGGAGGCTTCTAATATTCAGCTTTAAGCTGCTGACACACTGGACACCGTATAACAAACTCAGCTACATCTTTCTTCAAACCAGACCACCAATACATATCTTTCAAGTTATGATACATTTTGGTGCTCCCTGGATGCATTGCATACATGGATGAATGAGCTTCCTCCATGACTAACTTCCTTAAGTCATTGGCATCAGGTACTACCATCCTACCATGGTAACAGACTACCTCATCATCTGACTCATAAAAACGATCCCATTTCTCATTACTGTACTCTGATCTTATCTGCTGAATCACAGCATCAGTCTATTGTGCTTCTTTGATCTGTTGTTTCAGAGTAGGTTTCACTTGCATTTCAGCTAATAGTCCAGCTAACAAGGATACTTTAAGTTGTACATTATTTTTCCTCAATGATACAAGCATGTCTCATTTAAAGCACACTAAAGAGTTCAACTGTGCTTACTTAGTGCATCAGCCACAACATTAGCCTTTCCCGGATGATAATCAATTGTACAATCGTAGTCCTTGATTAACTCCATCCAGCGGCATTGTCTCATGTTCAAATCAAGCTGGGAAAAGATGTATTTTAGGTTCTTACGGTCTGTGAAAATCTGGAGTGTCTCTCCATAGAGATAATGCCTCCTGATCTTCAACGCATGAACCACTACAGCCAATTCTAGATCATGTGTCGGATAATTTTCCTCGTGTTTCTTAAGCTGTCGAGAAGCAAAAGAAATCACTTGTTTATCCTGCATCAACACACATCCTAGACTGTTCTTAGAAGTGTCACAAAATACAATATACCCCTTTCCCTGCTCAGGTAACACTAACACAAGCACACTTGTTAACCTTTCTTTCAACAACTGGAATGAATGTTGACACCTGTCATTCCAGACAAAAGGAACCTCCTTCCTGGTTAACCTAGTTAGGGGTAATGCTATAGAACTGAAGTTCTTAATGAACCTACTATAGTAGCCTGCCAGTCCTAGAAAACTGCATATCTCCATTGGTGTCTTTGGCTGTTCCCACTCTAAGATAGATTCTACCTTTTTAGGATCAACACGGATACCTGAGGCAAATATTACATGTTCTAGGAAAGACACTTCTGATAACCAGAATTTACACTTGCTAAACTTGGCGTATAACTTGTGCTCTCTCAGTAAAGTTAGGGCCTGATGAAGGTATTGCTCATGTTGTTGAGCATCTCTATTGTAAATCAGGATGTCATCTATAAAGACTACTATGAATTGATCAAGGAATGGCCGGAAATTTTTTTTCATGAGTTCCATGAATGCAGTTGGTGCATTAGTTAGTCCAAATGACATAACTATGAACTCATAGTGACCATACCTTGTTCTGAAGGCTGATTTAGGTATGTCACTCTCCTTGATGCGTAACTGATGGTATCCTAACCTCAGATCTATTTTAGAGAATATAGTTGCACCACACAACTGGTCAAATAAGTCATCTATCCTTGGTAGAGGATATCTGTTCTTTATGGTCACCTTGTTGAGCTGTCTATAATCTATGTATAATCTCATAGACCCGTCCTTATTTTTCACAAAGAGAACCAGAGCACCCCAAGGTGAAGTACTCGGTCGAATAAAACCCTTTTCAAGCAACTCATGTAACTGTTTCTTGAGTTCTGCCATCTCAGTAGGTGCCATTCTATATGGTGTTTGAGCTATAGGTTGCGTACCCGGGAATAGATTAATCTTGAAATCAATCTCTTGGGGTGGAGGAACACCTAGAAGTTCCTCAGGAAACACATCCTGAAACTCCCTAACAATCGAAACTTCAGAAAGACTAGAACTCTCTGCTCTGATATCTACCACATGTGCCAAGAATGCTTCACATCCTTGTCGCATTAGTTTCTCAGCTATCATTGCTGACACTAGACAGGTTGGAAGAATATTTCTATCCCCCTGAAAGATCCATATATCACCATTTTCTATGAACATAGCCTACTTAGAACAGCAATCCAAGACAAACTTATACTTTTCTAGGGTGTACATCCCAAGGATTATGTCGAACCCATGCATCTCAAGTGGTATAAGATCCATTTGAATGCTATGTTCTGATTCAGATCCAACTAATGAAGTTTCTAATAACAAGTTATCTGCTCTATGACTAACAGTCATATTGCAGTCATGAATCACTTCTTGAGTGATAAAGGAATGTGTAGCACCCAGATCAATCAAAATAGATACGAAGCAAGATGAAGACATCAGAACGAAATAATTCCATCTGACCTGTCATGACTTGTGGGTTGACCACTGCTTCCAACTGATTCATAGAATAGAATCTTGTCGTTGTTGGTTGTCGACCACTCATCTTGTTATTGGGTGTAGATGAACCAGCTTGGGACGCTTGTTCATGTCCTCATGCACCACTGCTAAACTGTCACTTCTGAGAGCCTTGTTGACTCTGCCTTGGTGGTTGGGTTACACTCACGTCTCTAGCTAGACAATCTTTCATCAGTTATCCCATCTTCCCACATTTATAACAGCTTATGTTCTCCCACTGTGACCTAGATGGTCCTGTTACTAACATTTATGTTGAGTTGTGGGCTCCCTCTGGTGGTAAACTACGACCTCTATCCTTGCTGGATGTCCATTGTGTCTGAGTATTGAACCTTGATGGTACTATTGGTGCATTAAACCTTGGTTTCTTAAAACTTTTGGACCTCTATCCTTGGAAGTGTGTTCTAAAGTCATTGTCTACACAGGTCATGCAGCTAACTGTTACCTCCTAGCAAAGAAAGATGCAAAGCCCAGGTTGATCAGATGGATACTCCTCTTGCAAGAATTTGATTTGGAGATTCGAGATAAGATAGGTACAGAGAATGTTGTGGCAGACCACCTCAGTTGTATCCACACTCTAGAAACCGAGAAGATCTCGATTAATGATTCTCTTCCAGATGACCAACTTATGAAAGTCTCAGAAGCTACCCCTTGGTACTCGGACTAGGTGAACTACCTCACTGTTGGTGTTATCCACCCTGAATGCAACGGAAATGCACTGAAGAAATTCATGTATGATGTGAAGCAATATCTTTGGGATGAACTGTACCTATTCAAGATTTGTGCTGATGGTCTCTACAGACATTGTATCGCTGAGGAAGAAGCCCAACTCATTTGAGAGAAATGTCACTCAGGCCCAGTTGGAGGCCATATGAGTTCTAAGAAAACTTCTTTGAAGGTTTTGCAATGCGGGGTTTTTTTCCCAACCATATCCAAAGATACCTACAACTTTTCTCTAGCATGTGAAAAATGTCAGAGAACATGTAACATTACAAAAAGAGATGAGATGTCACTTAAACTGTGGCAAGAAGTCGAGATTTTTGATGTTTGAAGTGTGGACTACATGGGTCCATTCCCATCTTCATTGTCTACACAGATCATGCAGCTATCCATTACCTCCTAGCAAAGAAATATGCAAAGCCCAGGTTGATCAGATGGATTCTCCTCTTGCAAGAATTTGATTTGGAGATACAAGATAAGAAAGGTATAGAGTGTTGTGGCAGACCACCTCAGTTGTATCCACACTCTGGAAACCGAGAAGATCCCGATTAATGATTCTCTTCCAGACGACCAACTCATGAAAGTCTCAGAAGATACCCCTTGGTACTCAGACTATGTGAACTACCTCACCATTGGTGTCATCCACCCTGAATGCACCGGAAATGCACTGAAGAAATTAATGCATGATGTGAAGCAGTACCATTGGGATGAACTGTACCTCTTTAAGATTTATGTTGATGGTCTCTACAGACATTGTATCGCTGAGGAAGAAGCCCAACTCATTTTAGAGCAATGTCACTCAGGCCCAGTTGGAGGCCATATGAGTTCTAAGAAAACTTCTTTGAAGGTTTTGCAATGTAGTTTCTTTTGGCCAACCATATCCAAAGATTCCCACAACTTTGTTCTAGCATGTGACAAATGTCAGAGAACAGGTAACATTACGAAAAGAGATGAGATGCCACTTAAACTGTGGCAAGAAGTCAAGATTTTTGATGTTTGGGGTGTGGACTACATGGGTCCATTCCCATCTTCACGTGGATTTTCCTACATCCTAGTCACGGTGGATTACGTCTCAAAATGGGTAGAGGCCATACCAACCGTAACTAGCAATTCCAAACCAGTTATCAAGATGTTCAAAGATATTATCTTTCCCCATTTTGGAGTCCCACAAACTATGATATCTGACAGAGGTTCTCATTTTCTAGAAAGAAGCTTTAAAACGTTGGTAAGAAAATATGGTGTAATGAACAAGGTAGCTTCCCACTACCACCCACAAACAAGTGGGAGGTAGAGGTTTCCAACCGTCAACTGAAGGCTATCTTGGAAAAGACAATAGGTCGCAACCGAAAAGATTGGTCAGTGAAAATCAATGACGCCTTGTGGGCCTACCGAACTGCTTTTGAGACTCCTCATAGAACTACACCATTTTGATTAATCTATGGAAAGTCATGCCACTTGCCTGTAGAACTCGAACACAAATCATGGTGGGCAATCAAACAGCTAAATTTTGACCTAAAGAAAGCTGGAGAAGCCAGGATTCTACAACTTCAAGAGCTAGAAGAACTCTGAATGACAGCTTATGAGAATGCACAAATCTACAAAGAACACACCAAGCTTTGGCACGATGGTCATCTGAAAAGAAAGGACATTCAAGTAGGAGACCAAGTTCTACTGTTCAACTCAAGATTGAGGTTATTCCCAGGGAAACTCCGTTCTCACTGGTATGGACCTTACATTATCAAGAGAATCTACCTGCATGGTTCTTACGTCCTATAGAGTGAACAGTCAGGAGAATTTGTGGCTAATGGTCAACAATTGAAGAGATATTCCACCTTAGCCGACATAGGCACCGAAGCAATGATGGATCTTACCAATCCAACATATCTACTAGAAAATTGAAAGATTCACATTGAGCCATTGACGTAAAACAAAGTTGCTTGTCGGGAGGCAACCCGATCAATAATTTCATTTTTACTTTTAGTTTTGAATTAGAAAATTTCCTTAATCTTGTTATCACTTTTTAGAAAATTTTGCACTGAACAGATATCACATCGCACGATGCTATCTTAAGTTCTGACTAGTCTTCATTTTTGAGATTTTTAGATGGAGGACGCGCGCTGATTAGAACGCAACCACATATGGTGGTCCAACCAGCATGAATTTTCCTCTCCATCTCAGATTTAGAGTTTGCTCGGGACGAGAAAATTTTTAAGTTTGTGGTGGAGGGTGGGTGGTGCATTACTTTACTTTCCACTCACTCCTATTTTTTTCAAACTTAAGATCTCATCGTTGCAATTTCATAAAATTTTCAAAATTTTAAAGTTTTCAAAGAAATTGAAGAGAAACTTGATGTACTTTTGACGCTTTTTGTTTCAATAAAAGCCATTACCTAGATGACTAGTTTCTCCTTCTATGCATTTTGAATCATTACACCCTCCTTATTCAAAGCAAATCCTCAAGAGGACCACTTTTTGAAACTAGCCTATTGATTGAAATCATCTTGTGAAGCTTATGAATCCTAACATCATGATCCTTCTGCAACAATGGCAAGTGTCTGTCGAATTGATAGGGATCAAACACGTCATGCTTCCTAACTGACAAGTGGAACAATAATATGAAATCCCCATTGGATCCTCATCAATTCATTATATGAGAAGAGTATACTAAAGAGAATGACCCGGTGCACTGAATTATAAATCAAGTTGCATTCTGATCTGAACTCTCTTCTACACTTCTTCTATCATCTTCTTACCCCTCCATCCATAAAAAAAGAAACAAAAATAGCCAAAATATTGCTAAACCCTACGTTCGGGGTGGCACACCACCTCTCTCTATATTCACTTCTTCCATACCCCTCTCTAAATAATAGGGGTTTACCACCAAGAAATGATGCCAATGTGCACACAGAAAAATGCAATCTCAAGTCAAATAGAGGAGAGATTCGCACAAAAAGAAAAAAAAATGCAATCAATGTAATTGCAACCATATAATAAATCTCGAGTCGAATAGAGGAGAAATATGCAACTTCCTTCAATACCACCCTTCACTCCCTTTTCCACCTAAAGGCATAATGAATGCCTCCCCTATCCTGAAAAACACCAGTGTCACATCAGGTGCACACTTGTTGTTCTGTGGGTATCTCTGGACTCTTATGAAACCCTTAGAAATGCTTGTTGTTGGAAAAAGTGAGGAGGAAGTGTGTTTGAGAAACAAACTCAGGAATGAAGATATGGTAAGATGTGTTTTGTGATCTTAGGATGTTGAGATGCTTAGTCGTACAAAGCAGAATGGAAACAATCATGATGTGAAGATGCGGCAATCGCACGAGTTGAAAGTATTCATTTGGAAACTATTTCTGATCTTGTGTTACTCGAGGATGAGCAATGTTTAAGTCTAGGGTGTTTTGATGAATGCATATTCATCGTGGTTTTAGTTGCCAACTTTGACCCAATTTTGCTTAATACATTCACTTTTGCCTCCTAAACCCTATTATATGCAAACATTATCAATTCATGGGTTATCAAGGCTTGTTGACCAGGATTTATGTGTATTCTTTTGTGTAGATCGACAAGGGCCCATCCTTTACTCGTGGGCTGCTCTTTATCCAAGCCCACCTTTACTCAAGTCACAGACTACGATCATCAGCTTCTCCCACATCACGATCTTCACAACCCTAAATAGTGATCTTCTCTTCAACTTCACCAACACCTGGTCACGATCTCTCCTAACTGCAACCTGGGGTCCTCAACGCTCACACCGTGACCGCGGTGCCTTTCTCCACCGATCGTGATCTTCCGCACTGCTGCTTCCTATCAGTGGTCTTCTACCTCACATACCGTGACCCACTCTCTGCCTCAAACTGTGAGGAGCTCCAAGCGGTCTTCAAACCACAAGGAGCCCCAAGTGGTCTTCAAACTGTGAGGAGCCCCAAGTGGTCTTCAAACCACGAGGAGCCCACGATCGCTGTTGCATCTCCACCTGCTCCTCGCGAGCTCCTATGCTATGACCTCCAGCGTCGTCCTCATCAACAACAGTAGTAAAGATCACCTCTGATGCACTTGTGATCTCCAAACCACAAGGGCACCTACAAATCACCTACAACCCTATTCCTCCATGCCTACAACATCTTGCCATCACCACCTCCAACAGATCTGCCCCTCACAGTCTACTGCTTCATCCTCTTCATGGTCTCCATACTGAGAAAAGACTTCCCTCGTCTGATCACGAATCAACGGTCTGCCTTCACCCACTCATTCAGTTTCCTCCTCATGGTCTCAAGACCGCAAGAAGCCTCCACGACCCCAAGACCGATCACTACCTGTCCTCCTTCAAGACCGTTTGCACCTGCACCCTACAAAGCTGCCTCCTCATAGACCCTCTACACCTGATCATCACCCTCCTCTTCCTGCCGCTTCATGCATTGTCGGCCACCCGCTCCTCATAGTTTTGAAACCGTGAGGCAAAAATCAATTTCCAAACCAATCAGACTCCTACACCACCCCAGACCGAGAAGGCACTGCACTCTTCAAGACCACACAAGGATGGGATCGATCGTGGAAACTGCATGAAGAGACCCGCATTCTCAGGACTACTAGGTCTGTGACCGGTCCTCAGGACCGTGAAGGTAGTGTTCATTTTTAAGACTGAAAAGGGAGCATTCGGTTTCTAAACCATGAGACACTAATTGTTCTTCAAACTGCTTCAAAGAAATTGGTTTTCTCAAGACTGTGAGAAATTAAACGGTCCGCCAAACTGTGAAAATTGCAGAAGCAGTCCAAACCGAGTAGGACTCTATCCAAGCCTATAAATAGGACCAACAAGGTCCTCATTTGGGCATCGGATCTGAGATGCCGCCAGGCTGCCTGAACACAGGCCCGACCCCTAGAAAGGGATCCTGATCCATCACTCTTCTCCACGATCCATCTACGTTCATCCACGCTACATGTACATCGAAAAATTGCTCGTCCTGCTATGAGCAAGAACGACGAGAAGAGAAGGAAGGTGAGAGAGAAGGTATGCCCAGTCTGCCTTGGTGGTTCTTCCTCCTCATCCAGATCTGCTGCAACATGGCATAGAAGACCTTATCTTCACTGAGCTGTGACCATCTTCTACATCATGATCTTGGTGGAATCTTCCCTATCTCTTGTTCTTTATGTTCCTTGCATCATGAGCGAGTAGTTTCATTTCGTTGGGGTGCGGGGACTAGCCCCGCTGCACATGCTTATATGTCTTTTCATTAAACATTCCATGTCATGTATATAACATTTCATTTCGTTGTTAATCATCGATGTGTACTTGAGGATTGATCCCTGCTTGCATTTATCTTATCCATTCCTATGTTGCGAGAACTTCTATATGTAGGATTTGAATGTCGATTAATGTGGTTGACTCCCTGATGAGAAATCAGAAGGGATTCCCTGAGGTCGTAAGTGTGTGATCCGTGAGGGAACGAGCCATCTAGCCCACGGTGATGCTTTTGTGTGCCTAAACATCCTAACAGAGAGCCACATCTTCAGTTGGATATCTATATCTTTAGAGTCATAAGTTCATGATCCGAATGGCTATGAGAAATCGGATGCCTAAGGTGATGCTTACGTGAACCTAAACATCCTTCCGAGAGGGTTCGTAGCAGTTCTATTTGGATAGTTAGATCTTGCCTGGATATTTGTGATTGGATATGTTTGCATGTGTAGTGGTGGTAAAACCCGAGACCACACCAGTGATCTTCATCATTTAATCTAGATTCAATTTTAATCTTATACTTTACTTTTCTTGCACTTAGTTTAATTTAAACTCAAGTCAACCTTTACTCTAAATATTAGCCTTACTTGAACTACACTAGACTAGCAACGATTATTTAAAACATTGTCTCTTAGGATTCAATCCTTAACTATACTGTGATAAGACCCATCCACTTGTGGGTGGTATTATTGCACAAGTTTTGGTTAAAACTCTGGGATTCCAACCTCGAGTGAATTTGCTAGTGCGACAATAGACCACATCACCAGACGCTCAAGTATCTGGTCGCTAAATGGGAGAGAGAAATGGTCCTTACGAGTGGTGGTGTTGAGATTTCGGTAATCTATGCACATCTGCCAACAGGTGACGATCTTAGTGGCAACCTCGACTCCATTATCTCCCTTAACCAATGTTATGCCTCCCTTCTTTGGAACCACTTGAATGGGACTCACCCATGTGATGTCGCTGATGGCATAAATTATTCTTGTGTCTCGGTTGCAACGAAGGGTTGCCAGAAGATAATGGGGCAGCTGGGATCTTCCACGGTGTCGATCAAAATGATATCACACGGTATAAAGAACTGACCAACTCTAATGGGCATGTCTTCAACTACTCCAACTGGTCTGGTGAAGGTGTGATCCACAAGCTGAATTCTCATGTTGGTGCTTACCATATCGGTGAGTCCAATCCTCTTTGCAAGGGACAAGGGCATCGTGGTCTGGTTCCTTACAAGTGACAGAGCTTCTCACTGCCTCTTTCCTGACTTTTCCTTTATATCCCTGCTCCTTCAGAGTTTGGATGTCAGATACTATCTTGTCCAACTTAACTGCTAAGGCTTCCATCGCCTTCGATTCTCAAGGAGTGGTGTGGCACATTGACTCTCTATCGTACTCACTATCTTGCTGGTTCGTGGCCATATTGTCTATGATCTCTCTGGCCCTTTGAGCACTGAGTCCCAAGAAATCGCTGCCAGCTGCAGCGTTCAGGGATTTCCTTTCTGCGGCACACACCCCATTATAGAATGTAGTGATTAGCTTAGGCTCAGAAAATCCATGGTGTGGGCACTCCCTCTGATAGCTTTGAAACCTCTCACAGGTCTGATGTAGGTTCTCTGAGGGTTTCTGCGAGTACCTCGTTATCTTGTTTTGGCATTTGATCGTCCTTTCTATGGGGAAGAACTTGGCGATAAATGCATTGGCTAGATGCTCCCAATCGGGAAGGCTTCCATCTTGTAGACTAGTATACCACTCCAAGGCTTTGTCTCTTAGAGAGAAAGGGAAGCATTCGATGTATATGTGGGATATCAGATCTCTGTTGATCTTAAAAGTATTGCAAGTCCTCTTGAACGTTATAAGGTGGTTGTACGGGTTCTCTTCAATAGCGGTCCTGCCAAACCGGTTGTGCTGCAGCAACTGGAGGAAAGTGGGCTTCAACTCAAAGTTGGCAACATTGAGTGGTTGTTCAACCACCATATTCCTCTCTTCTTTTTCCCTGACTTGGACAAAAGAGCACAGGGATCGAGCTTCGGGGGCCTGCTCAGCCATGATTTGTTAGATACAAGGGTGGCTTGGAAAGGTGAAGAAGTACCCGCAAAGAAAAGAAAAAATGTAGAAGTATTAGTATGTTGTATAAACTATGTGCAATAAATATTTTTAGTATTATATAAATATGTACAAGGTTTTTGGCAAAGTGTAAGTAAAGCTCGAGTTCGTAGAATGGTATTCATTGCCTATCCCCGACAACGACACCAAAAAGTTGACAAGCCTTAAATGTGGGTCCAAGAATGGAGATGTGTCTAGGTTATCAGACTTTAGATATTTATAATACCCGAGTGTTTAAGACTCCTGCAACTAGCACAGGGTCGAAGTAGTTCAGGGTTGATCACATGGATAGGAAGAATGGCACTTCAAAACTCAAGTTTTACTTGTCTAAGCACATTGAAAAGTCGAAGGGTAAGGTTTTGATGCAATGAGAAAGAATCATAAAGAATCAAACCAAAAACCTATCTCCAAGTGGAGTTACCAGAAGAATTAAGATATTAGGGGTTTAGCAGTTTTTATGGAGGTTTATAGATAAAGGGTAAGCGAGGATATAAAATTGTTCTCAGCATACAACATGAAGGAGGAAAACTTAAACATAACAAGAGACATCGGCGTACATCCCGCACCCTCTTCTCTTAAAGGGGGTGCCACTAACCATGTAGTAAGTTCCCTCTCTCAAAGGAGTCAGAAATAGGCTGGAGTGGAAAGATATGTCGGGGCAACCCTGATCCTGGGTACTCTCGTACACCTGAATTAGACCAAACTCCAGAGTTTACGATATCCTTCTCTCAAAGGAGTCAAAATGAGAAACACAATTCGATATCTAGTCAAAATCATGATCCAAATAGAAAATACTAGAGCTCAGATGCTATAAAGAAATCATCCAACAAAAAGGAACCATACGCATAACAACATGAGATAAACTCCACAGATTCCAACAAGCGTAAAGAGGCGAAAAGGTTTAGTTACAATGCAGTAGTAAAAGAAGTAAAGTGTTGAAAGAGGGATTATAGGTATCGGCCTCCTTGATGTAGGAGATCGATATACATAGCAGAAGACTCCTAAGACAACGCTAACCCAGTAACGGTTAGGATCCCTATCAGGATATGACCAAGTTGGGTTTGACTGTGTCAGGTCGTGAACCGTGACGGGTAAAGGGCATATCAGGAAAGGACTCCCTACCCGATATGGTCGTGTCAGGCCACCGGCCCTGTCGGGCTACAACCATGACGGGTAGGCCATATCAGGTTGGGTATCGTGTCGTGTTAGGACATGTGTCGGGTTAGCTTTATCTTAGGTTCTCAGGTTCCTCATGTCGGGTATAGATGGGTGAGCCGTCTCGGGTTGAAGCCTATCTAGAGACCCAGCGCGTTTGAAGTAGCCTTGAAGGTCTTGTCGTGTTGTTGCTGCTATTGGGTCGAGTTATAAGTGAACTCCTCCCATCCCTCTCGGGTTGGGGGTGTGCTCACCTAGTATCGCCCGACATGCTCTGGAACTCGACGCACTTGCTCCTTTACTCTAAGAGTTAGCTCTCGCAGATTCCGACCCATCCCATCGTAGGCCGGTACCTACTATTTATAGGCAGCAGACTGGTGGGAGATGTGGCTCTCATTGGGCCACGTGTCCTCTGTCTGCTCCATTTGTGTGGCTTCACAAAAGGGGCTGACACATGTGTCTCCCGGCACGGCTGGCGGGCCGTCGCGCTACTACTGCTAGTAAATCGCGATGTCATGTCGGGTTAAGACTCTGGCAGGCTACTGCACGGAGGGGTGGGCGTGTCGTGTAATTGACTCAATCGGTGACAGACCGTGGCTAGAAAGGCACCCTGTCAGGTAATATCTTACAATCTGTCAGAGCTCCCGCATGACACACACACGTCGGGTTGTTTGCCATATCGGGCACAAACCATGACGGGTAAAAGTGGCGTGTCGCTTCGTTATTTGATGGGCCGGGATGGTTAACTCATTACGGATGGGCCGGGATGGGCCCATTAGCATTTTTTTGGTGGAAAAATAAGAGAAACTCTACAAAAGATAGGAAATGTTATCAGGAGCATAGTAGGCATTATTTCTACTCAACAAATAAGATAGAACAAAGAGGAAGTCAGGTTTGGAGGCAGTTTTGATAGTAAAATATAAGCTCTAGTAGCCATAAAATGGGTGTTATCAGAAGATCATTGGGCACATTGGGTCTTTCACTGTAATAATCACAACAATATCGCACACGATAAAGAATTATCCCATAAGGATTGGGACGTCTTCCACATTCCCTACCACTTTCGTAAAAGTGTGGTCAGCTAGTTGGATCCTTATTCCAATGTTTACCATATTAGTGAGTACCAACCTCTGAGCTAGAGAGAGGCATGAGGCTTATGCTTGCTCCCTGGTCTACAAGTCCATGCCTTACCACATTATCACTGACATTAAATGGAATAGTGAATGTGCCTGGATCCTTCTTCTTTGTGGGCATCATTGCTTCTACAAAAGTGCTTGACATTTTTACTAATCTCACAGTTTCCATGTGGTCTCCTCTTCATAATCAAATTCTTAAAGAACTTGGAATAGGCCGACATCTCCTCAATGGCATCTAGGAACGTTACATTAAGGTGTAGCTTGTTTACGACTTCTTGGAACTTCTCATATTTCTTCTTCAAGTGGGCTTTGATCAATTTATAGGGAAAAAGAACTCTTAGTGAATACATATCTCTAAATGTAAAAGATTCTTCAGCTAGGTCAGATTTCTTTTCCTTAGCAATCTTCTTACCCTTTCCTTTCTCCTAGTCTTTATCCTTCTCGGTGGACACTTCCTCTTCAGGCTTTTCATCTATTATAAATGGTTCAAACTATTTTGAGGCACTAGACTTGCCTTATGAGATAGGTTTGCCTTTTGGATCTTCTAGAATATTTCCAGAATGGAGATGGGCCATTTCTACACTCTTTGTGTTAGATGGTATATTTCCCTATAGGTTCTTAGTCACCTCTAATAGTTGTGCAAGTTGCTGATCGGTATGCATCTGGTGGATTTGCATATCAATCATTTGAGTTGTTATGTTCCTCATTTGAGTTTGCTTGGTGTTCAAAATTCCCATGTTGGTTATGCCACTTTGAGTTAATTGTTCATTTATGGTGTCATGTCTCTTTGCAAAATCGAAAATCTCAGATACCATATCGAGTGGAGTATTGATTTTCATCTAATTTTGATCTTGGTTTGGCCTATTTGAATTTTTTTTTCTTTTGGCCTTGCCATTGACCTTAATAATTGATTATATTTTGTTGGTAATTTGTAGTACGGGTGAACACAGTTTGTCTTCCACCTCCCCCAAATATAGGCAGTGCTTTAGATGAGTTGTTTAGCTTATGAGAATTCTCGACAACATCTTTGATTCCATAATTGAAACATGGGTGATCTAGACTATCAAAGTTAACATAAGAAACATTCTCAATATATTCTTTGTTGCTATCTTCCTCAGGCCAAGTATAGATGTAATTTTCAACTCCATGGCCTCCCTTACCACATGTAACATACTTCATTACTCTCTTAGTCGTGCTTTTTTCTTTGGTTCATGTGTCTTTCAAGTGTTTTACGTCTTAAGTGATCTTTTGAATTTGAGCGTTTATGGTTTCCAATTAGTTAGACTCGGTTGTTGGTCCGTCACATGTTGCCTTCTTGGCTGGACCTCTTTTTTCTCTTTCATAGTCCAGATTGGCTCACAGAGAAGCCATGTTATCAATAATTACCATAGTTTTTCTTCTATTCTTCCCTAAGAAGTCACTTCCTGCTATTGCGTTCAATGAGGTTTTGTTAGCAGATGTGAGACCATTTAAAAGGTGGTCACTAGAAACCCTTTGTCAAAGTTGTGGTGAGGGTAGTCTCTCAGATATTCCTTTTATCTTTCCTGGGCTTCATGTAGATTCTCCCTAGGCTTCTATATGAATATAGTAATCTTATGACTATACCTGATAGTCTTCTCTATTGGATAGAACTTCATGTCAAAACCATCGACTAGTGGTTCCCATCCACTGATGGTTTTGTCAGGTAGAATGATGTACCAGGACAAATCTTTATCCCTTAAAGAGAAGTAAAACCCTTTGTAGTAAATGACCTCCTATAGTAATCTTTTCATCTTGATAGTGTCACAAATTTTCTTAAAAGCATCCTCACTGTGGTAAGGGTTTTTGTTAAGGGAGTTTCCTCTAAATGATTTATTATAAATTAGGAAGATCATGGCTGGATTCAGTTAAAATTTTGGAGCATTGAATCTTGGAAAGATGATTGGACACTTGATTTGTTTTCTTGAGTAGTGGCCAATTTGGGAGAGAAGGGCCTCTGTCATCATCATCATCATCATCGTCGTCGTCATCATCATCATCATCATCCTCATCCTCATCATCATCCTCATCATTGTCGTCATCGTCATCATCATCATCATCATCATCATCATCATCATTGTTTTTGTTGTTGTGATTATTGTTGTTATCGTCATTGTCCTCATTGTTTTTCCATTTGTTCATTCTCTAGGGTGACACTCTTCATCATTGTATCTTTCTTCACTCTCCACATCATGGGGTGGAATTGGTACGTCATGAGGTGGGATTTTTGGTCCTTCCTTGTTCGAGTTGTATTCCTCATGTTCGGATTCAATCTCTAGTGGAGGTCAAGGTTACTCGACTCTAGGGTTTTTGCCTCCTTCTTGATGTCCTCCCCTATGAGAAGGCATGTTGATTGTAAGTGGGTGGTTGTATTCACTATCCACTTCTCTTCATACCACCTAAAACAATTCACACAATCGAGTTAGAAACTAGATGTGTGAAATGAGGTTTTTGAGATAGTTAAAGATAGTGGATTAAAATAGTACAGCCAAGACTATTTCTACACTTGAGGAACAAGTTTATGGTGAGTAGACTTAGGTTCTCAACATTACTAGTTGCCTTTTCCCCGACAACGATGCGAAAATGTTGAATGACATAAATCACACATCCAAAAAGGATCTCATCTAGAGTAGTTTTCTTCAGATTTCGATCTAGAGGAGGCGTGGATGATGGCTTAGGTGTGCTCTCTCCTTCAGACTCTTATATTTAGAGATCACGAACTTATGGCAAGATGGCTATGTGGTGCAACAACACTTCATCTCTCTCACATGTCGCCACTCTTTTCATGGATGAAGTGATCGATTATTTATAGGTATGACCCTTGAGGTAACTATCTTAATCTTTTGAGATCACTAATATTGATGTGGGTTAGTCTATCATTGAAGTCATAAATCTCCAATAGCAGCTAGAAGAGTTGATGACTCAACGATTGCTAAAGTTGTCTTTTCCATTGGTTGCTAGAGGATGTTAGGTTCGGCGGTCACTGAGACGTTAAGGCCAGTGACCATTGATGTAGCATATGGTGACGACTGAGCTCATCGGCTTGGCGATCACTGATGTGATGAAGGGTCATCCGTCACCAAAAAATTGGATTGTCAGTGACTGCTGAATTTTGAGGGTTCAACAACCATTGAGGTGGTTTCTTGGTAATCAGTGAGGTCATGGGTTTGGTGATCGCTTAAGCATGGTAAGGTCAACGGCCCTCTGGACTCAAGTAGGTCTATGCAAATGAAAGACAAAGAGATGAAATTAGATAGTAATATCAAAACTTTCCAAAACAATCAGATTTATCTAAGTAAAACATTCTCAAAATGATACTATTAGAGTAAAATAGGAACTCGAATATCTACAAAAATAAAGGTTATCAATACATCCAGGTTCATCGAAAAAATCACAGATTAAAAGGAATTGTTTTGATAATAACATTATGATGAAGAAAAAGAAAACTAGTGTGACAAATAAAATAACTCCACTTTACCTATAGTTTAATTTTATTCTTAATTATTTTATTTCCTAATAATTTTGAGGGATCAAATAAGGTTCAATTAAAACTAAATTTGACACTATGAATAATTAAGGCATTCAAACTGACCTTTTCATCAGTTTCTACTCTTAAATTTGTCCATTATTTTGTTGAATATTATTAGTTCTTAACTTATATTTCCTCTCTTGAATGAAATTAAGACATCTATAAATAATGTGAGACTTAGTCCCTGATATAAATAAAATATGAGGAATCAAAATATCACATTAATTTCCACTTTTTTCATCATTAATAATGTTATTAAAGGATTAGGGTGACTATGGTATTTGCACATTTATTCACCAAATATATATCTATTGCTAATATATTGACATTAGATTCATTTTAGGATAAAATTCACATGTGAAATTCTCCTTAATTCTTGTATGTTGCTATATATATCAATTGTACTCAATGTTCCTTCTTAGGATATTTAGTAACATTGTGTCAAACCAATCAAATTTTTTGCAATTCCATATATCCATATTTTGCCCATTTATTAATTATTTATCAAGATTAGCCATCCAAACACCACCTAGAGGTATCCACCATGTTATAGTCAAATATGTAAAAAGACCTATCATGCACATTGTAAAATTTCTATATTTCTATTAAGTTAAAAATGACATCTAGGTCATCTAAATTTATCATGTGTTCATGCTAGGGCATGAACTATACCTCGTTGGGGTTAACTTAATAACTATACTTGTTGGTTCCAAATTCAAGGGAATTAGGATTTAGGGATAAGGAATTGTGAAGGTGAGTGGAAACACATGTTGCTAATGGAGTAAGAGTAGATGACATTGTTGTAGGTACCGTCTATTTATGACTATCCAGGAAGCTTGTAATAGAGTTAGATAACTGCTATTATTTACCTACCATAAATAGAATATTTTTTGCATCTTGTTTGGACAAGAATGGTTTTGAATTTCTAATAAAGAATGGACAAATTTCCATTTCATAGATGAAGTATTTTATTGAAGTGCCAATATGTATAATAGTCTTTAACTGTTAGATCTTGATACACATATATAGATTAAATACCAATAAGGTAAAACTAATGTGACTGAAACAAAACATGACTATCATCTAGGGAACATAAATGAGAAGTGCATTTCTAGACTCCATAAAAATGATTATCTAGACTCTTATTACTTTTCAATCACTAGATACATGTGGATCTTGCTTTTCTGGAAAGATGATAAAAACACCTTTCACTATAAATAGTGACATAGAAGGTGACTTATTAGGACTCATACATATTGATGTGTGTGGACCATTTACCACAAGTTATAGAGGTGTATATCAGTACTTCATTGCTTTTACTTATGACTTCAGTAGATTTGTTTATGTATATCTAATGAAATAAAAGTCAGAACTCTATAAAAGGTTCAAGGAGTTCATGAGTGAAGTACAAAATCAACTTGGAAAAAGAATTAAAGAACTTCAATCAGATAGATGTGGTGAATACTTAAGCCAAGTGTTTGACACCTTTTTGAGAAATCATGGCATTGTATCAAAATTGACCCCACCTAGAACAACACAACATAATGGTATATCAGAAAGAAAAATCATACCTTGTTGGACATCGTACGATAAATGACAAGTTTATCTAATCTTCTAATTTCATTATGGGAACCCTCTTGAAGTCTCCATCTTTTCACTTTAATGAGTACCTTTTAAATCCATTTCAAAGACATCACATAATGTATGGAATGAAAAACTCCCAATATGTCCTTCCAGAAAGTTTGGGGATATGAATCTTATTCAAGAAATATATCTTTGAAAATCTTAAACACATATTGGACCAATGTTTTTATTGGATACCCTAGGGAAACATATGGTTACTGCTTGTATTATCATCTGACAAAAAAAAATTATTTCCACAAATGGTGTATTCCCTTAAAAGGAATCTATTTTTAGAGGAACCAATGTGAGGAATATAGAACTTGAATAAGTTCAACTCCAACAAGATAAATTGAACCAATGCAGGTCCATAAGGAACAAGAGGAAACACAAACTTGTAGAATCTCAAGTCTCTATAAACAGTTCAATTAAGGGTTAATAATAATGAATAAAGAGCACTCAAACATTGGGATTTCACCATCGATACTTATGTACTCATATTTTTTTTGGTTAGTTACTTATGTACTCATCTTAATCATTACAACTTAGTATTTCTCAGCTAATTTCATTTGGACTGAGTGAATTGACCTCATCTTGAAACATATGTGACACAAGGATTGAAGTCCACATGAGGTCTAGGTTTTGTTACCCACAAATCACGACTCAATAATCCTATAGGATCTCTTCTTTAATCACATCTAGAATCATGCATAATCATTAGAGGATCTAATCTTATGTTTTATGGTCTATGTGCTCATAATTATATCAAACAAACTAATTGAGGGATCAATTCAACAAGCAAGCAATAATCAAAAGAAACATAACTAATTCCACTAAAACTATCAAGTTTGATAACTACTAAGATAATGTCCTATTCATAGGGCTACTCCCATGCCTCTACAAGAAGGTCTAGTCCCTCATGTCCATTATAAAAGCACAAATACAAGAAGAGGAGGAATAAGGAATGTTAATGAGATAGAAGAAGAGAACAACTAGATGTCCCTAACTATAACAATACACTCCAACAAAAATTGGTCCAAAGATCTCATGAAAACGATCTTATTCCCTCCTTTATCCTTTGATCTCTTACTCCAAGTTGTGGCTCTAAATTGATTGTGAATGAGTGTCTTTGAAAATTAGGTTGTACTTTGTTTTATTTATACCACCTTCCTCACTCCAAGTGGTTGGGGGATGTGTATTTTTGCCTTGTTTGTCACATTGGGTGGTAGACTAGGTATGTTGATCACTCGACAAGCTACTTGGTTGCACTTCTGATGGACAAATTGGTCAGACGAACATTGAAGTGTATCATCGAATCAACATTTTGAGTAGTCCCCTAGCGAGTGTGTGGCTCAAATGATCCATGGGTTGGATTGGACGATTATTTAGGTACACAATAATTTTGATGGTTACTGACTTGAGAGGCATGTGTTATGGTCAGTTGTTGGTGAAGCGAATAAGACAACCAGAGTCTTCCTTGAGGTCTTGATTTACATGTGTATCTGTAAAGAGGCGAGATCACCTCTCTACTAAAATTTAAAGGAAATACAAACATCCACAATTTTAACAAAAATTTAGACTTTGAGGATGATTGCATAATATTCCAAATAAATAAGCATGATTCCAGATACATAATAAAATGTCAATAGCAGCGGAAAGAAAGAATTAATAAGCCTTCTAATGGCTTTATTGTTTCTTACATCATTACTTTCTAAAAGAAAAGATAAGATAGATAAGAGTATCTAGCTATAGCAACCTAGCCATCCTTCTTATCAAGCTAACGATCTCAGTAGAGGAATCTTTCTTCAAGCCCTTCTTTCACCTTGCTCAGCACCAACACCTGGGTGGTTGGGAAGACACCCAACAAGAGGGAAAACAAAGAAAAGTATGTGTTATACTAACAATCTAACAATGGTAAAGATAGTTGTAACAAGTAAATTTAGGCTAGATATTTGGTGTAAAAAGATATCAAAGAGTATGAGGTTTTTATAAGGAAACTTTCCATTAACAAAATAAATAAACGTTTTAGCATGTCATTTAATATGTCTATCTAACTAAGTAGGGTTGAGGCACCTACCGGACCTCTAACCTTAGGTGAGGGAAGAATTAAAAACATTTCCAAATCACCTAAAATTTTTTAATGGGGAGAATAATAAACATTCCCCTAGGGCGATTTTATACATGCCCTCTATGGGTGGTTGTACATAAGTACCACTACTTAACATTAAATAGATCATTTAATTACATGCTAACAAAGAGTTATGGCAAGGATAAACAAAAGAATATATAACATGGCAATGGGGTATGAATACCCAAACAAGAGAATACTACATCTACTTTTGAGGCAATAAGCAATTTAGGTTTCAAGATTCAATGGTTTAGATCAAGTTAAACCTCATAAGGAAATATAGGCAATGGACTAATGATTTCCCAACTGATAGGTAGATGCACAATCAAAACACATACTAAACACATACCTTAGCCTCAGGTGTCCTAGATTTCCCCTTTTCAACTCTTCACACGAATTATAAACCCAATCTTCCTAATACATCATTAGGTTCATAAGTTAGAATTACATGCATTCATTTAAAAGATCGAAAACCCTAATTTACTAACTTTTTGCACAAACTCTCGATTCAGACTTCAAAAACATCATAACCATCTTAGTTAGGTTTTCCTGATCAAAATAACATATAATATTGTATATTTTGGAAATATGGATTCTTAGGGTCAATTTTAGTGATTTTTAAGATAATTAAATCGATTTTAAAAACACATTTTTGCAAACCTCAAAACCAGATCTCAAAAATATTTTTATTAAATAGATCTCGTTTTCCTGATTTCAAAACACTATTTATTTACTATTTTTGACCAACGGAATAATTTATAAAAATTATTTTATCTCAACCAATGGCAGCTTGCCACGTAGGCAAGGCCAACCGCGTCGAGCGGTCGCGAGCGACTGAGAGCGGTGACCCGCGCCTCAGGGACTCCCGCAACCGGTCGAGCGACCCGGTCACAGCAGGCGGAAAAAGACACAACTACCCCGAACAGAAAAAGAAGAAAAGAAGAAGCGAGCGGGGCAAAACGGTAAAATGTGCGTCGTCATCTTCCTCGCCCGATCAACCTCACGCACGAGCAGCTTGCTCGGCCGATTTGGGTAAATTCGCGATACTTGACGAAAACTCGCATTCAGGTAGTCGAAAGAAAGAGGAAGAAGAACCGGAGTTGGTGGTACCTTTTAATTGGACGGAGAAGGAGCAAACTAGGAGGAAGAAGCGTCGCAACCCAGGCATCGTCGGCGGCTAAACGGGGGTCAGGTCGTCCACGAAGCTTAAAATCAAAGGTATAGGCGAGTTGCTAAGGTCATAACGGTCCTAGGGACCTAGGTATATATAGGCAACATGCCCTAGGCTAGGGTCTAGCTAGGGGCAAGGTGAGGAGGTCGGCGGCCACTTTAGGCGTTTCACAAATACTCGCCAAAACCCGCAAAATTTGGGATAAATCTGTGTGCAATCGCGCAAGGAATCCAACAAGGAAAGTTTGAGCAAAATCCATCGATTACACTCCAAGATAATGCGATTTAAAAAAATCGAGAAAAAAAACACCTGTTGCCTTCTTTAGCTTGAGGTAGGAGACGACCGTGGGTCGTCAGATCGGTGGGCGCGGGTCCACCAAAGGATCTGGGCCGTCCGATCATGCACATGGGATAAGGAAATCAAATTTCTAAAAAAAATCGATCAAAACTCATTTAAACCTTAAATGTTTTTCTCTCTCTTCATTTGGAGGCTCAAACGTTGCCCAAAAATTACCAAATTTTATATCCTGACTTATTTCGACGCGTAGAATCCAAATATGGAGTTAGTTTTGCATTTTGAGAAAGTTTGATAGGTGAAATAATTAATATATCATTTTCTCTTTCCTCCTTTAAAAGAGGTGATAACATTATCTAAAATTAATGTAACTTCACCCATAAGTCTCCTTAAAGGTTTGGAACACGATTTTGCAATTATCTTCACAAGTTGAAATTATCTTTATATTTATTAAATAAATAGAACATTCTACACACTCTCTCTCTCCTAATTTACTTATTATTCATATATTATCCAAATTAGTTGCAAATTTGCACAGAGGCTTATTTTTATGTTTAGAATACGAATTTGAAGTTATTTTCCTAATTTTGAGAACATTAAGTATTTTATTTCTCTTTATTGGCATATTTCCTACATTCTTTAGATAATGTTATTAATATTTATATTTATGCTCCATTTTAAATGATACTTGGCCCTTAAGTTACTTTTTGCTCAAGGAAACAAATTAAATTATCAAATTATCATGATGGTTTCAGATTATGATATTTGTTGCAAAAATCTTTGTAATTATCTTCTTTACCCATAAATTCTCATATTACCATTAATTATTACATTTATCTTCTTCCTTTTATAAAAATTCGGATTTTCTTCATATCTCTCATATTCTAGGAAACACTAGAAGGGTCTAGGACGAATTATTTTATCCCTTTTTATTTCTTAAGGTGAAATTGCATTTTAGACCCATTATCTAATTCTAACTGAGGCATTTGTGCATGAAACCTTGAAATAAGAATATATGGGAAACATTTATCCAATAACCATCTTAATTTCTTTTAAATCAAAGCCAAGGACAAATGGGACGAAAATGAAGGTCAAAGCTTATAGAAAAGAGTAAAAAGAGGTACAAAGGAGATTTCAGTATGTTACAGTATCGGGCAACCTAGAGTATTGGTCAACCATTTGTGTCCAAAAATCATCACAGTTTACACATCTTGATGTTGGCCTTCTAATAGGGAGAACAATGAAGGAGGTCAGCCAATCTAATTCTTGCTTTGGAGATATCTTGAATGGCTTGGCTAATCATCTGATCAGCAAAACCATTCTCCCCATTAGCATGCCTAACTTGTGTTGTATGACTCCAAATTTCCTTTTGATTTCTTTTGAACTTGATAAATGCATCTTGGGAAGGAATTCCATAATTTCGTTGAGTTGTATTGTGGTTTTCCCTACAAAAATGAGAAATCTTATCAATATTCTTTATTTTTTAAAACAAAAATAAAAAATGAAACTAAACAACAAGAAAAATAGAATAGAATTAAGAAAAACTTAACTAGAAAATGCACTTAAAACGTGCTAAATATGCATTCATCAGTCAACCCCTAAAGATAAGATGAGGTAAACTGGTAAATTTCAATAGCTTGGCGACGGCACATGAGTTGGGATCTACACATCCTATCAACATATGATAGATTGTTTAAAAAAATGTTTGCTGAGATCATTGCTTCATAGGATTTTTCTAGGTGACCCTTGTTTGAAAATATTCTTGTCTTGTGGTTTTGTGATACTTGTTTAAATTATCATGGGTGATGAAACTGTTTGAGATTGTATCATATTGTTTTATATTGTCTGCACTATTGGAGATTATTTAAGACTATTTGATATTGTTTGAGACTATTTAATGTAGCTTGATATTGTTTTTAGTATTTGTCCTACACAGTGAGATGTTTATAAAACCTAGTCAATCTAGGGAAGATGACTGAAATCTAAAAGCATGAAGCAAACATCAATCATAACATTTATAGAGTAGAAAAAAATCTTAGAAACATGTAAAATGATTTATAATATGAAGATTGATATGAATAACATTGTACTCCCCCTCTTTAGCCCATGAATTTATATGTTTGTTACTTCCTTACTCAAGCATGACCTATATGGGAGGGTGAGTCCTAGCTTCTATGAGGAAAGAAGGCACTCAACATGGGGTGTGCCTATTTCATAGGATATTGCTACTACTCTCAATACACCTTGTGACTATGATAGTGACAATTAGTCATTAGTTATAGGAGATGAGGTGTCCTCAAGGCCTTCAAATATCTAACATTCTATTGCACATATATTTTTACCAACACCTCGGTGCCTCGTCTAGGGATCCAATGTGAGTTTTGGTGCCCATTTAACAATTACATGGGTTTGTAGGTGTGTATAATGTGGGTTTAATCTTTTACATGTTAGGTGCAATCCCATGATAGAAATATATGGAAACTAAAGATCAAGTACAAAACTCCATAAGGACATGCAATTTCTTTCAAACAAACCACACTAAACATGCAATCAAGAATCATGTGATCATTAGGTAATAAAGATAATTTCTCATGATGGCAATCCCCTCATATCAATGCCGGTGAGAAGTAGCTCAGGAGGTCACAGCACGGGGCCCCTCATGAAGGGTCCCGGGTTTGAATCCCCCTAGTGGATCTGTTCTCCCATAGTGCAGCCGGCCTCTTCGTGACTTAATCGGCTATGCTCCTTACGTGATGGGGCTGAGCTCCCCAGGTGGGGCACAACGCAAGCCTTATGAGTCACCTAGGTTACCAACAAATTCCCTCATATCAACGTGTTTCTTATTTATGGGTAGAGAAAAATGAAACCTAGAAACAATACCCTAATTAGGAAGTAGAAATCAAATCCTATCTAGGAAGACATTGCAATTCCTAGTTAGGAATTAGAAACAAAATCATAAATTGGGAAGAAGAAATAGAACCCTTATATGTAAGTGAATAAAAATGTAATAAAAAAGTGGCGAGAAAACCCTAATTAGAAAGTAGAAGACAAATCATAATCGAAAAATTGGTGAGGAAACCCTAACTAGAAGAGGAAAACAAACACTAAAAATTTAGATCTATGAAAAAAATGATAATAATAAAATACTTACAGATGTCAGACATATAAGAAAACTTGATAATAAAAAAAAGATGAGAACATTGGCAGAATCTCTAATTTTGCAACAACAAGGCTCTAGAAGGTTCTTCTATTTGATAATAAGTAGGTCTTAGAGAATATTATTATGCACGACATCCTTATCTTATTATTTTTTGATCCCAAAACAAAACAAAAAATTATCCTATAGAAAACTTGAGAGAATGAATATGGAAAACAACTCAGATTATCCTATACTCCCCAACAAACTCGCCATACTATTTTACCCATGAGAAATAAGATCTTATGATAATATTATTTTTATTGTAATTTTAGACACATGAAAACAATATAAGGATTAAGCATAGAGTCACCATCATATTCAACATAGAAAATAAGAAAATGAGGTTGAGCATTTAAATCAGCTAGAAAATGGGGAAAAGACCAAATAGGCATACACCTAAGGGTGAATAAGGAAAAGGAAAACATGTCCAAAGACATAATTCAGCGATCCTATTACATGTGTGGAAAGTGTTCTTCATCCTCAAGTCGCCTAAAAAATTTCATTGTACTTCTTTTGTAGTCTTGAGTTGAAATAACAAACTAGTGTAATTAATGAAAACAAATAGACAAAATAGGTAAACCATTATATTAGTTTATGGATCATTTGGTTTAAAATTGGTTCTTGTATTCTTATTGTTAGAAGTAATAGTCATATCATATAGGTCAGGGTTTGTAGGCCCATATAGAGTCAACTTAGGTTTGAAGTCTCTAGAGTCATGCCTATCCTCTGCTATATAAAGGAGAGGAGTATCTCTTATATCTAAACCACGATATCAAATTGTATATTATAACATCAACACATAATCAATATTTCTACATGGTATCATAGAATAAATACTAATCCTATAGATAAATAAACAATTCTACACCAAAGGGTGGCGGCCCCTGTCATAGCTGGCTACTCGCAGGGCCATCCACATCACCCTCTTTGCAGGGTCATCTCCATCACCCTCCCTCTTTTAAGGGTCATCATCATCTTCATTGTATCCATATTCATATACCACTCTAGATCTAGATATCTACGTTGTATACATTGAACTCTACATTGTATATGTAGATCTAACAAGTATCATCTTCTGCGTTTAGCATTCTAATGAATCCATCTTTTGTCTTCCCCAAGAACAAAGTTTGTATCCAACCCCAATGAATCTGACTTTCAACCTCAACAAACATGATCCAAATTCATACCCCATTAATCCATCTTTTATCTTCCCCAACCTTGACCCTTCTTGGATAATTGCCAATCAAGGTCCAGATACACCAACAAGTAGAAGTTCTATCCAACATAATCAACCTCATGGTGATTTTCTCCATGTGTGAAAGTCATTTCCACCATGTAATAGTTGTTTCTATCTGTTCCATGTGTCTAAATCTAAGCATCATTTGATCTTTCATCTCCAAGACCCACCACGAACTCTTGAGATAAGATGTAAGTCCTCCATGGTTCATATATTAGTCTTGGATGAATATACAAGTCAAAAGTCTAGAATACTTCCACAACGACAAGTTACATGACATGTAACTCCATTCACATATGAGTTATCTATCAACATGATGTGTAAGTTAGTTACATGGTGTTTCAATGAACTCAATCTACAATGAACACTATGTGTCATTAGCCAACACAATGTGTCACAGGAAGTATGTTCGACATCTACAACAATCTATTTCGAAAATCAACATGTTGTGTCACTATCTACAATTGCTTATTACCAACACAGTTTGCAGTTCAATAAATAGCTACAGAAACAATAGAGTATGTCAAACGTCCAACATGTTTTATTGCAAGTCAAGATCTCCCAAGAAATAATAATAAGATTCATTATTCATCCTAGATCATTTATTTTCATCCATGGATCTTATAATTGGGTCACATACTATACCCAATATAGTTATTCATTTATTTGATTCACTTTTCTCAACAAGTCAACCATTCTAAAACCTCATCACGAAATCCTTACATGTGTGAGTCCTTACATGTGTGATGTAGTTTTCACTAAGGCATAAGACAAACCTTTCTCATGTATGATGATTCATTCCTTTCAAGCACAAGGTCAAGCTTTCTTAAGTCATAGGTCGAGTTCTCTCATGCCCATTGAGGACCCAAATCATGAGTTCTCCAACCATATCAAGAAAATCCTTCCTTAGTCATTTCTTCCTCTCCACCCCACTTCCTCTAATGTCACAAGGGATACTCTACTCATCTTTAACCACCCCAACTAAGTCTATTGTCTCTTTGTGGTTGGTTTTAGGAGAGAATAGAGAATATGAAAAGGGGATGATGAGGAGAAGAGTAGAGGTGCAAATTTTAGAGCTCAGAGGAGGAAAACAGAAGAAGAGCCTTGTCTAGATACAAAGTTTTGTGTAGTTTACATGTTTTCTAAATCTCATTGTCCAGTTTAAGGCTAATGACCTCCCTTGATGTTCATATTCTAAGCTTCCAAGCATTGATCTATCTTTTTAGAACAATTGGATTTCATCAATGCTCTACATTAGACAAATATGTTTCTTCATCAACCTCTCGTGGTTTCTACTATGGAAACACTTAGGTATTTTAGCACGGAAGCATCTTGGATTATTTGCACATTTATTTGTGTCAGTTTAACACATCAACAAATTTTCCTCCTAGTTTATTTGTTCACAGTCATCCACTTTGATGTTTGTCTATGCCCAATCAAGAACGTTGATGTTCGTTCATGCCCGGTCTAGCACATTGATGTTCATCTATGCTAAGTTAATCATGTTCATTTGTTATGTGCCTAGTCAAGTACATTGATGTTTGACCATGCCCCATCAAGCATGGATATGTTTGTTTGTGCCCTATTCAACATATGGACTGTCTGCTACAACCTACTCTTCATGTGGCATGTATCTTCGAAACTAATTCAAAGACAATAGAAACTGAATTGGTGACTCAGATGATCTTCGCAGGTTCCTTCATCATACACTATGATAAAATTTCCAACCTATTCCAAGCTCTAGATAACTCACCTATAAAAAAGGCTCCAAATGTCTCACCTTAAAAAGTCTAGATGTATCAAAGAATTGGTGTTTTATCAATTTCTCCCAAAGATTCAGTGTTAATCAATCTCAAGGGAGGCTTTGAAGTCAAAGATGAAAAATTATGGGGAAGAGAATATTTCATGCTAAGTCAGGGGACATCATGTTTTAGTCAACAATATTTTTTCTATTCCTTGTTTCTATCTGCCATCCATGTTGGGTATGTGATTTTCCCATATTACAGCTTGAGGGAGAGTGTTAGAAGTAATAGCAATATCATACATGGGCCAGAGTGTGTAGGCCCATACAGAGTCAAGGCAGGTTTCAAAGTATCTAGGGTCATGTACACCCTCTCCTATATAGGTGAGAAATTTTTCTCTTATATCTACATCACATAATCATATTGTCTACCATATCATAAACACACAATCAATAGTTCTATTCCCATAATTGTGGTGAAGATCCTCATTTTTAGGTTATGGGATCTGAGTCACCTCAAGATATCCCATGTCGGAGACCCATCCTAGGTGGTTGGCTCTAGAAAGTGAGAAATAAGTAAAGAGATAATAGAGAAGATTCAATTAATTAGATCAACTTCAATGTTGTATTAAATCACATGATAGTAGATCTTAGATGGAATTATGATTTATGGAGTGATACAAGTGGCCACTTTAGCCTAATGAATCATTGAAGTTGAGCATGGGATAATCAGTCTAGGAGTTGTTTAGATCGAAATAGTTAAATAATCAGTTAATAGTGGATCATGATGAGTATTTTAGATAAAAGAAATTAAGATAAATAGTTTGGGAGCTGTTTTGATCAAAGGAATATGAAATATGCAATGTTATCATTTCATTATGTATCTGTAGGGAAATATGGCATAGAGCAGGTAGAGAAATTTCAAATTTTATTACCATATTCCCCATAAATAGTAGATTGTGTCAATAACTATAATGCAGAAAGGATAGTTTATGGGATATACTTGGTCCTAGAGCAAGTCCAGTGACAATCCTCGTCGTTGTAGATGTGCAACTCTGAATCCTAGTTGCAATGAGAAAGGATGGTTTATCACTGTTGTACCTCCTGGTATGCACCACAGACTATAGTCACGATCATCATCTTCTTCAGCAGCTCCTCTTGTCACAGACTACTGGTAGACGTTGTCCTCCAAGCGGCAAACAATGGCCTCCCACCTCTATGGTAGTCCACACGGACCGCCTAGAACTCTTATCATCCTACTGGACCAGACATGAATGAGTTGTCCCTCTCTGTTAGCTTACTAGTCATCGACTTGCTCTCCCACAATGAGAACTCTCAATTGTTCACTCCCGTGGTTGTCCCTCCCTTGTCGGGTAGGACTTGCCTGGGCTCTTGTGGTTACCACAACCAAAGAGAAAAATAGTTTTTAGAGGAACTAATTCTCAGTTGTCTACATTTTAGTTGTACTTTGGGAAGCTCCCAGTGTGCCTCTATATATAGGAGGGGTTAGGGTCAGGGTTCCCAGTCCCCAACCAATGCGGGACTAAAAGTGGGAGTGGAAACGACAAGTAGATCTTGAATTTTCACAACTTTTTTGGAAATTGCACCCCCTGGGACACCTGAAACGGATGTTTGGCTGATCCAGACTATCGTCTCACACAGCAATAAGGATATTTTGCAGTTTCCAGTTACGTACAAATTTGGCAAATCAATTCCCATCAATGTTAGACAATGATTACCTTGTGCAACAAGCATTTCTCAAGCAAAATGGATTGGAAAACTACTAGAACCTTCCCCGACCAAGATGGACCATCTCTCCCATGTGAGATGGCCATCTTGCTTCACCCAGATGGTCGTATGGTGACCTAAGTTGAGCCTATTTGGTCAGGTTGGTTTGTTCCATTACCAATTTCAATTCAAAACCAGGCCTGACATCGAGACACCCATCTCAACTCTTGAGATGACCTTTTGGCACTTCCAGATGGCTATCTCAACACTTGAGATGGGCATTTCGTAGTGTTGTCATCCTATTTGTTGCTTGACTCAAATGCATAATCACTTTAGCACTTAATTCAAATGTCATTCAATATTTTAACTCCTCTTCTAGGTCAAGACCTATGTGTATGACCCTATAGGTCCCATATTACGTTGGTAGTGAATGTCCATAATGACTTTTGACATCACAAGCAAAGAGTGGTGCCTAGTCACACATCATTTCTACCCAAGTAAATGGAAAAGTTGGGGAACAACATCAACCTACAATATGTGTATGGTGTTGTAGTGTTTGTATAGTTCCTTTATCACTGATGTCCAGAATGAACTAGAATATGGAGCAGTCACCCTCATTATTATTCAATCTTGTTTCTTGAATCAAGAGCAGACTATCTGAGATATATGTAAGCTCAATATCACATATTAACTCACATGTGAATGGCCATTCTTTTCTTAGTCTCGCTTATCAAGAGGCCTAGGACATCACACTCCAGTAGGAGGGACAAATCCCATGTCTATCACTCATAGTCAAACCCCATGTGTCAAATTCACCAAATCATCACCGTTATAACAACCCATGTTTCATGATTATGTATGATGATGTCAAAGTGTACCCAACGACATGTGTTAAGTGTAGTGATTTCAGCTCTATAAACCACAACCACCACCATCAGTTCAAGAAATGACTATGACTTCCATGATGATGGCTTCCATGTGTCATTATCACAGTGGTATGTCTGATACATTATTCTTTAACATGTATCTGTGTGCTTGGTTTGATATAGCCATATCATGACTAATGAGATGTAGTCATCAACCAACTCAAACTTTGATCATACGTGTCATTGTTGTCTATCAACCTTTCACAATGACAACCGATCTGGGACATAATGAGAATATGTATATTTACTCTTAATATCTATATGATCTCATCTACAATAATAGTAACTCTAATACATACGTCATTGAGTAATATAATTCTCTAGACATTTATAGTGTTACATCATTATCACATAACTGAATTAAATAGAATAAATTGGAATCTTTCCTTTCATTAGTAATCAAATCATTTTTACATGATATTCCATTATAATCATCACATGATTGGCTTTTTAGGCATACATAACCAACAGACACTCACTTGCACTTAGAGCCAATCACCCTCGAATATTATTCCGGTCGAGTGACCTTACATGACCATCATGTTTCTGCTGTGAAAGTGCTTTCGTCAAGGGATCAACAATGTTGCTTTCAGTTGGTACTTTGCAGATCTTTAAATCTCCATGATGTACAATTTCTCATATGAGATGATACCGCCTTTGTATATGCTTTAAGTGTCGATGCGATCTGGGTTCCTTAGCTTTTGCAATAGATCCATTGTTGTCACAATATAGATCAATTGCGTCATTGATGTTTGGAACAACCCCAATTTCAGTGATGAACTTCTTGATCCATACAGCCTCATTTGTTGTACTTGATGCAACAATATACTCAGCCTCAATTGTAGAATCAACAATTGTTTCTTGCTTAGAACTCTTCCAGCTAACAGCTCCATTGTTGAGGCAGAACACGAAATTGGATTGCAACTTGTAATCATCTTGATCAGTCTGGAAGCTTGCATCAGTGTAACCTTTTACCACCAACTCTTCCTCTCTGCTGTAGTCAAAGAACTGATCCTTAGTGCTTCTCAAGTACTTAAGGATGTTCTTCATGGCTATCCAGTGAGCATCACCAAGATCTGACTAATATTTGCTCATCAGTATCAAGGCATATGAGATGTCTGGACGGGTATACAAAATTGCATACATGATTGATCCAATTGCCGAGGCATATCGAATCACACTCATGTGTTCCCTTTCTTCACAAGAATTGGGACATTGAGCTCTAGAGAAGGGAACACCATGGCACGTAGGAAGGTTTCCTCTCTTTGAGTTCTCCATGCTGAACCACTTCAACACTTTGTCAATGTATGTACTGTGACAGTCTAAGAAGTCTTCTATATCTATGTCTATAGATCTTTATCCCCAAGATGTAGGATGCTTCTCCCAAGTCTTTCATAGAGAATGTATTTCCAAGCCATTCCTTTACCTTTTGTAAAGTAGGGATGTCATTCCCCATAAATAGTATGTCATCTAAAAAATATATGAGGAATGCCACTATGCTCCCACTAACCTTCTTGTACACACAAGGTTCATCTTCATATTGAGCAAAGCCAAATCCTTTGACTGTCTCATCAAAATGAATATTCCTACTCTGAGATGCTTGCTTGAATCCATAGATTGACCTTTGTAGCTTACGGACTATATTGGCAAACCTTGGATCTACAAACCCCTAAGGTTGTGTCATGTACACATCCTCAATAAAATTCCCGTTAAGGAATGTGGTTTTAACATCTATTTGCCAAATCTCATAATCATGATAATCTGTAATAGCAAGCATGATCCTGATGGATTTAACCATGGCCAATGGAGAAAAGGTTTCATCATAGTCAACACCTTGAACTTGTCTAAAACCCTTTGCAACCAATCTTCCCTATAGATTTGAACTTTTCCATCCATGTTGATCTTCTTCTTAAAAACCCACTTGCACCCTATGGGTTTTTCCCCTTCAGGTGGATCCACAAAGTCCATACTTTGTTGGTATAAATGGATTCCATCTCAGATCTCATGGATTCAAGCCATTTCTCAAACTTTGGTCCCTCTATAGTATCCTAAAATCCCTTTTCCAGAATACTCCTCAATATTCTTGTCATTTACAGGAGTGTCATTACCACTCAAAAAGTCATTGAAAAAATCCATAACCTCTCTCTCCACATAACCCTCAATAATACTCCCTTCAGGGTGATAATGGTTTTGAACATTACCTTTAAAAATGCTCATGTATCGTTCAAAAGGATACATCCAATGAAAGAAAACTGGTCCCAACATTTTCACTTCCCTAGTCAAGTGGACAATAAGATGTACCATGATATCAAAGAACGAAGGAGGAAAATACATCTCAAGATGACATAGGGTAACAACCACTTCTCTTTGCAACTTATCGAGAGTCTTAGGATCAATAACTTTTCTGCACAGACTATTGAAGAAGAAACAAAGTCTGGTGATTGCAAACCTTACATGCTTCGGCAGTATAGATCAAATTGCCATGGGAAATATTTGTTTCATTAGAGTATGAAAATCATGAGATTTAAGACCTGTCAACTTCATATCTTTCATTGACACCAATCTACGGATGTTGGATGAGTAACCCTATGGCACCTTAACATTAACCAAGCACTCGCAAAAAGCTTTCTTCTCCTTTCTAGACAATGTGTAACAAGTAGGAGGTAAATATGTTCTCCGATCACTACTAACTACTTTTGTTAATTTTGTCCTTATTCCCATTTCACATAGGTCCATTGTGGATATGATCCCATCTTTAGTCTTACCTGGTATATTCAATAGAGTACCAATGACACTATCACAGACATTTTTTCTCAACAAGCATGACATCGATACAATGCCTGACTGCCAAAGAACTCCAATAAGGAAGATCCCAAAATATTGACTTCTTCTTGAATAAAGATTTTTCACTCAGTATGGTCATGGTACATTGTGATCTCTTATGAAATTCACTGATAAAGTATTTTACTCTTTCATAAACAACCTCCCTTAGTATAGGTTTAGGCACACTCTGTTCCTCATTCCATCCATTGAACGCTTTGCACAACCTTTGGTACAAATAGAATTTAGGGAGAAACCTTTGATGATCAAGATATATAGTCTTTCTGCCATGTTTTAGTCATATTGAATCAGTGTTCTCTTCACATATAGGCCACATTTTAGATCCTTTGACATTGTATCCAGATAAATTTCCATATTTTGGGAAATCATTAATAGTGCAAAACAACATATCATACAAATGAAATGCCTCTCTACGTGAATCATCATAGGTCATCACACCTTCACCCCAGAGTTTCTTTAAGTCATCAATAAGTGGTTCAAGATAAATGTCAATATCATTTTCAGGTTGTTTAGGGCCCGATATCAACAACTATAGCATAACATACTTATTGTGCATGCACAACCAGGGAGGAAGATTGTATATAACAAGCATAACAGGCTAAGTGCTATGTTGGCTGCTCAATGTCCCATATGGATTCATCCCATCGGTACAAAGTCCAAGTCTTAGATTCTTGACTTCTTCACCAAATTCAAGGTACAATAAATCAATCTTCTTCCAGTGTGGGGAATCAGACGCATGTCATAGGATCCCATCATTATTTTTTTAACCTCCGCATGCCACCTCAAATTCTTCACATCTATCGGATTGGCAAACAAGTGTTGAAACCATGGTATTATATGTATATACCACATCACCTTGGTAGGAAAACCAGTTTTTGACTTCCCCGAAGTCGTCATTTTATACCTTGATGAACCACATTTTGGATAATCTTTCAAATCCACATGGTCCTTTTGAAATAATACACAATCTTTCGGGCATGCATGTATCTTGGCCTCCATTCCCATTGGGAAAAACAATTTCCTTAACTCATATGTTGAGATTAATAGCTTGTTTCCTTTAGTAAGAATTTCTTTCAACAAAGACAATAATGACGTGAAGCTTTTGTCACTCCATCTATTGTTAGCCTTCAATTTATACAATCTCAACACAGTGCTAAGCTTCGTAAGCTTAGTACAATATGTGTATAATGGTCTCTCAGCATAATGCACAATGTTCCTAAACATGGGAGGTGGATCAGTGTTCTCTACCCCATAACTATCTAGCATCTCATCAACGATGTCTACTGGAACTGGTTTGTTTACATCTACGTCATTGGAGGCAATTTCTTCTTCCACACAAGCACTGCTATCGACATCTACTGATTTCAAGTTTGAAATCTCTCCATACCATTACCATTCTATATATCCTTGTACAATCCCATTGCACATGACATGACTTTTGATTTCGTCACTAGTGCTGACTTTCAAGTTGTTGTTGTAATGCCTACATGGACAGTAGAACCTATCTTCAGGTTGTTTCCTTTATTCCTCTGCAAATCTAATAAACTGATCAAGACCAAAAATAAACTCTGGGGTGCAGTGATTTCAAATGGACATCCATGATCTATCCATTCTATGATCAAAGAGAAAACAAGTATATATTAGGGTTAGGGGTTACATATTAAGTTAAGGGTTTAACATTAAAAGATTAGGGTTTAGGGTTAAAAGATTAGGGTTTAGGGTTAAGAGATTTAAAGATTAGGGTTTAGCGTTAAAAGATTAGGGTTTAGGGTTAAAAGATTTAAAGATTAGGATTTAGGGTTAAAAGATTTAAAGATTAGGGTTTAGCATTAAAAGATTAGGGTTTAGGGTTAAAAGATTTAAAGATTAGGGTTTAGCGTTAAAAGATTAGATTCTAGGGTCTTATATATATAGTAAATGTGTACCACCTATTCCATTCTTGAACATCGAATCTCACTAGTAAGTGTATAATGTGTATTGGGTTTTCAAGAAAATTTCAGCAGCATTTCCCCGTTGTTCTCCAAGTACACCGATGTGCATGGGCAAATGCCCACCACCATATGTACTTAGAGAACAAATGGGGAAGTATTGATGAAACATCATGAAAACCAAATATGCATTATACACTTACATCCTAAGTGAGACTAAGTGTTCAAGAACAGTCCCAAACTGGGGACTATCCAAGATTTACTCCTAATGAGTAAATCTTGGATGGGTTTCTAGGCTAGCAATGTACATGTATTGTAAAGAGGCGGGATCACCTCCTTACTAAAATTTAAAGGAAATACAAACATCCACAATTTTTACAAAAATTAGAGACTTTGAGGATGATTGCATAATATTCCAAGTAAATAAGCATGATTCCAGATACATAATAAAATGTCAATAGCAGCAGAAAGAAAGAAATAACAAGCATGTGCATGGCTTTATTGTTTAATACATAACTGATTTCTAAAAGAAAAGATAAGATAAACAGGATCTAGCTATAGCAACCTAGCCATCCTTTCCAAATGCTAAAGATCAACTCCGGAGGGGAACTTCCTTCAAGCCTAACCTTCACCTTGCACAACACCAACCCCTGGGTGGTTGGGAAGACACCCAGCAAGAGGAAAAGAGAGAAAAGTATGTGTTACAAGAATTTTCTAAAAAGTAGCAAGAAAGTTGTAACAAGTAAAATAGGCTAGAGATTTATTGAAAAGTGAGACATCAAAGAGTATGAGGCTTTTTATAGTGAAACTTGCCAATAAAATAAATAAGGGTTTTGCATGTAAATTAATATGTCTACCTAACTAAGTAGGGTTGAGGCACCTACCGGACATCTAACCTTAGGTGAGGGGAGAATAAGACATTCCCAGTCACCTACAATATATTATGGGGAGAATTATAAACATTCCCCTAGGGAGATTATATACATGCCCTCTATGGGTGGTTGTACAAAAGTACCACTACTTTAATATTAAATAGAACATTTAATTACATGCTAACAAAGAAGTTATGGCAAGATTAATCAAAGGATTTATACAACATGGCAGTGGGGTATGAATACCCAAACAAGATAATGCTACAACTAATTTTTGAGGCAATAAACAATTTAGGTTTCAAGAATCAAGGATTTAGGCCATATTAAGCCTCATAAGAAATTATGGGTAATGGTATAAAGATTTCCCAACTGAAGAGTAGATGCACATACAAATCACATACCTTAGCCTCAGGTGTTCTAGAATCCCTCTTTCCAACACTTCACACGAATATAGAACCCACTTTCCCTAATTCATCATTAGATTTAGAAATTAGAAGTGTATGTATTCATTAAAGATTGAAACCCTAATTTTACTAACTTTTCACGCAAACCATCGAATTAGACTTCAAAAACCTCACCATCATCCTAGTTAGGATTTTCTGATCAAGATAACATATAATATTGTATATTTTAAAGATATGGACTTTTAGGGTTAATTTTAGTGATTTTAAGTTAATTAAATCGACTCTAAAAATACGTTTTCGCAAACATCAAAACCAAAACTCAAAAACATTTTTAATGAATAGATCTCGTCTTCCTGATTTCAAAACACTATCTATTTTTAATTTTTGACATCGGAAATAATTTATAGAAATTATTCTATTTCGACCAATACGAGAGTGCCACATAGGCAAAGCAAGAGGGAGAGAGAGCTAGCGAGAGAGATGGAGAAAGAACGGGTGGTCCAGCATCTCAGAACCCCTCACAACAGGTGAGTGGGCCGGCGTCAACACGGTCAAACGCGGGGCAAAAGACAAGAAAGTCCCTAGCGCGGATCAAGGAAAGAAAAGGAACCGCATGAGGACAACAAGGTAATTTGCTTGGGGTTCTCTCCTTCCCACAGCCCGCGCGCCATGGCGCTAGCAGCAATCTGCTGCTAAGATGCGATTTTAGGTGATTTCGATACAGTGCACGAAACTTAACATATAGATATGCGATGGAAAGCCAACACAAAGCCGGATTCAACCATACCTTGAATCGAGCAGAAGGTGCTCAATGGAGGGAGAGAAAGGTGCCGCAAGCTCAGGGTCTTCAGCAGCTAGATGGTGGTCGAGACATCCACGAAAAATGAAATTGAAGGCACGGGCAAGTTTTTGAGGTGATGGCGGTCCTAGGGGTACACATATTTATAGGCAAGGTTCCCTAGACTAGGGTTTAGGTAAGTGAAGGTAGAGGGTGGTGGCACAAACTTTGGGCGTTTCACGAATACTCGATTAAAACACGTGATCTTGTAATAGTTGGATACAGAATTGAATTTGAAATCCAATGCAATTTGTTTCGCGAAGTTTCGTTGAGAAATTGTTGGATGCGGAATTGAATTTGAAATCCAATGCAATTTGTTTCACGAAGTTTCATTGAGAAACCAGGGAGAAATAGCCATCTGAAAAAAATCACAAAATGGGGATTACTGTTCATACGTGACCAAGGAAGAAGATGAAATGTGATTGTTTAATACAACTTGCTAAACTTTGGTCATTTGGTGCATTTAATGCATCAACCTTACTCTAATTATTTAAGGATGCAAATAAAGTCCAAATAAACTCACATTTGGTAGATTTACTGATTTTGGGGTGGGAAATCTGAATATAAATTTATATTTTACCTTTGACAACTTTTATTGTGTCAAATAAATTAATTACTATTTTCTCATTCTTCCTTTACTAATGATGTTAGGATTATCCAAAAATTATAAAACTTGACCCACAAGTCACATTTAATATTTTGGATACTAATTTAGTATTATTTCTATTTTTTGATATCGTTTATTATTTTAATTAATGATTTTAATATTTTACACACTTTCTCTCTCCTAAATTCACCTTCTTATAAAATATTTTCCAAATTGAATCAAAATTCATACAAAGATATATTTTGACGTGTAGAACACTAATTTAGCATTATTTTATTTTTTTTGAAGACTTTTATAATTTTATTTAATTCATTTAAATTTATCACTTATTTAACCTTTTAATTTATTAGAGGCATCTAGAAACCTTCTAAAAATATAAAACTTGGTATACAAGTAATAATAAACGTTAGGAACATGTTTTTGAGATTAATTAATGTTTATCAACATAAATTTAATATTTTTGATCTTTAAATCATTTTCTCTCTCCAGATTATAATAAAATATTAAACATTGACCAAATTAAATGCAAATTTGTCCAAAGGCTTATTTTTATGTTTAGAATACGAATTTGGATTTATTTTTCTATTTTGAGAACACTAAGTATTTTATTTCACTTTATTAGCATATTTCCTATTTTCTTTTGATAATGTCATTAATATTTATATTTATGTTTCACTTTAAACGATACTTGGCCCTTAAGTTAATTTTTGATCAAGGAAACGAATTTGAGTATCAATTTATCCTGATGGGTTTCCAATTATAATATTTTGTGCAAAATATTCCTCATTATCTTCTTTACCCATTAATTCCCATATTACCTTTAATTATTGCATTTATCTTCTCCTTTATTTCAAATTCGGATTTTCTCTTATTTTTCTTATTCTAGGAAGTGCTAGAAAGATCTAGGACGAAATATTTTATTCTTTTTATTGTTTAGTGTACAAATTGCACTTTAGGCCCATTATCTAAAGTCTTACTGAGGTATTTGTGCATAAACCCAAATATTGGAATTAAAGGTGAACAAATGTTCATTAAACCATCATATTGTCCACAAATTAAATAGAAAGGCCAAAGAGGATAGAAATGAAAGGAAAAGAGGACCAAAAGGCAAAATTCCCAGATTTCGGTATGTTACAGCACCACCCCTTAAAGAGGATTTCGTCCCCGAAATCACTAGCAATTAGGGAAGGGTGAGTGTGCAACCTCACATCACCAAAACATTAGGTTGTTCCTCCAACCATACCACTTCCACCAAAACTTATAATTCAACTACACCTAAGGGTTCAGAAACTTCACATAAGCTCAACATAGGTTGGGTTCTCAACGATAACCTAGGGTTCCACTATTAAGATTATTTTTAACATTATTAACATTTTCGTCTTATTAATCATTATACTCTTTATGATATCACATTATCATCATTATATTTAATTATGTTATTTCATATACACTTTATTGTCAAAAGGGTTATATTTCATTATTATCCATTAAACTATTTATATATATACATATATATTTCTCATTTATCTTATTAAGGATTTTATCACAATTAGGTGTTACTCAACTATTTCAACATTCATTATTATATTTGATCATGGTCCTTAATAATTCGGATTTATACTTCATTATCCTCATATTACTATTTTATTATTTATAACAAATTATTTTACATGAATATAAGACATTCTATCCAATTTGTCGTTAAGCATACAATTATTTCAATTAATGTCACATTAGTTACTTATATTCATATTAACGTTGTCACAATGTCACATTATCATTATTGCTCACATTAATGTCATCATTAATCATTATTCATATTTATTCCTTTATATTATTGATTTGGCACACTTATGTGTATCCAATTACTTTATATTCACATTGAAGCCTTTACATGTATTTTAAATGATCAAGGTGGGACATATTACAGATTAATGAATTGATTCACATTAAGTGACTAATAACATGTATATTAGTTAACAAGGTAACATGCATTCATATTGATGACTTAATTAATATGTGATTAGATGATCATATATATCATTTATGTGTATCAAAGTATGTTAATTGATTATGGCTCTTAACATCATTAATGTATCATGAAAGGCATTAAGGATGCATAGATTAGGGTTAGATATTACAACTTACCGCTAGAGGCTTGCAACAAGTGCAATCCACGAGGTCGGGAGGCACGGGATGAGATGGGATCTTAGCTTTCGATATTTGTATGGTCCCACACTAACTACCTACGTCTACTAAGACACTACGCCCACAAGCGCACGGGGTCGTGTCGTAGTATAGGTAAGCGGCAAGTATAGGGTCGATCCACAGGGAAAAGAGGGGGCGCTAGAGCTAGGTTAGTTTAGCTAGGTTCTTACCGTGGAGACTAGGGTTAAGGGTTTAAAGGTTGTTTTGATTTTTAACTAAGGATGAACAAGCAAGTAATTAAAGGCAAGAATGAAATCTACGTTAACCCTAGACTAGATTAAGGCTTAAACAAGCAAGAAAGGATTAAGCTAGGTATGAAAAGGCAAATTACACTAAGGTAAGCAATAGAGAAGTAAAAGAGCAATTAAAGAGCTACACTAGCATGAACAAGGTAAGAGCAAGTAAAGAAGCTAACTAAGAAAGAAAAGAACTAATTATGCTAAGCAAGCACAAAACTAAGGTTTCAAGCAGTAAAGAGATGTGTGGGTTGTTTAGGGGTATGAACTTATCACTTAAGTTGGGGGTGACATATGAACATTATGATTCCATTTAGATTATCCAAACCAAACAACAAGTTAGAGTCTAATGAATTAACCTAAGCTACTAACTGGCCATGGATATGCTAGGTTGTGTATAGGGGAACTAGTCCCTAACACCCCCTACTACCCTTACGAGGCTCAATTGGGTTAGGGATTAGGTTCAATTCAATTAGAGTCTAATCAAGTCTAGGTTTCTAGATTAGGTATTCCTAGGGCAATTAGGGGCCGAGGGTAGTAATGGGGAGGTGAGATTAGGGTTTTGGACCCCAATTCCCCCACATTCTAGCCTTGAGAAGGCTCCATGCTAATTGCACTAGAATCACCTAATCTAGCTACTTAGATCTCTCACTTAGGTTTAGGGAGATTGATTAGGATGTAGGAAGGTGGGAGGCAACCTAGGGATCCAAGAATTGGACCTAGGGGCAAATCCCAAAATTCACACATATAAGCAATTTGCCTAAATTCCTAGGTGATTTCACACACAAACCAACAAGCAATCCATGGAGAATGAGATGCAAATAGAACATAATAATTAACAAATGGAATTACAATGTTTACATGTCATTTTCCCCCAACATGATATCAAAGTAACATATTTTCCCCCAAACAGCCCACCCAAGGGGCCTAGCTACTCATAGACATGGAAAATACAAAAAGAAAGGAGAAAGAGGAAGAAGTAGCCATGGAGCTCGGTGTAGATGAAGGACTCCTCCTCTCCAGCAGCTGCAAGGTCATCCTCCTCCTTCTTCTTGGATGAAATGGTGTGGAGTGATGGAGGGAAGTGGATGGAAGGCTTAGATATGGGGGGTTATGTGGTGGAAATGGTGAAATGGAGTGGATTTGAGGTGGAGGTGGAGTGGAATGGAGTGGGTGGCGATTTGGGGAGCTAGGAAGGGGTAGAAGGTATCCACTCCATTCCACTTCACCTCCACCTCAAATCCACTCCATTTCACCATTTCCACCACATAACCCCCCATATCTAAGCCTTCCAGGGTTTAGGTCAACATGACCATTATATTGCACTTATTCATTTCTTGGCATGCATTAAGTTATGAATTATAACCTTAATCGTCATATCATTAGGGTTTATTGGTTCATGACATTATTAACAACTTACTTATTGACAATTAGCATTGATATTCATATTATGTGCATTGAATATTCATTAGGGTTCAAGCATATGATTTATTCCTTAGATGATAATTATATGTTCATTACATATTAACAAGCATGTTAGGGTTACGATTATATCTTGTTTGGTCAAAACTAAGGATCTGAACATACTAACCTCCTATCTATGGAGTTAGGGTATCTAAAGATTGATTAGATAGACTTGAAGATGTTATAGGGTTCCATCCCCCTAAAGAGGATTTCGTCCTTGAAATCTAACCACTCAAACATCATCAACTAACCATACTCCACCCCTTAAAAGGTTTGACCTACTACACTAGGGTTAAAGGATAAGTCCAACCAAACCATTATTAAGATCCATCATGCTTCCACTGTGCACTCTGATATTCTCACAAACACCCAAACTATAAGGTCTAGGTTCAAAGGACATAAGAAAACTATTTTGGTATCCATCCTCAAACAAATCATCATACATATGAAACTTAGGGTTCCCAAAGATATACAACATAGAATCTAAGGTCACTATTGCCTAAAAGAAAACTATTTTGGGCAATTCGTATCAGCATAGGCCAGGCCGGAATCATATGGGCACGGGAGTCCTCGTATACCAAGCTAGTGGTGCGGAGGAAAATTTTGCCAGCCCCCGAAACCCTGATCCTTTCTAGACACCCTTTCTTCAACTGCATGCCCTAATAGTTGCCTAAAGGCAAACCTAAACAACATTAAGTTATGTATATTTTAATAATAAGTATTTTAGGATTTTATTCATCAAGGTTCTAATGTGGACTATTGGTTCCTAAGTCAACCTATCATCAAGGCAGATCAAATCTAGGGTTCTAATTAGGGAGACAAATTGAAATAGTCAAAGATCCGACTACCATTGGCTCTGATACCATGCTGTAAAGAGGTGGGATCACCTCCTTACTAAAATTTAAAGGAAATACAAACATCCACAATTTTTACAAAAATTATAGACTTTGAGGATGATTGCATAATATTCCAAGTAAATAAGCATGATTCCAGATACATAATAAAATGTCAATAGCAGCGGAAAGAAAGAAATAACAAGCATGTGCATGGCTTTATTGTTTAATACATAACTGATTTCTAAAAGAAAAGATAAGATAAACAGGATCTAGCTATAGCAACCTAGCCATCCTTTCCAAACGCTAAAGATCAACTCCGGAGGGGAACTTCCTTCAAGCCTGAACTTCACCTTGCACAACACCAACCCCTGGGTGGTTGGGAAGACACCCAGCAAGAGGAAAAGAGAGAAAAGTATGTGTTACAAGAATTTTCTAAAAAGTAGCAAGAAAGTTGTAACAAGTAAAATAGGCTAGAGATTTATTGAAAAGTGAGACATCAAAGAGTATGAGGCTTTTTATAGTGAAACTTGCCAATAAAATAAATAAGGGTTTTGCATGTAAATTAATATGTCTACCTAACTAAGTAAGGTTGAGGCACCTACCGGACCTATAACCTTAGGTGAGGGTTGAATAACACATTCCCAGTCACCTAAAATATATTATGGGGAGAATTATAAACATTCCCCTAGGGCGATTATATACATGCCCTCTATGGGTGGTTGTACAAAAGTACCACTACTTTAATATTAAATAGAACATTTAATTACATGCTAACAAAAATGTTATGGCAAGATTAATCAAAGGATTTATACAACATGGCAGTGGGGTATGAATACCCAAACAAGATAATGCTACAACTAATTTTTTAGGCAATAAATAATTTAGGTTTCAAGAATGAAGGATTTAGGTCAGATTAAGCCTCATAAGAAATTATGGGTAATGGTATAAAGATTTCCGAACTGAAGAGTAGATGCACATACAAATCACATACCTTAGCCTCAGGTGTTCTAGAATCCCTCTTTCCAACACTTCACACGAATATAGAACCCACTTTACCTAATTCATCATTAGATTTATAAATTAGAATTGTATGTATTCATTAAAGATTGAAACCCTAATTTTACTAACTTTTTGCGCAAACCATCAAATTAGACTTCAAAAACCTCACCATCATCCTAGTTAGGATTTTCTGATCAAGATAACATATAATATTGTATATTTTAAAGATATGGACTTTTAGTGTTAATTTTAGTGATTTTAAATTAATTAAATCAACTCTAAAAATATGTTTTCGCAAACATCAAAACCAAAACTCAAAAACATTTTTAATGAATAGATCTCGTCTTCTTGATTTCAAAACACTATCTATTTTTAATTTTTAACATCAGAAATAATTTATAGAAATTATTCTATTTCGACCAATACGAGAGTGCCACATAGGCAAAGCAAGAGGGAGAGAGAGCTAGCGAGAGAGATGGAGAAAGAACGGGTGGTCCCGCGTCTCAGAACCCCTCGTAGCAGGTGAGTGGGCCGGGGTCAACACGGTCAAAGGCGGGGCAAAAGATGAGAAAGTCCCTGGCGCGGATCAAGGAAAGAAAAGGAACCGCATGAGGGCAACAAGGTAATTTGCTTGGGGTTCTCTCCTTCCCACAGCCCGCGCGCCATGGCGCTAGCAGCAATCTGCTGCTAAGATGTGATTTTAGGCAATTTTGATACAGTGCACGAAACTTAACATATAGATATGCGATGGAAAGCCAACACAAAGCCGGATTCAACCATACCTTGAATCGAGCAGAAGGTGCTCAATGGAGGGAGAGAAAGGCGCCGCAAGCTCAGGGTCTTCGGCGGCTAGATGGTGGTCAAGACGTCCACGAAAACTGAAATTGAAGGCACGGGCAAGTTTCTGAGGTGATGGCGGTCCTAGGGGTACACATATTTATACGCAAGGTTCCCTAGAGTAGGGTTTAGGTAAGTGAAGGTAGAGGGTGGTGGCGCAAGCTTTGGGCGTTTCATGAATACTCGATTAAAACACGTGATCTTGTAATAGTTGGATGCAGAATTGAATTTGAAATCCAATGCAAAATAGTTGGATGCGGAATTGAATTTGAAATCCAATGCAATTTATTTCGCGAAGTTTCGTTGAGAAACTAGGGAGAAATAGCCATCTGAAAAAAATCACAAAACGCGGATTACTGTTCATACGTGACCAAGGAAGAAGATGAAATGAGATTGTTTAATACAACTTGCTAAACTTTGGTCATTTGGTGCATTTAATGCATAAACCTTACTCTAATTATTTAAGGGTGCATATAAAGTCCAAACAAACTCAAATTTGGTAGGTTTACTGATTTTGGGGTGAGAAATCTGAATATAAAATTATATTTGAGCTTTGTCAACATTTATTGTGTCAAATAAATTAATTACTATTTTCTCTTTCTTCCTTTACTAATGATGTTAGGATTATCCAGAAATTATAAAACTTGACCCACAAGTCACATTTAATATTTTGGATACTAATTTAGTATTATTTCTATTTTTTGATATCGTTTATTATTTTAATTAATGATTTTAATATTTTACACACTTTCTCTCTCCTAAATTCACCTTCTTATAAAATATTTTCCAAATTGAATCAAAATTTATACAAAGATATATTTTGACGTGTAGAACACTAATTTAGCATTATTTTATTTTTTTGAAGACTTTATAATTTTATTTAATTCATTTAAATTTATCACTTATTTAACCTTTTAATTTATTAGAGGCATCTAGAAACCTTCTAAAAATATAAAACTTGGTATACAAGTAATAATAAACGTTAGGAACACGTTTTTGAGATTAATTAATGTTTATCAACATATATTTAATATTTTTGATCTTTCAATCATTTTCTCTCTCCAGATTAAAATAAAATATTAAACATTGACCAAATTAAATGCAAATTTGTCCAAAGGCTTATTTTTATGTTTAGAATACGAATTTGGATTTATTTTTCTATTTTGAGAACACTTAGTATTTTATTTCACTTTATTAGCATATTTCCTATTTTGTTATGATAATGTCATTAATATTTATATTTATGTTTCACTTTAAACGATACTTGGCCGTTAAGTTAATTTTTTATCAAGGAAACGAATTTGAGTATCAAATTATCCTGATGGGTTTCCAATTATAATATTTTGTGAAATATCTTCCCCATTATCTTCTTTACCCATTAATTCCCATATTACCTTTAATTATTGCATTTATCTTCTCCTTTATTTCAAATTCGGATTTTCTCTTATTTCTCTTATTCTAGGAAGTGCTAGAAAGCTCTAGGACGAAATATTTTATTCTTTTTATTGCTTAGTGTACAAATTGCACTTTAGGCCCATTATCTAAAGTCTTACTGAGGTATTTGTGCATAAACCCAAATATTGGAATTAAAGGTGAACAAATGTTCATTAAACCATCATATTGTCCACAAATTAAATAGAAAGGCCAAAGAGGATAGAAATTAAAGGAAAAGAGGACCAAAAGGCAAAATGCCCAGATTTCGGTATGTTACATGTATGTTGTCATTCCTATACCAATGATCCTAGTTTCATCATTCATATCCTAGGTTGATTTACAATAGAAAATCTTATAGTCTTAATCATATACCCTAGTCTGGGTACCATATTTTATAACATTTATTTCAACATCTTCAATGTACATGCATGTTCATCATCAAGATAATCATTACACACAAATGTAGGTACCCTATCATTCATAATTGAGCCATATAATTAATATAAGATTAGGGTGAAATGTGTACAAGATTAGGTCTCAAATAACATGCACATTAGGTCACATTTCATTTGGATTAGTTAATCAAGAGAGAAATCAAACATTATCATCATCAATATACATCATACAATATGGATTCATGTTAGTTGGATGTGTCACCTATATGTAGGTATCCTATCATTCATAATTGATTTCAAAA